>CM077267.1:4145000-4875000 GCA_039654775.1 Spinibarbus caldwelli
TGCGGATGGCAAGTGAGTCAGATAGCAGGACAGAAATGTTACCTGCTCTGCAGGTGCTCTTGGGATGGAAGAGGATGACCCAATGCAGTGGAGAAGTTCTCAGTCGGGCAGCGTTTAGGACTGGACTTGGCTGAGAGAGGCATAAGTAATGTGTCTCTCTTTGCTAACATAAAAAACACATTCAGACAGTGAAGTTGGACTTTTAACACTTATTTATTTTAACACTCAAAATGCTAAAGACTACAGTCACTCACTGGGTGTAGCGAGAGGAACGCCTCTCTGTGCTCTGGGGGGCAGAGATGATGACCTGTGACCCTCTGGAGAGAGACTCCTCTGGGCCCTCAGCACAGCTCCGCTCCACTCCTCCACCCCGTCTCTCACAGAACTCTCCACAAAACCCACTGTAGGCCTCCTCCAAGCCAACCCTAAAACACACATGACAATAAAAATTACAGTGACTGATAAAGTGTTAGGGGTATTTAAATTACCTAGTGTAGCTTCAGATAATTACTACTATAAATACTATAGATGAAACATGGGCTCCGGTTCAAAAGTTTGGAATCGGCAAGATTTTTTAAAGAAGTCAAAAATAAAAAAGATCAAAAATACAGTAAAAACAGCAATATTGTGAAATATTAGTACAATTTAAAATGATATTTTCTATCTGTATACATTTTAAAATGTGATTTATTCCTGTGATGGCTGATAAAAACTTCACAATAATCCACAAGTAATTCACACTACTCCGCTCCATCAGTTAATGTCTTGTAAGTGAAAAGCTACCTATTTGCAAGAAACAAATCTATCATTAAGCCATTTTAAATATAAAACTGTCGCTTCTGACCAAAATACCAGCCCATAATCCATAATAACGCTTCCTCCAGTAAAAAAAAAAATGTCCATCCCCTGTTGTCCTCTCACATCAAAATGCATCACCCACATATTTGTTTAGAACTGTTTTGGACTGTTTTCTTCTTGTAAACAGTGCTTGATCTGTGCATATTTTTCTCCTGATTCTGACGAGACGACTTTTTCATGGGAGAAAGCAATCTTATGGATTGAGGACTCACATTTTAGCCGGAAGCAGCGGTTTGAAGTTAAAAACATCTTAACGATGGATTTGTTTTCTACAAACACAAAGTTTTTGACATTAATTGATGGACTGGAGTAGTGTGAATTATTGTGATGTTTTTATCAGCTGTTTGGACTCTCATTCTGACGGCACCCATTCACTGCAGAGGATCAATTGGTGAGCAAGTGATGGAATGCTACGTTTCTCCAAATCTGTTCTGATGAAGAAACAAACTCATCTACACCTTGGATGACCTGAGGGTGATTAAACTTTAAGCAAATTTTCATTTTTGTTTAAATGATTCCTTCAAGGAGCGTTTTGTGACATACTGGAGGAACCACAGCCGTTCTTGGACAGTGCGCGGCCCTCAGTGGCTTTTGTGTCCTCCATCTGGATCAGGGCCTTCATCACTGGCGTCAGGGGAACATCCCTCTTCCTCGGCTCTTCAGAATGACCCTGAGTCTGTTCTCTCTCTGGTGGAGACAGCCGTCTGATGACAGAGGATCATGCGCAAATCAGAAATTACCTTCTCAAAGTGAACGCACCACAGCACAGAATGATAAAGAAATGAATACTGTGTAGAACTATGAATAAAGTAGTACCCTCTAGCTCCGGATGTCTGTTCACCTCTGAGACCAGCTCCGTTCCTCATGCCCACATCAACATCTGGCTGCCTTTTACTCGGTGAAAGCAGAAGATCAGGGTGGTGAAACAAACTGGAAAGATTCAAACTGTGAGTTTCAGTTTAGAGTAAAAGCATTTCAGGGATTCAAATTCAAGTTTTGGTTTTTTTCTAATAGAAGAAAGAAACAGGAAAGCTGTACACTAGCATCAGTCCATGAATCAATAACTGTACACACAGCTCAAATTCATTGTTGTGAAACACTAAAATCTGTGTTTTAGACCCGTGATGAGTATGTGGTGTGCGTTTCATACCCTGCTCCAGATGGTTGTGAGTGGCTGTGGAGAGATTGACGTGTTTTAGCCAGATTTTCATGCTGTAGCTGTCGGACTTGAGCTTCTAGCTTAGAGATGACCCTACAAAACCATAGAGGAATTCATAAATAAAAAGATATTTAGTTAGTACACAAAAGGAAATCATTTTATATTACTATATTATATATAATTATAGCATTCATATTACTACAAATGTTACACATTTTACATGCAAATATACGAATATAATATTAATGATATTAACAAACAAAAATGATTACATATTAAGAACATTTTTATTTGTACTAGTAATTTTTATAATTATGTATTTTTCTGACTGTTTTCTATATGTATAAATATGATTTTTTTAATCTATTTTCTAAACTTCATTTTATAATATGTCTGGTAACACTTTACAATAAGGTTTCATTTGTTAACATTAGTTAACTATATTACTTATAATGAATAATATGTGTGCAGCATTTATTAATCTTAGTTAATGTTTAGTTCAACATTTACTAATACATTATTAAAATCAACAGCTGTATCTGTTAACATAAGTTAATGCACAGCGAACTAACATGAACACTTTAACTAACATTGACAAAGGTTAATAAATGCTATAAAATTATATTTCTTTGTTCATTCATTGTTTTATTTCCAAATATATTTTATTGTTAGCTCATATTAATTAATGCACTAACTAACGTTAACAAATGAGACCTTATTGTAAAGTGTTACCATATGGCTATTCATTATTAATATATTTATATTATTTGATATTAAATTTAACAATTAAATTATAAAATTTAACAATTAAATAATGAAATACAATTGTTAAATTGGTATAATCATACATTCCAGTGTAACAGCAGTTGCAGATTTGCACTGAAGAATCTGACTACCTTTTCAGTTCAGATATTTGTTCACTGGCATCAAAGAGCTTATTTTCAGCTGAGACCAACTTGTCCTGTTAGAAAAGAAACGGCTGAATAGTTTGTGCACTTCTATGTACTATTTGTATCATGATGTCAGATAAAAACAGCTTTCACCTTCGCTCCCTCATGCTCTCTTCTCAGTGAATCATAATCGTGGAGGAGCTGCAAAGAATGAGTGCATCATCACATTGAACTTTACTGTCTAATATAACAGCATAAGGGAAGTTTAAAGGATTCTGCTCAGCTCACATCCTGTAGCATCTTGTGCTCTTTCTTCATGCGGGCCTCTTTCTCATCCACCTCCTTACAGGCATTCTGCACGGCCTCCTCCAGTTGATGCAGGCGGTTCTTCAGTTTGGTCACAGTGGCGTCTTTCTCACGGCTACTGTGTTTGGTCTCTTCTAACCGCTGCTGCAGGGCCTGGACTGTGGCGCTGGCCGCGTCGTATCGCTCTGGCCATTCAGCCTGGACCACAAACACACAAACATCAGGTTAACATGGTGTTTTGTCTGATGAAGAGTGCTTCAGCTCAAAACTTCACCTGTGGTGAGAACATAATTAAATACTTCTCTATCTCTGGAGCTGTGGTGTGCCTACTTTGATGTTTTCATCTTATTTTTGTGTGGTAGATCACCCACATTGAGCTTTTTTGGCCTAATTGACGTGCGCTCTTGGACTGTTTTTTGTTTAACATGGTGTTTCAACCACATTTTAACCACATTTCCAGTCATTTATGATCAGTGTTATGATTTAAAATCACTGTAAAGAGATTTCTGAGGTGGCACGTCAAGCACCAATCATTGAAGTTAATACATTTATTAAACAGTGATAATAATTAGTGTAAAAATGTCTCCAATAAGACAAATAAAGAATATATAGTCTGTATTAATAAATAAGTAAAATATACTACTAATAATAAAATTTTAGAGCAGAACATATTAAGACAAAAAAAAAAACATTCCAATGTACATTTAATTTCCTGTTTCTCTTGCTTCTGCTACTGTACCTTTAAGACTATTTATTAAAATTAACTGTTATGATTAGCTAACCTATGGAAGCCCATTTCCATTAAAAAAAAAACAAAACAAAACGCTTTGGTAAATCATAATTATGAGATAAAACGTCATAATTATGACATTAAAAAGATGATGTAAAAATTACAAGATAAAAACTTGAAATTAGATACTAATTCATAATTCCAGTATTAAAAAGTCATAATTATGATGGTCAAAATAGACATTAAAAGTCATAATTATGACAAAATAAAATTTAAATTATGAGATTAAGTTATAATATCAGAAAATCTAAATTATAAGATGCAAAGTCATAATTATGAGACATTTATTACAATTATGACAAAAAATAAAAATTGAGATAAGAAGCCATAATTTTGTTCTAAAAAGTCAAAATAATGAGATACTATATCATAATTATGACAAAAAAGTTATTGTCACAGTCAAAATTGAAGTAAAAAGCCATACTAATGATATGAGATAAAGTCATGGTGTCATAAAAAAAAATCTAAATGATGACATACAAAGTGATTATTATGACATCCGAAAGACATAAAAAGGCATTTGAACTTCCATACTAACCTATCCTGATATTCTTCACACTAAACACTGAATAGCTGTTGAGCTAGAGGTTGCTAGGATGTTCTAAGTGGTTCCTAGGGTGTTGCTCAGTCATTGCTATGCAGTTGCTAGGAGGTTGTATGTAAGCTTTACACAGTAAACATTCCAGATAGCTTTAAGTTGTGAAAGTGAAATGTTTACAAAGAATATAAAACATTCTGTTTCCATGACATGACTCCTTTAAAGAGCTTGTATATAATTTATACAATTTTGCTGACAACATGCACAATTGCCACGTCAACATACAAGTCTCTCGTACACAAGCCACTTATGTACTTCCTGTTTTAGATGAAGGTGGTGACTCATACCAGCTGTCTCTCCAAGAGGTGTTTTTTGATCTCCAGCTCTCGGATGCGTGTGCTCGCCTCCGTTAACGCTCGTTCCAGGTGCTGACATCTGCCAAACGATGATCAAAGACACAATCAGTCAGAGTTCATCGGACTCCGCCGATGACAGAGTGTTTATCGTGCGTTAAACACCAGACACCAGATGTCACTGTGCTGATGTGAGCGCAGATACAAACAACAGGCTGAAGACAGAGCCAAATATATATCAATATAACACATTAGATCTACTGGCTATTAGTTAGTTGTATGGGTGTAACTATACACTAGTGTCACGATTTGGCTGGATACGTGATGATACGATAAAATGTTAAAATAGAGGGGGTTTTTTTATTATTATTATTACTTCTTAGACATAGTTAACAAAAAGTACTGTTAATTAACCAGAAATTAAGTAATCATGATTGATGAGAGTTAAAAAAAACAGCTGATGAATAATCCACACCACTCCATTCCATCAAATAACATTGCAAAGCCAAATGCTGCATGTTTGTAAGAAACAAATTTATCATTGATATTATTTAGACTAAAATACGAGTCCTCTATCCATAATATTGCCTTCTTCAGTGGCGTCTTGTTTGAATCAGGAGAGAAATATACACAGATCAACCACTGTTTACAAGCGAAAACAGTACAAAACAGTTTTAAACAAATGTGTGGGTGGATTTTGATGTAAGAGGTCAACAGGAGATGGACTTTTTCACTGGAAGAAGCATTAATATAGATTATGGATATTTTGGCCAGAGGAGACAGTTTTAAGTTAAAACATCTTAATGATGGATTTGTTTCTTAAAAACACAGTTTTTTTGTTTTACAAGACATTAATTGATGGACTGGAGTGGTGTGGATTACTTGAGGATTATTGTGATGTTTTATCAGCTGTTTGGACTCTCATTCTGACGGCACCCATTCACTGCAGAGGATCCACTGGTGAGCAAGTGATATAATGCTAAATTTCTCCAAATCTGTTCCTGTGAAGAAATAAACTCATTTACATCTTGGATGGATTTATTGTGACAATATAATATTAAACCCTTTGTTTTTTTCCTATTAAATTTCATTATGCAATCTGAAACACTGCTGGAACAGTATGAATTCATCCTATGTATTGTTTCTCACCTCTCAAGCAAGATCTGGTTGCTTTTCTCCATGTCAAGAGGCAAATTCACCAGATCCAGTTTCTCCTTCAGGGCACTGATCTCAGCCTCGTAGTATGCTCTGAGATCGGCTATGTGACGGGCATGTTTCACTCTCAGGTTCTGTCTCAATCTAGCAAGATTAGACAAACCATAAATTAGCGTGGCAGCACTGGAACATCAGATGATGGATATATCAAATAACATTGGATAGTTTCAGTAAAGCACTAAAATATGATCAATCAGCATCTTCAGCTACACTACAATTCAAAAGTTTGAGGTTGGTAAAATTTCACATTTTTTGCAAGAAGTTTCTTCTGCTCACCAAGGCTGCATTTATCTGATCAAAAATACAGTAAAAACAGCAATATTGTGAAATATTATTACAATTTAAAATAACTGATTTTTATTTGAATATATTTTAAAAAGTAATTTATTCCTGTGATCAAAGCTGAATTTTCAGCATCATTACTCCAGTCTTCAGAGTTACATGATCCTTCAGAAATCATTCTAACATGCTGATTTGCTGCTCAAGAAACATTTCTTATTATTATCAATGTTGAAAATAGTTGTGCTCCTTTATATTTTTGGTGGAAACTGTGATACTTTTTTATTTTTTATTTTTAGAATTCTTTGATGAATAGAAAGTTCAAACAAACAGAGTTTATTTGAAACAGAAAACTTGTAATATTATAAATGTTTTTACTGTCACTTTTGATCAATTCAGTGCATCCTTGAAGAATAATTTCTTGCATTAATTTCTTTAAAAAAAAAATTTTTTTTTACACAATGTTTGTCTAAGGACAGTGAGTAAAACTGCTAAATGCCTTATAAATGCAATTTTGCATGAATTATCGGTCCACATTATTTTAAAGAATTTTTTTTATCATAGTCTTTTCCCACTTTTTCCATTTTTTTCTACTTCCAAAAACATCTTTCTGCTGATGTAACCAAATGGGAAGGGAAAATAATAATGATCAACAGTGTTTTATCATTATGCATTTTTTGTGACTGAGCTTTTCCACATACCACATTTTTTAAGGATACTCTGGTGAATACAAAGTTCAAAAGAACTGCATTAACTTGAAACAGAATCTTCTGTAATATTATAAATGTCTTTACTGTCACTTTTGATCAGTTTAATGTGTCCTTGCTGAATAAATGTATTAATTTCTTATAAAAAAAAGGGGGAGGAAGAGAAAAAAATAATGACTAGTTTGTCTGATTGTTATGCATTTTTTGTGACCAAGCTTTTTATAATTTTTGACTTTAATCTGTTGTAAATGTCACTTCATGTTAACTCTAGTGGGATTTTCACGACTCTTACAGCGAGAGAACAACCGGGTCCTCCAGCGAGGTCATCCGCTCCAATTTCCCACTGCCTGTCTCTGGGCTGCTTCTGTTGGGCTTGTACATCTCCTGAGCAGACGGTCCTCTGGGCTGTACAGTGACCGTGGCAGTGTGGCTGCCCTCATCCTCACTGTTGGCCTGATTTGCTCTCAGCGCCGTCGGAGAGGGAGACGTCCGCTCGGGCGCCTGCTGTGCAGACAGACTGCTGGAGTTGGACATGCAGTCGGTGTCGCTGTGGCTGCGCAGGGCCATGGAGTCGGGACTGACGGGACAGGCCCGGACCTGCACAGACGGACTGCTGAAGTGGGACGGCGACGTGAAGCCTGACATGCGATCAGAGTGCTTCACATGCACCGTGGAGTCCAGAGTCAACACCTGGGTGAGGGAGCAGCAGGTGAGACGTTCTGCTCCTTAATTAATTCTTGTGTTAATTGGCTCTGCTCTGACCTGAGGAGACGAGGTGGATGAGTTGATTAAGGAGTCCCATTCGTGGCCTTTGGGATCTGCTCTCTTGCTCTGGTAGATCTCCCGCAGAGACATACGGTTCTCATCTGGAGTCTGTATGCCACAGAACAACAACTTGTTCATCAGTTCTTATTTAACCCTATAAAGCCTGCTGTATCATATTTGCTAT
Organism: Spinibarbus caldwelli; assembly: GCA_039654775.1. Classification (NCBI taxonomy): domain Eukaryota; kingdom Metazoa; phylum Chordata; class Actinopteri; order Cypriniformes; family Cyprinidae; genus Spinibarbus; species Spinibarbus caldwelli. The sequence goes on from CM077267.1 coordinate 4,153,045, forward strand.
GCAAATTTAAGGCCTTTAAATGATCAACGTGATCAAAAAAGCCTGTCGCACACAATCTACAACATGCCTTCTGTCATCTGATTGATAGTTTATACTTTTAAGCAAGTAAAAGGCCAATAGTGTAATTGTAAAAACATCAGGTTGTGGTTCACGTGTCATTTTGCTGTGAAATCTTAACTGGTTAAGAATAACCTTTTTATTGTTAATAATATTTCAAGATGAACACTTACTGGACTGAAGTAACTTATATTTACTTGATTTTCCATACATAATTTTTCAGAAAAATGTCATGTTCACATGTGAGCATCAAATATGATCATCAGGCTTTTAAGAATTAAAATATGACAAGAACTCAAGAGTTAAACTGTGTCAGAACAAATTCATCTTTATAATGTCAGATAACTTTGATAGAAAGGTATGTAACAAAACATGGTCAGGTCAAAGTGTCAAATCTAATTTTTGGTCTTAAATTTGTAACTGGTAGTCCACAGTATGAAGAATTTTTGGGTATAATATGTCACAGTTTACTTTATTTTGCTATCCTCACTTACATAAATGAACTATAGTGTCCTGCACCCACTATTAAAAAAAATATCATTAATAATATTATTTTAAAAAATAAAAATAAGTTATATCTGGTGTCTGAATAATTTTTGGTTTGACTGTATGTTTTGAAAATAAAGAGCTTTGATCATAAATCTATGTATTTTAATCTCATCTAACTAAGACATATTATTGGAGAATTTCAGAAACATTTTTGGCCATATAAATCTGGCATATAATATAAATATAAATATAAATTTGGCATCAGTATCTCAAACTCCATATTCTCACTATATTGTACTATACTCTAACTTAAAACCACTAAAACTAACCAAAACTTGTACAGCTAAGATTTTCTGAAAGGAAACAAAAAAAAAGTGAACATATATTTATTAGGCTTTAAAAAAAACTAATTTAAAAAAAATCCTAAAATGCCATACACTATTGCCACTAGTGATGATTTAAACAAATCCGTAAAACGTTCAATCCAAATGAACCGATTCATTAAAAGAATCATACTTGAGGAATTATTGTATGCTTACTCAATTGTAATTCTACATGAAATGCAAAGTGACACTGAAAGAACAATGAATAAATATACTGTAAATGTTAATCAGTGATTTATTTGTGTGGTTTATATTATTCTGTCACACTACTACTTGTTGGAAAACACAGCTAGTAACAGGAAAAGCAATGGCTTTGATGCAGTTAAGATTGTAACATCGCTGCTTTTAGTTAGTTTCTCCTAGAGACTAAGTGAATAAAATGTTACCTGCATTAGGACAAAGGAAGCATTTTCAAAGTTGTCAGGTAGAGGGCGGTATAACTCACTCTCATCCAGTTTCCAGTAAGTCAGGCCTGGAAAATCACAGGGAATAAGAATATGTGAATAATAATAATCAGAAATGACTTCAATCTAAAGCCCTTATTCAAAACCTCTTCAAATGTAACATTAAAAATTACAATCTCCCCCCCCCCCAAAAAAAATCATACAATCACCATAGCAGCTCTCCAGTGTGCTGTTGATCAGACAGCGGAGCTTGATTCTTAGTGAGATGTGTTACCTGAGGCTTCAGACACCAGACTGTCACTTCTCTTTAGAGGCAATGGATTCGTGGAGGCTGCGCTGCATCCATGCTGAGGAAAAAGCCAGAAAACAAATGCTTATTATACTCAGAAAGCAATTTTAAATGCACACAGAGGCCTCTAGGAACATTCACAGTAATAAGCTGAACGGTGATGTTTCATCTTATCTCTGAAACAGCAAATGATGCACAATTTGTACAGTTCATCCGAGATGCATGACAGAAATTTTGACCAATTATAAATCTGAAATTTTCTGCCTTTAAATTTAGAATCTGGCTTGATACAAATATTTGAAAAGACATTTGAATGTGTTTACTGCTTGAATTGGTAAAAAAAAATGCTTTGTTATTATATACAAAGATTCCCGCTGTTCATGATTAAAAAAATCATTAAGTATTAGTATGTGCTTACATCGGGTAAGTGATCTGTGTGCTCCTTAGGAGATCCTGCTCCTGCTGTGCCCCTGTCCCGCTCCTCCATATGTGACGTCCGGTTTGGTGTCATTCGGCTCTTTCTCTGTCTGTGTTTTTGCCTTTGGGCCCAGGAGGTCAGGGGTTGACTACACAACATAGAAAGAACACAAAACAGCTGGATCTCCCAATGTGATAAAAACAATTCAACAGAGTTCATTATAACCAGTGTTATTGTTTGCCATTTTTATCAGTTTTTTTTTTTTTAACAAATATTTCTAAATGGTTGTTATTATTTATTAATATTTATTTAATTATTATAATAATATATATTACAATTATTACAGTTATTTCTATTTCAGTTTTAGTTTAATTTCAGTTAGTAATTTCAGTAATATAACAAACTTATTTCAGTTAGCTGCCAAGGTAAATTTTTAAAATTAATATTTTAAATTAGCTTTTACTTTCGGATTTTCAAATTTTAGAATTTGATTTTTAAAATTTGAATCTGAATTTTGAAAACTTTAAACTCATTTGACTGAATTTCTCATGATCTTACAAAAGCATTTTGATCTAAAAGCTCATGCAAATCTTTGAAATTAGTTTTAGACAAATTTCATTTTTGGCCACATTCATTGAAGTTATTTCAGATTTGATGACTACAATCATACCTAACCAACTGTAACTCTACCTTATTACTCTCTGTTTATCAGTCGGCACATCAAGTACAACTGTCTCAGTCGTCTGGAGCTTGTCATTGGTTCTGCTCAGCGGGTTCTGGTCAGGTATAGGTGATGGCGTAAGACTCCCGTCCAGCTGGTTCGGGGACCACAGCCCCTCGTCCCTCCCCTCTGTGGAACTGGGCAGCCCTGTTTCTAACCCATGCTCCCAGGTGGAAAGAGTCCCATACCCACTGCTCAGCACAGTAACCATCCCCTCCTCCGAGCTCTCCTGAGGTTGAACAGTGAACTGGGGGGGTGACAGAGGTCCTGGAGCCGACGACGTAAAGGTGTTCTCCACCGGTTCCTCTAGAGGCTTAGGGTTCTTACTGGGCTCCAGAGAGTGAGTCTGTGTGCTGATTTGGTGGTTCTGTAACTGCACTAATGCCTTAATTTCATCCTGTATGAGCTGGAAGAAAAGATGCAAGACCATCAAGACAGAACAAAACATCTCATTATTAAGTTAGTTTGGATATTAATCATTTCTCCCAGATTAAGGCCAGAAACACACTGTACAAATGTACACAAATGCGATTTGCAACATACTGCAAGCGCAGTTAACAAGCTGTCTTGCATCACTGTAGCAGTAATTAGTATTGAATTGATAAGAGTTGTATGTATGTATATAAATCAGATGTGTTATACAGCAAAATTTTAACTTTTTTTTTATTTTACTGTGACATAGTATTATTCCAAAAGTAATATTTATTGTTTTGTTTAATATTTTTGTTTAGCAATTGTCATAATTAAAGTAATAATAAAAAATAATATTTTATACTCATACAATTCAATTCAACTCAATTCAAATAAAAGCACACACATTGTGCTACAAACAAACACAACAAGCCTCAAATAATTGCATTTTATAGTGCAATTGCAATGCTTGTCAGGGATGGATGGATGGATGGATGGATGGATGAATGGATGGATGGATGGTGTATGTTTTAAGCCTTAGACTGGCACAACCAGATTAAACACAATGAAGCACCCTGACTGCATCAGATACAAAGCACAACACTTGAACTCTCTGCAACATGAACAGTAACTTGGTAACAGTCCAGACAGGTTACTTTGAGAAACATACCTGTATTTGGCACTGGTACTGCTCCTGCTGAGCAAGGATTTGCTCTTGATATTGCTTTTCCACCAACTGAAAGAGCTGAAGCCACCGGCCCTGTTTGAATGAGAAAAAACACAGTCAATATATCAGTATGTAAGAGAAAAAAAAATCTGATTCTGTGTATGCAATGACTTGAAGGAAATGCTAAGACAGACAAATTGGTGCGTTTTGGTCAGATGTGCTAGTAGTTCCACAGCTAGTAAATTTCACAAATGCGATTGTCATATGGCCAATCTCAGCATATAACATTTTTATAGTACATCCGAGAGTAATGGATTATCCACAGAGCTAGAAACAAAATTAGAGTCGTGGAGCATTTTGATAAATTTATGTACATATTCATTCTTTTTATTTTTATTTAACCAGTTGTCTTCATTATTAAATGCATGTTTGAATAAATCTGTCATGATAACAAGTTTTTATTACAGTAACTATTTAAATGTTTATATTTCAACAACAAATTGGAGTAAAAACATGATTATATAATTTAAAAGTTAACATGAAAATATGAAAAATATATAAAAATATTCAATTGTGCTAAAAGAAAAAAAATCATTTTGATGCATCAATATTAATTTTTATGAAAAATAGACTGGGTGAATTTTAATTTCCAACTTTAAAGCCCTCAAAACACTTCTAAATGATCTCATTTGTGATGTCAGGGATCAGCTGCATTGTGGGATGTTCTCCACAGCTCTGAGCATGGCTGCTGCTGTCTCGACTCCTATGGGAGACCCTAGACGATGGCCCAGAAACCTGGGCCGTGATGGCATGAGGGAACGGACAGTGTGGTCTCGGGCATCTGAGCACCTCACAGTTCTTCCAGATCTCAGGGTCGGTCTCGCCGCTGCTCTGGATCTCCTGGACCAGAGCTCTGAGCGTCTCTATAGAGCTGGGGTTGATGAAGGGCAAACTTCTCCCTGAGCTGAACTCCTCCTCGGTGCGAAGACACAGATTCCTAAAGCATGTGACAAGAGAACAAAGAGCGATTTTAAGTCACATCAACCCTGAGGGCTTGTAGTGGATTTAAAACGGCTCATCGACAGCATCTTTTATTTACTTTTTGGTTTGTTTTTCGGGTAAATAAAAACTAACTTTGGTTTCACGAAAAAAAATTCATTTCAGTGCATCATTAAGATCTAAAATAAGCATTCATAAAATAGATAAGGTGAATTATTAATTTCATGCCCAATTCAGGCTTCAAGAAACTTCTAAATGATCTCATTTGTGATGTCAGGAATCAGCTGCATTCTGGGATGTTCATCACATGAGCATGTAGACAAAAATGAAAAAGCAGAGATTTCTGAATATAAAATTGAAATATAAAGTGAAAAAATTGTTTAAAAAAATCTGTTGTCAACAAAAGAGAAACTTCTTCCACCAAAATAAAAGCTTGCCGCTTTAATGTTTGAAAATGAAAAAATTTAGACAGCCTTAAATATCTGTATAATAATTTGTACAGCTGCACTGTAACAACCATGTATTATATTATTTTCTCAAATAATCATCTTTTTATTTAACTGTGAAACAGTACTATTACAAAAATAATATTATTTTGTTTAATATTTTTACCTTGTAAATTAAGATAATCATAATCAAAATAATAATTATTATTTTATAGTCATATATAATTACATTTTTATAAAGCACACAAACTGTGCTACAAACATTCACAACCTGGAGCTTTTTCTTCTTTTTTTTTTTTAAACTGCATTTTAAACTGGAATCAAAATGTTTATCAAAACAGTAATAAAATTTTTAAAATTACATTTATTTATATTTATAAAAGCACATTTACATTTATTTCCCCAAATCATGCCGCCTTAAAGGCACAGTTCGCCCAAAAATGAAAATTTGATCATCATTTACTCATCCTCAAGTTGTTCCAGTATGAATTTCTTTCTTCTTGAACGCAAAAGAGGTTATTTTGAAGAATGTGTGTAACCAAACAGTTGCTGGCCCCCACTTACAACTGTTTGGTTACCCACATTCCTCAAAATATCTTCTTTTGCATTCAGCAAAAATTCATACAGGTTTGTAACAACTTGATGGTGAGTAAATGATGACGGAATTCTCATTTTTGGGCGAACTATTCCTTTAACATCAAGTCTGTGCAACTAGAAGCATGTACATTCACAGAAATGCATAGCATATGTTTCAAGCCTTAGAGTTGTTGCTGTAGATTTAAAGCAGCTTATTGACAGCCTCTTTGTGAAGACAGAAACAACGCACTTAAAGACATCACATGATAACACAGACCTTATTTTGTTAGAAATGTTGCATGCTGGTGTGCTGGAGGGTCTGTTTTCCCCTTCTGTGGCCTGAAGGAAGCCCTCGGGGTGGGACGTGGAGCACTCCTCTTCGGGGAGACCCGATACAGTGTCCTCAGAGGAGACGATGGACGCCTCGCTCTCCTTCCCGCCATTGGCACTGATCTGATCGTGGCTCAAGGCCACAGAGCTGGACACGTCCTCAGAGATGCTGTCATCTGTGGACATGCTTAAACAGCCGTGGACAGAGACTGTGTGCGAGTGCTGTTAAAAAAAATAAATAAAAAAAATTAAGAAAAGCAGAGGACAACAGAGTGTAGTGGGATCTACATCAAACCAACAAATATAAAAGTAATCACTTATCCAAAGCAACTGCAACATTTTAATTACCAACCCAGATCTTTAACCAATAAGCCACCTATCCAAGAAAATAAAGTCAATATTTACTTTCAGAATTATTTACCTATGCATATGTTTGAGCTCATTAAATTAGTAAGTTGCAAAAAATAAATAAATAAAATACATGGGTAATTATTAAAAATACTAAAAATGTTAACCAGTTACAGGATCTAAAATAAGTATTTATTCTTATACATTCATAAAAATTTGAACCTAAAGTCATGATGTTGAGAAAACATCCGTTATACTTTGTGAAAAACAAGTACACTTCTGCATACTTTTAAAAAGGCAACTTTTTACAGAAAAAAATTACAAGAATACTTCAGTGAAATTTGTTATTTGCAATTAAATGAAAATGTATTATAGTTTAAATTTATATTAAATGCAATTAGTTTACTTTAGAAAGCTTTTTCATATACTTAAATAGGACTTAAGTACATCTTTATATGTAATTACATAATTGTTAATATTATCTTTGGAATATTGTAAAAGTGTACCGCTAAACGTACTGACAAGCATTTACGGTAAACTTAAATCATTTTTCATATAATTTCTATTGAATATCACGTATTCTAAATATATTTGTAATGACAAATTTGCAGTGATGAGCTTGCGATCTAGTACATTAAATGTAACACAAACTACAGTAAAAATTATAATCAAGTACTTCAAATGATAGTCAACACATCTAAACAAGTTATGGCAAAACACAGTGATTTAAAACTTTTAATTTGACATTATTACAAAGTGTGCTTTTTAAAAGTGCACTTAGGTGTGTTTAGAAAAAGTAATGTCTACTTAAGTGCACTTGAGTGTCCTTTTATTACATTAATATTATATTATCTGCAAGTAGTTTTAAAAAATATATACTTTTAAGATCTGAAGTACACTATAAGTGCACATTCAGTACAATTAAGCACACTTCTTTTTCACAAAGGATTTGTTTACTATTTATTTCACTCAAAACGCTTAAATACAAACAGGAGGTGAAATCTACAGGAGTTTGAGCTACATTACAATGATGGTATAAAGGCTAATTATCAAAACTTAAACTCAGAAAAGAACATAAAAGCATTATATTCCTTTTTAAAAGGACCAGCTAAGGCTTAAACAAGCTGTCAGACTGTCAGGAAATCATGGCCACATCTGATCAATTCATTGTTTAAATGCAGTCAGACAACAACAGATATATTCTCACAACAAATGTCTTTCATTGCTATAAACTTGAATGGAGATCAACAGCAAGTTAGAAGAGCTGATAAAGCCAGAAGCACACACATTAAGTCATCAGATCAATAAACAACACAAAGCTAATCTGGCAACCTACAAACCCAGCCGGTGCTGTGTTTTATCGAATAATTATTCTAAAAGATGTCAAGCAGGCTCATAGATGTGGACATGCAGCAAAACACACAGACTCGCTGTGGGCTTCCTGTTCACACACACACACACACACACACACACACACACACACACACACACACACACACACACACACATCACCTCTGCAGCTGCATCCCGAGAACAAAACACAAGCGCTGACACGTTCACCATGACAATAACTCCCAAGTACCGTGTCACTTACTTGTTACTTTTTATCATCACTTGTTCTCCCATTTTGACATTTCCTCACGCGCCCGGCGCGCTCTCTCTTTCTCTTCATCTGTCACTGACTGCTTCTCGCTCAACCTTCTAACGTTCTAGCCAACGACGACACACTGCACCGCGATACGCCATTGGTCGAATGAGTTCGAAAGGCGTCACTTGATTGGCCAGCGCAAAAATTTAACGTCACTTTGGGCATTGTGATTGGCTCCTTTGCAGGATTCTGCGCATTTAAGAGCACAACAGAGGTTCTGATTGGTTCTCTGATTGGTAACCCCGCCGCAATCGGCTTGTGTGCGCTAAGAAATGCTTAAGAAAAGATAAAACATAAATAATAATAATAATAATATTATATTATATTATAAAAGGAAATGCTTAGGTTGTATTTCAGACAATAATCCGAAAGAAAGAAAAGAAAAGAAAAGAAAAGAAAATAATATATATTTTCCTTGAAAATTTAGGTTTCGTGGAACAAATTTCTTAAGTATTTTATTTTATTTTTTACTCAACATTTCATTAACATAATGTAAAATAAAATAAAATATTAAACAATATAGCAATATATTTTTGTATTATTTTCTCTTGTACTAATACAATAAAATAACTGCATTATTGCAGTCATGAAAATCACTTTTTAAGAATTATTAGAATTTTAAAAAAACACTCAGAAATTACACAATGCGTTACAATACTGTTAATTTTTTTAAGTGCTTAATTGCAATGAAAATATTTTCATAAGCATTTCCTATGGATCTAAAATATGCTTAATCTTAAAAATTATAATTTATTCTATTTATTTTTTAGTTGGGGTAAACTATATTATGGCATTATTTTAAAAGATGCAAAGTTATTATTACACAAGTTATTACATACATTATTACATAGCCTTAAATAACCATTGTTTCACAATGAATAAATCTGGTCTCTTCAAAAATATAAGAATCTTTTTTTTTTTTTTTTTTAAATTGTATTTATTTTGTTTTGGTGGCAGGATACTAGTTTTACTGTATTAATAACTGTAGAAAGTCTGATTTTCTGGTGGAAAATATTGTTACTGTGGTAAATTTAAGGATAGCAATATCACAAAACAATAAACAAAAGTGCTTCATACACAATGAATGTCATATTTATTGACAGATATACAAAATTCCAAAGAGTGACCTTTTTGTCTTTACATGAAAATACTTTATATTACACAAGGTAATAAATACAAATAAAGATGAAAGTAATGGCATCACTATAATACTTTTCAGTATCTCCCCGATTAAAAGAAAACTCACCTATCCATTAGTGCGTCCAAAGAAAAAATCTTTACCTTATCCTGAGACCTATTTCTAAAAGCACAAACCTAGTCTAACCTTTAAAAGCCATGCAGATTCTACTGTGGGACCTTTCATCCAGTTGCATGCATTTTTGCTTAATTGTTCTTAAAGATACTATGTGGTCAAAGAAAATGAAATGTATAAAAAAAAAAAAAAAAAACTCAAATGGCAACAGTTCCGGATCTCTTGCATTTATAAATCAGAAAACATATTCTCTGAATGGTGCCTTATTCCCTCCAAACCCCAGATGAAACGCGTAACATAAATGCTCCGTTTTTTGATTGTTTTATCCCCTCAAAGGAAAGGCATGCATGACTCCCGTGTGACACAGTTCTTTCAGCCGTATGGAGAGATCGCTGAAGGAGGCGCTAGGATCTGGCGTTTCTCTCTGTCTCTGCCAGACACTCCCGAACAAGCCCTCTGGCATGAATGATACCTACAACACACACAAAAAAAACGAGAAAAATCAGTTTCTAAAGACACATTATTTGAGTTTAACATGATTTAAAAATGATATTTAGAAGCAGATTTATATATTTCGTCTTTGATCTTGTCCACAAACCTCTTTTAAGTCGCTCCATGGCACTTTTACTCCCTGCATATGTTGGTCTTATTTCTTTCCCAAGCTCTTCAATGATGGCGAGGAGTTCAGCATATTTACTCTGAGGTACTTGGTTCCCATTTGGACCCTAAACATGAAAAATAAATGAATGAAAGAAATTTTTTTCAGTTTTCATTTCAGTTAAAATTTTAGTCATTTAGCGGTGTTTTGTCATATAAGTTTAATGTCTATAGTTTTTTAGTTATTTTAGTATATCAAGTTCATTTATACTTTACTTTCTTGTTTTCATTTTAATTTTAAAGTTTAAGAAATTATTGTTTTTGTCATTTTTATTAGTTTGTATTTTTTATTTTAGTTTGATTCTAGTTATTTTTTAATTTATTTTAGAACAAATTAAATGAACAGTTTTATTAATATTTTGAATTTGAATTAATTTTTACTTTTAATGTTTTCTGTTTTCATTTAAATTTTTTATGTGTTTTTGTTTTTTATTAGTTTTATTTAATATTTCTGTATAGTTGTTTTGCTTTAGTTATTTTAGTATGCCAAGCTAAACAAAGAATATAGTTTTTATTAACATTTTGAATTAGTTTTTACTTTCACTTTTTAAGTTTTCATTTTTCATTCAATTTTAGTTTTAGTAATTTTGTTGTGGAATTTTCTTTTTTTGCTTAATGTCTATATAGTTTTTATTTCAGCTGTCATTTTTTAGTACATCAAGTAACACTACGACTTTAGTTTTATTAATATTAAGAATTTTTTTTTTCCTTTTAATGTTTTTTGTTTTCACTTTAATGTTTGGAATTTTTTAATTTATGATATTTCATCATAGTTTTTATGTCTGTTTTAGTTTTTTTTTTTTTTTTTAGTACATCAAGTTAAACTAAATAAAAATGAGAACTGTTGACAAATAAAACGTGTGTTAGTTGCATAGTGTTAGTTAAAATAACGTAAAAACCTACATGTGGGAATCCCAACGAAGGCGGCCCGAAGTCATTTAGAATTGGCTTGTATGACTGTATTGTTGCCATTGAAGATGGAGAGGGAATGTTTCCTGTTAAAACAACAATACACATCATTCACTGTATGAAACAACAACTTATGATTTGCACAAATACATACGAGGTTATTTCAAGACAGGCGTGCATTTGTGTAACTGATCTTTTGTCTGAAAGCCTCAATTACTGTAATAAAACCCTTGTGACAACTAGCCCCGGCCTTCGCTCTATGCAATACCACCCTCCGCCACCAGGTGTCCCCAAAGAGCAATAAAAAACGGCACGTCTGAATCCGATCAATCAACAGCCCGAGAGACAATCATGGAGGAAACGGCACGGGCTTGATCTTAGCCGCTAAAAGGATTCATTTTTATCACAATCTAGCGGCCTCCACACAAAGCCATCCGGCCACGGCGCGACGCGGACCCTTCGGGAAGAACCCGAACATGAACCTCACGCCGATATTTAGCCCTAGCGAAGGCGAGGAATGCGTTTTTTTCACTAGTAATAATGGCGGATGTGAAGGATCTGACCCTGTAGCGATCAGACTGGACAAAAACTACACAGCTTTTCCCCAGGTATTCTTTCTCACGCCAATTCTTACATTCGACCAAATACACTCAAGACCAAGAGTTTTCCTCGCTTTTTCGGCATACCTTGGTTCCCAGAAGTTCCCGGAAGGTGTTGATGGGGATTGGGTTTGTAAGACATACCTGAAGAGATAATAAATGAGAGAAATAAAATTGTCCCTAAAATCAGCGGAGCGTCCGTCTCAGACACTTTTTGTTTACAGCGGAGCAGCACCGGCAAATATGGCCGCGTCACTCCTCATGACACCCACACTGCTGTCCATCAGCATCACAAAGAACTCAGACAATTAACACATAATTAATGAAAAAATAACCAGCGTTGTCCATCATCACAGTGACAACTGGAGAAGTTACAAAATCATTCATAAAAAAAATGCTGCACGTTATAACTAAGATTTAAACCACTTGAATAGATTTTGCTTGAAAGATTTTTTCCCCAGTTTTAATAAAAATACTTTTACTAAAAAAAAAAAAAAATTTTTGCAATGAAATATGATTAAAGATTCAATTTTAAATTTTCCGCCTCAAGATCTAACGTTTGCAATTTTGTAACTAAATACTTAAATCAAATGTGATGATCAGATTCCAAAAGAATTTAGTTGAGAACAAATCTTGTTTAACTAGATTTAAGGTGGATTATTATTTTAAAGCTTTTTACATAATGTATACTGAAATAAACGTGCTATTTTACGACTTTTAGAACTACATTTCCTTCTAAATGCACCAAATACTGAAAATAAAAGTTTTCGGGTGTACCTACTACAGCTTTCTTCTCGTTCAATCCTTACCACACTGAAAAAAAAAGAGTTAAATACACATTATGAATACAAAAAAAAAAAAAAAAAAAAATGGTTCCCTAGAAGTAAAGACATTTTGAAATCGAGGTAATCCACAAGATTTATTGGTCATATGCAAGAGGTAGAGATCTTGCAGTTTGTTAAATTTTTCCATAGATTCTTTGTACAACAGATCCATCAGTAGTGCAACTCGTGCAAGGATGAATGACATTGTCTTTAGAGTGCTGCGACATCTACAATTCAGCAAAAACATGACATTTCAGATATGCAACTATACATCGAGATATAGTAGAGAGACCGAGCGCGTGTCAAAACTCCAACATTTACAGCAGAAATGAGGTTTTTGTCCCCAATAACACAAGTGACGGCAAATCATTAAAAGCAAGAAATAGAAAAACTGAGCAAAAGCATTGATTGATGTGGCCTTCTGTAGAGAACATTCCAGTTTACAATCGCACTCGAACTGAAGCGCTGGAAAGCAGAGAAAACCTGCTGACCCGCTTCCGTAAACTAAACAAAATCCAAAGGGTTCGGCAAACCATGCAACGTCTCTGATCAAGTCTTTAGGGTTGGGTTTGCACCACTTACACCCGTCGCTAAGCCAGCACGTTCCTGCTTTCAAATCAGGGACTGTATTAAGTGGTAAATGAGCAGCGTCATGCCCAAGACATGCTGGGTCAGAAGGCTGAAGGTGGGGACAGATGGAGGCCGTGCGAGACGAAAAAAAGAAATGGAACAGAAACTAGATTGTGAGTAACCCCTGAGCGCTGTCCTGTGTACATAGTAGTGTGTGACTTCATAAAGCCACGTTGATGTCGATGGAAAGCACAGGCCATGATTTAGCAGACTGGAGGTTGTGAAAAGGAAACGGCCTGACCCAGTTTCGTCCAGTTTCGTCCCTCTCAGTGCGATTTCCTGATGCGCAGAGCTCTGATTCTGTAGCTCCTTTGGCAATGAGTGCTCTTTGGACACGAACCCTGAAATATTAAATACGACAAGCACTGTCTTCCTCGCGGCGTGCCGGAAGAGGAAGGGTGGCTGGCTGGCTTACAATGCCGCATCTGCCCTAAAGCGAGGGGTGTTTGTGTCACGCTATGTGTTGACTGTGTGGCTGATGCTCTGCGGATGGAGTTGCTGCCACATTTGCTGCTGCTGCACAGCCAGCTGCTGAGACTGATCCGATGACGACAGGATGTTGATCAGCGGCGACACACAGTTGGCGGGAATGATCAGACCTGAGAAGAAAAAAGAAAACAGATTGAAAAAAAATAAATAAATAAATAAAAATCAAACTTTTTTTTTTTTTTTTCTAACGTTTTATTTTTTCCAAATTCCATTTTTTGTTTACTTGTTTTTCCTGGACTCTTGTTTTATTGGTTAAATTAAATTTCATGAGCACTGAAGAAAGCATGGGCTGAAACATCTGCTCTTTGGTCTGTTTTTAAGACACCTTGCACTTTTGTTACTTTTTCACTTTTACATATGAAAAATAAAATGTTTTTGATAGAACTTTTTGGTCTAATTGCATTTTTTTTTCAGTGTGCAGACAACTTTGGCTACCTGGTTGATTATACCTCCTTTTTGTTTTTTTGCACCTGAGAGCTCTTCTTTTTTTGAGCACACACAATTCCTACTTGATGAATTAAATTACATTTTAGTAATCAAAAAGCATGTCTAATTAATTGAAATAAGAATTACACAACTTTTAAAAGTTTAACAAAAATGTAATTTTTAGGGGCTAATGAAATGTTTTATTTTTTTCTGAAATTCTGTTTTTTTTTTTTTTTTTTTTTTTTTTTAAATACTCCCAAATACTGTCTTTAGTTTAAATTTTTCTTGATTGTTTTTTTTCTCCATTAATTTTTCTGGACTGTGTTAATAGTTACATTCAATTTTAGTAAGCAAAAACCATGTCTAAGCAATTTAAATTATGAAAACTTCTACAATTTAACAACTTTTAAAGATTTGACAAATTAAATTTTTAGGGCCTTAATAGAATGCGTTTTATTTTTCATGAAATTACATTTTTATTTTTCCCCCAATTCTTTAGTTTTAATTTTTCTGGATTCCATTTTAAAGATTTAATTAAATTTTAATGATCAAAAAAACATGTCTAATGAATTGAAACATCAACAACTTAATTTATTGTTTTACAATAATAGGGACCTATGAAATGTTTTTTTGTTTTGTTTTTTTCCAGAAATTATGTGTTGTGTTTACATTTTTTCTGAATTTATAATTTAATATAAATTTATATAAACAGTGGTAATCAAACGAGGGCATAAAACATTAACAGTTTGATTAATCTTTCAAAATTTAAAATCAAATGAATGAAAAATTCCTTTTTTTGGCACAGTGCTGCACAACGGTTTACAGTTAAAATTAAAACGGAGGGAAAAATGACAATTTCTTTCTAGTTATTAAATTTTTTTATTACTTTGAGAAGTTTTCTACTCTACAATATCAGTTATGTATTTGTCTGTTTTTGTATCTGTTTGCCAACCTACCCACAATTCTCTGCCCGTCCTCTGTTCTCAATCGTACAATCTGCATCTTCACGTTGGTTCCGCTGACTGAGGACAGCACGCCCTCCACTTTGGTCCACACACTGAGGACGGATCCACAGAGGACGTAGTATGTCCTGCAGCGCAGCCCGATCTCACACTGTAGCCCCACCGACACTTTCTTACAGTTCCCTCGCCTGTCAAAAACAGTGTTCCTCATGACAACAACATCAGACTTCAAAAATCAAAAGTGAAACTGCATGTTTGTTTCTATTTTCACTTCTGAAATGACTTAAAAGAAGCACCTACCAGTACGCGTGCGAGCAGACGTTAGCAGAGGAGTTGTACTGATCAATCCAGTGCTGCTTGGCATCATCAGAGAGGACCTATTTTGAGATGAGAAGGATTAGAGACTGTACGAGCTGAGGAAATGACATGAAACAGTCTGCAGGATGCCAAAAGTGTCTAAAATTAACATTCACCAAGCACAAAATGAGACAGCAAATTTTTGATTTTGCAAGTTGACTTATAAGTGGTTTAAATTGCATGATAACATGACCCTCGTTATAGCGATACAGAAATTCTCAGGACTTCAGACATGCAGCTGGGAAGCCTGAAAGTCGTGACTTAGCCCAATGTGCTGCTTGAAAAGGGTAGTTTTACACCAATGTCTCAATCTCAAAGCAACTCACATAAAAGCATGCTTTGATTTTGGGATATTTTTAAGGTGCTGTTTCACCTTGAGACTAGCTAGAGCAAGCTGTTTCAAGTGACACAATAACTAAGGTGTGACCATATGTCCTCTTTTTTCCGGTCATGTCCTGACCAGGATTTCTGAATTGCCTAAAACATTCAGGTTTTAGTTTTGTTTTCCTATTGACGTACCTTCAACAATCCTAATACATTATATGTGTGCGTATGTGCATTGCTCTGACATTCTCTGTAGATCCTGCCTCCTTGCATGCCACAATTGGTCAATTATGTACAATGTCTGCACCCTACTGGTCAACCTACGTTTCAGTCATATTAGCTTTAACAAGTATGAAAACAATAGGAAACCTAAGCCAAAACCTGGATATTTTAGGCAATTTAGAAATCTTAGCCACAGTATATCTAGGCAAAAGAGGACATATGGTCACTGTATAATAACCAGAGCGATTTGTTGACAAAAATATTGACTGAACTAATGGAAAATACATATTCAGCTGATAAAAAAAGACCTATTATTAGATGGTACATTTATAATTTGACCCCAATGATGAACCACAAACATTAAACTGCAGTAATGTAATACCTTTTTACTTCTCTTCTTGATGTCTGCATAGGTCTCCAGTTTAACTTGTTTTCCTATATTTGGTCTGTACACCATAAAGAGTCTCTTTCTGGGATTGACCTCCTTTATTAGGATAGAGATTTTCTTGTTATTCCGCACCTTGAGATGAAACAGAATGCTGTTAGGTTCAGTAGTTGAATGAATTGGAAGTGGGGTACATAAAAGGGGTAAAAACCCTCACCTGGACATAAAAGCCATCATCCGGTCCGTTCTGGTCGGCCCAGACGTGAGTGGCATCCTCCCATGACATTCCCCGCTCCACACTCACCTGAAGACACAGAAACAAATTTTAGCCATTTGCCAATTATGATACACATAAACACTAATCATGGCATCACAATGATGCTCATAAAAATGGACACCTATTTTACATACTGTATTGAGCTCCACATGCCCCGAGGTGGAATATCCTGGTGTCAAGAATTTCTTTACATCAACTTTCTTCACTTTCTCATCTCCAGAACCCAAATCTGCAAAGAAAAAATACATTTAAAGTAAACAAAATGAGCTCATGTTGAGGTCTAAAATGGTGTTCACTACATTCAAATCCCATTAAAATGTGACATGCTGGCAAAATGAGTTGGAATGCACACAGGCTAACTTTGAGCTACAGGCAAAAAAATAAATTAATAAATAAAAATAAAATTTGGGTTGAATTTGAGGTTTTCACAAAAATTAGTTCATTAAGCCTTCGCCTAGCTATTCCAATGCTCCAAATAATAGTTAAACATCTAAAATTATCTTTTGGTTGACAAATTTGTGTTAGAGTTTTATGGCCTATAGCCCAATATTTGTTTCAATAGAACTTAAAAAAAAAAAAGGAAAGAGAAACTGGGTTCTTTATAATATTTGAGACTTTGGCCATGTTTAAAACACCTTACCTAAAATTCCCATATCATATCTTCCACTCTTTTTGGCATTCTGAATGACAGCGTTCAGAGTGTCAGAGAAATACTGAAAGAGAGCATTTTGTTGATGGACCTCCATTCCAAGAATCCTGTTCAAGAACTTCCCGATGTTGTTGTAGTCTATAAAAAATAAATAATTAAATGTGTTATAAGTTATGTGGCATGAGAAAATGAAAACTTGGCAATAGGCTGGGCCACATATTCAACTGCAAGTTTAAAATACTTTAGACATGTTTTATTCATGTTTTAAAATGCTATGCATACATGCGATTTAGCGATCAGATATTGGATTTTGCTCATACAACAGTCATGTGTTTATAATATATTGAGCCAACTCTACTAAATCTGTATAATGAATTAAAGTGTATTTAGTCTTTCCTTCCTGTGACAGGGCATTCATTCATCACTTTAAGATTAATAATCACTTTAGGCCGGAAGGCGATTCCTGTTTTTCTGTCCTTAAATTTAAAAACCCTTAAAATGATACTTAAACCTTTTGTTATACCTTTTAAGACTTTATGGCCTTAAATTGGATCAGACTGAATTTAAGACATTTGAAGACTTTTTAAAAACCTGCAGGCACCCTGAACATTTAGTGTGAAAAGAAAAGCTGAGAATGAAATTGACTCTGGAAATCGCTCACCTTTGTCCAGTGAGAGAACACCAGATCTATCCTCCACATTTATCAGCCCTACTCCAATTAAACCATTGCGGATTTCTGAAAAAAAGAAAATGCAAGACATTAAGATTAAGTTAAATTTGGTGGTTTTCAAGTGACACATTCCTATTATTAAAAACCAATCGACTGTACCTTTAAAGAAATCCCCATCAAAGTCAGCAGGTGGAGACACTAAAGGAGAGTCCAGACTGACAATAGACTTCATAACTATTTCCAGAGCATTTCTGCCATACTTGTAGACGAGAAAAAGACATCAGCACATAATCTATCAACAACCCTATTTAATACTGACGGTGTGTGTAATCTAATCTTACTTTGTTGTCAAAGTTAAATCGGCTGAGATCTCTTGTCTCTGTGGCCCTTCTGTCTCCATGCGTTAACGCCCCCTATTTGAGAAAGACAAACACAATTAGGCTTACAAAATTAAAACTGACCCCATTAGCGTGCAACACATGCATGAGGGACTTACCAGGCTTTCTAGACGTTTGGCAACAATCGAGGCGAATCGTTGCTCTCCAGCGAGTTCAGATATGAGGAACACATACTCAGGTGCTGTGACCTGGTTGGATCGGTGTGTTCGACCTGTTTGCAAAGAATCCAAAGAGTTAGTGAATTGAGAACTCAAATAAATAAAATTATGCTGTATTAACAGACACTCAAAATATTTAGACCTAAATTTAAGATTTATTCATTTGAATTTAATATAAAACTTCATATGAAATTTGGTTTGAATTACAGTTTAACAAACGAATAAACGATGCATATTGTTGTGTGCATTTGTTTATCATACATAGTTGAAATAGCTACGATTTCTGGACTTGAAAGCATCATGGCTTAAGTTTATTATTGACTATCTGCATATATTTGATTTTATTTAAATAATATTTTCTAAATGCATTTATTCAAATTGCTTAGAACCAGCATAAATCCGTTCATCCTAAAAGCAATTAGAGTTCAATTAATAAAAACTATAGACATAGATAAAAAAATAAAATAAAATAAAAAAGCGCTATTAAAAATGACAAAAAACAATAAATTGACTAAACCTTTAGCTAAAATTCAAATGAAAATGCAATTTAAAAACAAAAACATTTAAAATGTGAATGAAAACTATAATAATAAACTAAATTAATATATGTATAGATGTAATAAATAATTTTTATAATATTATATAGGGCTGCACGATTAATCGCATGCTATTGTCACGCGCATCTCGTCAGTGAAGCCGGTTCTGTGATTAGCAGTAAAGCGGCATTTAATACACGTAGTCGTAGTTCGCTGACAAACCACGCAATAATCGAATGCGATTTATCGCGATTATGAATGCGATTTTGCGTGGCTTGTCAGTGAACTACGGCACTGTGTATTAAATGCTGCTCCATCTGAAAGCAGGTGATGGAGATTTACTGCTAATCACAGAACCGGCTTCACTGATGAGATGCACATAACAATAGCATGCGATTAATCGTGCAGCCCTAATATTATACACATACAAAAATACAATAATGAAGATACAATCAATAAAAAAAATAAAAATAAATACATATATAAATACTTATGTACCCACCAAATTGCTGAATAGCTCTGTCAGCACTCCAGGGCAGCTCTAATGTCATGTGTACCCTCCTCCTCTGGTTCTTCACTCTGCGGTCGGCTTGAAGTGAAATACCAGAGCTGGCAGCCTCTGAGATAATTGCGATGTTCTACCAAGGTGAACACAAAAATGTTTAAATGCTGTTCACAATATCAAAACATTATAGAGATGTGGGTAAAACCAAAGCAGCATACCTTATCGCCATCCATGAACCTCTGCTTCTCCGTGAGGTTTAAGATTTCAACTGGAACGTCAAGCTCTGATCGAGACTCGTAGGAAATGCTGCCATCATCATTGCTGACTACCCTGCCTTTGCGGCCAGTCATCTGCATTGCATAAGACATTCACATTTAAAATGACATTGCTTTAAATTAAATACACAGCCTATAAAATAATCTCTCCAAACAGACCAACCTCAGCGACATTATCAGGGCCTCCCAGCTCATCAATGAGTTCGTCAAGCGTGTTGGGTGGTAGATTCGCTGCCAGCTGCTCCAGTTTCTCCAGCAGGTCCCTCTTCATCCGCTGGGCATCTTCAACAGCATCCTGACTGGTCACACAGCTGCTCTCCTCTGGCTCACTTTTGGCTTAAAAATAATTATTTAGTGTGACTATTAAGATTGATATTCAATGGACAATGACATTCCTCATTATAATGCTTTACTGAACAACTTTCAGCTGCAATTGTCTGTGATGAAACTCACTGCTCACTTACCTACAGCAACCGTGTTGTTTGAAGGTTTGATGGTGGGGGTTGTAAAAGTGGGTCTGGTTGTTCCAAGCCCGGAGGCTAACAAGGCACTTTGAATAGAGTCTGGATCAATGCTCTTTTTCTTCTTCTTGTTCCTCTTGTCTTTGCTCTTTTTAGTGTCTTTTCTGATGAGCCATGGATCTAAGTTTCAAACGGTTGTCAGCATTTGAAAATTAATATGGTATCAACATTGAACTGAATTAAGGTGAATAAATGACACTATTGTCTTCTGTAGAATTGCTTATTAACATTGACAGTTACTGAACAGAAGTGAATCAATGCTGAACTGACCCAAGTTAATGACAGTATTGTCTTCTGCAGACATTAACAATAATACTTTCCTGTTTATTAAATGTGAAGCTGCTTTGAAACAATCTATATGGACCCATTTTCACATTTGTGTTCTCATATGCCCCAACGGGAGGAGGAAAAAAATAAATAAATAAATTCACAACAGTGTTTCTATGACTTTACAAAACATGAAAAAATATAGAGTGATTCCACTGATCAGAGGAGAGAAAGATGTCAAATTTGCCATCGGTCCCTCTCCTCCCACAGCTGTTGTATTAGAAACACTCCTGCAGAAATGTTAACTAGTCTTCTGAAATTTAAATACAAGGTAATGTAACTATGTGTAGTGTTATAATTTACAATGTTAATAACTTTGCATCATCACAGTCTGTGAAAAGGTTCCATTGTATAAAGCGCTACATAAATAATGTGGCTTGACTATATTTGGTGTAATAATTTACAATGTTAACTGTGGAAATGTGTCGTCACAGCTGAAGAAAAGGGTCCATTGTATAAAGCGCTACAAAAATAATATGACTACAGATTCTCACCATCTTCCTCATCCTCACTGGAATCATCCTTAAAGGGGTTGAAGTCATCTTCATC
The DNA here is from genome assembly GCA_039654775.1 of Spinibarbus caldwelli. Classification (NCBI taxonomy): domain Eukaryota; kingdom Metazoa; phylum Chordata; class Actinopteri; order Cypriniformes; family Cyprinidae; genus Spinibarbus; species Spinibarbus caldwelli. Next base: position 4,174,132 of record CM077267.1, read on the forward strand.
CTCCTCCCCTGAGCTGACTGACTTGAAGCTGTCATCGCTTTCTGCATCTTTGTCCGAATCTTCAGAATTGCTCTCGTCTGAGCTGGTACCAGAAAGACCTCCAGATTTACGAGCCTTCTTCACTTGCTTCTTTGTTTCTGTACCTGCAAACACAAGTCACCAACGGTAATTACTCACCTTCATTTTCAATTTGAGCAACTCAAATGCCCAAGAGTGGTTTTACTTCCTCCAACGTTGAAATGTGCTCATAGTTTCAGGGTAGAAACTGCTGCTAAATATAACAAGGTGTCGATTTTGTGGTTTCCATGTGCATGCGAATAGTACCTTTTCGCTTTTTGCCCTTCTGCTCAGCGGAGGTTTCTGAAGGTGAAGGCGTTCCCTTCACACTCAGGTCAATGCCTAAAAGACTGAAGAGTTTTTGTCTGTCTGGTGCAGGAAAATGCTTCTCCACCAGGGACTGCAGTACACCCCTTTAAAAGATCATGCATAGATATTTTCAGTTAAAAAAAAAAACATTGAAAATTATATTTTTGTATCCATTACAGACAAAAGTATTATTTCTCTTTAAGGAATAGTTCACCTAAAAATGAAAGTTTTCCCACCCTCAGGCCATCCAAGATTAGTTTGCTTCTTCATCAGAACAGATTTGGAGAAATTTAGCATTACATCACCAATTGAAGCTCTGCAGTTAATTTTTGCTGTAATACTAAATTTCTCCAAATCTGTTCAGATGAACAAACAAACAAACTCATCTAAATCTTGGAAGGCCTAAATGTATTACACTCACTTTGCAGTGGAGACAAAGTCATTGAGCTCGCCTCCTCCCTCCTCCAAGGCCTCAAGGGTTCGAGCCTCTCCAGTTGATTGAAGACCAATCACCACACACTACAGAGAAGGTTAGAGATCAGCACAACCAAAATCACTGCAATTCTTTCTCTCTGAAAGCTTTTTTGTAACAAGAGAATGTCCAATCTAACCTTTCCATTTTTAACCTCTTCTCTGGCCAGCTGCACCACTCTCCGAACCTTGGAGGCAATGCACAGGTACTTGAAGAACCTCTGGTGAGCAGACCAGAACTGGCCCCACATGGACTTTTTCATCCGTTGTTCTGCATCCATCAGGTTGGCGGCTTGCTGGAACTTCTCTCTTGCACTGACCCACTGCAAGTTTGCAAAATAAAGGACTTTACGATCATTTAAATGATTGTAAAATCACACATAAGTAATGGCACAAAAAACAGTTCAGTTTTAGTTTCGGTATTTTACGCACCAAGCGAACTGATTTGTTGTACATCTTAATGTAGTCCAGAGTTAAGGGAACTTCTTCGATTTTAAACGTCACGCCTGTGAAGCTCAGCTGTCGAGCGATGTACATTCCTCTCAGCTTCATATCCATGGCAACAATCTCCATAGCACCAACACCTCTAAAATAAACCAACCAAAATAGGGTTGTATTCAGTATTGAGAAGATGCATGCTGGTAGTAAAAAGCAAGGTCATGGACACATACTCTTATGTGATAGACTCACCTTCTTTCAACAGCTTGGATAAAATTTGTAAATTCCTTAAATGGAGTTCCTTCCCCCCAGATCCCAAGTCGACTCATGTAGGCCATATTGCGGGGCTCGGATGCACCTACACAAAACCAAACAAAAGATGTATAAATAGCAAAATACAGAAATAAATGCATTGGGAAAGAAACATGATGCATCCATGGTTATACAAAAACACAACATCCACAGTCACATACCTGTAGCACTTGCGTACACAACCCGGGCTTTTGGCAGCTTGTTCTGCAGCTCTAAAACCGCTAGCCCAGTCTTTGTGGGCTTGGATGACCCAATAGGGCAAACATTTTTGGCTTTGTGACACTCATCAAATACGATCTAAGATCCTCAGTCAAGGGAATCAGTCACCATAGTTACCAGAGAGCTGAATACAATCACACCATGTGAAGCGCTTCACTGTGGTTCAGTCAATATGCAGTGAAACATGATTGTTTTTCTGGTCTAGAGCACGGAATGTTCTTCTAGGGATGTCAGAATGATGTAGTAACAAAATTATGGAAATGAGAATCGTGGATTTATCAACTTCTGTTTTTTTTGGCATCATGACACCTAGTGCTGCACTGATTTTTTTTTTTTTTTTAACAAAAACTAAATTAAAGTTTTTATTTATCCTGAAAATCAAAAATAAATGTTTTCTTTTATAATCAAATAATTAATCAAATCTAATAGATCAACACATAGAAACTGAATGGTATATAAACATTTAAATTGCCCAAAAGGCAGCTTTTATTAACATTTTATTGAAATATTCATTTGCTGCTGAAATATGGACATTTAAATGGTGGCTATAATAAAAACTACATAACACACACATTAAATATATGTTAAGTGTTATAAATTAAGACAAAAAAAATAACGTTATTTAGAGCATATATATTCTATAGTTTTATATTTTTTTAGCTAACAAGCCTCAGACACTGCATGGTTTTCCTAAACTAAATGTAATGTTACATGACATTGTTTACAGGCTGTTTTATTGACGTCTTTCCACAGTTGAAACACTGCCGTTTGAACGGAGTACTGAAACGCCACATTAAAGAGGCGTCATCTATTGTATGAATTTGTTATAAAATTGACAATCTCAGACTTGCTTCCTTCCTACTACTTCCTTTTAACTTGAAAGGATACAACACCATCAAAGTCGTCTCCACACCAGTGTAGTAACTGTTTGAATCTCGTCTTGTACTTTCCTCCAGACTGGCTCTCTCCAATCAAGGATGAGTATGTGGCAAAGATCACACCTTTTTTTACACTCCCATTGTGTTTCGATGAGATCTTTCCATATTTGAACTGAAAAGAGAGAAGTGTAGAAAATTTATTTTCTACTCGAAATACACAAACATCTCATGTTGGCTAAGCACTTAATGTACCTTGTTTAGCGAATGGACCAGAATATTCTTTGCTCCGATGTCTCTCAAGTCCCTCTCTGCATCGTATTTCAAGTCATTTGAGACACTAAACCTGTACAGAACGGTGGTGGGAAAAAAAGGCATGAATAATGGTACAATTACACACCAAAAAGCAGCTAGGAGGAGGAAGAAAACAAGTGATTACCAGAGGGACCTTTTCCTGCCAAGAAGATAATTTTCATATATGATTCCAGCAATGGTTCTACCCTTTCCAACGCCGGCCCCATCTCCAATCAAGTAGGATGCTCTGTCTCCATTTGGTAGGAATGTCTCATGTTGCTGTACAAAGAGACACGATTGAAAGAGACAGATTTTAAATACTGCAGTACACCATTTTAGAAAATATAGTAATTGTGATCTGACTTGCATAAATTAACTAATCTGTTTTCTAAGTGGTAATACCATTTTAAAGGTTACAATATGTAAAAAGGCTCAAACCTGTGCAGCATACGTGATGGCCTCAAGCTGTAGGGCAGATAACCAGCCTCTATCGATGGTCTCCTCTGGAATGGAAAGTCTATACCACACATCTGGTGGGTTGACACTGGACAGAGAGCTGGTCTCCACCACAGGATCAGGGTGCCGCAGTCCAATTCTCACTGAGAGACGAGATAAGATCAACTTTACAAACTTGCCAAAATACAGTGGAAAAAAAAAACTGGCTTACTTGCCATTATTATTATTATTATTAATAATAATAATAATAATGACAACAATCCAATATTTTTCATAGATTACATACAGTGTAAAGCTAAGTAATTGCTGGCTGTGCACTTAAGCACTCTGATAACACGATTATACATACATTTCATCGGCATGTATTCGGCATATGTCTCAGCATGACCAAGCTCCTCCTCTTCCTCTTCCTCTGGTTCCTCTTCTTCCTTCATTCCTGGCAATTTCTACATTCAGATAAATGAAAAACAATCCAAAAAATTTAAATGGCAGCTAAAGACCGCATTGAATGTCTCATCACATTTAAATACGAATACATAAACTTACATTTACAGGTGAGAAGCTCCGCATTTTCATGTCATCGTTGACCCAGATTCTTGCTACATCTTTGCTGGACACTTCCTTTTTCAAGCCATTGTTTAACTCCGCTGAAGAAAACGGAGACAAAAAATATTCACAAATATGAGACAAATATTCACACACACACCCACAGCAGCTTGCCAGAAATGATACGGCCCCACCACAACATGAAAGCACCTGTGAAAACAGACTCAGTGCACTGCAGTTAAAACCCTACCCATACCTGATCTGCTCATCATCTTTGTGGAAACCAGAATAATTTCTGAAAGGAAGAGCACTGACATTAAAGAAAAAACCGCACGATTACATCCACACAGTATCTCTAAACAAGCTTTAGTCAATGCTCAACTTTTTAACAATGAAACTCTTAAGTGCACCATAAATACTAGAAATTCGAAACAGTATTAAATTGTCAAACAGCTGTTTGGTTTGAAGCAGGGTTATCATTAACTAAAACTACTAAAAAACATTTAGTTAATAGAAATAAAAGCTGAAATAAAATAAATAGACAAAAAAAAAAAAAAAACTTTACAAATACTAACCGGAAATAAAAATAAATTAAACCAAAATAGTAATATTAAAAAAAGCAACAACAAAAATTAAGTGACAAAAGCACAAAATAAAATTACAAAACAATAAAATAAAAACTGAAAACAAACAAAGCTTATTTGAAATACTACTAAAAACTATTGGTATATAAATAATATGATCATAATAAAACACACTGGTTTGAAGCACTGACAACCGTCTTTAGCTGCAGTGTGAACATGGCCTAAATCGATAATGTTTCTTTAAACAATATAGACCTAAAAACAGGTCTGCGATTTCTTAAGAGCATCTAAGCGGCTTTAATGCCTCCAAAGGTGGTTTGAGCTCATGTTGGTTTCTTGTTTTGACAGCTGGAGGTGGCACTTGAAAACTGGCACTCGGTGTTAGATCTGCAAAGTGCAACAAAGCTGACAGCTGCATCGACAGACCCTTACAAGCTAAAAACCATCTATGATCACTCGAGGTCCAGCACGTCTGCCAGCACTCACTTGTGCCTGTGGCTGTTGCTGTAGCAACAGGTTGCGCTATGTCAGGTGGGGGCTTCAACTTCATAAGCTCTCCAAGGCTGCTTGTCTTCAGGCTGCTGGTTCTGAGGAGGTCCTTCAACCTGATCTGCTCATTATTTGGAGGGACCACAGTGCAAACGGTGGGAGAGGACGAAGAGCTCCGTTGTGCTGTTGAACTTGTGTGTAACACCTTGGTTACTGTGATGGTCTGCCTGGAGGTGGTCCCTGCTGAGGGTTTGGTGACTACAATTGTACCCAGCGATGGCAACTGATTCAGTTGATTTAAAACGAAGGTGGTTGTTGAGGGCTGAGGCTTCTCCTGCAAAGATAACACAGAATATACAATCAATGCGTAACACTAAGCTTTACAGTCAAATATTAAAACGTTACACAAGCAGTAGCTTCAGACAGACTGCCTACAGTTCGCTCACTCACTGTCTGCATTATATTGCACAGAATAAAAGACAACAAATCACTAGTTCCAATCTGACTGACACAACTTCCAGAAATAAATGCAAACCATGTTTTTCTTTGTTTTTTTTTTAAAACAACAACATTCAGATGTGTTTGATTCACTTAGTTGCAAGTTAGTGAGAAGAACTGTATATTGCACTTCATTTTCAGACAACCAGTGAAATAATCTGTATATCAGGTATAAAATAATACTGATAAATTTGATCCTAAACGGCAACTAAAAACAAAAACTCTGGTTAGTTGCCTTATAACATACTGGCCTTTCAGTCTAAGTGGGCAGTTAATATAGTTAACTAAAACAAACTAAATCTAAAATCATAAAACATATTTCCTTACTTGAATTTTTTTTTTTTTTTTTTAATAAACATTTAAAAAAAAAAATACAACAATTTTATTTCACTTAAATTTAAACTACATGGACATTAAAAAAAACTAAACAACTAAAAATTATAAAAACAAAATTACTAAAATTTTAAAATTGAAAACATAAAAACAAAAACATTTAAACTATTAATAAAAACTATAATAGTGTCTCTATGACACTAAATTAACATTGGTTCTTGGCAAGAATAAGCTGCAATATGAATCAGATTTTAGGCTGCTAGTGATGCTATGTGCAACACTTACCCTGATTGTGACTGTAGGTGTAGGTGGTACTGCAGGTTCAATCCTGACAATTCCAGAAGCTTCATTACTGAGACCGATGTCAAGTGCATTTAATGAGACTGACTGAAAAGGAAAAGAAAAAGGACGACTCAGTCATCATTTGTTAATCATCAAATGTGCTACTTTGAGAAAGAACGCTTTTAATTTCAGTTTTGTTATTAGTAAGTCTGGGCTGACTATCATTTTGATGAACCAATATTGATTCTTAAAGCCCAATCTATGTTGTTTTCTATTTTTGCATGAACAATACTTCATTAAACATTATTTGTAGCGAGCCTCACATCCTACAAGCTCAATAAGATTTGAGCTTTTTTGCTTTTGAAACCTCAGCTTTAAAAATGTAAATTTTATCACAAAATTCAAACAATAAATGTGGTTTTTGGGGCTTTTTAATATGTTCTAAAAGATCGTTGTAGTGCCTCACTTCAAGTGGCATGTGAACCGATCAACCCTTCCACTTTACTACTAGTTATAACACAAAATAAATTTGAATGATCATCAGAAGATATGTAATCATTCAATCCAGTGTTTCAACTGCAGAAAGCTGTCACAAAGCTACATTCAACTCAGGAAAGCCATTCAATGTCCATAGCTCATTACTTAGCTAGAAAAACAACTAGAGTTTTTCTAGAGTGGAGTATTTTGCTAAATATATGCAGTATATGACAATCATTATATATTCTTCAATATTTCATGTAAGTTTGAATAAATCCACTAGTAAAACAAGTTCAAATGATTATATTTCAACAACAAGTTGAAGTAAAACTATTTTAATATAATTAAAAAGTTTATATAAAAACTGCCTGATGTGCAACTGAAATCTCTGTATACAATGTTAATTGTATATCTGAAACTAAATAGCAACAAAATGTAATAGTCTGGACATTAATTTTAACCTTTAACATTAATGTAGCAATTGACAGGGTTCCCTGTATCGTCTAAAGCTTTAGTTAAACGATTGTTTTCCTTATGAAAAATTAACATATACTGTACCAGATATACATCCAAACTATTAGATATCTTAAACAAATGGATTTGTGGAATCTGTGTTAATACCCAGCCTTAGTTTTAAATTAAGGGGAAAAAAACACCCTAAACTGCATGAAAATGAGTAAACATGAAGCATGTATGTTTTAAATGACCTGTTGTGAAGCAGGGACTGGAAGTGTGTCCTGAGGATCAACATCAAACAGATCATTCGGGCAGATTCCACTTTCACTAAGAGCGGCCAGAAGCAAATCTTGTCCAGGATCCATTGTCTAAAAGACATAAAAACCACAATATTAATGATCATAAAGAGACTCTGCTTTGCAAAACATCCATTTTATTATCTAACATCAGACGTAATTCAACGTCCTTTTAAACTACACACATCTTTAATAAAGACAATGACAAACCCTCCAATTAAACATCACACCTTTCCCATCACATGCCGTTGGATGCTATTAATGTTAGACCTTTGCGCCCGAACACTGCATAATACATATACCTAACCAATACTAATTAGTCAAAAAATGCATTCAAAAGGGCAACAACGTGCTAAACTAATACTGCTAACGTCTCACCACAACATTCACCTCCACACGTGTTTGCCAAAACCCTTCCAACAAGATACTTCCTGGTCTGACGTTGCTGCTGGATGTTAATGTCAATCAGCTTACACGTTTAGAAACCAGACTAAAAGTAAAAGAGAACTCTAATGATCTCCGAGGTGATCAAAACGTTGAAATTACACAGCGATAATAACCTGTCGTATAATCTGGCGATTGTAAATACACAACATTAACGTTAGACAGCCGGTGAACTAAGCGTGCTGTTATTGAACCCTAAATATTTAGCGAAGACGTTAAAATGCTTCCCCGAGGAATAGAACGTGGGTTAAAAGACACATTATAACATTAGAGTATAATATAAATACGCTTTTAACGTCTCACTAGTAAAAAAAAATATGCTGCATGTGTTGAAACAGCTCCTCAGTCTTGGTTACGGTGGTTGCTAGCTAATTTCCCTCACGATTCGTTTCATCAACTTTAAATATCAAAAGAGGAGTGAAAACGCTCTTTAAATAGGCTATACCCGGGTTTAAATAAATACAAAATACCCAGACACGCAGAATAAGTGACAAAAAATGACATTTGAACGAGTAAATCCTGTCAGTGACTTTGTCAAAAGTGCGCTAGCGGCTCGCCTCAGGTTAGCTGCCTAGCGTGGAACCAGTCGCAAGACTCTCTCAGCTTTTACGCGAAACGCAATAAAACTCGATATTCCTTCGTAAAGCGGCCCTAAACCGACCGAAATTGTGAGCGTGAGAGAAAACAGAGCAAACCCGCTGTCTGACAGCTAATGTCCAGTCAGTCAAAGACGTACTCCACTCGGTTTCTATGGATCCCAAACGTCGCGGCGGAGTGAAGGATGTCGCCGCTGCTCGCGCTGCTTGTTTTCTAACCGCCAGGCGCCATCTTTACCCGAGGCGCGTGCGGGTCACGTGACGCTGCAGCCCACAAAACAGTCGATTTTGTGTTCAGAAATATCCCCGACGCGACGCGGATGACGCGCCGGGGAGCATCGGTCGAGAGGCGACCTACGACCATCTTTCAGAAAGCCCCGGTGCCCGTCCATATGAATCGAGATGTTTAATTATATTTTAAAATCAAAAGTAGTCGGAGAAGGAGAGCGCCGAAGCCTTGTCACGTGACCACTCTCCTACTCACATTCAGGAAGTGACGCGGTAAAAATTGTTTCCTCCAATGACACGTCAAAATGACATTGCTGAAGCCATACTGGTAAGGTCAAAGGCAGAGAATCTGACCTCTGCTATTTGACAAAGGTTGAAAACAAACAAATCTATGAATTATTTCAGCCAAATAAATCCACAAACTATGGACAACATTAAAAAAAATCTTTGTATATGGTATTTTGTTTAATATTGTCCTCAAAACTTTTTGAGAAATAAAGAATGCACCCTAAATTTGTGAAAGTATAAAATATAAACAGTTCAAAACGTTGTGTTATATGGACATAATATACTAAAATTAATATGTCTATAAACCATTGAAGTTTTTGAGATTTTATATTTGAATTTTCAGTTTGGCCTTCTACTTTATTTAAGGACCTTTAGGATTTTAAAATGACAAATTATGAATATTTAAATAAATACTATTCATAATGATAAAATATTTAAAAAGCAAGTGTTATGTTTATATATTATTTATTATAAGTGGTATATATTATACTAATATTTTCGTAGTTGTTTTGCAAGACTCCTACTTGCTGGTCCAATAGAGAAAAAAAATAAATGTATATTGTGTTTTGCAAGACTGACCTTAAAACTCTTACATTACATTACACTAGCATTTGCATTATTAAATTTTTTAAAAAGCTTTTCAAATTTATTCTAAGGAAACTAAAACACTCAGTACCTAAGGTACTATTCAAAACGTCTTTGTATACTAAAATGAATTATTAGCCTTTTGTAAGGTCCTTTAAGACGTTTTCATTATTAAAAAATATATTTCATATTATTATTAATATTACATTTTATTATTTATTTATTTTTTGCAAGGCTTCTACTAATCAACTAAATAAAAAATAATGCATAGAATTAAAATTAAAACATAAAAATGTATCATCAATACTGAATCGGCTTTTCGATAGCTATTTTATTATTTTATTTTTAGCTAATAACAAAACAGGAAGAGTGAGCGCCTAACAGCCCCATCTTCCGGGCAACACAACTTCCAAACATTATTGGTTATTTAAATGCTCACATGGTTTCCTCCCGTGAATGAGACAAAAGTGCAAACATGGCGGCGTGAAACTGTAGAAACTAGCTCGGATGGAGGAGCATTAATTAAAACAGCTCGGAAGTTTCTTGTTTAGTTTTTTTCCCGTCGTGAACACGGAGCTGTTGTTTGAATGTCCTCGTTCCACGCCGTTTAGAAGGACAGAAGTGTAGAGGAGAAAACACTGGACCGGACCATCGCCTCAAACAATAAGGCTCGCAGAGAAAGTGCACTGAAATGAACGGGGTAGGTTACACGCGTCTTCCTCGCGGATGATGATGATGATGATGATGATGATTTGATGATTTGGTCTGATAGCACGCTGTGTTTCGACGCGTCTAGAAAGCGCTCTTATGCTCAACTCTCCATCAGAAACACACGAGCTCCTCTGGCTCATTCGGGTTCCTGTTTGATAAGTTGTATGAATGGATGTGGCATTGTGTGTGTAGTCGGTGTGATGTGTGATATATGTGCTAGTACGCTTGATTGTGATGTTTAAAACAGATAAAAGAACAATATCGCTGCGGTGTACATCATTTATAAACAGCGTAAACCGCGCAGCTGTTACAGGCCCAGTGTGGGCGTGTTCAGCAACTAACAATAACATGTTAAAGTTACATCACAATAATTACATGTTATGCGGGTTACGATCGACTCGTTATTTTGAAAATCACTATTTGTTTCGTCGCCTCCATTTAAATATGTATGGTTACTATTACTTTTTACAATTATTCATTATTTATAATCTATAATTAGAATCAGAAAGAGCCTTATTGCCACACACAAGTAATTTTCCTTGGTAAATCAATTTTTCAGTGCACACGTACAAATACAAGAAGACATAATAAATATTCATAATAGAAATAATGAAATTACAGAATAAAATCTAAAAATGTATGTATTTACATGCTAAGTAAACCAAAGTTCAAAAGGTAATGCAGTAAATTCTAAAATTCAAATTATAATCCAGAGGATTTTTTTTTTTTTTTTTACATATTTACACTTTTTATATTTACACTAATATTAAAGATTATATTAATCTAATATTAAACACTAATATTAAACATTATTTAATATACATTTAATAAACATTATTTAAGAATATTTAATACTGTAATTTTTTGTGTATATATATATATATATATATATATATATATATATATTTTATTTCATCGGTTACATTTCTCATATTTGTTTAGTTTGAATTTAAGTACTAAAATATCTACAACTAATTAAACTAAGAAATTTGCAACTGCATAGACATTTAAAAAACAAAACTGATAAAAATAACAAATCCACAACAGAATTACTAAAAAGTTAACTAATATTGAAATGACAACAGAAAATCTTAAAAAAAAAAAAAAAAAAAAAAAACTTACACTAAATGTAGGGTTTTTAAACATAATAATGTACACCATGTTCTTTCTTTGTTAAAATTCTTTATCTTTTTAACAGTGTGTGTAAATTTTGACTACAAAAATGTGATTTGTCATGTCCGGTATATGCATTGGATCCCTAATACATGACCACGTTTTACTTCACTGTATATTATTTTATTCCCTATAAACCAAAAATTGATGTATACCACTGCTTTATGCTTAGACGCACAGAAAACTCAAGTCATTTGGCACCTCCTTTCTAATTCTCACTGTTTTGCAGGACGTAATATGCAACGGACACTCGCCATTTCACCGTCTCTTACAGCACAGCAGCTCCAAATCACAGCATCATGAAGCCATCTCCATCAAACTCATCCAGGATGGCAAAACTTCACGATTATTCTGCACGCAAAATGAGCCACAGAAGCACGGAGATTGTAAGGATGAAGGAAATAAGTGCATGATCTGTCTGTCTTGACATTGCTCACGTTCACTGCATTTGTTGCAAGTCATTTATTTGTGTGTATTACAGCCAGGAGAGGCAGTACTGTAAATGGTGAGTTCATCCTCCCAAAAATGGCTGTGAATGAAGAGCTGCAGCACTCGGTGCACAGAGCCGAGGAGCAGACGCATCAACTGCACTGCACTGCTTCCTACATCCACACCAGCAGTGACATCACTTCCCCCAGTCAGAGGAAACGAGCCTGTCGCAAAGTTAAAGTAAAAAAATCCACACAGAGAATGTAAGTCAATGATGTATTTGAATTTCAAACACAAAAAAAGTTAACATTTTTGTATGAGATATATATTTCCTAAAATACAATGTATAAAAAAAACAAACTTTATTTAATTCAGCTATTTCTCATTTAGTTTAGTTTAACTTGAAGTACTAAAATAACTAAAACTAAATCAAATAAAACTAAAAACTCAAATTATAATACCCATATTTAAAATTAAAAAAAAAAAAAATTACAAAAACTAAAAAGACAAACACAACAAATTCCTAACTTTAACAAATTAAAATGATTTAAAATAGTAATTTAATAGTATATCAACAATACTAAATGAATGATTTATCAATGCACATTAATTAACATTATTAATATCTACAGTGTAAATAACTTTTTACTTTTAAAAAAATTTACATTTTGCAGTGCTGATACCAAGAGCCCTCAAAACCGAAAGGTTACAGATTATTACCCCATCAGAAGAAGCTCCAGAAAAAGTAAAAGTGAACTGAAGGTAGTGCTCAGATTTTGTTTTTCTTAGGCATTACATCATCCGAAGTTATAATATTAATGCATATGCCTGTTTTCTGTCAACAGTGTGAAGAGAAGAGGCACATAGACATGCTGATCACAAACGGGATTGAGCATGGAATGATGGTAATTTTGGACATGATAAATTCAGTTTTATGTTAAACTCTGCTGGATAGACGCAAACGTACCTTCATGTTGTTCTTAACAGGTCAGATACATTGAAGGAAAGGGCAGGGGAGTTTTCGCCACCCAGAAGTTCCAGAAAGGCCAGTATGTAGTGGAGTATCATGGAGATCTGCTGCAGATAACGGACGCCAAAAAAAGGGAGGCTTTATACGCACAAGATCCAACCACTGGCTGCTACATGTATTACTTCCAGTATCTCAGCAAAACATATTGGTAGGTTCAAGCACCACACCCACTGTGGGGAAAAAATCATTTTCACATTACACATGACACTAAAATAGTGCAATAAACAGTAATTTAACAACGTACAATGTAACAAAACCCTAATGTACATAACTGATGAGAAAAATCAATAAATGTAAAGTGTCTCACAGGGAATTCTTGGAATGTCAATTTACGGTTTTCACTTTCATAAGATAACTTGTTCTTTTTCACTTCCAAAGCTGTACATTTAATAATGTTTTACTTGGAAAAAACTTTTTTGCATTTTTATCAAATGTCCCATTAGATATTTTTTTTTTCACAGTATATAGTAAGGAAATAAATTTTTTACTGTAGCATTTTGCAGTCTTCTATGGTTAAAATTACAAATTTTTTTACAGTGCACTTTCCAGTTGTTTTATTTAATTTATTTAAAGGAAATTGTAGTAAACTGTCCTTAAGTCAAAATTAAAACCGTTCACAATACATTTTATCTTCTCACCCTTAGACCATGCAAGATGTAGATGACTTTCTTCATCAGAACAGATTTGGAGAAATGTAGCATTTCGTCACTTGCTCACCAGTGGATCCTCTGTAGTGAATGGGTGCCGTCAGAATGAGAGTCCAAACAGCTGATAAAAACATCACAGTAATCCACACCACTCCAACAGTTAACATATTGTGAAGTGAAAAGCTGCTTGTTTGTAAGAAACAAATCCATCAAGACACAACTTCAAACCATTGCTTGGACACTTATTCTGACGGCACCCATTCACTGCAGAGGATCTATTGGTGAGCAAGTGATGTAATGCTAAGTTTCTCCAAATCTCTTCTGATGAATAGACAAACTCATCTACATCTTGGATGGCGTGAGGGTGAGTAAATTGTCAGCAAATTTTCATTTTTGGCTGAACTAGTCCTTTAATACACATTTTTTCCCTGACAGTGTGGACGCTACAAAGGAATCGGATCGATTGGGAAGGCTCATCAACCACAGTAAAAATGGCAATTGTCAAACCAAACTCCACGATATTAATGGAATACCTCACCTTATCCTTGTGGCCTCCAGAGACATCCAGGAAGGAGAAGAACTTCTTTACGACTACGGCGACCGCAGTAAAGCTTCGATAGAAGCTCACCCGTGGCTAAAGCATTAATGTACTGAGAGGAGGGAAAAACACCTTGTTTCTTAACTAGACAGTTTTTAATGTAATTATTGCCTTAGTAAACAGAATGTTTTGGACTAGTAAGTGTATGGGTTTGTCACACAGTGACTTACATGTCAAACACGTTAGATTGCGGTACATATTCGACGTGTCCTACTTTTAAGATATTTATCCTGCTCTATGACATGTTAGTTTCGGCACATTTCTTTTTGTATATTTTATATATTGGTAGATCAGTGCTTCCAAAGCATGCAGTTATAGTCCAACTTTCTGCATTTTTATAAGAGTTTTCTTAATCTAATCTAATGTAAGGTAGTTAGAGGCTTAGCAATAATTATTTATAATGCCCAAACGTTTGTTTGAAGCAGAAAGCCAGTGATGCTAAAAGGAGCGGCATTTTAAAAGGTTCAGAAAACTGGAATGTGAAACCAAACTTTGATATCATTTGAAATGTTACTGTTGTACAATGCTGAGTGTGTCGTGATTAACCTGAACAAAGCTGTACCTGTTACACAAAAACTGAGTGTTGATGACCAAAAGCTCTGACTGAGTGTTCCAATCAATCTGTATGAGATGGTGATGCATTGTTTAAATAAATAATTTTATGCAATGCTTTGCCTCTGTTTTTGTATATAAGGTGGTGTCCAAACAGCAGCACTCAAGCTGACTTCATCAGAACCTGATAATCATGTTCTCAGCATGATTTCAGCATCACAAATTTGCTTCTTTAATTAGCGGCCTACAAATGGAGCAGAATGTTTCAGAATAACTCTCCATTTCATGTCATCATGTTCTAAAATATTTATTTTTGTTAATCCCAAATTAATGTGTTCTTAGACTTTTAAATAGATGATTTAAACACACAAACGTGTGTGTGAGTGATGCAATGTATTGCGTGGTAAACCGGATGAGGTCAGAGACACAAGGTTTGTTTTCATGCTTTTACATTATTGTACTATGAAAATGTTATGTCAGAGATGATCAAAGACTAAAAAGTTAAAAATCAACAGAATATGCAGTGTTGGTGAATTCGAAAGGATATGACTTGTAAACTAAAATTTTACAGCATGTTATTCTACGTGATTGCAAATATTCAATTTTAAATGACTGGATAATATCTGCTAGTTTGGTAACGAATATAAAAGCAGCATAAGGAATATTATTATGAATCGCCTAAGTAGACAGCATTTAAAAAGCAGAGAGAGTTCCCTAACAAGGTACACACGGTCATATGTTCCTGTTTCCACTGAAGCACATGATTTGAAAATAATCCAAAGAGCATCATGATGTAGAACATGATCATCATGCTTTGTTCATGTCAGCTCTAGTGCTGTTAACGTTAAAGCCAAATAAGAAACCAAATACTAAGACATTCTCAAATTCAAATACAAATGTTTCCCTAGTTCTGTTTTTGGACCCCACATTATGATTAAAGTAAGAATCCACACAGGAATCAAAACTGTGTCAGTATTTCGATCACCCTCATGTCGTCCCAAACCGATATGCTGATATTTCTTTCCGTAAAAGGTTTCCATCCAACGACATACAGTTCATAGTTACCATAGGCTGTCAAGCTCTACATAAGCACCATAATGTGAATGCATACGACTCGAGCGCTATATTACACAATTGCGTGGATCAAAACAAACAAGCCAAGTGTTCCAGAGAAAAGTTGAGGATGAATAAATAATAAAAGAAAAATCTTATTTTTGAGTTAACTTTTTTTTTTTTAACTGGATTTTGCATGAATTATTGCATATATTATTCTAAATGTAATCAAGGATTTTTTTTTTTAATGTAAAAATATATTTTTAAAAAATGTAAAAATACACATTTTTTAATTTTATAAAAGTCTTTTTTGAGTTAACTACTTCTTAAGGAACTGGATTTTACATGCACAAAAATCATATACATCATATATATTGATTTTTATGTCTATTTTAACTAATTTCTTTAGGAATTGGATTTCACATGCACAAATTAAAATCATATACATCATATATACTTATTTTTATAATGGTCTTTTTGAGTCAACCATTTCTTGAGGAACTGGATTTTGCATGCAAAAAATTTAAATATACATCTTATGTTTTTTTTTTTTTTTTTTTTTTTTTTTTTTTTTTTTTTTTTTTTTTTAATAAGCCTTTTTTTTTAGTTAACCTTCTTCATGCACTTATAATTAACTTAAATAATTTAGGAACTGTTTTGCATAAATTGGGTTATTGCATAAATTATTACACAATGTAATCTACAAACGTTTAAATAGACAGATTATTATAATTTTTGAGAACTATTTCTTTAGTAACTGGATTGCATAAATTTATTGCATAAATTATTTAAAATTTTAATCTAGAAACTTTTGAATAAAAAGATAATTACAATTTTTAATTAACATTTTTTTTTTAGGAACTGGATTTTGCATGATTACATAAATTATTCTAAAATGTACTCTATAAATTCTACCCATAACCCTCCACCGTCAGATGATGAGTGAATGGAGTCCTGTGGCGAAGGTTTATGACCCTCTCAAAGCGGGCAGCATCGATGGCACAGATGTGGAGCCCCACAACAAAGCCGTCTGGAGAGCCATGATGGCCCGCTACCAGCCTAACAAGGGTGTGACGGGTGACCCTCACCTGACGCTGTTCGTGGCATGCCTGAATCCTCAAACGTCTGAGGACAAGCTCCAGGAAGTCTTCTCCAAGTTTGGAGACATCCGCAGGGTACGTCTGGTCCGGGACATCATGACGGGTTTCTCCAAGCGTTACGCTTTCGTCGAGTACACGGAGGAGCGTTCGGTGAAGAGAGCCTGGAGAGACACCAACAAGCTGGTGGTGGACCAATACGAGCTTTTCGTGGACTTTGAACAAGAGCGGACTCTCCAAGGCTGGACTCCAAGGTGACTCGGAGGAGGCCAGGAGGGCAAAAAGGAATCTGGTCAGTTGAGGTTTGGAGGCAGGGATAGACCTTTCCGGAAGCCCATCAATCTGACATCCATGATGTCCCAGAACAGATCAGCGAATAGATGGGATGCATCAAGTGGGAGGGAGGAAAGGCAAAGAGACCAAGAACAAGCTAGGGAACACGGATGATGGCAGGAGAGGAAAAGCGACTGGGATCGAGGGAATGATAGAGGTTACTACAAAGAGAAAAGAGATTCGAAACACCACCGAGACAGAAGCCAAGAGAGAGAGACTCCAACAGAAAGGAAGACAGAAGACATCGAGATTCTTACAGAGATCAAGAATGACACTTTGCTTACAAGACTTTCTTTTCTTATTCTGTATTTTTTTCCCACCTGATGTGAATTTAGTTTGAAATAAAGGTTTATCCAAACAATAAAGGTTGGTAGGTTGAGGTTGGTAAGATTATTTTTTCAGCAAGGATGCATTATATTGATCAAAAGTGACAGTACAGACATTTTTGTTTCTACTCCATTTCAAATAAACGTTGTTCTTTTGAACTTTCTAGTCATCAAAGAAACCTAAAAAATGGTTTCCACAAAAATATGAAGTGGCACAAATGTTTTCAATATTGATAATAATAAGAAATGTTTCTTGAGCAGCATATCAGCATATTAAAATTATTTCTGAAGGATCATGTGACACTGAAGACTGGAATAATGATGCTGAAAATTCAGCTTTGCATCAAAGGAATAAATTATAATTTACATTTTAAAACATATTCCAATAATAAAAAAAAATGTTATTTTAAATAGTAATATTTCACAATATAACAGTTTTTAATGTGTTTTTGATCAAATAAATGCAGCCTTGGAGAGCAGAAGAAATTTCTTTTGAGTGGTAGTGTAAGTAACCAAAAAAAAAATTCCCACTGAAGTGAATTTAGTTTGAAATAAGTTTATTCAAACATGAAAATGCTGCCATTATTTACTCAGACAAAATGGAATGACATTAAGCTGAGTAAACAACGACAAAATGTTCATTTTTGAACAAGAAAATGTTTGTGCATCCCTTTATTTCAGTAATTATATTTGTACTAAAGAACAACTAATTTGTCCTACGAATAATGTTTTAAAATGAAGAGCAGTAATTTCTCACAATACATGGTATAAAATAGTTTAATACACAATGAGATGAGTTATGCATAATCCTTCATAACGATACAGTTGATCCAGTTCTTGTTGCTGGATATCATTCTCAGTTGGGTGGTGTTCTAGCTGTTTAACAATTGATTTAAGGCCCACAGGCATGTATTTTTCTATCTTACAAAGCTGCCTTTATCAACACACTTTAACATAGTCACGCATTTCCATGCTTTCACTCAAACCTTCTATTATTGCCAGTGAAAGCACCATTCAAGCAATGCAAAACTGCTGGTGAATGACATTTGTCCATGTGATAGATACTTTGGATGCCAATAGTAAACTATGGATTATTAATATTGTTCTGTTTAATGCACTGCAGAAACACTTGAGACATGTAAAGCTTTTTTCATGATTCCAGGGTTTAAAGACTGACGTAAACTCACAACCTGTGACATGCTGTCAATTGGCATAGAAAATAAGTTTGACTTGCCACTCAGTTTGTAAAAACAAAAACCATGTGTGATTACGCATGTATAATAGAAGTATATGGGGAACTGCAATGGGAGAAATGTTGAAATACACAGTTTTCAAAAGTTTGGGGTCAGCAAGATTTTTAAGGAAATTGATACTTTTATCCAGCAAGAATGCATTCGATTAATCAAATTACAGCTAAGACATTTATAATATTTCTATTTCAAATAAATGCTGTTCTTTTGAAGTTTCTATTCATCAAAGAATACTAAAAAAATGTATAACTTTTTGCACAAAAATATGAACCAACTGTTTTAAAAATTGATAAATGTTTTCTGAGAAGCAAATCAGCATATTAGAATGATTTCTGAAGGATCATGTGGCACTGAAGACTGTAGCAACTCAGCTTTTATCACAGAAATAAATTAGATTTTAAAATATATTCAGAAAGAAACCAGTTATTTTAAATTGTAATATTTCACAATATTACTGTTTTTACATTACATTAAATGGTAAAGTATCCTCTTCCCACAAAACACAATTCACTTTACTGCAAAAAACAACATTTTTGAAAATGATAATTAATAAAAGGGCTTTTTGAGAGGCACATTTCTGATCTTAATGTTTTGCCCCATACACCTCCATATTAAGTACATTACTGTAAATACAATATCTGTATTTATTATTACAAACTGAGGGACAAGCTAAAATTATTTTCTGTGATAACTTGAAGCTCATGAAGCATGTCAATAGAATGAATACTTGATATTCCTTTAAATTCTGTGTGTCAAAACAATCAGGCTACTGTGCAATTTCAAAAAAAGTTTTAAACATAATTCAACATATAATGCCACCATCCTTTTCAGACAATCTGTGGCCTGGGCGTAGCAACTAAAAATTAAAATCTCACATTTTTTCTTCCTCACGTGCATATTCTCACTCATAATTCAATTTGAATTAAAAATAGATATGTATCTTATCTACTGAAGGCATTTTCTCTTTAAACGTCATCAGAATACTGTCTGAAATCTACTTATCTGCGTCATCTACTTACAGTAACTTGTCGTTTCCAATAGCAATAAAATGTCCAACTATCTAACAAAATAGGCACATAAAACTCCCTCACAGTATCTTTGGGTGAAGGTGAGGGCCACAATCTATCAGTAACTCTAAACGGCCCTGTCCCCCATGTTCCCTTTGTGAGCTCTTGTCTCATCTGCTTGCAGACGTTGTGCTGTGAAAGTGACCATGAAAGGGAGCGTAAACATGGCATACGGTCACATGGTGCAGGTTAGCGGTTAATGGAGCGTTGTGTTCGTTACATGTGCTGTAATGCCTCCTGGGCCTGTTCTGTGTACACGTCATCTTTCCCCGCCCACGAGCCAAAGCCGTCACCCATCTGCGGCATCCTCCTCTGAGAGCCTCGGTTTTTGTCGCGGGAAAAGAAGCTAAACCTGTGAACGTAACAAAGGGCGTAAGCACAATTGGTTTGCATTGTCATGCATTAATGTGTCCATAAATCATGTTTATTAAACTAGATTGTTTCAGAAATATTTTGGAGTTGATGGGTTGTGTTTATTATGTTACTTTTTAGCACTCAGGAACATTTCAAGTGTAGTTTTCTATTGTTTATGGCTACATTGCACAAAGAAATATCATATTTCACCAAAATCAAAAGATTATTATTATTATTATTATTTTTATTTTTTGCATTATTTCCACAACAAACAATTGCTCTTTGGAGAGGTTTTTTAATATGAAATGTTTTGTTTTTTTTTAATATAAAATCCGAATGAATAAAAAAAATTATCATAAATAAAATAATTTCAACACTGTACCTTAAAAAATGTGAATACAATGTTTGATTTTTTTTTTTGCATCATTTTGTAATGTCATAAAAATAAAGTCAGAAAGCAAACATTTATGCATATTTTTTATTTACTAATTTTATTATATTTTAATTATAATTTCTTTGGCACTAAATAGAAATTTTTTTACATCATTATTGTCATAAAAATAATGTCAGAATGTATATATTATATTCAGTATTGCTTCAATTACTTTTTTGTCATAAAAATGTCATAAACGTCAAAACAATTCATGTCAGAATGCAAAAAAACCAAACTTATATTAATTCAATAAATATATATACATATACACACACAAACACAATAGTCAACATTTGAAGTGGATCAAAACCTTTCATCAAATTTGTCCTAAAACAAAAACAATACCCTTTCTTGTCTTAGGACAACTTTCATGAACTTTTTTGATCCATTTCAAATGTTGACTACTATATATGCACATTTTTCTCATTTTTCAATTACTTTGTGCATTTATTGTCATAAAAATGTCATAATGTTTAATGTAAAAAATGTCAATGCAAAAAAAGAAACAAACCCATAATTAAACATACATATATATATATATATATATATATATATATATATATATATATATATATATATATATATATATATATATATATATATATATATACACATATATATACATATACATATATATATATATATATATATATATATATATATATATATATATACACACACATACATATAAATTTTTTTAAAAAAGATTATAATAAAATTTCTTTCAATTTTGGCATGAAATATGAGCTACACATTTCAAACATCCCTACAGTCTCACTACAGTCTTTCCAGATATAAAATTACATAAGCATCTTATAAATGTTTGTTGTGAATCTGTGCTCTTGCTTGACACATTTCAGCTCATACAAGCAGTGAAAATCAAGCATTTAATCTCTCTGCGCTTCTATAAAGCACTCTTTAGTCGCCAGTATACAGACACAATGTTATATAGTTGTTACAGCGCAGCACGAGTGTTAGAGGAGTGAGCGGGACTTTGATTCTGACTGGCTGATTCTAACAATCCTCTTGCTGATTGGTCGCACAGATAGCCCCACAATCAGCCAATCAGAATGTGCTCTTTACAGTCAGTGGCTCTAATGAGGGAGGGTTGGGGGGTGTGAGATGAGGGGGCCATGCAGCTCCATCACATGCAGGGAGGATAAAGTGTTAAAACAGCAAAGAACACAAAGGTGAACCACCAAAAGGTCGTACAAGGGAAATAAGTCGTCTGATTGGCTGTAAAGTGGGGTCATCTGGAATCAACCCAGCCGCCACCATCGGCATAATGGCTGTGAAGATCCTGTTACAAAGAGGCACAGATATGGAGAGTTGAGCAAAGAGAAGATACACCCAGAAACACCTGTAGTGTCATTCTGCTTCATCTGGTCACATCCTACTGCTGAGTCTTCAGCATTTCAGATGCATAGCAAAACCAGGGTACATGGATGCCAACATGTGTCATAACATGTCATAACACTCTAAACGTGTCTGTCAAGCTGCAGTTTAGTCAATGTATAACCGTTTTTAATGGTTCTGTGTTTCTTTAGCTCAAACAGAATGTCATGGGTTCAATTCCCAGGGAAATGCATGAGCTGATAAAATACATACTTTGACTGCAGTGCAAGCTGCCTTGAATAAATGCATAAATTTCCAAATCATAAATAAATGTAAATGTTCTTGACACAAAGGCTGTTTTAAAACAGTAAGGGGCCAAATGATGCTGATTTTTAAGATTAAGGGCCAGTTTTACTAACAGCTTGTGACAGCGCAAACCCTCTTTTGGCATTAAAAACTGCTGTTAGGATTTACTAAAGACGCTCAGTGAAAAAAGGACAGTCATTTTTTGTGGCTGACCTTATTGCATATGCATTTGTAGGAGTATTTCCTTCACACGCAAAATTTATGGGAGGACAGTATTTAAAAGAATCATGCTACATGATTTACTAAGGTTTGCACTAGTCAAACTTTACTGGAGTTTGCACCATTATTTACCGCCCAAAAAAGCATGTCTTAACTGTTTTGCGCCTATATTGCTAGTAGATTACACGCACCTTATTATCACTGGCTCTGCTTGTTTACGTTGATTTTGTTAACTTGCACTGATCATTATGGAAATGTGCTGGCTGCGTCACCCACAGAACTTTCCACTCCCATCAGCACTTTTATGGGACTCTCACGCTAATTTACCTTGTTTAGTAAATCTGGCCCTAAATGTTTGTAATATAAGTGTGTAATATAAGTTTGTAATATAAGTGTGGCTCTTGTAGCAGTACGCACAGTCGTTTTATCCCTGACTCGGGCTGAAAGTTGGAGCGCGAACTTGGCCGAAGGGTAGGAGACGGGTCTGGGAGCGGCAGGCCTGTTTCCTCTTCCTGTTCGTCACTGCAAATGTGATTAAAAAATAAATCAGCAATTCATATTTCATATTTTTCTCACAATTGCAATCTCATATCTCAAAATTTGGACCTTTTTCTCCAAATTCTGAGTTTACATCTCATAATTCTGTTTTTTGTTTCTGCCACGGAATAAAAAGTAAAACAATTCAGATTTTTTTCTCGCAATTGCAAGTTTACAACTGACAATTTGGACTTTTTTCCTCAGTATTCTAATTTTACTTTGGCAATTCTGACTTTTTTTTTCTCAGAATTCTAAGTTTACATCACATAATTCTGGTTTTTGTTTCTGCCACGGAATGTAACTGCGACTTTTTATCTCAATTCTGAGTTTTTTTGCAGTTGTGAATTTGTATTTCACAATTCTAACTTTTTTTCTCAGAATTGCGAGAAAAAAAAATTGGCTTAAAGTTAAACATTTAGACGGCTGACCTTTTGTAATATGCGATTTCCTCTTGTAGCATGAAGACTTTTGCTTTCAGCTCATTGCGCTCATGCAGGACGTCACGCAGCTCTTGCAGGGTAAATCGCGGGCGGTTCGGGTCGTTTGGATCTATAGAGGACATGTCGTCATCACACAGCGCCTCCTGGTGGAAGAAAGAAACACTTACAGTCACTTACACTAGCTTTTACACAGAGCAGCTGGGTGCTGGGGAGCTTTAAACTAGAAACCCGCAAACAGCTTCATTATCAGAGCATCCTTAAAACAACACAAATATCACCTGATTTTACTGCTGTTAATGTACAACAAAAATCACACCACAAGACACAATTCAGTTTTTTTGGGTCTGATTTTACAATGTAAATGAATAACAGTATATGACTGGTGCTTTATTTTACAGTAGACCGCAACCTCTCTGTTATGATCCATCATATGATCATCGAGTTAACATTTGATTCAGTCACATGGTTTGCATTCAGTACAAAAACTTGCACACATGCAGGCTGCTTAAACAATCAGATTTTCACCAGTCGACACTCTTCACAATGAGTGTGTACCTGCGTAAAGGACTAATGCCATTAGTGCATTGCTCTTATGGTCTACTGTATGTTGGTACAAAACCAGTAGCACACACTGCAGGGCTGTTGTCGCCCTAGCGTGACTCGTGCAAACAGACGCAGATGACGGGTCAGGTGTTAGTTTACACTCCATGCTATCCTTAGAAGCTTCCGCTGCAGGGTTACCCATAAAAACGCAGCCTCTTCATCGTCCTTCTCCTCCTCACCGTGATCTGTCAGGGCTCCTGGGGCCCCGGTGTGGGGGATGAAATGGAGGGGACCTTCCTCTATCTCCAGTCCCCCAGCGAGGAGCTCAGAAGCTAAATCCTGACCCCAGGAAGGGTCCGCTTTAGACGACTGTGGTCACAGACATGTTGGTTGCAATTTGCAGTACACATTTTATCGGGAGTGTTTGTTTGAGTGAATAGCTCAAAATAAACAACTGAACAAAATAGCACAAAATCTGAGTAATAAAAACAAAATCAGCACAATTTTCAGCAAAGGAGTTTTTGTTCTTTTCAAACTTCCTTGCAAAAAACAAAATAAACAAATGCAATGTTTTTTTATACTACATAATATAAGGGATCTTTTTTTTCTGTTAATGTCATTCATCTTAAATGTTGAATTTGATTACATTTTCCTCTAAATAGATACACTGCATTTAAAAGTTTGGGGTTGGTAAGATTTTTTTTGTTTTTGAAAGACGTCTCACCATGGCTGCATTTATTTAATTGAAAAATACAATAAATACAGTAATATTGTGAAATATTATTACAAATCAAAATAACTCGTATATTATAAAATATTTTAAAATATAATTTATTCATGTGTTGCAAAGCTGAATTTTCAGAATCATTACTCCAGTCTTCAGTGTCACATGATCCTTCAGGAATCATTCTAATATGCTGATTTTTTTAAGGATATTTTGATGAATAGAAAGCTTTTATTTGGAATAGAAATCTTTTGTAACATTATAAATGTCTTTATGGTCCGTTTTGATCAATTTAATGTGTCCTTGCTGAATAAAAGTATTAAATTCTTTTAAAAAACCCAAACTTTTGAAAGGTAGTGTAAATAAATATAGTGCACTCAAACTGCAAAGCCACTAGGCTCCATCATTGAGTTTCACTCACATGTGACATTTCATATTAAGGTGGTAAGCTTTGATAATAATTAAATTAAATCATACAAAGACTAATACAAATCATTTTGAACAAATATACCATGCCACATGTCTTTCATCATCATTTAACAAATAAGTCATTTAAATATCAAATGAAGTAAACCTGTGCACTGCACTGAATTTAACAACATTAAACATATTCAATTAGTCCCAGAAGTTCACAATTAACTGGAAGCCTCAATTCATACAGATTTGCAACTTACATAACAGACATTATACACTGTTCACTGATTTTTATTCTCATCCTAGTTTCCTCTGTGAGACTGTGACTCATTGATGTTTCATTCTGACTCATTATACACACCATGTGAAATTCCTGACTCTTAATTAGATCACACTTACTTCCTTTAAATAGAAATAGAAATGACTGAATGCTGCAGTTGAACACTGAAGTGTCTCAATGCATTGGAATCAAGCAAAGACGCAATGGAAAACTTCAGTTCATAATCTATTTGTCAGAGATTTCATGAGCTGCTAAACGTAAACATAAACCAACACAATCAACGCAGGATCAATCTATATTCATGTACCTGTGCAGGTGAAGGTGGTCCTACAGGTTCCTCTGTCTCAGCGCTGGTCTTGCCCTGCTCTTTAAGTCGCTCCTTAAGACGGGATACTTCCTGTCGCAGGTTACCCAGCTCCTGTTGCCGCGCCTGACCAGACGCCTCCAGCTCCACCTTCTGCTCTATCAGCGCTTTACCCTGGGCCTCCACCACAGTGATCTTATGCCTCAGGTCATGGTTGATCTTCATCAACCGGTTCAACTGCTGCTGGAGCTGGAAGAAACGCCATTTGTGCCACATTAAACATCCACAAAATGAGTGAAACTGCACATTATACACTTGTTTTGATCAACAATGAATTCACTGGATGTTTAGACTATGATGTTATTATATAATATTTTTTTCCAGCAAAAACTTGTTGATTTTAATGAAGACTTTAACATCTTATCATCTTGTTTCCTTGAGAAAACACCTATGCATTGACTGCTGCTAACAATAGGATTTGCTCATTCTATTGACAAAACTTGGGTCTTTACCGCTTCAATGTCCTCGTTTTTGAGCGTCAGCTCACGGTCTTTGGCACGGATCTCGTCTCGCTGTTTATCTACAACTTCCTTCAGTTTCTTCATCACCTGTCGTTCCCTCTCGGTCATGCCTGGCATCACAAATAAAAACAAAGATCAGCACATGCAACCTCATTTATTACTCAGAGAACCAACATTCAAGGAAATATCAAAATGTAAGACAAGTATAATCAATAATATATTGGGCATTTTCGATCTACACACTAGCATGCAGGATGTTTTAGGGTGAAGTTTTTGTTTTGCATTGGATAGGTCACTGGAAATAAGGACAGACGTAAGAAGTCTGACAGACACTGTAAGCAAATAACTTCCTGACTGAGCGCCCATGTTGCTGCTCTTAAAATAGATGTGTATCTGTGCGGAGAATCTGACACATAACCACTGACACACTTCACGCTTGTCATGACCTAGAAATTTAATGTCACATGTCTTAAAGGAATATTTAGAGTTAAATACAACTTAAGCTGTCTTACCTTAAAAAAAAATATTTTTAAATCCTCCCTTGTAAAACACACAAAGCCTTTTACAAAGCACAGCACAAATATGAAATATATATAATATTAATGTTTAGCATTTTACATAATATTAATATATTTTATATCACTATATTATGTATTTATTTATTTTAAAATATTGTAACTTTTGGCAGTCTGATGTCAAATAATTAATTAATAAATGTATATTTTTTTAATTCTATATTAATACTATATTATATATACATATATTTCTACATTTATAATTATATATAATATATAAATGTAAACTTATATAACATTTACGTAATTTTGTGTAACAATATTGTAACTTGGCAGTCAGATATAAGTCTGCTAAGTCAAATACAGTAAAAATTATATATTTAAAAAGCACTTAAAATTAATATTAATTTAGAGTATATAATTAAAATTACATTTACAGAAAAAAACATATACATATATATATATATATATATATATATATAAAATACATTCATAAAATATTTTTCTTAATATTTTGTGTCATATTTTAGAAAATCACCAGCACGCCACAGTTAGCTGTCCATGTGCATTAAATAACCAAGAATATTCTTTTAAAAGCTTATGATGCAAGTAAATTCCTGCATTCTATTTAAACAGCTCTTTGTATCGTTACATCAGTGTTGAGAGTGGCACTGGAATGTTTGTGTAAACGGCTGTGCTGCATTTGACACTGAATCAAACTCGTCCAGCAGGACTGAGAGGGAGACTGTTCTGACGGCTGCGGTGTGGGCACGTGAGTGTGTCAGAGGCACTGTGGAGTCTCTGTGCCGCCCAGGCTGTGCTGCTCATGCAGTAATGTGCCCTGGCTCGTCTTCAGTCACATGGAGAAGGGACGCTTTGTGTGGCATTTGTGTCAGTTCCTAAACGGCTGAAAGAATGAGTGAGAATTCCTATGGGCATCATCACATGTGTTTGCTTTGTATCTGGAACATGAATGCTGGTAAAGTCTGCTATGTTCCAAATGGAACACTTGCCTACTACCTAGTGCATGCTGTGCAGTACATAAAAAATAGTAAGTGAAACAAACAGTAGGCATTTGTTGCGTGCTACATTGTTGTCACTTGACCTCAGTATGTTTCATGTGAATGACATCCAATTATCACAACGTTTCTACTGGTTTTATGAAAGTAAATTTAAGATTTTTTAAGACCTTTTTATGACCAAGTAAATAAAATGCACCATTACTTTTAATTAATTTAAAAAAGTAGCTTAAGTAGTACATGGACATAACTTTTACTGTACCTTCTGATCACACTACCAAAAGTGCTGTTCGTGCTCAGTATTTTTGTTGTGTTTTGCAGTGCAAATTTTTAGTTTAAGGATTCTTAAATCAAGATTCATTTACTTGAGAAGCAAAATGACATCCGATAAGAAGTCTTGTTTTCTGTGAAAGTGATGAAAATCAAAAGGATCAAAGTGAGTTTATGGGCTCAGAAAGATCTACTCAATTCAAAGGGGACAAGTCATACTCCAAATGTTTGACAAATGTTTGTTCTTATTTGTAGTATAAACTCACTTAATTTTGTTCAGTTTCTCAGAAAACAAGACTTCATATCTTTGTTTTGCATTTCAAGTAAATATATCTTTATTTAAGAATGTAATACTAAGAAAGACATTAATTTTTGGGAACGCATGCAACATTTAATGCCATAATAACTTTATGATTTAAGACCATTCAAAGTTTTAATTTGTGAAAGAGTGAATTAAGACTTTTTAAGACCTGCCAAAACCCAGTATGACCTGAGATACATTAATGTTATTTTGTGTTTTTCAAACAATTTTCTGTAAATATATTGTTTTGGTTGTTAAATAAAGTTGTATTCCATCACATTAGAAATGGAAGGTCATGGAATTGAAGTGTGGTGCATTGTGGATATTGTATTCCAGACAGTGTAAGGCTGACACAAAGCTCTCTTTTTCCGAACGCTGAGCTTTAAGACTACCTTCCTGTTTCTGTATATCCTCTTCCGTCATGGGACACTCTTTGACGGACAGGTTGTTGAGCAGCGTTTTGTTTTCCTCTTGCAGCTGTGCGATCTGGGACAGCAGATCCTGGGCTTCTCCTCTCCACACATCCTCCACCAGCTCCAGCTCCTGTTCACAACCACACACATTCAGAAGCGGCTCATAAAATATACGAGTGTATATTTAACCGCTGACCTTCACTGGAGTTACGTAATGTCTGAAACAATCAGCAAAAACACACAAAGCAGGAGCATAATAACATCTTCACAGAAGGACACAGACAAAAGCTGTATTCATAACTCTGCTCATATTCATGTTTTTCTTTGTTCTTGCATTTATGTGAGATTCTTATGTGCTACAATACCATGGTCATGCACTATGGTAATACCATATTATTCTTCTTCATCTTGAAGTAGCATCTAAATAAGCATATAGTATATAAATATTGCAATCATTCAGTAAACATCAATTTACCATAGTATTACATTTACATTTAGCAGACGCTTTTATCCAAAGCGACTTACAAATGAGGACAATGGAAGCAATCAAAATCAACAAAAGAGCAATAATATGCAAGTGCTATGACAAGTCTCAGTTAGCCTAACGCAGTATAAGTAGCAATTCCTTTTTTTTTTAGAAAGGATTAGTTAGAAAACAAATAGAGTGCGAGTCTTAAAGGGTCAAGTGTTTTTTTTTTTAATTAAAAAAAGAAAACAAATAGACAAAATTGAATTAGAATAGAGAGTAGAGTGCTAGAGTTAGAGGGTCAAATAAATTAGCATTAACACGGTAGAACCTGACCCCACACTGCATTATGGTACTACCACAGTATATTTTACATCAGCCTCCTAAGATTTGGATTTGTCACATATCTGCTCACTCTCCCAGTGGACATGATTTTACGTAATGATGATGGACTGTTTTTATGATTACATCATTTCCTGTCCCACACAGGAACTTAGAAATTCCTATGCATGCACTGCTTTGTTCTGAAACACCACTGGCAAACTTAAGCCACGAAAAACAATGTTCATACGTAGTAGGAAAAAAGTAAGGATTCAGTAAGGATGTGTTAAACTGATAAAAAGTGATATTAAAGACTTTTATTGTTAGAAAAGATTTCTATTTTGAATAAAAGAATCCTGAAAAAAGTATCACAAGTTCCAAAAAATTATTAAGCAGCAAAAACTGTTTCCAACATTGATAATAAATCCTCATATTAGAATGATTTCTGAAGGATCATGTGACACTGAAGACTGTAGTAATGCCTGATGAAATGATAAGGAATAAATTATATTTTAAAGTAAACTCATACAGAAAAGTTATTTTAAATTGTAATAATATTTCACAATATTACTGTTTTGACTGTATTTTTGAATAAATAAATGCAGTCTTGATGAGCATAAGAAATTTCTTAAAAAAAAAAAAAAAAAAAGCCCAAACTTTTCGGCAGTGTATATATACTTTATATTAGGGCAGTCAAGCTAATTTTTTTAAAATCTAATTAATTACATATTTAAAATATAAAATAATAATTAAAAATTAATCAATCTTAAATTATATATATTATAGATGTATATATACGCTTGAATATATTTATTATTGAATACATTTATAGTTTAAAATATAAAATAATAATAATAATCTAAATTATATAATAATAATAATAATAATAATAATAATAATAATATATAAAACAATACAAAACATATTTATACATTAAAATGTACACTTTTATATGTAAAATGCTAACATATTGTACATATATGTTGTGACGTCACAGACCAGTGGCGCACACTGTAGTCAGTCACCTGTCTGTTTAATTCTGACGACTAGTGTCAATAAAACAGAGTTAAACGAACGAGCTAGTTACTCAGATAAGGTAAATAGATATTCTAGCCTGTGAAAGCACCTTCTTATGTTTCCTCTCCTTCTCCAGCCGGTCCATCCGCTCCAGCCGCAGCCGGTCCAGCTCCAGCCGCAGCTCCTCGGTCTCTGGACTGATGCTGTTGCGGCTCACCAGAACCTCCAGGATCTCCAGCACACGGACCACTTTGGGCATGAGGCGGGACAGAGCCTCGCATCCGTACTGATCGATAATGCGCTCGAACTCCTGGCCCACGACCGCGGCGATATCATAGACGTCCATCACGGTCAGATCCGCCACGTTCTTCTCCAGCGCCGAACCGAGGTCCTCCATGACCGACCGTCACTGAAGTTCGTTTCCTTCTAAACTTTCTCAGTCCCTTTGAGTAGCCAAACAGATCCCCAAAGCTCTCTAAAACCCTTCTAATGACACCCCGTCAAGGATAAAAGCCATTTCGGGATATTTTTAGGCCGAATTGGAGCGAAATAAGAGTTGTCCCATTGCGGTTCGGTTTCCCTGCCCTTATTATTCCTCACAGCGGCGCTTCACGTACTGCGCATGCGCACAGCAGCTGCAGCTGAGGCGCTATGAAATCACTGTCAAGCGCCACACTGACCTACAATATCGCTCATAAACACTGTTTACCATAGTTATTGGGTAGTTTAACTGTGGCTATAAAACGATAAAAATTGTGATTTTCTTCACCGTTGTTAGATCAAAGCATGAACGGGTAGTTCACACAACATGTCATGCATTGACCGTAACGCTGTAATTCTTGTAAAACAATTGTGAATATTTTATAATCGTGTATAATTAATTATGCGTGCAGTTTTTTGATAAACGTATTAAATGAGAGATTTCATGGAAATTTTTTGAATGGATTTCTAACATGTTTTTAATTTGTTGTTGCATCAGGTGTTACAAACAAACATACATAACTTCCACAACATAGTTAATCTTTTTTTTTATTTTTTATTTATTTATTTTTTAATGTAAATGCAAGCATTTTAATCATGTTTGCATTTACAACTTAAAGTACATTTATTTTACAATGGTAAAAGGTCCCAAATAAACTACCAGCCATCAACTGATGGTGCTAATTAACAAAAAAAGGGCAAAGTCTTCAGCCTGCTACTTATTAAAAATTTAAACTTAAAAGAAAGAAAAAAAACAACTGCATGATTAAATATTTCAGTGTAGTGGTTCACTAAATGATAATATAAATTAAAAGCATAATTTCAAATATTTAATTCACACCATACTGTATTGTCAAAGCATGAAAGAAGATATACAGTAGAGATGCATGTTAAAAGTATGAAAATATGCTGTGCTTCACAATAATATACATTATTATCTGATGGTTTCTTCTTTATACATCCTGGGCTCAAACTCCTTTCACCTAAACTGTGAGATAAACAAAGAAAAACAACTTAACATCTAAATTTCATTATAAAGGCAATATTGTCAGGTAAAGTGGCCCAAAGCAAACAGTGTCTGTGAATACTTACTGCATTCTTGAGGAGGCTGCCTGATTTATGAAAGATTGAGGTTCGTTTAGAGCTGGTTTTGGCAGGTTCGGGTGCAGGGGACTCCGGTCTGGGCGGGTTCTGTCGAAGTGGTTCGAATCTGGGTGGGTCCAGTGTGAACGCGTCCAGACTGGGCAGTTCCATTTTGGGCGGATCAGGAAAAACAGTAGGCAGTGAACTGTCAAAACTATTGACTGTATTCTCTGGAGGCGAGTCCATCGGGATCCCTCCCATCTCATAGTGCTTTTTCCTGAGTTCTCCCAATCGTATACGTTCGTTCACCAGCTGCTTCTCCAACTCTAATACTTTCACCTACAAACAAACATGAGTTTACATGTATGCATTTCAAGTCTATTTCAAGCATGAAAAAGAACTGCCAAGTCATTTTACTTGCATGTTGTGATGTATTTCAAAGTGAAAAATATTCAGTGTGAATACTGTACTTGATTTAAGCCTTTGGGATTGGATTGGATGGATGTAAAGTGGGTGTTTTCATACCTATTTCATACTATTTTTCATTTTGGCAAACTTACCTGAGAATCCATTTCTTCTGTTTTGAGTTTTATAAGAGACACGCCAGAAAAGTCCATGGAGTCTATAGAGAAAAACAAGAGGACACACTTAAAAATTTTGTATCACATCACTCACCAGTGGATCCTCTGCAGTGAATGGGTGCCGTCAGAATGAGAGTCCAAACAGCTGATAAAAACATCACAATAATCCACACCACTCCAGTCCATCAGTAAACATCTTGTGAAGTGAAAAGCTGCATGTTTGTGAGAAACAAATCCATCATTAAGGTGTTTTAACTTTAAACTGTTGCTTCTGGCCAAAATACGAGTTCATAATCTATAATAACACCTCCAGTGAAAATGTCCATCCCCTTTGTCCTCTCACATAAAAATCCACAATGTTCAGATGAGATGACTTTCACTGGAGAAAGCAATATTATTGATAGAGGACTCCAAATTTAGAAAGAAACAATGGTTTAATGTTAAAACGCCTTGATGTATTTG
Source organism: Spinibarbus caldwelli (assembly GCA_039654775.1). NCBI lineage: Eukaryota > Metazoa > Chordata > Actinopteri > Cypriniformes > Cyprinidae > Spinibarbus > Spinibarbus caldwelli. Next base: position 4,207,269 of record CM077267.1, read on the forward strand.
TCCTTATAAACAAGCAGATTTTCAGTTTACAAGACTGAAGGACTGGAGTGGTGTGGATTACTGTGATGTTTTTATCAGCTGTTTGGACTCTCATTCTGACAGGACCCATTCACTGCAGAGGATCCATTGGTGAGCAAGTGATGTAATGCTACATTTCTCCAAATCTGATGAAGAAACAAACTCATCTACATCTTGGATGGTCTAAGGGGGAGTAAATTTTCAGCTATTTTTTTTTTTTTGGGGGGGGGGGAACTATTTCTTTAATATGGATTCAGCCATTGTTGGGCGATAAACTTACTTGCGTAGAGTGTATATCATGCTTTTTGTATTTGTTTCCATAACACTCACTCTTGTTCTCAATCTGCATTTGTCCTGATTTAGTAGACGACACCACAACAGCGGCCATGTCATTAACATGACGGGATGCTTGCTGTAAAGTTTGGAGCTTCTTGTTGCCTCGATCTGCCTTTACCTGTGTTAAATGAAGGATTGATGTGTCAGAATCAGCAGATTTGATTCAATTAAATGCATACTTATATTGATCTCATGGATTTTACCTTTGAAGCAGCGACAAGTTGCGCCGTACTGGCAGCGATCTCATGAGAACAGACAATCAGTTCTTCATATTTGCCTTTGTCAGTCACGACTTTATCAGCAGATTCACTTTGTGAAATAATAAATCAAAGTTACAGGGACTGACACTAATAAATCCAGGTTAAAGCTTTAAATATTCTACACACTCACAGCATTTGCGTTGCACCCCATCCTACAGCCTTTGATGCTGAGATGAGACCCTCCGTCCAACGTGAATTTTTAGCATAGAAGTCTTTGACAGAACCAGCACCCTAAGATGGAATGGGGCAAAAAGGTGTTTGAGTGTGTAAGTATGCATGCTTTATGACAATGATCTAAAATTGCCCATATAGCTGAATCATACCCGGCCACTTTCCACAATGTCTCTCTGCAGGTCAGTAGCAGCTGTCACCAGCATGTGTATAGCCTATGGACAAAAGTGATGAAAAATTACATTTATCTTGATATACATTACCAATTTAAAAAGTAAATTTTTTATGTTTTTGAAAAAAGTCACTTAGGCTGCATTTATTTGATCAAAAATAATAGTAAAAACATATTGTGATATTGTGAAATATTATTACCATTTAAAATAACTGTTTTCTATTTGAATAAATGTTAAAATATAATTTATTTCTGTGGTGCAAAGCTGAATTTTCAGCATCATTACTCTAGTCTTAAGTGTCATATGATCCTTCAGAAATCATTCTAATATGCTACTCAAGAAACATTATTATGAATGTTGAGCTGCTTCATATTTTTGTGGAGACCATGATACATTTTTTTCAGGATTCTTTGATTAAAAGAAAGTTCAAAAGAACAGCATTTATTTGAAATCTTTTGTACATTATACGTCTTTACTGTCAGTTTTGATCAATTTTATGCATTTTAAATTTTAATGTATTTAACAACATATTCATCTCTGTGAATTTAAACATACCTTCATTAGATCTGAACATGAGCCAATGATGCTGTAACAGAACAAAACAAAAATGTAAATACATAACACAAACTACAAATTATATGTGCTATTTATAAAACTATATCCCAAACTAACCTTTGGTTAACTTCCAGCTTCACTCCAGATGAATCTCTTCTTGCCTGGCTCAATATTTCCTGTATTACATATGAAAAAGCCCATGAAGTCATAGCAAATGAGTCCTGAGCTCAATCCAGTATCATTAACACAGTGTAACTTACATCCATTCTCAGCACAGCATCTTCAATGGCAGTGGAAGTCGCAGACATTTCCTTATCCACCATATCTGCCAGCTCTTCCTTCTGCACATCTGCTCCCCTGGGCCGCAGGTCCTGTGAGAAACCAGGAGAGAGGTCACTTATTATGTCACACAAACACAGATCAAGTCTGAAGATGCCATCTCTGGTCCACCGCACCTGTCCTTGGTTGAGGATACGTTGGACCACATAGCGGACAGCAGTAGGGTCAGCTCTCGGGAGCGTGGCCTTCAACTTCAGCTCTTTCAGATACTGGAGGCAGTGAGTGGCACAATCCCGGCAGTTATCTGTCAAACCTATGGAGAAATGAACCAAAAATCATCAGCCTGCTGGGAAAAACCACTACAAGGTGGTCAGGATGGTTTTAGGAGCATGGTAGATGATTTGCTGCTAGTTTGAGATGGTAAACCAGCTCTAACTAGCTTGATCAAAGTGTTATACCAGGTTGCAACCAGGTCTACAGTTGATTAGCCATCTAAGGACCATAGATAAGAAGTTTGGACCTGCTAAAATCTATGCAAAACCATGAGGCATTAGCTGGATTTTTTAATGCGAATCATCGGTACAAAGTACAAAATTTGAATAACTTGTTAGTTTTCTAATGCAATCATCTGTATTTATTTTGTTATGCAAAACTTGAATAACTTCAAAGATTGTGGTAATTTGCAACTTATATTTTAAGAAATTATAAATTATATCTAGACCATCTTGGACCATCTAAGGACCGTAAATGAGCAGCTTGAAGAAGCTAAAACCATGAAAAACCATCTGGTGTTAGATGGATATTCTAATGCAAATCATCAGTACAAATTTTGTAATACAAAATGTTTGTAACAGAAAATTTGAATAACTTTAGGAACCACAACTATGTAGACTGGATCAGCTAAAAACTACACAAAACCATCTGGTATTAGCTGGATTTTCTAATGCAAAATGTACACAAAATGTATTAATCAAAACTTTGAATAATGTTAAATACTGTGTTAGTTTGCAACTTTTTTAAAGAAATTATAAATTATACTTGTCTAGACCAGTTTGGACCATCTAAAGGCCAAAAACAAGCAGCTTGGACCATCTAAATACCATGCAAAACCATCTGGTATTAGCTGGATTTTCTAATGCAAATCATCAGTACAGATTTTGTAATAAAAACCTTGGATCAATTTAAAGACTGCGGTAATGCAATTTATTTTTAAGAAATTCTAAATTATATCTAGACCAGCAACTAAACCAGCTTGGACTATCTAAAGGACAAAAATAAGCAGTTTGGACCATCTAAAAAAAACAAAACTGTCGTATTAGCTGTATTTTCTGAAGCAAATCATTTGTTCAGATTTTGTAATACAAATTCTTGAATCATTTTAAAGACTGTGTTAATGCAACTTACTTTTGAAGAAATTATACATGTTGTGTGTATAATGTTTTGTAACACTACAGAAAGTTTGAATGTCAGCAGCACTATTTGCATACGAAATGTGCATGTGCGCATTTTTTATAATAAAGAATAATTAGGACTCACGGTCTGCTTGGTCCGTAGGTGCCGAGTGTGCAGTTCCTGCTCCATTAACAATAGTGTCGGCGATGAGATGGGAGAACTGGGTCACCGACCTCAACAAACCACTGGCGTCTAGAGGAGGAGGAAGAGATTACATTACGCTAACACTTGAACCTGAAGCTTACTGATGAGAACGACTGACACCATACCATCCATATTCCTCAAATAGGCCGCATGACTCTGCTGCATCTTATCAATGGACGCCAACGTCAACTCAGCCCGATTGATCAAATAATCTACAAGCAGAGATTAGATATATGTAAAGTAAAAGAAGTGATGAGGATATTTAAAGGTATGAAGTGGAGAAGGGTGAGGAAAAACAGACCTGGGGTGCTGATGCAGCGCACATGTAGTGGATCGTCCACTTTGGCCACGGCGTCCAGAACGATGCCCTCGGCCTCCACCACAGCACACTGCAACAGACTGAACTGCTCGTCCTGCAGCTTCTGCTGCAACACTCCTGAGTCCTGACTTAACTGTACAGAAAAAACACACAACAGAAGCACCAATTAAGACATGCATAATGCATGCATACTGTTCATCCTAGACAGGATTAAAGCGTCCCAAATCTTAGTACTTTGAAAATATATAATTTTTCATCAGTCAGCCCACTCTCTAAATACTGACATAACTAATTTTTATATATTATATAAAAATATATTAATATTTGCTGTATTTAAATTGTATTACATATCACATTTCAGTATTATTTCAGTTATCACTCAGCCCACTCTCCATTGACATAAGTAACATTTACATATTATATTTAGTGCTGTCAATCGATTAAAAAAAATTAACTAATTAATCACACATTTTTTCTGAAATTAATTCCAATTAATCCCACCTGACATTTAAGTTTTTAAAATTATTTTTACAATGAAATAATTTCACATTCAATCTTCAAATGAATGTAGAAACAACATAAAAACAGTATATTTTTAATATTTGCATAATGGCATCTTTTTTTTGACTGAAGGCCAGTACCACTCTGAGGTCTCTACGAAATAGTTTTTTTCCCTAATATTTAACCATTAATTAGCCATTCAACATTACAAAGCTATCAGTTTTAACATTTATTAGACTACTTAAGTTCTAATTTAAGTGAACTTAAAACAATCTTCACATAATCCCATTATAATAAATGTCATATTTACCTGTGCCCTTCAGTAAGTAGGAAATATACAGAAATTGAATAAATTTATCAAACACTAAATTCTAAATTAAACATAGTTGAATCCTTAAAGCTACAAAAGTTATTGAATTTTTTTTTTTTGGATCTTTGATTAACAGACATCACAGCAGCTGGTTATTAGGTTTTTTGGCTGCTGTCCCATTAAGAGCTGCGATGCTGAACATGACGCGGATCTGACACGCATCTCTTTACCTTTTCTGACCCACTTCAGTTCTAAAAGTCTCTAATGAGTTGAATCGGGTGTGTTAGATGAGGGAGACAGTGCTGGGCTGCTCCAGGACAGTTTGGAAAACCACTCCATTTCAGAGGCGTTCTTAAATGTGACTCATATAACAAATACATACATACACAGTTTTAAGGCAGCTTTAATTGCCTTTTTGGTAACTTCATGACTTAACTGATGACATAACTACGACATTGAATGCTTGTAGTTTCTTTCGTGATTTGATATGAAAAGCTAGTGCACACTGGCGCATTTGTGCGTGCAATTGAAGAGCACGCACTACGAGCACAGGACCGTTTCCGTTCTCGTTTGACTCGCGCTTGGCATTGAGGTAAAGTTGGAGCATGCGTCTGAAAAGTCTCCTGTTTGATGTGGTCGTAAAGACGTTCTATGTTTAAATAAACGATGGTTCTTGTCACGAAAAAAGAGACAGAAACAGCAGTTGTGAGTGGGGTGGCCAACTGTAGCCCCGCCCCTGCGTTAACAGCTTTAAATATTTTTAACACGTTAAACTGAGAAAATTAATTGCCTGTGTTAACACGCTAATTTTGACAGCACTAATTATATTAAAAACTATATTAATATTTGCTGTTATTAAATTACATATCACATTTAAGTATTATTTCAGCTATCAGTCAACCCAATTTAAATATCGACTTAAGTAACATATACGTATATTATATTAAAATTGTATTATATTTGTTATTATATTATCATATAATAGTATTATATTAGATATTAATCAGTGCACTCTCTAAATACTGACATAACTAATACTGACAAAACTAATATTATATTATAATATATTAGCTATTATTGAACTGAATCATACATCATATTTCAGTATTATATTAGCTATCAGTCATTCCGCTCCCTAAATATTGACAGAACTAATATTTTTATAACTAATATTATATTAACAAAAATAAAATATTAATATTGCTATTATTATTTTGTATTATTTATATTATTTCAGTACTGTATCAGCTATCAGCGTCCCAAATCATAGTACTTTGAAAACAGTGTGTCTGTACCGTTGAAGGCAGAAACTATGTATCCATGAATGTTTTTTGGAGGAATCCTGCCCACAATCCCAAGCGTTTCTGACCTTGGCCTGCATTTGGCTCTGCAGCACTGCCATCTCTCTCTGACTCCTGTCTCTCTCTTGCAGAAGTGTGGCCTGGTGGAGTTGGGCGGCCTGACGCAGGTTAGTGATCTCAGCCTCCTGTTCTTTCACTGAACGTAGAAGAACCTCCTTCTCCGCCTGCAGACCCACTAACACACTGCTCAGCTGGTCTCCTGTCTAAAACACACATACAAACACAAATAATGTATAGTTTTGAAGGTGTAGTGCTGATCCAGACACTGTAGGTGAATTGACAAACATAAACAGGTCAAAAAAACAAAGAGATCATTTGTTCCTTTGTTCCACATCTTTTGTTCTTAGCATATAATTGCAAGGCTGTGTTATGTGTCAATATTTGACCATTTGGTCAAAATGCTCAAAAAAAAAAAAAGAACGATCATGTGACAATGAAGACTGTAGTAATGATGCGAAAATTCAGCCTTCCATCACAGGAATAAATTATGTTTTAAAATATATTACAAAAGAAATTAGTGTTTTTACTGTATTTCTGGTCTAATAAATGCAGCCTTGCTGAGCATAAGAAACACCTTTTACAAATCATAACGTTTCTAAACGTTTGACAAATATTATATTTCGGTACTGTTTAAACTATCAGTCAGTTCTCTCTCTAAATATTGTATCAGCATCTGATTCTATAAAAATCATATTGTTCACCGATATGTTCAATTAGTGTCTGCATGCTAGTGTAAAAAAGTCACATTATGCATCAATTGCGCAAATGTAAACAGCTTGCATATGTTTTTAACAAAAGGTCTACTGAGAAGGAAACACTCACGGTTTCTTTACTGTTCAGAGCACTTTGAGCACGCAGCAGCTCCGCTCGCTTCTCCTCCAGCTCACGCCTCAGTTTCTCCATCTCCAGCTGCAGCTCCTGTTCCCTAAACAACTGACCACAAACACACAGCAAACACACTCATTCAGACCTCATGCTGTTTTGCGGCACTGTGACAGCCAAAAACGCATTTGTAAATTGAGATTCAGAAGGATTAGGAAGTTGCACTGACTTTTTCCTGCAGCTGGTTCTGCAGCGCTGTCATCTCTCTCTGATGTCGGTCTCTCTCCTGCTGTAGGGTGGTCTGGTGGAGTTGGGCGGCCTGACGCAGACTAGCAATCTCAGCTTCCTGATCTTTCACTGTACGAAGTAGCGTCTCTTTTTCTGCCTGAAGACCCACCAACACACTGCTCAACTGGTCTCCGGCCTAAACACACACACAGATCAGAGAAACATTACAGTATATACTAGAATATTTTAATGCATTAAGATGCTAATCAAAAATCAATCTGGAGTCATTTATGCGCATGGACAGAAGTCCTACCTTCTCCTTGGTCTGCAAAGCATTATGGACTTGGGACATTTCAGCCCTCTCGGTCGTTAGCTCTTGTTTCAAACGTTCAATTTCTGCTCTCTGTGCCTCCAGCTGAAAATTACAGTTCAGTTCAGTTAATGACAGGTGGATATTTCAGCCAGGCCAATAAATCAGCAGATATTTTTGATATTATGCGCATTAGATTTGATTAAATCTTCCAACCACGTCAATGGAAAATGTTGAAAAAATTAATACTTTTATTCAGAAAAGACTAATTAAATTGATCAAAAGTGACAGTAAAGACATTTATAATGTTACAAAATAACATAAATGCTAATCAAATAAATGCTATTCTTTGGAATGCTGTTCATGAAAGAATCCTGAAAAATAGTATCATGGTTTCCAAAAAATATGCACAACTGTTTTCAACATTAATAAAAATCAGAAATGTTTCTGGTGCAGCAAATCAACATATTAGAATGATTTCTAAAGGATCGTGTGACACTGAAGACTGGGGTAATGATGCTGAAAATTCAGCTTTAAAATCACATGAATAAATTATATTTTAAGATATATTCAAATAGAAAACATTTATTTTAAATTGTAATAATATTTCACAATACTACTGTATTTTTCAGCAAATAAATGAAGCCTTGGTGAGTGTAAGTAACTATTGTAACTGTGACTGTAGTCTAACTATTAAGTACTACAATACTGGAATACCTGCATCAGCCATTAAAAATCTCCTAATGGTCAACCAATAGTTTCAGTGTAGCATAGTGGTAGTGTGAGATTCTAAATCTCAAGAATTACTGGAATCATAAACATAAATGTGTGTAATGTGACCTTAGAGCTGTTGTCCTGTTTCAGTTGCTCCATCTCTACCGCCATTTGCTGTTTGTATGTGAGCAGCTCCTCCTGCGCCTGCTGAGTGCTGCTGAGTTGCTTCACCATCTCTGCATTCTGACACACAGAAAATCATCACCATTAACAATGACAATAACCATATGGCAAAGACAATTCACCATTTTTCTAGGACGAATGAAGATGCTTTTTTCCCCTCCAGAACTCCTTGTGGCAACATATTTTGATATTTTTTGCACTGTTTGTCAATAATATGTGAGGACAGCAGAAAATTGTCTTTACCTTCCGCATGAGGTCAGCATGTCTACTGACCAGCTCGGCGTGTTTCTCTTTGAGTCGAGTGAAATGTATCTGAGCAGTTTGAGCTCTGCCTAGAAAACACGAGAACAAGATATTTTCATTCATGCTACCGTTCAAAAGTTTGAAGAAAGAGATTTTTAAAATGTTTTTGAAAGAAGTCTCACCAAGGCTGCATTAATTTAATCAAAAATACAGCATAAACAGTAATATTGTGAAATATTATCTCGATTCAAAATAACTGATTTCTATTTGAATATATTTTAAAATGTAATTTATTCCTGTGATCATTACGCCAGTCTTGAGTGTCACATGATCCTTTAGAAATCATACTAATATGCTGCTCAAAAAACATTTCTTATGATTATTAATGTTGAAAACAGTTGCGCTGCTTCATATTTTTGTGGAAATCATTATATATTTCTGTTCAGGATTCTTTGGCCAAAAGCACAGCATTTATTTAAAATAAAAATGGTTTATGACATTATGGTCTTTACGTTCACTTTTGATCAATTTCATGCATCCTTGCTGAATAGAATATTAATTTCTTTCAAACAAACAAACAAACGGTAGTGTATGTGTTGAGTATGTGTGTTTGGGGTCAGAGGTCACTCACTGCCTGCGTCCTCGACTGTGCCCTGTATGCTGGCAGCGACTGCGGTCTGTGCTCTGAGGTTGTCCATCTCCATGCGCAGACGTTCGTTCTCCACCAGCGCCATCTGCTTGTGTGTCCGCTGGTCCTCAAGCTCGGATTCCAGCTTATTGACCTGACTTTTGAGCTGGACCACAGCGCGCTGGGCCTGCAGACACACGGATGATGGGAGTCAATCACAGGAGAAGAAAAAACTTCTTCAAGAAAGATGCAAATAGAGACAAATGTCTAACCTCCACTTTTATGAGCTCCAGCTCTGGTTTCACCACCTCAAGCTCCTTCCTCAGAGTATCAGCCTCAGTCTCTCTGTGTGAAAGTTAATATTATAGATAAAATGAAAAGAAATACCAAACGTTTGGACACCAATTTGTTCTTTTACTATGTCACTGTTATCCGCAATTTAGAATAATAGTAAAGTCATCAAAACCTTGAAATAACACAACTTATCTTTGTGTACAAAACTATTTTAAACATCAGGTTAAAAGGTTTTAACGATCATAAGAAACATAATTTCAGTGAAAAGTGCAACCAAACATTTGATTGACCTCTAAATTTGTCTCAGATTTTTTTCTCCTAAAACTCCCTTTGACATAAATGAGTCATGTTTACATCAGGGGTATTATCATCAACTAAAACTAAAGCAAAAAAAATATTTCTGTTACTTTAAAATAAAATAAAATAAAATAGAATAAAATAAAATAAAATAAAATAAAATAAAATAAAATAAAATAATTTCAGCTAATTGCTCATTTTTGTTTAGTTTAAGTTGAAGTACTAAAATAACTAAAACTAAATAATCAAAATAAACTAATAAATACAAATTAATAGAAACTATATAGACTTTTTTTTAATTATAGTAATAAAATAACAAAAACACACCAAAATTACTAACAATTTAACTAAAATGAAGGTGAAAACAGAAGATATATACATAAATTCTCATTCATTCCAAGAAACTATAATATTTATCAATCATATAAGTTCACATGATTTTGGAAGAAGTTGATAAGAACTCAAAATGTGAATACTGAAAAATGAGAATATTGATATTTAGATCTCTGACTTTGGAATTTTGGCAAATCTGGGCATGGTTTGAGACATTGTTGAGATCTCTTCTGAAACTCTAGAAGAGAGCTACGAGAGTTACAGAGAAACATCTGAGAAGAAAGCATTTACACTGAAGTCTGCATTTGCTCTCCATTTAGTCTCAGTGTTGTCAAGGAAAAACTGACATGTTAAATAGATCTACTTTGTCAACTTTCTTTCATGAAGCAGTGTGTGTTACCTTTGCTCTGGTATGTCACTTGGAGGGTCAAACTGGTTGTATCCATAATACTGTTGAACAAAAGAATCAAATTGTCACAAATGTGAGAAAGCACTTTCTCTGAGCCAGTCTACAAAATTTGACCAATCCAGATTGTTTTTACCATCTGATAATTTCCTTCACCGGAATCCAGCTGTGCGCCCGTTTCATCATAGTCAGGGAATGTCTCATTCTGAATGACCACAGGCTTCACGTGATCAGCGAATGAAGCCGCACGCAGGAAATTTGGAGGCTCCTACAACATGGATATGCATATATTCATCTGTTCAACATTTTATGCCATATGTTAATATTCCTTTTATTTATAACATTTTGTAAAAATGTTTTCAGTAAACACGACTTGAAATTCAATTAAATATAAATGTAAAAATCTTACATCAGGAAGATCAGGAATCTGAATGATAGATTTGAAAAACTCCATCCCTCTCGCCCTCTCAAAAAACTGCGTCAAACTGTGGAGGACAAAGACAGACCAAAAACTACTCAAAGCAGCAGTAATTTCGTGAACTCCACTTTTACATTTTGTGAATTTACGTGAAGTGACTGCCAAATTAATAAATGACTGTAAATAAATGCTGTTCTTTTGAACTTCCTATTCATCAAAGAATCCTAAAAAATTAAATCACAGTTTCCATCAAAATATGAAGCAGCACAACTGTTTTCAACATTGCTAACGATCAGAAATGTTTCTTTGATCTGCAAATGAGAATATTAGAATGATTTCTGAAGGATCATGTGACACTGAAGACTGGAGTAATGATGAGGAACTTCATCTTTGATCACAGAAATAAATTACAATAAAGTGCATTCAATTAGAAAAAAGTGCTTTTGAACTGTAATAATATTTCACAATATTTCGATTTGTGCTGTATTTTTAATCAAATAAATTCAGCTTTGGTGAGCGTAAGAGACTTCTTTCAAAAAAAAAAAAATCTTACTGACCCAAAATGATTTTCAATTATAGTGTACATCACATCAGTAGTGTCTGATTATTATTTCTTATTATCTGAGTTATTATTATTATTTTATAAATCAGTGTTGTTATGATTAGGCTGATATTGGAAGCTGATCATATCAGGGCTTTTTTTCACTAGAAACATTTGAAGTACTAAACATTTGACCATCCTTTCTTCTTTAAATTTCTAGATTGGAGTTTTGGCACGAAAGATGTTTATTTCAATAAATGTATGAATAAAAATATATTGGTCAGTGGCAATAACAAAAACAATCTGCTTTTGCTATTGGATAAAATTTCTATTTTGGACACAATACTGCAAGACCACCGTTACCTGTTGAACTGCTCGCGAAATCGTTCCCTGTGTCCCAACAGAGCGTCTACTGGTATTCCTGTGACCCAGATACACAATGTTGTTGAATTTAGTGAAAATGATTCATATACATAAACAGAGCAGCATGTAAAGAACAAGACTCACGGCTGTGTAGCTTGAACAAGATCTTGACCAGGAAATGGTAGAGTGGACCGCAGTCCAGGATGACGAGAACCAGCGGTGCCAGACGGCACTGACCCACCGGAGTGGTAGAGCTGGTGGAGCTGGACTCCATCTGCCCGAAAACTGCATTTAAAAAGTAAAAAATATTTATTATACACCACACACTACTGTCTCTCACGCTCACCAAGGCTGCATTTATTTGATCAAAAATGCAGTAAAAACAGCAATATTGTGAAATATTATTACAATTTAAAATAACTGTTTTCTATGTGAATATATTTTAAAATGTAATTTACTCCTGTGATGTAAAGCTAAATTTTCAGCATCCTTACTCCAGTCTTTAGTCACATGATCCTTCAGAAATCATTCTACAGCATTTGAAATGGAAACCTTTTGTAACATTATAAATGTCTTTACTGTCACTTTTGATCTATTGAATGTGAAATTAATGAATTAAAAACAAAAAAAAACCTGTTTCTTGCAGCTTTAGAGCTGCTTCCATGTACTCTAGAACCTCAGCTGTCATGTCAAACCTGTATAAATAATAATCATGAGTATTAATTAATTAACTTCCATTAACAGATTATTCAAGTTTACTAAAATCATTAGCAATGTACTTACACTTTGTTGATATCAGTGGCGATGACTTTATCAAGAACTTGTTCAGGAGCTTCAAGGTTTGGTGGGATTTCCAGGTGCTGTGGTGGAAAAAACACATACACACACACACATATATATATTTATATTTATTTATTTTTTTTAATTTTTTTCTTAACTCAAATGTCAGTGAAGGAAACTTTAAACTTACCTTTAAATGGAAATCGATTTTAATACACAGCAGCTTGGCATACAGTGCAACAATATGTCCATATCTATCATGTAGATTCCCCTAAAACACAGCAAACACATACAAAATTTAAGCTGAAAGTTTCAGATGAAAGATTAATGTGATGATGTAAATGACTTACTCAACAGAAATCCAGATCATTTCGACACTCACCCATAATGTTCCCATCTGTCTAATGCTTGCGGTGTGACCTCTGCTGTCTCGTAAAGTCTACAAGAAAGACACAACATTATATTTGTAGAGTCATTCTAGACAAATAAAGTCAAATGAAAGTCATTTTCATCTGATGATATTGTGGTAGATGGGACTTACGTTAGGATGGCCGTCTCGTAGCAGTTTGTGCACCACGTGGCAGAACTTCCAGCTGAGGATGGCGTTACTGGACAGCGGCAGACTCACGGCATGAGACCAGAACGTGACGGCACCACCTTCCTTATGTGTGCCTAAAATGATATCTGTGCCAACGTTAAGGACAATGTACTAGTTCAGATGATATATATCAAAGATGATTCATAGAATTTGCTATATAGCAAATTTTAAAAGCCTGAATTTTTTGTTGTCTCAAAATGCAGCTATATTATAACCTAACTCTTTATATAAAGCAGGAAATATAGTACATCCAACTTTATCCATATACACACAGTACACTCAAATAAGGCTATATGTACAATATAGCAAATCTCAGTTGCTTGAGTGCTTATGTTGCTGTAAAATGAAAACTATATTATTTCCCAGGCTGTAATCTGCTAAATGCGACTATAAGGCATGAAGATATTAAGATATTATAAACATTAACATAATGATTTTTTGTAAAGCTACTTTGAAACAGTGCGTATTGTGAAAAGCACTTCACAACTAAATTTGACTCTTTGCTGTGACTGTAAAATATGGGCATCTGTGTGTGAGCTCACTACAACACACCAATAAATATGAACATGGTTATAAACATAAGAAATGCTGTATTAAACCAATACTAAAGGATACTACGTCCATATTTCTCTTTGATAGGGGCCTCTGCATTGGTGATGGATTTGGTGATGCTTTGAAGCTGTAAAGCAAATAAAATGGAGATATGATATAACATCATTTAAACACAATAAATAATGCACACCTGTAATGTAAATGAATGACTGTTTAAAATATTAAATAATACACATCACAATGAAGTAAAGCACAAATTAATAACCAATAAATAAGTCTGATCTTACATGCATTTACCATAGCAGTTCAGGTATAGTACCATACCATGGTATTTACAAGGTACTTCATGGTACTATATATATTACTATGGTAAAAGACATTACCATGGTATAAATCCAAACTATTTCTGGATTACAATGTTACACTTCCATATAAAACATTTTTAGACATGTATGGCACGTCCAAAAAAAGATTACGGTATTAAACTGACTGTTATATCAGGCCCAAAAAACAAACATGTTATTACCGTGATACATGTCAAAAAACATGGCATTATAATGGTGCATGTCCAAAAAAAACAAGGAAAGTAAATGAAAACAATGTATTTAAAACATAACAGCGATTGTTTTTAAGCGACATGTTTTAAAAGTGGAAAACAATTTATCAGGTGTTTTCTGTCATTTTACTTAATTTTATGATTGAAATTAAAAGGAAAACACCAATAAATAAATAAATAAATATCCCAACACTGGTTGAATGAAGTAAATAGTTCGCTTACGTAAATCTCACCTGAAGTTTGACAAATTGCTCCTTTTCCGCAGCTAAAGCCTTTTCAGATTTATCCGTTTTCTCGTTTTTCTTCGATTCGGTTTTCTTTGAGGCCATGTTTAACTCCTTCCTCAGATGAAACCAGATGTACAAATGATTGACTGAGTCCCGACACACACACACACACCTGAGATCTACTTGTCACGTCAATAGTCACACACAGGTGAGTTTCCTCACACGTTTACTCAATCTCAGTCAAAATAAAATAAAATACTTAAAACAAAACAAAACAAAAAAAAAAAAACAGTAAAAAACATAAACATTCCAGTTACTTAAACCGTGGACTACTTATTCTTATACATAAAAATACACAAATAAACACTAAAAACCACAATTTACAAGAAAAAAAGTTAATGACAGCAACTAAAGACCTTTATTGTTCTTTCAAATGTCCTGAGATTAGGCAAATATCAGTGGCTTTTGAAAAGGCTGATGGCTTCTTGTCCTTAATGTGAGAACAAGACTGCATTTCAGGTGTAAAACACAATGATCAGGACAAGAGCCACATCACAGTTCATTATCTTTGAAACCAAACAGGTTCGATGACAGTGAAACTGGAAAGACAAAAAACAACCAGCACCATTGTGTCATCTTGTAGGACAGGTTTAACACTATAAGAAAGTAGTTTATAAATAACAACAGTCTTTACATTGTTCAGAGGTAGTGCTTCTGTAGGATTAATCATTAATGCTTATTTTTGTACACATATCATAAAAATAGATTCTGATAAAAAAAAAAAAAAAAAAGTAGAATTATAGTATCTGTAAAAACTACTTATTAGCTTCACAAAACTCCTCTTTGGTTGCAAAAAACTGATTTATTTTCAGAAGGTGGCAGTAAACAGGGATTCGCTGCTTCTCTGGCTTTATGGACCACATTATTTGCTTCCTTGATGCAAACATGGGCTGCTTTCAATCTGGGAGTCACTTTCCTTTAGGACAATAATGAGAAAATGCCATTAAGTTGCAGTTTCATATTGAAGCATCATTTATTCTATGCTTTAAACTATTATGTAAATGAGTTTTGCGATGTAATAGGTACCCCGCGTGTTTGTCTGCCCTCCTGGCTATGGGTGGAGGTTTGGGAGTGGCTGCCGTGGCCATGGTGACTTTGGAGGTGACAAATGGCATCGCAGTTTGTTGGGCTCTGAGATTTCGTCGGGCTGAGAGATTTCTTGGTAGAGCTTTCCAAACTTGCCACCATTTCCTGAGACTCAGCCAGCAAACGCTGTAACCGTGTTGTAGACGAGCTGTGGCCCTCCTACATGATATGAAAATACACATGCAATAAAGCTGGAGGTTGACAACACTGATACCTTCATTCAAATACGCATAAAACAGGCATCTGATCAGCTATAATAATAATTGACTGTATTCACTCATGTCTATAATAACTGACTAATGACTATAATAATAATAATAATAATAATAACATTAATAATTCAAAAAACTTATTTTATTATTTTAATTATACAAATTAAATATATTACTATTGCAATAATACTACCATACTGTAAAAATGTGCATTTATTAATTATAATCATTAAATCAAAATTTATAGTTATTTTTAATTTATAATTATTTAAAATAAAAATAAAAAATAAAAACACTATTGTACTGCACAAAATGAATATTTAATCATAGTAATTATTAAAAATACTATTTTTATTTTATTAAAGGAATAGTTCACCCAAAAATGAAAATTACCCCATAATTTACTCACCCCCAAGCCATCCTAGGTGTATATGACTTTCTTCTTTCAGACGAACACAGTCGGAGTTGTTTTAAAGTTTATCCTGGCTCTTCCAAGCTTGGTAATGCTGGTGGATAGTGGCTATTATTTTGAAGCTCCAAAAAGCGCACATCTCCGTCATAAAACTAACCCATACACCTTCGGGGGGTTAACACATGTCTTCTGAAGCGGATCGACGGGTTTTTGTAACAAAAATATTTCTATTTTTAAAATTATAAACTCAAATCACTGACTTCCGGCAACGGCCGTATGCGCGTTCGCGAGAGAGTCGAGTTGTCATGACAACGACTTCTTGGCTGACCTCTGACTCGACGTATGACGTAAGCTGCATTGGTAGCGTAAGCTCAGGAGAGAATAGACGAACAAGGATAGAGCAATACTAAATGCCGGTAACAAATTAAAAGTCGAAAACGAGAAGTTAAAAAAAAAAAAAAAGGTCAGAGGATTTCACTATAAGAACGAATGCGGCTTGCGGCTTACGTCATACGTCGAGTCAGAGGTCAGCCAAGAAGCCGTTGTCATGACAACTCGACTCTCTCGCGAACGTGCATACGGCCGTTGCTGGAAGTCAGTGACTTGAGTTTATAATTTTAAAAATAGAAATATTTTTGTTACAAAAACCCGTCGATCCGCTTCAGAAGACGTGTTAACCCCCCGGAGGCGTAGGGGTTAGTTTTACGACGGATATATGCGCTTTTTGGAGCTTCAAATTAATAGCCACTATCCACCAGCATTACCAAGCTTGGAAGAGCCAGGATAAATTTTAAAACAACTCTGACTGTGTTTGTCTGAAAGAAGAAAGTCATATACACCTAGGATGGCTTGGGGGTGAGTAAATTATGGGGTAATTTTCATTTTTGGGTGAACTATTCCTTTAAATTATAAAAATTAAAATAAAAAAAAAAGAATATTGCAATGATACTATTGTGTTGTACGAAATAAGTAAATAATAATGATAATCATCATCAAAATGACTAAAAATAATATTTTTATTTAAATTCTAAAAATTAAAATTAATAAAAATATATTACTATTTCAACAATACTTTTGTACTATACAAAATGAGCATTTAATAATGAAATATTTTACTACTGCAATAATACTACTACACCGTATAAAAAAAGAACATTTAATAATATAGTAATAATAATAATAATAATAATAATAACTATTATTTTACAGAAAAAAGGAATGCAATTTAAACATATTTGAAAATGCAGCAATTTACAAAATTCACATGGGTTATACTTTTCAGGTAGGAAAGTACAGAAATCTGTGTGTATATATATAAAATTGTATTTTTGTATTGTTGTTGAACTACCTCATTGCCATGGCGAGCTACATCATTGGCACAGAGTTCAATGCTTAGCATTGAATCGGGTAAACAGACAGAGCTCCGCCTACTTCTGTGACAGGGGGAGGGGCAATCCAGATGAAGAAGGCTCAGATCTGCTGCGCTAGTTAATGAAGAGAGAGTCATCATTACCATCAGCCCAACAAATTAGCATTGTTTTTTTGCATGCTTGATCTTAAAACATACCTACATAATGGATTTTATGATGGTAGAACATAGTAAAACTGAGCCCTCCTTTAATAAACCACCAAATAAAAAGGGAATAAAAAAAGGATTCCAGGGAATGCACGAACTGATGAAATACAATTGAATACAATGTAAGTTGCTTTGGATAAAAGCATTTGCCACATGTATAAATGTAAATGCTTTTATCTAAATGGGGGGGGACAAAAAACAAGCAACTTTGCTTTCAGATTCAGTGGAGTTTTTGTAGAAACCTATGATTGCAACCTAACTTGCAAGATGTTTTAATAAAGCTAGAGAAGCCTACCAAGAGATTCTTGGACTGATATCCACATCGACAACACAGACAGGAGTTCCTGTCTCTGAATCATAGTCAATGACAGCCATTAAATCCACGTCAGCTCTAGTGTCAGAATACACTGCCTGACAGTGTGGATCTTCTGATGGGCTGTCAGTGTCATCACAGCAGAGAGCTGGAGGAGCAGACTGGGATGACAACTCAACACAGTTGTTCGCTCTTTTCTTCATCTCCATCTTGTGTGATTCTTGTTCATTGATGTCACACTGGCTAGTTGCACAGCTGTTCTTAATGTTGCCGCTGGAGCAACTTTCCACTACAGCTGACTGCTCTGAGAATTCATGGTTTGTGGCGCTCAAAGCTGCGCCAAAGTCACGCTCAAAGTCAGTCTGTGTTCCCATTTCAACACAAGGACGCTGCATTAAAATCGATGGGGCATATGTGCTTGTGCTGTGGCACAGGGTGGACATTAGCCCTGTTTCTAGTTCTGTCCCTTCCTGATGATCACTGTTTTCTAGCACATGACTGTCTCCTAAACCAGAATCAGCCCTACGAACACAACAACACTCATAACTCAAAGATGCCTAGACCAGGGTTATTACTGTCAACTAAAACTGAAATAAAATTTAAAAATTGGAAATACTGCTTTGACAGATAACTGAAATAAGTTTAAGTTGAAGCACTAAAAGTGCTAACTGGAAATGAATACAAACTTAAACTGAAATAAAACCAAAATAAAAATTAATTAAACCAATATAAGTAATATTAAAATAACAGATAATATTAAAAATAAAAGCTAATTGATATGAATGAATGATATGAATAAAAACTGAACTAAAACTAAAATTGAAATAACAATATATTAAACCTATATAGTTTTATTTAAAAAAAAATAATGACAATACTACTATAACAACATTTTTACAATATTACAAAAAGCACTAAATAAATTATTAAAAATACACTAAAATTAATATGAAAACTGAACATATAAAATATAAAAAAAAAACTAATTTAAAATAAAATAACTAACGAGAAATTAATAAAAACTAAAACTTAAATAGAAATATATTCAACTTAAATAGTAATATTTTTAAAAAGATAACAACGACAGAAGTACTATAACAAAATTTCTCTATATAACAATATTGCTAAAAATTAAACTAAAATTAAAATGAAACAACATATAAAAATAAAAGATAATTCAATATATTTTAAAAAAGTATAATAGTAAAAACAAACAAACAAACAAAAAAAAATACTAAAATACCATTGGTCTGGACAGATGTAAAGCCAGTGGCTGAAATAAGCAATTTAGTTTTATAAAACACTACATGTTGTATATGCCCACCTCTCATGTGACCTTTGACACTCATGATGTCGGAGTGCCTCTCTGGCGCTCTCCAAGTTCAACTTCAGCAGCTGGAGGTCATTCTGTTGGCTTTCACACACCTGTCACAAACATATGCAATACTCATAACCCTATCAATCATTTATTATGTGCTGGCTGGGCGTAAAGAAAATCCTAATCAATCAAAACACATCTGAAGCTTTAAGTACAGTAATATATAGCAGGATTATAGACAAATATGAAATGGCCCATCATAAATACTTAAAATAAGAAAATGATTAATATTTTAAAAAAGGCAAAAAGGTTAAAGCAGACTAAACATTGCTAACTAAAGTGATAAAATAATTTGTTACTTGAAATTTTTTTAAAATAAATAAATAAATAAATAAATAAATAAATAAATAAATAAATGTTAACTGAAATCAAATAAAATACAAAAAAAAACCAACTTAAACTTATTTTATTTCAGCTAATTGCCAAGGCAAATTTCTATTAATAAATAAATAAATAAACAAATTAATGAATGAATTAATGACAAAAATACACAAAATTACAAAAAAAATTAATTAATATTAAACTGAAAACAGTAAATATAAAAACTATAACAGCATCTCAATAATACTAAAGTAACACTGGGTTATAGCCTGTACTTATAAGATTACTGGTGCTGTTTAAGAAGAGATCACGACCATGGTAAAATCACTAAGTTATGGAAAAGGAATGCAGGAAGTCTTACAAACATGAAGAACCGGAAAAACTGCTCCGGAAGAAAAAATGGGAAGGACAGAGATTTCTACGACAGTACCTGCCGCAGACAGAGCAGCTCAGATTCGGCTCGAGCTTGTTTTGATCGTGAGAGTTCCAGTAATTCATCCCTCCAGCTTTTATCTTCATCTAGGCAACAGACACAACAACCTCCATTAATTTAAACAGTAGCAATCACGAAAATACTGTAAAATATGTTTCTGCATCTGCACCAATCAGTTTTTAGGCATCACTGCTGTTTATGATCAGTTTTTAACAGATGCAGTCTACGGCTCTGGTCTGAACCCTAGTGAAGGTGAAATCATGAAATCTTGCTTTCAAAGATTTTAACCATTAAATTTTTAAAAAGGCTTGCAACAATTTTCATTTTTAGGCATTAATAACAAAATCTTATATGTTTGTAAAACTTTTACTGGCACACCCTTAAAAGTCTCACTACAGCAAAAGCCTGCCAGCTAATTTTCTATCCATCTATCTATCTATCTATCTATCTATCTACTTTTTATTAACAGGCATGCAGTTACTTGAAAATAATAGAGGTTCCCCAAACTAGAGGAAACTGTGTGTTCAGGAGTTGATGAAAAGCTAATAATTAATTAAATTATAAAAATGTAAAATCAAAATAAATAAATAAATATTTTAAAATAAAAAACAATAGAAATATATTTTTTTAATGTTAAAAATATTAAATGTTTAAACTATATTTAAAAAGATCAGATATTTAATTTGTTTACCTGCATGTCATGTGACTACTAAACAACAAAGAACCGTGAACATTTGTTCTTAATATTATTTAAATACTAACAGGGAGTACTTAATTAAATATTTTAGGTCAATTGATTTAAAAAGTTATCAAAAAGTTTGTGAGTCCAATATAGTTAGATGTTAACATTTTTCTAACAACCAGATATTCAAATCAAAATAAATACAATACATATAAACAAATACTGAGTGAATGTGTGTGTGATTTCTTTAGTTACCTAATTTTCAGTGCTGAACAAAAATATGTATTTTTAATCGTGTCAAATCACAATGCATTCTGAGACCACCTGATCAGTGAAGAGTACATGCAATGTTTCTATAGATGTTTCTGTGTCTGAAGCATGTCTATGATGCTGTCTAGGTTTCTAGGGTTTGAAACAGAGCCTATATTACACTATGAAACATGCAGTAGTGCCATACTCATCATCTGAAGTTCAACGGCAGTGATGTCTTTCTTCAACAGCTGGTTTTCCTGCTTTAAGCGGATGAGCTCTTCTCTCTGGCTGTTGTTCTCAATGGTTTTCTCCTGAAGCACGGCTGCAAAAAAAATTAAACGTACCAACAACATCCTGATGAATCCAGCATGAATTCATTCACGCTACACATGAATACTATTTAGAATGTACTTTTATAACAGTCGTGAAGAAACTTTCAAACCAAATAAAGGTTTCGGACACAGCTAGAGATTGTGAAATAACACTGTCTACCTTTCAGTTGTGCGTTTTCATGCCTGCTCTCTCTGAAACGGTGTTTGTGTTCCTCCATTTCTCGCAGCGTTTTGCTCTCACGTGTTCGCAGCTCTTCAAGTGATTTCTCTAGTTCACAAAGACGACCAGACAGCTCTAAAATGTGATTGGTGGCCTCAATCATATCTTTATCCTGACAAACAAAATCAAGCACTTACATTAATGTATCTGAATAAACAGGATATAAGATAATGTAAGTGTTCCTGAATGTTTGAGTCTCTCCTACCTTCAGTTTAAGCATGGAGCTGAGCTCCTCCTCGCGCACCTGCAGCTGCCCCACCTGTGATGACAGTATCATGACCGTGGAGTTCAGACTCCGATTCCTCTCCTAGCAATAATAATGCATTATAAATTATGATGTTATCAAATATTTTTATCATTAGATAAAGAGAGAGAATAAGAAATGATGTAGGAAGATGGAGGAATGAGAACAGGATATGGGACATGCTGGGGCAAAAGTTCAGACCTAAAAACAGATTTGACTTCACCTCCAAGTCCTGCTCATGTCTGGTGGTGTTCATCTGTGTGCGGCTCAGCTCGTGTAGCTGCTGTTGGGTGCTGTTGAGCTCTCTGTACACGTCTTTCTCCCTCGATTCCGCCACCTTTGTCCGCTTACTGAGAGCTCTGATCACCTCATTTCGCTTCTCCAGCTCATCTAAAGAAACATGAGCAGTCAAATACATTACTGTTCAAAAGTTTGAGATCAGTAAGACTTTTTTTTTTGAAAGAAAGTAATACTTTTAATCAGCAAAGGATGCATAAAATTAACTGTAAACTTCCACAAAAATATAAAGCAATAAAACTGTTTTCAACATTGATAATAAGAAATGTTTCTTGAGCAGCATATCAGCATGATTTCTGGTGGATCATGTGACACTGAAGACTGGAGTAATGATGCTGAAAAATCAGCTTTAAAATCACAGGAATAAATTACATTTTAGAATATATTCAAAAACTGCAGAAAATTGTTATTTGAAATAATAATAATATTTCACAATGTTATTATTTATAGTGTATGCTCAAATAAATGCTGCCTTGGTGAGCAGAAGAGACTGTACATCTAATTACCTTTAGATTCAAGGAAAACTGAAGTTCCTGCAAACTTTGAATCAGAAAAGTTCACAGCTCAAAATGATCCCGTCTTCTTTAAACATATTTATTTATTAAACTAAGCTGCAAAAGTAGAGCAATGTTCTGAAACTACAGCAGTACACTTTAAGTGTTTACATTTAAGTGGGAATATAGAAATCTTAAAGGTATAGTAGCAAAAACAGCCTAATTCTAAGGGACAGAAAAAAAGAGTGGAAATTGTCATTTAAACTAAATCATAATGTTTTGGTGCAAGATTATAAATGAACTTCATTCTAGAGCAGTGCTATTTTAGTATTTTAATTATTCTATTATACTATACTATTATTACTATGCTACTGAATTAGCTTTTATTTCTATATTTTTGGTTTTCATTTTAGTTAAGCATATTAAGTTTAAATTACTTTTTTTGAACATTTTCCATTTAGATTTAATTTATTTTTATTTCAGTTTTGTTTTTTTATTTAATTCCAGTTAATAATTTTAGTGCTTCAACTTATTTCAGTTAGTTTTTCATGTTTTATTCCAGCTTTATTTCAATTAACAAAAATGTGACCCAGGACCACAAAACCAGTCATAAGGGTCAATTTTTTTAAATTGAGATTTCAATTGAATAAATAAGCTTTCCACTGATGTATGATTTGTTAGGATAGGACAATATTTGGCCAAGATACAACTATTTGAAAATCTGGAATCTTTGATTTTAGTTAACCCTGCTCTCACCCTCCAGTCGGGCACATCTCTGTTCCAGGATCAGTACTCTCTGACGGTCCTGTTCCCAGGACAACAGCTGCTTGTGATGGGCTGCTGCCATAGTGTTGAGCTCCTGGTCGCGGTCCTTCAGTTCTGCTATGAGAAGCTGCAGCTCCAGCCGCTGCCTCTGGATAGTGGAGACCTCCAATCCATTAACTGGTGTCTAGTAACATCAAAAAAATGGGTCAATACTTAGTTAACGAAAACACAAATTCATCCAAACCTTACCACGGCATTCACAGTTTTAAAGGAATAGTTAAACCAAAAATGAAAATTTGCTGAAAATGGATTTGTTTATTATAAACACACAACTTTTTGCTTCACAAGACGTTAATTGATGGATTTGAGTGGTGTGGATTACTTGAGAATTATTGTGATGTTTTTATCAGCAGTTTGGACTCTCATTCTGATGGCACCTATTCACTGCAAAGGATCGATTATGAAGCAAAAGGCAGCAAAATAGATTTGGGAAATCATTTCAAGCCATTTCAGACGTTTTACCTGGAAATCATGCGTTAATGAGAAAGAGGACATTGGTTTTGAGAGGTCATGCAGACTCAGCCCTGCAGGTCTTGTTCTGTTTTCATCTCTGAGTTTGGTGGAGGAAACATCTGGCATCTCATTAGCAGCAAAAAGATTCTGAAGGATTGAGTATCATAAACTCAGAATCAAATCTTTTATACACCAATAATTGTAAAGTTGAATTTGAAATATAACTGCTCGACCTAAAAACAAGGCTACAATAAATACAAAGGAACCTAAACACATTGCAATATAGATACAATCTACAACATGCAATATAAACAATTCAATCAGAAATGCAAAAGAATACACATTCAAAGTGTAATTAGCATTCAATATGTTTAAAGAGAAAATCTAACATTTATAATAAAAGTGTGTGTGTGTGTGGGGGGACATTACTTTTTAGTTATTTTTAAGGATTATTTTTAGAAGATTAGATATCAGTCAGAATTCTAGCCACTACTCATCTTTATTACATCTATTTTCCACATTTTATGTATGAAATAACACAAATGGAATGGAATTATACAGTGACAAAAAATGTCTACCAAATAAATACCATCATATATTTTAGCTTCTTCAAAGTTGACATGCAATGTCTTTTTTCCAGCTCTGTACAACTTCATGATTTGCATGCTGAGATGCTTTTAAATAGTATTGAATGAGTTCCTATGTATTATAGACACTTGTTGGTGGCCCTTCACTATCCATTAATGACCGATATTGTACATAAAACAATTAAAAAAGAATCAACCAACCTTTTTTACAGGAGTACTGTGCCAGGGCTCCACTGGAGATCCTGTAAATAAATTAATTAATTAATTAATGCAAAGAATAATCACCATGTTTTAGATTTGAGGGGTTTCTAATATTGATTCGTGTTTACATGATGTTTATCACCTTTTGATATCGAAAAACTTCCAAGAGTTTTAGAGTTTCTTCTTTCCTTGAACCCCTCCATCACATTGGACAAACACTGACAACTGTGTGGACTAGCAGACAAGACTTCGTATTACTTCTAACTTCACTTTACATGAACAAAACAGCAGCGTCAACATCATAGCGATGCACAATATCAGTATCTTATCTTGTTATCGGTGCCTGATTATGACACACAGCTTAGTTTGATTGTTTTTAAAGATGCATTATTTAAGTGTAAACAAGACACTCGGGGTTAATAAAACAACATTGAATGTAATATAAACACCATAACTCTTAATCCAAATCACTATTAACTTTTAAAAAATTGTGCAAGTTAAAATTTTAATTCAGAATCACTGAGAAATGTATGTGACAAGAAGCGGATGATTATTTTCGGAATTCTCAAACGGCATGTTGTGATCTGCGCCTTTGACTGGGCTGCCCAACGAGATGCCTGGTTTAAAAGAATCCGTTCAAAATTCAGGTTATACATATGCGTTTTATTAAATTACATAAAATGTCTGATATAAAAATCATATTACATTTTACAATTATTAATTTAGTATTACCCGAAGATTTTTCATCACGAAGTACGTACGTAATACGGGAACGGCGCGGACACCGTTGTTGCTCTGCCTGAGAGAGGCGTTGTCAGGACCCAAAGCCAAATCAGACAGTGAAGGTGTGCTGAGCAACAGTGGAACTCTTTCACCCTTTAAGGAACATCCGCACGAGTTAATTTAATAATGATCAAGGTGTTACTCAAAAGCAAGTTATACTGAGATTATATCGACGGGGTATGTATGAGCTTGAGCGCGTGGCTGCTGTAGGAGAGCTGAGATTAGCAGTGCTGGCTAATGAATGGGTGCTCAATGGAGTGGATGGATGATCGTTGTGCGGAGGCTTCTAGATTCAAGTCACTGTCAGTGACTCTAAAAGAGTTTTCAACTATATTATATTTGAATGCATTTATCAGTGTATTAAGAAGAACCTTTGATCAGATCCATTGCATCTGATCTTAGTGTGTTGGTTAGTATCTCTAAAGCACCATGAGGGTGTTGCTGGCACTTGACAATTTATGTGTTTACATGCACTTAAATGCATCTTTTGTGATTTTATGAACCAAAATAGTACGTTTTGAGA
Organism: Spinibarbus caldwelli; assembly: GCA_039654775.1. Classification (NCBI taxonomy): domain Eukaryota; kingdom Metazoa; phylum Chordata; class Actinopteri; order Cypriniformes; family Cyprinidae; genus Spinibarbus; species Spinibarbus caldwelli. Next base: position 4,233,325 of record CM077267.1, read on the forward strand.
GTCTAACGATTATTCAAATTTCCCTAAGGTTGATAAATATTGCAGAAGTGATATGTGGAAGGTTTCTCTCCTGTCAGATGGGCCTTTAGATGGATAGATCTTTGGTTGTGACATTTAACTTTCAACCCAACAATTTATGCCTGATGTGTGGTTAGTTATATTTATTATAGATTTTAAGTATAACCATTTTGAGACAGGCCACATTTCTGTATGCATTATGAAGGCACCATATTGGTTTTGCGATTTTTGCAAACTAAACTCTTTACTCTAGGTTTTTGTGAATAATATGTTGTAAATGCTCATTTTTCTTGCACAGTAGCTTAGAATTGAAGTGTTGGTCTCTGTGCGTCAGCTGGTTTCGTTATATTGTCAGTGTTAAATAACCCATCTGTATGATTTGTGTAGATTCATTTAATATGGCTACTACTGAGAATGCAGAGTCAGGTTCACCAGAAAATAAAACGAATCGGGCCGACCCAGATGCAAAATACCCACTGAAAGTTCTCTACTGTGGAGGTGAGAAAATGCAAAAAATGCAATGCACTGCAAATGCTAACTCTCTGTGATATATTAATTAAAGAAAGTAAAGTACAATTTTATTGTCTTAATAATTCTGGTTCACAGTCATGTAACACTAACATTTCTCTCCTCTTTTACTTACAGTGTGTTCTCTGCCAGTAGAGGTGAGTACATTACATGTTAATGGAATGGTTCACCCAAAACTGACAATTTGCTGAAAATGTACTCGGCCTCAGTCCATCCGAGATGTTCTTCATCAGAACAGATCTGGAGAAATTTAGTATTACATCACTTGCTCACCAATGGATCCTCTGCAGTGAATGGGTGCCGTCAGAATGAGAGACTAAACAGCTGATAAAAACATCACAATAATCCTCAAGTAATCCACACCACTCCAGTCCATTAGTTAACATCTTGTGAAGCGGAAAGCTGTCTTTGTAATAAACAGACCCATCATTAAGGCATTTTTATCTTCAAACCATTGCTTCTGGCTAAAATACAAGTCCATAATTAATAATAATGGCTTTCTCCAGTGAAAAAGTCATCTAGTCTGAATTAGGAGAGAAATATGCACGGATCAAGTAATGTTTACAAGCGAAAATAATTCTAAACGTATTATATGTCAGTGGATTTGATGTGAGTGCAGGACTTTTTCACTGGAGGAATCGTTCTTATGGACTCATATTTTGGCCAGAAGTGATGATTCAAAGTTGAAACATCTTGATGGACTGGAGTGGTGTGGATTATGGTGATGTTTTTCTCAGCTGTTTAGACTCTCATTCTGACGGCACCCATTCACTGCAGAGGATCCATTGGTGAGCAGGTGATGTAATGCTAAATTTTTCCAAATCTGTTTCAATGAAGAAACAAACTCATCTCCATCTTGGATAGCCTGAGGGTGAGCATTTTCACCAAATTGTCATTTTTGGGTGAACTATTCCTTTAAAAATGATCACGTATTCTGTTGGTAGAAATTGAATTAATAAAATGCTTCTGCTTTGCTCTGCTAGTACTGTGAGTACATGCCTGAGCCGGCAAAATGCAAACAGTGGCTTGAGAAGAACTTTCCTGATGTGTTTGCTAAACTGACTCTTGGTAAGTCAGTTTTCTTTCACAGCAACTTTTAAAATGTCACTATCTCATATAAATTCTTAAAAAGTGCTTTTTCTTACCATTTTAGCTTGCTTACCATTTTATTTGAGACTCTGTAGTTTCGAATCTTGCAGGATTGTTTGATCTCCGAGTGTCTATTTCATATTTGACACTGAGACAAACAGAATATTTGGTCTGCACCATTATGACATGCATTGCTATATGAGTTAGTAGTTTGCTCACTGATGTCACTGCTGTTGTGTAAGTACAGCACCCAGGCAGGAAACAGGAGGAGGAGGAGGTGGAGAGGCGCCCCCTGCAGCAGAGGAAGAGGAGAAGAAGAAACAGAAGAGAGGTTAATAATTTTTCTTTAATATTTAGACATCTATAAACAAATATTTTGGAGTGTCGGTGCAGTGGTAGTGCATATTGCACATTCCACACCACATCCATTTTTGTTTTTTTTTTGAATGTCTTAAAGGAAAATTTCACAGATTTTCAACCAGCTTTGTATTGTTACAGTGCTGGTGGTATGAACAAATGAACAATGTGTATTATTTTTTTCATGTTACCTGCACCAAGATATCCCTGTTTATTCATCAAGATCAGCAGAAGACATTACGCATCATATAGTGAACTTCTGACTGTGCCAGGGCTTTTGTTTCTTAAACGGGTTTCTACTGCATAGGCAACTTTTATTAAAAACCCATCTTGCAAGCAGTAAATTGTTCCTTTAACTGTCAAATAAAAACATTAAAATTAAGTTGCAGCTTAAGAAGTGAATTTTGTTTTTATGTCCTTGATTATTAATATGATCTTCGTTAACGGACTACTTTAATTTTTATATCACGATAAATTCAAGCATATCTCAGTGTTAATTTGGTATTATTTCTATATTAATATAGCATTTAATATTTAGTCTTTTTTATATTTTCAGATTTAATTTGTTTTATTAATTTTCTGCTTGTTTTATGTATTTTTATTTCAGTTCCAGTAATTTTAGTATGTCAACTTAAACCTCTTCCAGTTAATGGCCAAGGCAGCTTTTTACATTTTAATTTTTTTCTTTAAGTTTTCATCAAATATTTCATTTTTTTTTTTTCAATTACTGAAAACGATCTTTAGTAGTTTTAGTTTGTTACCAACAAACAACAATTGTCTACTATTAAGTTTGTCTGCCTATGAACTTATATTAGAATATTATTTCTTTCCCCCTTTGCAGGTGGAAGAGGTCAGATCAAACAGAAAAAGAAGACTGTTCCGCAAAAAATCACAATAGCAAAAATCCCACGAGCTAAAAAGAAATACGTCACAAGGGTGTGTGGCATGGCCACTTTTGGTAAGGTTGTGATTGTTGTTACAATACTGTCCTAATGTTTGTCATCTGTATTTTCACCTTGTCGTAACTTTGTTGTCATTTTGTGATCCACATCAGACATTGATCTTAAAGAGGCTCAGAGGTTCTTTGCTCAGAAATTCTCCTGCGGTGCCTCAGTGACAGCAGATGATGAAATCATCATTCAGGGAGACTTTACAGATGACATCATCGATGTCATCCAGGAAAAGTGGCCTGAGGTAAGTGAACATCCCAGATCCAACTGTAAAACCAGATCAGACGAACCTTTATCGAAGCTGTTTTTGACACGTTCTCTAACCCCACAGGTGGACGACGACAGCATCGACGATCTTGGAGAGGTCAAAAAGTGAAGCCCGATATGCACTTTTACGGAAACAGATGCGACGTGACACAGCAAACCTGGCCAAATGTACACATTGACATAAAGCCCTTTTATATCTATTTTATTTACTGTATATAATTTCCATGGACTTGGCTTCATCCTTGGGGTTATTCAGTTCTTGATAGCTGCTTTGTCTCTTGGTTGCCAAAGGTCTGGAATGATGTGACAAAGCATTTCTCACATGCAAACAATAGACTAATAAATTTCGGTCTCATTCGACACACTTCTATTGTGTATTGTTTCTTTTATCACTGCCTCCAATGCAACACTGTTGCCTTTAGTTTGATGATTTACAAATGCATCTTGAAAGGGTAATAAAAAAAGAAAATTGTTTACTCACCCATCACATCACTTTTTTTATTTTTTTTACTTCTTCTGCAAAACACAAAAAGAAATCATTTAATGAATATCCAGTTAGGTGAATTCAGTGCAATTTTATCTTACAATTTTGACTTACTTCAGAGTTTCATTAAGCACCCAAAAGTGTCACCAGAAATATCCATGCAGCTTGCTGATCATTTTCCAAATGCTCCAATAAGTTTTGGTGAAAATCAACCTGATGTTTACACCATACCAAAATAAAATCCCTCTCCTGTGCTTCAGTGCTTACTCCAGTCCAGTAGGTGGTGGAAATGCATATTTTATGTTTGACATCTGTCATTAAAATGCCAGAAAAAAATCTACAAATGTATTTACAAAAATATATCTATTCAAAAGTTAAAATGCATCCTGAATCAAAGTTGTAACACACAAAATCTGCATATATAGCTCTTCTACTCCTCCAATGCCATGAGCTGAAGGTTATGTACAGCAGCAGTTCAAAGGCCCCTGCTGACCAATGTATTCACTATGTCCTCCATGGGGAGCAGGTCCTTCAGCACAACGGTCCCTAGATGCTGAAACTCTCCCCCTGCATCTCTATGAAATTTCATGCCTTCCCACCCTTACAAGTTAACAGAAAGCATTTGTTTATTAAGTGAAATTGAAGTGGTCTGATTAAAAATTTTGCCTAATTTTGTTGTACTTGTTTCTTCTGCCTGTTTTCTTGGATCTCTAATATCTCTGTCGTTTACTTTCTGTTCTAGATGTTGTGAAGCTTACTTGGGTTTGTGAAAGGCATTTTATGTATGTATGTCCCTCATTATTATTAAATTATTAAGTACAATTAAACCAGATATGAGAGATCAGCTGGCGTCAGTTGCACAGCAAAAGATCCAATGCTTTTACCTGCATTTGCTCATTTTTGCTTCAAAAAATACAAAATCAAAAGAGCAAAATATATATTTTGCAGGATTAAAAATAAGATCTTTTTATTTGCACTGACATTTTCATGACAATAATGTAAGTAATGGCCGCAACCTATTTCAGTAGCATACTATAATGTGAAAAAAACTTGCAGTTCATCTTAGCAGTGGCTGCGGTTTTCATTATATGTTTCTTCCCGAGCAACATCTCGCATATCGCCATGTACGTCCTGAAACTGGTATAACGAGTGCCACTATTTCCGTGAGGCAAATGATGCATTTAAAACCAGTGTCTGCTTTACCTACTTCAACAGCGTGCTCAATCCCATCGTCTATTACTTCTCAAGCCCTGCCTTCAGTGGATCCTTCAGGAAAATCTACATGAGACTTCAAGGAAAGAAAATTGAGGAATGATTATAATTATGTGACAATATTCAGGTAGACACTGGCCCTGTCCCAAATCCTGTCCTAAGCCCTTGCAGTTCCTCAGAGTTCATAGATTGGTAATATCAAGTGTGCTTGGCAAAAGTGCATTCAAAATTACTGAAGCCTAAACTCTTTACAGTGCTTTACAGTCTCAGAGGCTTAACAGATACTCGCACACAACAGCAATAACAAAAAAGTGCATATAAAGGGTACCATTTGGGACAGGGCCACTATGTGGTTTTGACATTTTAAAGTGGGATATTTATTCATTTAAATGTAAATGATATAATATATATTCATGTAACCTTCAAAAACTGTATTAACAAATAACGGTGTACATTGCATATTTTAATGATATCCTTTGCCTTTATTTAAACCATTATTAAGTTATATTAAAACTTATTTTTTGCTGTCTGTTTGGAATACTAATTTGCTAATGGTTATTCAATGCTCCATAAATCTGATTAGTATTTTGTGTATTTGTGTATTTTGTCTTTTCAGTGCAGCAAATACTTTTTTTTTTTTTTTTTTTTTGCAATAATCTCTTGAAGATTATGACTAAATGAAGACATCCTGTTGCATGGACAAAATAAACCAATAAAGCATTTAATATATTTCTTCAATAGTCCTTTTGGTTTTCATGTGTGATTGTTTTATTCAGTGGAGTTCTGTAATGATTTCAAACCTTTGGCATGAATGACATTGTTTTTGAAGATGTGTCTTTGTCATCTATTTTTGTTGTTGTTTTAACCACACATGGCTTTAATTAAGTGTTTTGTCTGTCTTTGTTTTTTTGTATTTCTGATATTGTTTAGCAAAGCTTAATGCTGTTGGTCAGTTTGAGCTACAAACTTCAAATTTCACACACACACACACACACACAGCTGCACATGATGTACAAATCTACTGCTTGCATTTATGATCTTGGGTTTTTTTTTTTTTTTTTTGCTTTTTGAATTTTATTAAATAAATTATTATTCCTCTCATGAACTTCTCAACCAGTTTGAATGAAATTTGGTGTACATCATCTTTAGACAAATATCTAACAAAATTGTGAAGAAAAAGTTAAACATTTGCAGAATAAAAAAAAATACTGTAAATGTTGTACAATATTGAAATTTGATATACTGACTTTACTGAAATTTCACATACTGTTCTGAACTCATGAAGGATCAGCCTTGATGCATATCCACAAAGTTTTTTTGCAGTTTAAGTGTATATGTGCCTTACCACTAAAATCCAGAAGAGGGAGTGTCACAGACAGATTTTGAGCTTTGAAATGATGACAGGATCCTACATCGTAAACATTATAGTTATGCCATTATCAATTGATGTTATAGAAGAGAAACTGTTTCAGAGAAAAACTCAGAAGTGAACAAAAGTACACAGAGAAATATAGAGAACAAAATCCTGATTCCAAATCTTCTTGTAAATCTTTAATCTGCACTTAATTTCCTAAATTTTTCTGTTCTTTTTCGATATTGTGGCTACTTTTTGGATCCATCTTGATTCACTGGTGAAACTTCTATCATTTGTGTTGCATATGGTGCTTATTATTAAATATGTATTTTTTTTTCCTTCTTAAAAATGCACTTGCAAAAATGCCATTTTAGTTAATTAATTATTTTGTATGGGAAATTAAAAATTTATATGATCTAAAGAAAATACAAACGTATTCACTCCTATATAATTCTGTTTTTCTTTCCTTACATGAGAACAGTAGCCAGCTTGATACACAGCCAGTGGAGAACAGCTGTAGCATGAGCCTGACATCAGAGGCCACTGCTGCTGCTCACACTGATGGAAACAAGTGGAAGAGAGAACAGACACCATCCCCTTACAAAAGAATGAAAAACATGAACAGATCACAAATGATTATTAAATCCATAAGAGGCACATATCCCTCTTGAGGCCATTTACCAACCACACCTGGGTCTGTTGTCCATGTGGATCCTTACAGCTACGCCCTTTGCGTGTGAGCAAACCAGTGATGTTATGAGGATGCCACCCGCGGGTGGCCATTTGGATATGTGGGGTGGGCAACAAAAGAAATATGTAAAGACATAGAATTGATTTTTGGAGTTTTTTCCCCTTATTTTTATAGGACAGCGTAAGATAGGGGAAACACTTCTGTCACAATGAAAACTGCAATGCAATGCACTGCAGTGCTTGAATATATGAGCATTACTTAAAAACTGTTTTAATTAAGCCTATTAAAAGCATTGAACTAAAATAAATAGCATTTTATTTATATAAATAATTTAAAATTAAAATATTTATTTTAAAATAATTTATACAAACAAATACTTCTTTGAGCTTGTTTTTTTGATTATCAAATAAACAACTTATAATCCCATATGCAAATTTAATATATATTACATTTCCATATATGAAATATATTAAGTAAAAACATATATGAAACCTATTAGAAATTGGAACAATTTCATATATTAACACATCCAGCCCATACAAATATGTATGTTTATGTATGTATAATACATTCTCAGACATATGTCATGCACATGTAAATCTATCCTAAAACCCATTAATACATGTTGATTTTACATAAGTTTAACAGATAGACATGTATTTAAATTATGTCTGTTATAAAACATACATAAACATAATTTTTTGTATTTAAGTTGTTTTAATAAAGTAGTGTATATAAATTAATTATATATTGCTGACATATATGGTTGCTACATATAATAGCATATAAAAAATTATATACAAATTTTACTGTGGGGATTTTATATATGTTACCAACTTATATCTTCATCTACCCAAAGTATCTACACTTGTGAAAATTATATAACATCTTATTGGTAACATATGACAATATCACTATATTTGGCAATATAAATATAGATATAGATATAGGGCAATATATGTTATATATTACATTTCTGTATGGGATATCATTGTCAACACAAACTATGCAACAACTGGTATTACTTGAATTCAGTTAACAGTGACCATGAGCTTGCACATAACCAGTTATTATGACAGAGTTCATGATAAAAGCTTTAAAAAATCAGTTTCATAATCTGTATCAAATGATTCAGACAACAAAAAATCAGTCATTTCCATTGGCTACAAAAAAATTTAATCAGAGCGTCCCTTCTCTGTAAGATCAACAATTCAACAGAGCATTAGACTCTCATTTCACACATACAGAAGAGAATAGACAATACAATAAAATCACTGACACACTGGTTTTACAGTAAAAGCTATTTGCCCTTCGTATAAAGTTATTAGTAGGGGTTTTACTTAAAATTAATGTTGTTAGTAATGTAAAATAATAAGTCTAATCACTATTTTAGTTAAGTAATTAGTAATCTGTAATGAGTTTTTTGAGTGACTCACCCAATTCAGGATCTAAAACAGCAGACAACCTCAGCAAACATGAAGCATAACTTCCAGCGCAGGCAACCTAACAAAACATATTAATTAGAACATATTAATTAAATATTCCTGCTGCAAGCTTTCTTCCCATTTTCAACAGAAGAAAATAAAGAGAAACTACAGATAGCAGTGATGGGTAACTGACAGCCATGCAACACATCAATGCACAATTCAGCTGCATGAGTGTTAGAGTGAGGCCAAAACTACAATTAAACATAGTACACAATTAAAGTAAATTAAGAAGAAACCAATAAGAAAATCACAGCAAGAAAGTCTAGTCATGGTTCAACAAAAATATGTAGAAGTTATATTGGTAGGTTTTAAAATAAGCACCCAGACAACTTGCACTGTTAGAAAAAGAAAAGGTTCAGGTGCCAGCGTTAAACGGTGACTCCTGAGGTTCCCGACTACGCCTCTTCTACGCTTAAGACTTAAATAGCCAATAATAATTTAGAAAGAAATATAAAAGCCAATCTAAGCTAAAACTTCAATTTGATTGATTTTCAATTGGGTGGGCAACACCCACCCTTGCCCACACGTAGCCACGGCTCTGGAGCAAACATCTTAAGACCAAGTCTTGGGGCATATTCAATATTGGCATATTCAGTCCTAAGACTACTACCGCAGGGGTAAGGACTGGGTCTACGGAGATGCTTTCTGCTGTATTTTGCTGTTTCTTTTGGCCGACAACAGAGCTGCTGGTATATTCTTCCTTACTGTCGTCACCGTGGACCGATACCTGAAGATCGTCCACCCTCTCAACCGCATGGGTCTGACTCTGACCTACGCCCTATGGGTCTCAGTTGGCCTTTGGGGTCTCATCATAGCCATGACTGTCTACCTCCTAACAGACAAGCATTTCTACTACCGAAACAACCGCACACAGTGTGAGAGCTTCAACATATGTTTAACATATGTTTTATCTATTGCACGGCTTGTATTACGTGGCAGCTGAAGAGTAAGACAGTGGACACACAGGGCAAAAATCAAAAGACCCGTGCAGTTTATATTAGCAGTCGCTCTAGTTTGCATTATATGTTTCTTCCCGAGCAATGTCTCCCGTATCGCCGTCTGGGTGTTGAAGAGCTGGTATAGCGAGTGCCAGTATTTCCGTGACACAAATGTGGCTTTCTACATGACTGTCTGCTTTACCTACTTCAACAGCGTGCTCAATCCCATCGTCTATTATTTCTCCAGCCCAGCGTTCAGTGGATCCCTCAAGAAAGTCTACATGAGACTTCAAGGAAAGAAAATGGAGGATGAGGACGATGAGAAGAACAATCACAGTTCTGTTACAGTATCAGCTAATGTATCTTAAGTTAATATTCACTATGTAGTGTTGATATTATAAAGTCATACACTTTATAATTCATAATACTGTTTATTCACGTCAACGATAGCTGTTAATGAATATTCATGTATACTTGTGACCTTTATAAACATTTAATATGCCCTTGACAGTCTGTTTATATAATTACCTCCACAGATGACTTCACTAATGCTTCAATAAATGTCTTCAACAGTCCTCTTGCTATGTCTGATTATTTAATTGTAAAAATAGAAATATAGAAAATTATCACTGTATGGAAATATTCAATGTTTTAAATATGAGCAGCAAAGCTTTTTTAATTAAATGTGACTATTACTTCTATTACTGCCTGACCCTATGTTGTTGTCATATATATATATATATATATATATATATATATATATATATATATCTAGTGCTGTATTTTTCTATGATTTAAAAACAAACTTTTTAAAGTAACAATTACAGCATATTTTTTTACTTATTAAAGTAAATATTTATAGAGCATATTTTTATTTAATACTTCTTTATATTTAGTTATTTAGCAGATGCTTTTATCCAAAGCGACTTACAAATGAGGACAATGGAAGCAATCAAAATCAACAAAAGAGGGCTGACAATTTTTAAATGCTTTCCATTTTTTTAAAGCAAACATATTCAATTTAACAGTTCAGGCAAGTCTTTGTTTTTGAGTATCTATTAAATCATGAATACTCCTAATTATTATATTATTAGAATATTACATTATAGTATTATTAATACTGATAAGTAACGATAGAATATGAAATCTTATTAATATTCATTATATTGTATTAATATTAACTACATTTAATAATGTTAAACGTTATTGTTAATATCAGTAATTATTATGATTGTTTTAAGTCATGTATATAAAATGCCTAATAATAATATTGATTTTAATATTGAAAGCAACATGCATAAAATACTGAATTAAAATCAGGTTTTCATTCAATGTTTTATAAACGTACTGTTTTATTGACAATAGGAGCTAATAACTGACAAACTCATACATTAAAAACAACCTTCGCAAGATTCCGTTAATTACTGCACGCTAATTACGCGAAGGGAAAAAAACACGGCAAAAGAACAAAAGAGTTTGAATCGGGTTTACAGGACTCGCACGTTCGCTCGCTGTGTATTTGGCGCAGGCGCGCTCCCGGCCCAGCGTTGACTGTATGCGGGTGTGTGCGCGCATTGTGTGTGTGAACTGAGCTTAAAAATATTATCGAGCGGCGGGAATGTCTGGCAGGTCAGTGCGCGCGGAGACCCGGAGCAGAGCCAAAGATGACATCAAACGCGTTATGGCCGCTATTGAGAAAGTACGAAAATGGTAAGATCGCGGGAAAAAGCCCTGTGTTTGTTCCACCGGAGAGAAAAAAAATGCGCTTGTGGGGGAGGAGAGAGAGAAAGAACAAACGAGAAGGACAGAGAGTGAAATTATAAGGGTCATTTTTGAGAAGTGAACTCGAGCGCACGCCAGGTGCTGTGCGCGCACCCGACACCATACTCTTAAAAAAAAAAAAAAAAAGAATGTTTTGGAGGGATTTCAAAGGTTTCTGATGGAGATGAAGTGGGTTGAACCCAGAAGCCATTTCGTTGCAGTCACATGAAGCCATTTCTCGCTGCAGTTTGGCGCACTGTGATGTGTAACGTGTTTTGGGGGATGAAAGGCTAGATAAACTCACCTGTGCCCGCGAGAGTCACACACAGCGAGTTGAAATGCAGCTCAGAGTCTCTTTACATCAAATAAAGCTGAACACATGGAGCGCTGTGGGGGCTGGGACAGGGAAGTGAGCGACTGCATGCCTGATATTTCATTAACAACATTAAAGCTACATTTCAAAGATCTGTAGACATTTTACATATAAACCTGTATTTATTTTCATTGCATAAGAATTTTTAATTTTTTTTACTGGATATGACTATGCTCATTTTTATTATATTATTTGTGTTTCATATTGCTCTTATTGGTATGTTATTTTAAAAGTACTGCCATTGCAGAGAAATATGTCAGGTTCATTTAAGTGTATTTTATTTTAAGTAAACACAAAATCAGTAATGGCCTTTTTACTTTTTAATACTCATTCCTGGTCGTATTGTGTACAATTCATCAGTGCATATTAATTACTGCAAAGAATATATTTGACTTTTTAAATCAGAATGTGAGTTTCTCTCAAACAATTGTATGCCATGTAAGATATTGGATAATGCTAACCAGTAACCAAATAGCTATTCAATAGCTTCTTTTTGTGCTACTGATCTTTGTTTTAATTCACAGGGAGAAAAAATGGGTGACGGTTGGAGACACTTCACTGCGTATCTTCAAATGGGTTCCAGTGGCTGAACCAAAGTCAGACGATGTAAGTATTAAGGTGTGCGACGACTGTGCATTCTTCTTTTTATGAAGTTGTAGTTCATTAACATTCTGTCTGACTTCTGAACAGAAGAACAAAAAGAAGAAGGGCAGAGAGGAGAAATATGGATCGGAGGTGACAACTCCAGAGAACAGTTCCTCTCCGGGAATGATGGACATGCACGGTCAGTCTCTTAACCGTGCCAAGATTTTAATGGAATTTGACAGTATTGACTGATAAATGACAAGCTGCAGTATCTCTTATAGATGAGAACAGTAATCAGAGTTCAATAGCTGATTCTTCTCCGGTGAAGATGGAGAACAGTTGTAGCACGAGCCCGACACCAGAGGCCACTGCTGCTGCTCACGCTGATGGAAACAAGTGCAAGGCAGAACATACGGCATCCCCTCACAAAGGTACGAAATGCCACTCTGATCACATGAATAAATTTCATGTTTACACAAAAAATTCTGGAAGGAATAGTTCACCCAAAAATAAAAAGTTGCTGAAAATGTACTCACTTCCAGGCCATCCAAGATGTAGATGAATTTGTTTCTTCATGGGAACAGATTTGGGAGGAATTTAGCATTACAACACTTGCTCACAAACGGATCATCTGCAGTGAATGGGTGCCGTCAGAGTCCAAACAGCTGATAAAAACATCACAATAATCCACAAGTAATCCACACCACTCCAGTCCATCAGTTAACGTCTTGTGAAGTGAAAAGCTGCATGTTTGTAAAAAACAAATCCATCATTAATGCGTTTTAACTGGCATTAATGCCAAAATAGTCCAATGTCCATACTGTTGATTTCTCTTGTGAAAAAGTCCATCTCCTGTTGTCCTCTCACTTCAAAATCCACCCACAAATTTAGTTTAGAACTGTTTTGGACTGATTTCTCTTGTAAACGGTGCTTGATCTGTGCATATTTCTTTCCTGATTCAGACCATATTACTTTTTCACTGGAGAAAACTATTATTATGGATAGAGGACAGAAGCAAGCAACAGTTTGAAATTAAAATTCTTAATGATGGATTTGTTTCTTACAAACATGTTTTTCGCTTAGCTTTTCGCTTAACAAGACATTAATTGATGGACTGGAGTGGTGTGGATTACTTGTAAATTATTGTGAAGTTTTTATCAGCTGTTTGGACTCATTCTGACGGCATCCATTCACTGCAGAGAATCCACTGGTGAGCAAGTGATGCTAAATTTTTCCAAATCTGTTTCAAAAAAAGAAACAAACTCATCTACATCTTGGATGAGCTGAGGGTGAGTACATTTTCATAGAGACAGTATTCAAAACATTGCATTCAAGATGTTCCAGCTGAAAGAAATGTGATGCATTATAACTGAATGAATCACAGTTGTTTTTTTTTTTGTTGTTTTTTTACAGGGAATTGTAACTCCACCCCTTTAGAGACCTCAACAAGCAAAAACGATACTCAGTTATCAGGGGAGAAGGAGTCCCCATCAGACACCTCGACAAACACTCAGGTAAAAGCATCATTTACCTTCAAATCAGAAGAAAATAATCAAGGCTGGGAATGACTTGAGGGTGAGAAAACGTTTTGCTTTTTGTGTTTTATTAGGAAAGTGAAGATGGTTCCCCACCCACAAAGAAAAGTAAAGTGGAATCATCTTCTCAGGACTTAGATAACTAAAGCTGACTAGTTTGCTCCCACATTTCAAACACGTCACTGTCACAAACCAATGAGGAAACGCGACCCACTTGACAAACCATTCCTGATCTTCAAGTACAGCTTCACCTTCTTCTTCATCTTCTCACCTGGAGCGAACGTTTGCAGACGTCACTGTGCCCGGGAACCGAGGTTGACGGCAGACACTGACCTGATCCTGTGAGAAACCTGCAGCTTCGCTGCATCCAATTCATGCACGATATACAGCGTTAGTTTAACAGTAATGAGAGTGAATGCACTGCATAGATTTGTCAAGATAAAAGATGGATTTGCTGCTGTGATCATCTTTGTTTTAAGTATTTTATTATTTAATTCAATGACTCTACTAGTTGTTTTTCTAACTATAGTGCAGATGTTTGGTTTGTTCATAGATTCTCTACTGGTTTGTGTGCCTTCTGGCTCCATGATGTGTGCTTTTTTTTTTATTATTTGAGGCTTTTGTTTTTTAAAGCTTTTCAAAGCATCACTGCTTTTTAAGGGGAGGAAGATTTTTTTGTTACACGTCAAAATGACTTGATATATACCTCATTTCCAAACCAGCTGAGCTGGAACTTAATTCTTGATTGATGGATAATAAATCCAATTCACTGAACACAATCTGGCAGTTTTTAAATGATGTCATTTTCAACAATAAAGCCACTCTGACTTCAATCTGATGTAGCAACGTACAAGGAACTCACAAAGAAATATTCTAGATACATTGGGACCATGTTTTTTTAAAATGATTTTGTCTTGTACAATTGATTAATTTTAGTTTTATTTATTTCATCATTAGTGCTTGTTTTTAAGCATATTCAATTTGTTTTAATAAAAAATGTTAACTAAGTTGGTTATGACTAGCCTATTTTTTGACTAACCTATATCTTTCACCTTCACGCCTTTTATGCTTTTTTTAATCAATTAAAGATTAATAGCCCTGGTAACACAGCTAAACGTTTTGCTTTGCAAAAGCTAAGAATGTTTTATTCATATTTATTATATACGACAGACTTATTTTTCATATATTTACACGATGTTGCAGAAATGTTATGGCGTTATTAGCACGCCCCCTAACCACACTTAATCGCGTTACCACGTACAAACTACTTGCATATTGTGCAGAAATGGTTTTGATACGAACATAATTTAAAGCGTTCAACAAAACCTGAGTATTAGAAAGCGAAAGAGAGGGATAGAGATCAAATATAAGACTTTCTTCACCACAACTAAGCATTCAAATTACATCGAGGCTGTAACGTATGATTCAACCTTTACCTGATATATTACCTGCAGTTAACCTACGCCTAAACGTTATAACATTTATAACATTACTCTCATATATTTTTCGTTAACTTTTTAAGAGTTTATGTAATTCGTCGTTAAGTATCTTACCTCAGATCTGGCGTCTTTTCAAACTTCCTGTGCGCGCGCTTTTCAGTCGCTTCAACGGTTTTTGATTTTTATTGTCTCGCGAGCTCTTTCAACAACTTTCTGCCATTCACAAAATTAAACAATTATAATTTATTTGATTTTTTTCTGTCGTGGTAAATTCCCCCTTTTTATATAAAAAGGACATTTATAATGTCACTTGTATTTTGGTCATAGCCTACACTTCTAATTAAATACCACTAATTGTCCTAATTAAGTTAGCAAAAAGCGTCCAATTCACAGTAAAAATGTTATTTGTGTTATTTTATGTGGGG
The DNA here is from genome assembly GCA_039654775.1 of Spinibarbus caldwelli. Lineage (NCBI taxonomy): Eukaryota > Metazoa > Chordata > Actinopteri > Cypriniformes > Cyprinidae > Spinibarbus > Spinibarbus caldwelli. The sequence goes on from CM077267.1 coordinate 4,248,818, forward strand.
TTCAGAATTGTCTTATCAGGCTGCACTTTTAAGGGACATGAATTATTGACCAGGCCCCTTCTGTTCTTTTTAGGAGCTGGAGGACTTTGATGGGATCTGTTGACCATCCTTGCGTGAAATTGAGAGGCTATGAGGGCAGCTTTTCAAACTTTGACTAGAAGCACAGTTCTAAAACTTTCAGATATAAATTTAGATGAAAGATCAACACTGAAAATCACTCAGTGATGAATAGGTGAAGTGGATTTATTATGTAATAACTGCATAAAATTGATCACACCAGTGACTTAAATACTGAATCTAAATTGTGGCTAGAATTGTCCTTATGACGTTCATGAAATGTTTGTGACATGTTTAAAAGGTTTTCACAAAAACAGGGTCAGAATCAATATGTAGTCAGAAAGTGCAATATATCCAGACAACGATACAAGAAAAATCTGTTCAATGTTTGTATTGAGTTCAAGTGAATATACAGTACATGAAACAGTACAATAGTTAAAGACTGTCACAATATTTCAGTAGAAACAGACTGTATATTTGCAATTAATGCAAAATTTTCTGATCAAATTGATTTAAACAAAAGGAATAATCATGAATATTATACATATTTAATATAATCTTGTGCACCATTTCATTGCGGGTTACCAATTCTAACACTTGCAGTTTATTAGGTTACTAAATAAACTGTTAATATTACATCAATAATAAGAGAGAATATGATTTTGTGCTTAAAAATTGTGCTTTAGTAAAGGTCTGTTCACACCAAGTTTGAGGTGACTAAAACACACGGAATCATAAAATATTTGGAAACCATTTTTTGCACCAAATCTATTCTGCACTGTATTTTGTTGCAGAATTTTCTTCATTCTCTGAAAAAAGTCTGGATACCTGAAGTAACTGCTCTGCATTTTAAATAAATCAATCTTGAATCCATACACAAAAAAGGTTTAATCTTAAAATCTTGCCGTGCATTTAATTTTGTGCCGAAAATTCGGACTTGGTGTGAATAGGCCTGAAATCTACAGGACACACCATCAAAATACACATAAAAAGCCATTCATATGACAATATTATAACTATATGTCTGACATTTAACAGTAAAAATAATAACTTAGTTCCAAACAATGGCAGTTAAACTCATGTGCTGTATACATTTAAAGTGAGAAGTGCAATAAGTTAATAGTGGTTAGCTTCAGCTTTGTTTGGCGCACTGGTTGTACTGTTTTGTGTCTGTGATAACAGTCCATTACGAGCTTTTTAAGCTGAAGTGTGTAATTTAGCTTTATTAAAATAACTTCATTAAAATCTTCTATCCTGGTTTAGTATGCAGAGACAACAGTAAGTAAACCAATTCGTAGGGGAGAATTACTGAAAAATGCAACAAATGTGGCTATGTTCGGAATAGCATACTACCATACTACAGTATGTATACTGTGCATAGTTTGTATAATTTCTGTATGCATAGAATACCTGGTTGAAGATGTGCAGTATACAGTCAGATCCCATAATGCAATGTGCTTGACATGAGTCAATTTTGCATGTAACGAATAAGCTGAAATTAAAATCCGCTATGATTTTTACTAGCTTAATAGCTTAATTTTTTATTGTTGCATAATGCGTACCATTTTACATTTAAAAAATAGTGGGCAGTATTCAGTGAATACTGACTAGTGTGCAGTATGCAGTGTGCTAGTATACCAAACCGAACACAGGCTGCAGCTTTGTGGCACTTTCAAAACATTGCTGTTTGAGCATGTCAACTTCTGACTCAACCAATCGAGTGAGTTTGGGGCGGAGCTACAATGCTAGAGAGAGGGAAACCTGTTTGGAAACAGTCATTATTAAGTCATAATTTTTGCAATTTCCTTTTGTGCCACTAGAAATTACACACAGCAGCTTTAAATACACTGCAAAGTATCGCTAAACCGTTCCCAATTTTCTTGCTGGTAAGTTTTCGTCATTAGACCAATCCACACAGGACAGTGAAAAACTTACGAAACACACAAAACAGTATTGATAACACAGAAATATATCTCGCCTTCATAACATTCAAATTCCATAAATGCAGCATACCTAACACCGTGTCTACACCGGACACGAGCGGTGCGGCGCGGTGCGACAAAGTACAATAGAACTCATTATAATCAGTGATGCTGTCTACACTGGAAGCGGCGCAAATTTCAAATGATTTTCAACGGTCGCTTTGTCTCGTCCAGTGTAGACAGACTTTAGCTGTTGCGGCGCGGCGGTGTAGACACAGTGTTAGCCTTCATTTGGGTGGATTCGTTTAGGGAATGTACAAGAGGTTCGAATGTATATATGTTGTGTACAAAAATAGCGTATAATCTGGTCAAAAGCAATCTGTGCATAGCCTGCTCACAGGCCGAGGGGTTGAGGGGAAGTTCAGAAGGTTTGGTCATCGTTGCAAGAGTCTGTCCAGTGACCGAACGCCTCGCAGATGTCGCAGTACGGTCGTTCGCTGCTGCGGCTCCCGTGGTACGTGGTGTGCGGAGGCGAGTCTGGGGATTGCGTTTGCGTGGGACAGTCCTCCGTGTCATGCAGGTCGAAGCAGTCGCAAATGTCGCAGAAAACACGTGGTGGGGCTTTCTTCTTCTTTTTGACCTCACCAAGACTTGAGAGACAGAGGATAAAAAATTGTACTTAAACCTTTTGCGAAGAATAACAGTAATAGCAACGAAGATGCAAGACCATGTGCCAGAGTTATTATAGTTAACAGATATTAAAAAAAAATGGCTTGAAATAAATGTTAACTGAAATAAATATTTGTATATTTACATATAAAAAAATAAATGAGACATTTTTCATTTTCATTTAGTTTAACTTGATGTACTAAAACCGAAATAAAAATTACTAAAAAATGTAGACATTTAAAAAAATTATAGTAATGACATAAACACCCAACAACTAACTAAACTTACAATTAAAATGGAAAATATAAATAAAAAGTAATTCAAAATAATAATAAAAACTATAACGGTATCTGCCAGACAAAAAAATAAAAAAAATAACGATGTCATGAGGTCAAAAGGACTCACCCATCATTTTCATCATTTCCGTTGAACTCGGTCAATGCCATTTTCTTCAGCTTCACCTTTAGTTCTTCATTCTTCCTCTGGAGATCCACAATGACTGAGTTCAGGAAGTTGATCTGATCCATGCAGGAAAACATGGGAGAATTTAGAAATTTACACATATAATATCTTAAAACTATTACCAAATATATAGCAAAAGAGTTTTACCTGTCCCTCAGCAAACTCTTTCTCTTCTCTCAGTTGGCCTATAGCAACATCACCTACAGGTGACACAAACAAACAGTAATTCAGGTCAGTGCTAAATGAGTTAAGGAAGATTAGTTAAAAATTTAGGTTGGTTTTGTTTTAGATTCATTTTTCATACTGCAAATGGACATAAAATAGTAGTACTGTATGTTTTTTTTTTGCTCATACTACTTTCATTTCCATTGTAACAAAAGAGCTAAACAGCCAAAGCAACTGTAATTTTTAACAATTTTGAAGACATTTTTTACATAAAATTGGATTAAAAATAGAAAAAAAAAAAAAACCATTTATTCTGAGCTCAAATGACATTTCCTGAATTAAACATGCAAAACAATTGATCAAATAATGGCAGCCTTGCTGAGCAAGAGACTTTTTCAAAATATTACAAAATCTCACCCCAAACTTTTAAATGATGAATTAAATGTGAATTAAAGTAGCTGGCAATATACAGTATACAGTACAGAATGCAATATGCTGTCATTCCATTCCAAATATAAATAAGCTGACGGACCTGAAGTGACTTCCTCTCCGTTCCCTGTCTGCCAGCCCTCCAGCTTTTGCTCCAGGCTGTTCACTCGGCTCTGCAGCTGGGCTTTGTCCCTCTCTAGAGATGTCACGGCTGACTGGAGCGTCTTGGCCATTGCATTTTCCACACGAAGCACCGCAATCTGGAATGACAATTTTTTTTACCATTATCTGACAATATGAAGTACTAACAATACAGAGTACAAAGTTTATATAAAAAGAAAAAAACAGGAACAACTGCTTTTGACAAGAATGTTTTGATGTGACTTTATTCTACTAACAGCATTATTTCTATATAAGACAAATTCAGTCATAGTCCACAGTGAATAAAGCATACTTTGAAGAATGATCCAGAGGTTTAGTAAGACTTCAGAAACCCAAGAGTCAAAGTTCTTACCTCATTTCGTAGTGTCTCTAGCTCTTTGTCTTTATCAGACATCCCTGCATTGGAGTTCTCCCTGTGAGGACAGATGAGAGTTCACTGTAACTGGTTGGATTTACAGTCATGTTACAAAAGCTATATGCACTCTGAGAACATGCATAACACCATCTCTCAATGGAGCGCCGAAGATTAAAAGCTTACAGAAAAACATGAAAAAAATGAACAGACATCCAGTGGGACTGTGCAGTATTTTTAGGGTGGAAGAAAACAATAGATCTGAAGCCAAAAGCTTTTTTAATTTGAGTTTTTCAACTAAACAGCAGTCATGGAAACAGATCATCTCTCTAGAAGTGGTAATCTTGGTGTATCATAAAACACTGATCTGTAAAGAACGTGCACTGACAAGCTTTTTTGAAAGCCTTTCATTTCCCACGAGATGAAATGACATTTAAAGCCTCCAGAGTGCATGTGATCTCAAATCCAGCTCTCATCTGAAAAATTACTAAGACAGAGCTCCATTAAGCACCATCAAATGCATCTGTGACATACTGTTTATAACCACAGATAATAAATTTGGTTTTGAAAGCTTGTGAAGAAATTTAAAGAAACAGTTAATTCAAAAATGAACATTTGCTGACAATGTACTAACCCTCCTCAGGCCATCCAAGATGTAGATGAGTTTGTTTCTTCATGGGAACAGATTTAGAGAAATTTAGCATTACATCACTTGCTCACCAATGGATCCTCTGCAGTGAATGGGTGCTGTCAGAATGAGAGTCCAAACAGCTGATAGAAACGTCATAATAATCCGCAAGTAATCCACACCACTCCAGTCCATCAATTAACATCTTGTGAAACAAAAAGCTGCACATTTGTAAGAAACAAATCCATCAATTTTGGATAAAATATCCTCTTATCCACAATATTGCTTTCTCCAGTGAAAAAGTTGTCTAATCTTAATCAGAAGAGAAATATGCACAGATCAAGCACCTTTTACAAGCCAAATCAGTTCTAAAACAAATATGTGTGTGGATTTTGATGTGAGAGGACAACAGGAGATACACTTTTCCACTGGAGAAAGCGATATTATGGGATATGGAGTATTTTGGCCTAAAGTGACGTTAAAACACCTTAATGATGGAATGTTTTTTGCAAACATGCAGCTTTTTACCTCACATGATGTTAACTGATGGACTGGAGTGGTGTGGATTACTTGTGGATTATTGTGATGTTTTATCAGCTGTTTAGACTCTTATTTTGACGGCACCCATTCACTACAGAGGATCCATTGGTGAGCAAGTGATGAAATGCTACATTTCTTCAAACCTGTTCTAATGAAGAAACAAACTCATCTACATCCTGGATGAACTGATGAACCACATAGACTTCCACTTGAAGACTTCCGTCTTGATTTGATTGAATGAACTTAACACTGAGTCAAAGCCATGTGCTTACCTCTCTGTAATCTCCAGCTGGCTAGTCAGAGCTTCGCTGCCAAGCTGCCAAAAAAAACATGATACATGATAACTCAATCCCTCAAAATGATGGAGAACGTCACAGGGCAACACATTTCAGAAGAGCTGACAGGAAACATCTAAGGAGAGACGCAGACAGATAAACACCTTCTGCTGTGCGTGGACGTCCAGCTCCTGAGCCAACGTCCCTTTCTCGTCCTGGAGTGACACCTGCCTCTGAGACTTCTGATTGGCTGACAGTTTTAGCTCCTCACTACACAGAAAGAGAGATAAGGAGAGAGTTAATGCCTATACTATCATATAGGACTAGCATACTTTTGCAGTATGTGAATTTTTTGTGTGCATTTAACGCCTGGATGACCTACACTACCATTGTGAGCAGTAAGATTTTTTTTGAGACTTTTATTCATCAAGGACACAGAAATTTTATTAATTTATATTACAAAAAACTTTTTATGCTGTTTTTTTTCTATTCATCAATGAATTCTGAAGAAAATGTATCATAATTTCCACACAAAAAAATTAAGCAGCACAACTGTTTTCATTTATAATATTAAGAAATGTTCCTTAAGCAGCAAATCAGCATATTAGAATGATTTCTGAAGGATCATGGGACACTGAAGACTGGAGTAATGATGCTGAAAATTCAGCTTTGCATCAAAGGAATAAATTACATTTTAAAATATATTCAAATAGAAAATAGTTATTTTAAATTGTAATAATATTTCACAATATTACTGATTTTATTATATTTTGGATCAAATAAATGAAACCTTAGTGAGCAAAAGAGACTTCTTTCAAAAACTCAGAAAAAAAATCTTACTGATCCCAAACTTTCGAACAGTAGTGTACTGTATTTACCAAAATGTGTAGCATACCAGAGTACACTGTGTGGAACACTGTTCCCACAATGCAATGCTCTCAACTTGACTTTCTATTTCATATATTAAAAAAAATAAATAAATAACTGGAAGTGATATTAAATGCAATATTTAGCTAAATGTATCACTTCCAGTTAATTTGTCATATTTAATTTGAACATTTAGTTAATCTGGTCAAGATTAAAATTCTAAATAAACATATTTCCATGCAGCATACTACTGATTATCATAATATTCTGCAGCATATAGCACATATACTGTGCAGTATGTAGTGTGAGCAGGGTCAAAAACTAATTTTAAGCATAAAATACTGTTGTTGTTGTTTTTGTATTTATAATGCACAGTGATTTTCATGTTCATTTTGATGGCAGTGACAACAAGCCCACAACACATCAATCCACCCTGACGTCAATCCTGTTATCCTTTTCTATTTTCCTCTCAAGGCAATGCATCATGTTTAATATATCATCTTTCCATCACGACGGTTACAAAAAGCGGTAGTAAAAACGTGAGCTCCAAAAAAAAAAAACATTATAATACATTTCAGAAAGGTCACCGTCATCCTCCTCATGTGTAACGAATGAGCCAATTTATTTTTACCCAGGGTGCATTATGATGCAGGAATAAATCAAATCACGCACGCTCAAACCTCAAGCAGAAAATCAAGGTGAAGTTTCTGAATTATAAGAACAAATGCACCGTCGTAAAACTACAAGCTAAAAGAGCCCCACAAATTCAAAAAGAATATGCTGTGTTTAATAAAGCATAACATCTTTTTTCCATAAAGAAAGAATACCAAAAAATATATACATATATATTGTAAGCTACTCCATGATACATATTCATGAGCGTCAGCAGATCAACAGAGTGTTATGAAAGGAACTTCGTCGGATCTCACGTGGAGTCGAGACCATTAGACAGGCGGAAAACAGCAGCTGTAGCTAGAAGGACGTGGTTACGTAAAACTCCCTGGAGGAGAGAAGCTCACATCTGAAACATTCGGCTATGAATATCTTCAGCGCAAGAGTTCAAAAAAGGCTCCATGCGGGTACCTGCTTCCATCACTGGAGCCGTCACTCACTCGACGCACCAATCAACCACGGCTTGAAGGAGTGTGTCGGATCAGCTTGAGTTATTGAGTTCGGTTTGTGGCGCATCAATTTAGATTCAACATGAATTCAGAATGGCCCCCACTAAATTTTACACCACCAGAAATGTTCATTGCGTTTGTAAAAGTATTTTGAGCTAAATGTTTCTGCTTAAATGCTTAAAATTTATTTTGCAAACAGATTTATTGCAAAATAAATTTCAAAATCATCTGTTTAAATAAACAGTTTAAATATGAAAAATGAAACAGTTTAATTAGAATTTTTGGATTTTATTTATTTTTGACAATTATATATTATCCCTCTTATTTTTTCAATTCATAAAATCAAGTTCTGCCCTACTTTTTTTTCTTATTGATTATCCTGAATGTGAAATGCTGCAGTGTCAGAACATGTGCATTATGGTTGTTATCCAAAAATTCTGAGCTAGAGTAATTTTGCAAATTTTGCAAACAACAACAAAAAAAACAATGTAAGCTTTTTCAAAAAAAAAAAAGGCAAAATTAGTTGCAATTTAATTGCAAATAAATTGTGCTTAAATATGAAAAGTGAAACATTTTATTAAAACTTTTTTAGGTATTTTAAGTATTTTTCCCTTTAGCGAGTGTCACCAAACCCTCTTGTTTTCCAAACACTTTCATATAGAGACACTTTTCACCATCCAATCGATTACTGATGGAACAAATCAGGTTCTGCCCTATATTTTTTCTTATTGATTATCCTGAATGTGAAATGCTGCAAGCCAAATTCAAATTCTTATTGCATGTGAACACAACCGGTCAGTGTGTCAAGAATGTGTATTGTTGTTATTCAGAAATTTTGAGCTAAATGTTTCTGTTTAAATGCTTAAAATTAATTTCGCAAACAAATTAAAACATTAAAAATGTAATTAAATAATTAAACTGCTAAATAAATATGAAAAGGAAAAATTATTAAATATTTTAATTTCAATTGTTAGAATTTATTTATTATTTTTTTCAGCAAATGTCACCAAACCCACTTATTCAAAATATCAAAAGCTTTCATATAGAGACACTTTTCATCATCCAGTCAATTCCTGATGTATAAAATCAGGTTCTGCCCTACATTTTTTCCTTATTGATTATCCTGAATGTGAAATGCTGCAAGCCAGATTCAAACTCAAATCACCCACATGAGCACAACAGCTCCATATGTCAGAACACGCACATTCAGAAATCAAAGCTGTTGTGACCATGTGGACTTGTGATGTTATTCTGTGACTCACAGATCTAATTTAATCACCACAATGACGCCAACATGGTACTTAACTGACTAATTAAGATCAAGATCCTTTATAGCTCCAACTAAGCAGACAATTAATGTAATAAGATGCAGTTGAAAGATGTTAAATGATGCATATTTGTTGCAGCTGTTGTTCAGTGGTCAGTAAACGTGAACTAATACATGTGAGGCTGAATCATGTCATTTCCTCTCCTTGCTATTATTTCCAGTCCTCTCACTACTATCACTATCGATGAAAGTGTCAAAAAGTCCTAAATAAATAATGAAACAGTCAATGAAGAGAAAATGCATGGGTGCATGTCAGCAGGACACTCACATTTCTTTGCGGAGGCTGTCGATGTTCTGCGTTTCTGAACTCAGCTGCTCCTGATACTGAGAGTTCTGCTGCTTCAGGGCCTCAAGCTGGTGGATGAGATAAAAGACAAATAAATCAAGTGAAAGTGAGAGGTTTTAGGAAAAATGATTTTGGACAAAACGTAGTGGGGTGAATGTCATGAAAACTTTCAAGAACATATATTTTGCTTAAAGAAAATCACAAATATTTAAGGAACATCATATATTTTCTTGCATTCTTAAATTATTTTAATGATAATTAAGCAAACTTTGCTTCATTACTACAAAAAATAAAAATCTAATTTTCTTAACTGCAATATAAAAAATAATTGTTGTATAAATATGATTTATTAATAATATTATTAAATAATATTTGTTCTCAGTTACACTAAATATTTTTATTACAGTATTTTTTTAAAATGTAAGTAAAATACAAACAAAAAATTTTGTTGGGAAAGCAGCGTTATTATTGTTGATGAAAACTAAAATAAATGAATAATTATTAGATTAAAAACTGAAATAAAATGTTTAAGTTGAAGTACAAAAATTACTAAAACTATAAAATAATTAACAAATTAATAAAAATTAAAGCTAAACAATTTTTAAAAAATGACAAAAGCACATAAAATTACTAAAACCTACAATAAAAAAAAAAGATTATTAAATATGAACAAATACTATAACAGTATATAAATAATACTGAAATAACACTGGGGAAGGCATTAAATTGTCATGAAAAGAATCTCTTTTTAACGTGCAAAAATTAGTCTTTAATAATAATAATTAGTCTTTTTAACGTGCAAAAATTGTAAAATCAGACACCTCTCCTCAACTAGACACACACTGAAGTACAAATTATTTCTGTCATTAAAAAAATTGCTAGAGTTAGAGTTTGGAACAAATACCTAAATCTAAGCATAAGTAATAGTATTAGTGATGCTTGCTTTAGCAAACACTTCTAAAAGTCATGCAAAAAAAAAAAATCCTGTGTTTAGTACAATCAGTGTAATGCACACACAATCAATGTAATGCACACACAACAAATATTTAGAAAAAGCACGTCAGACCATCACATCTGGTGAAGTCAGATTACTGTTCCCGCGAGACCCATAATTCAATCCCATCACACTGGTGCTGGCTCACTTTAACTAACTGGTCTGCATCAGACTGAAGCGTTAATTACACTCTTCAGCACAAACGCCCACAACTGGCCAAGCCGATAATTAATATCATCTACATGCCAAGAATCAGCATCAATGTTTTATTATGAATCAGCAGAGATCTGCCTGTGCTGATATCTCTAAGTGATTCAGTGTTTACATTCAGAAAGCCTGAGAGAATCTGTGATGATGGAGGAATTACACTGTCATCAATGAATGAAATGTCATCAAACAACCATTTCATTCACACTCAGGCACGTGAAAGCATTCTTCAACTCAATATCCACAGCTTAACATCTCCATTACTCACAGAAATAACGCGAAAGAGATATAGTGACACAAAGTATTTTCTTTCCTTTATGCATAAAAAAATCAGAAAGGGACTTAAAAAATTATTGATTAAATTAAAGCATCTGAGGGTGTTTTTTGGTTATAAAATCATACACATAGTTACACATGAAAATAAATATTTACATTATTTACTGTACTTCTACATAATGGTAGATTTGTTGTACTTTAACTGCTCATTTACACATCTTTATTACAGAATTATTCTAAAATATCAGTAAACTATCCAGTAATTTTTGGGAAAAGCAGTGTTGTTATTGTTAACCAAATCTAAAACTAAAATAATAATGTTTTCATTACTTGAAATAAACCTGAAATTAAATATAAATAGTAGATGAAAAACTAATTGATTAACACTAAAAATGAATAAATTATCGTATTTATTCAGATGGGGAATTTATTTTAATGTGTTGACTGAATTCAAGTATCTGAGGGTGTTTTATGGTTATAAAACTGATTATAAAATCCTAAATTTGCTCCTAAAAATATACTCCAGGAGCTCAATATTTTAACTTAATAATTAAGTTAATTTCTGACACTGGCCGAAATTCTAAATAAATACATTTGGGGGCAAAAACCTCAACAGCAAACCAGCAAATCCGATCTATAATTATACACGCTTCAAATACAATCAGGCAAGATACTAAATTTAACTTAAATTGGACAAAATAAACCAGATTATTAATCCAAAAATTATCCAGTTTCAATATCATCCTACCTCAATTCCAATATTTAAAAAAATATAAATATTCCTGAATACCAACATGGTCACCAATACATAGTATCATGCATCCCTATAAAGTGCACTACAGAAGAGCGATCTTTACCTGGCACAGAGAGCTATAAACGCTGCCCGTGTAGTTCTGTTGGAGCGCTGTCACATCCATGCTGCTGTGTCTTTCCTGTTTTTTCCAAACAAATGTGCCCTATCAATAATACATCCCCCTACGGCCCCCTGTAGCGAGAGAGAGGCACGAGCACACGCTCACGTTTGCGCAAACACACGCTCTGAAAAGCATCACACAGGGCAGCTTCATTACGTAAGGACGACAAGCCCCGCCCCTCTCGACATCCCCCTGCTGTCCCCGGCCCCTCCTTCTGCTGTTCCCCGTCATCCGCCTGTTCTCGTCCTCAATGCTCATTCATCCTGTATTAGCTGTTTCTACATAATGATACATGTTCGTATCTGGTGTCATCTGAGAAATGAAAATCCTTGCATGAGCAAAGCCTCTATTTCCTGTTTATTTAAACAGATTAAAGTGATTCTGAAGGATCATGTGACACTGAAGCCTGGAGTAACGATGCTGAAAATTCAGCTTTGGATTACAGGAATAAATTACATTTTTAAATGTATTCAAATAGAAAACAGCTATTTCAAATTGTAATAATATTTCACAACATTACTGTTTTTACTGTATTTTTGATCAAATAAATGCAGCCTAGGTGAGCATATGCATGAAAATCTCTTACATATCTCAAACTTGAGCACAGTTGTGCATTTTTTTAAACTGCAGCACAGGATGTGCAAGAGACTTCAATCACTTCAATGACACGAAAAAAAGAATGAAATTCAGGCTAACCTAAATTAGCTCTGCTTTTTTAAACCTTAAGGGGACAAAAGTCCAAAATGAGGTCGCAATAAGGTTGTCTTTTTCAATACAGAAACCAAAAATATATTTAAAGGGACAGTTCACCCAAAAATGTGCTATTTGATGTCTTTGTGTAAGAAATAGAGGCAAATTTAAGTAAATCTCCTCTGTCATAACACACAAAGTTACTGTATGGCTCCAAAAGAGTTGGAATAAGTACAAAAAAAAACTTGAGCATTCACCAAAACTTAATTTGTGCTCCATGAATCATATGGGTTCAGAACAACACTCTTAAAAATAAAGATTCCTTATTGGATGGTTAAACCGAAAAATTCAATTTCGGCCGAATATTTTCAGTTGCATCAACGCATCACATGCAAACGCTCAATATCGCCACAGACTGAACGAACAACATCATCTGAACCACTGCAGGTCAGCCACTATAATACAGATGCTGACTCAAACAAGACACTTCGATTGAGAATCAATGACCTGTAACTCTTTCACGCAGTCTTACTGCATGTGAAAAGCACAACCCCAGGAGGCAAGTCTCCTCTGATAAGTCCAGGCTGTTGGGGTGATTATGTAAGGCCACGTATGAGCGCACAGAACATGCTTTACATGCAGCCTGCAGGCGGTCAGATGTAGAGGACTCATGCATGAATTAACAGTGCGTCTGAACCATTATGTCAGTAACAGGACAGTTACACAGTGAAAAATCTCTGCTCACCTCTTATGTAAGCGTGTTTATTCAGCTACAAATGCTAAATATGTTTTAATGTTGCTTCTGGCAATTTCATATGCATTTTTTATGATGATTTCTGATGTCTGCTAAGGTGAGCATAATGATCACTGTTAACTAAGGTCAGTGATTTGAACAAACTCCTATCACAAAGTACTAAACTTCATCGCACCCCGGTGCTACTGTATAAACATGAATAGCTCAAATCATGTGGTCTGTGAAGGAGCAACAACCCAGAGCACCCTCGCAACCACTCATGACATCCTAGCAACACGGAGGTGACTTTTGAACTGGTAGATACTAATTTAAATAACTGAATTAGTCACACCCTTCCAAGTCCTTTACAGACACCTGATACAAGCTGAAAGTACCCAGGAGTCACTGTTTTTCTTTATGATATGAAGAGTAAAGCATATTTACCTCCTTTTGCAACTCCTTATTTTTCTTTGTCATCTGCTCCAGCTTTTCATCAGACTGTAAACTCTGTTTGAGTGAGAGAAAACCTCTGGTTACTCATGTGCCATTTCACCAACATGCTCAAATATAAACTAACATTTAAAAGTTTGGGATTGGTAAGATTATTTTTTCTTCTGCTCACCAAGGCTGCATTTATTTGATCAAAAACACAGTAAAAACAGTAATATTTTGAAATATTTTTTTACAATTTAAAATAAGTGCTTACTATTTGAATATATTTTAAATTGTAATTTATTCCTGTGATGCAAAGCTGAATTTTCAGTATCATTACTCCAGTCTTTAGTGTTACATGATCCTTCGATCAACCTGGAAAGATTTTTAACATGGCAAAATACTAATTTCTCAGGAGTTATTATTATTACTGTAAAATCATAATAAATAAATACGCAAACAGCTTCAAGCTGTGTAAAATAACTGAACTATGGCATTTCGGAAACTATAGTAAACACTACTGGTTAAAAGTTTGGAGCAGATTTTACTCTCTTCTGTTCACCAAGGCTGCATTTATTTGACCAAAAATACAGTAAAAACAGTAATACTGTGAAATAATATTTTTGTAATTTAAATTAACTTAAATATACAAAAGTATATTGTAAAAATTTAATTTATTCCAGTGATTCCTGTGATTTTCAGCATCATTTCTCCAGTCTTCAGTTTCACATGATCCTTCAGAAATCATTCTAATAGACTCTTTTAGGGCCGACATCACAATTACGTCACAGCGCTAGCTGGAAGCAAAACAAAGCGAAAACTGGAGGCGGCTAATTCAAACCAGCACAGATTTGGCGGCACAAGGAGCTTAAAATATCATATTGTTGTGATGTTTGGTGCCCAAATCGATGTAGTAGAGGCTCCAATTTGAAATTTTAACGCATACCTGATGCCACTGCCAGACAAAAAAACGACGACAGCTGTGGTAAAATCAGATAAAACGAGCTGACTGGACAGAAACGATCGTCAAAACTGCTTGCGTTTACAGCGCACACTTCTTATCAGAAAAGGTTAAATAAAGTATTGTCTTTTGTTGTTATGGGCGCGTCTAAAGATTTCTTATGCATCTCACTAAGTTACTATGTCGTGTATGAAATAATGTCTGTGTGCATGTGTGTAAAACCACAAACTGACGATTTATATGCTTAATCGTTTGTAACTGTATACATTGTTGTGATTAATTGTGGCTGGAATAATAATGTAGCTGTAAAAATAGTTGCCTGCTGAAAATGAAATATATATAGGTCTTCATGACTAGATAGACACGGTGAGTTTGTTTTAACTATACACGTTAGATGTGAGTCACTCAACTGGAGGTAACGTTAGTTAATCCTGTCAGATCGACCATCCTTTGAGTAAAAGCGTGTATAGGTCGGCCAATCTGGTTTCGATCATTAAAGTTAACCTTTTCAAATAACAATCGCGGTCCCGGACAATGAGTGACCTTACATATGCAGGTAAAATCTGAATTTCTCCAGTTATTGTTAAAAAAACAAGCTAACAGACTTCATAGCTAGCGTTAGTGAAGCGGTCAGGGGAATCTTTCTGCCTCCACCTAAGCTCCGCCCACAGAAAACCGTCACAATGTTTACTAACAGAAAAAGTGTCTATATGCTACAAGTAACATCACATACCCCAAACTTTTGACTAGTAGTCTATTAAACAGCAGGAGCTACTGGGCATATGTTGTCATTTGGTCACCTGGGTTTGGTCTTTGTAGGCTTTCAGTTCCACCACCTGTCGCTCCAGCTCAGCACTCTTCTCTGTGATTCTGTTCAGCTCTCCTTCTGCTCGGCCCAACTTCTCCTTCAGCTCCTTCATCTGAAGCTCTCTCTCTTCACCCTTCGCTTGTTCCTGCTGCTGCCGGACGGCCACATCCCTCTGCAGGTCTTCCTTCTCCCTAGACACCTGATCCAGCTTCTCTCTCTGCATTTTCATGTTCCTTTCCATTTCTGCCGCCGAACAGAAGTAGTCATAGAGGAGCTCATGCAGCAGTATTTGTGCTAATATGATCATTTTCCCCAAACTTTCACACAAATTGGATTACTGAGCAAGTAAAAGTGTGCCGTTGTGAATTATGGTTCTGCTGGGAATGGCTGGTTTATCTCATGAGCATGCAAAGCTGTTCACGTTGGCGTAGGTTCACATGCCAAGGATGCAAATATATAAAGGCTCAGATGCTTAACAATAGTTATTGAGAATTTAGGTGCTTTTGATGAGTCATGTTTTGCTTACCTTGCATGGCTAGTGTTGCTTTATTACTGTCCTCTGCTGCTGTGTCAAGTTTCTGCTTCTGAAATCAAACATAAAGAATTGGTACAACAGGTTGGCCAAAAGGAAAAGAAAAAAAAAAAACAGGTTTACCTTGGTTTGTTTTATGTGCATTTTTAAAATATGCATTAGTTATTATGCAGACAAAGATCATTATTATTGTCTCTTGAGTATATTTTTATATATATATATATATATATATATATATATATATATATATACATACACGTGTAAAAAAGATTTTACAAATTTGTAAAACAAAAATATTGAAGTACATTTTATAAGAAAACACTAATTCAGTCTTTCTGCTTCAAAATTTCGAGTTTAATTCAATGCATTAATGTTTCTTTGTAATTATTTGTGAAATTTACTAGCAATTTCAGAGTGAAAATTGTTTCTAGACCAATTTTTTCAATCTGTATATTTTTATCAATTTGTTTATATGGAACTTTTATATAAATGTGCTTGACTTTGCAAAATAACTGTTTATTGTGATAATGTTAATAAATTAAAGTATTAAACTAAAATTAAAAAAAAATACATAAAATAAAAATAAAAAAAGAGTGCTTGGGTTTATTTTATATATATTTTTATATACAATATATAAAATACATTTATATTTATATTTATATTTACATATATATATATATATATATATATATATATATATACACATTTATTTGGATAGAAACTTTATATAAATGTGCTTTACTTTCATAATTGATAATTAATGCGTAATAATTAATGTGTTTAAATTCAAGTACTTGGTGTCTTTTATCATATTGCTATTGCCGCTTCACGTAAAGCCTAACCATACCTCTTAACTATAGTAAAAATCGCTGTAATGTATGGCCTCTCATGACTTACTGGCTTAAAAGACAAGATCTTGTAATGACATAATACTTAATTTTAGAGAAATGTATGTATCCCCAGGCACATCTAAATAATTTAATAACATAAAAAGCAGTAATTAGATCACCATATGGGCTGGAGTGAGGCATAAGGACAACACAAGAAACAGAAACCTTTAAAAATAAGTGCCATTATCATTATGTGAAATAAAAAACAGGCTTTTCAGGTTAGTAAATAAGCACTATTAGTGTTGAATACCAGATCTTGCAGCTGCTGCTGGAGGGATGTTTTCTCCTGTTCAGAGGAGGCGAGTTTCTGCTGGAATAGGAGCACTTCCTTCTGTCTGTTCTCCAACTCAAAGTTCAGCTCCTTGATCTATAATAACACAAGTGATCAATTCTTATGATGCAAATGTTTTCTGGTGTACAATCACATGTGATAATGTATCTGTTCAGGTGGATTTGAGGGGGGTAAACGGACCTTTTTGTCTTGTAATGGAGGTGAGGCTGATCCCGCAGTCTCAGCCCGGAGAGTTCTCAGCTGAAGATGCAGGTCGGACACGTCCTTTTCCAGCTCCATGATTCTGGAGCGTTCGGACACCGTGGCCACCTACAGCGGAACATGAGACTTCATCAACTGCTTATGGTGACCAAACCGAGTGACTGAAACAATTAAACACAAACTAGATATTTTCTGCATAAGAATAATCTACTATTTTTTCATGAATTTAAATATCTAATCAAATTAGATCCATTTCAGATTCACATTTTGGTCATGTAGGAAAAAATGTATGAAAAATTATCATCCCAGGGGGAAAAAAAAAAAAAATTACAAATTCAATTTAGCACAAAATTGATCAAAGGCGACAGTAAAAAATACAAAAAAAACAAAAAAAAAAACAGTTTCAATCTCGCAATTTATTTCACAGTTCTGACTTTTCCCTCAAAATTCTGATTTTATATCTTGCAATTTAGATTTTTTTTTTCTTTTCTTGGAATTCTAAGTTTACATCTTGGAAATCTGACCTTTTTTCTCAGAAATTCTTCCTAGCAATAAAAAAAATTAAAAAAGGTAACTATGACTTCTCTCACAATTTTGACTTTTTTTCACATAACTGCAAGTTCATCTCTCACAATTCTGACATTTATTCTCAGATTTGTGAGTTTGTATCTTGCAATTTTGTGCATAAATCTATCAAATTCTGCAGCAAATGGTGTAAACAAACTTATATTGTTTTTAATATTGATAATAATAAGAAATGTTTTTTTGGGCAGCAAATCAGCATATTAGAATGACTCTGAAGGATCATGTGACACTGAAGACTGGAGTAATGATGCTGAAAATTTAGCTTTGCCATCACAGGAATAAATTACATTTTACAATATATTCAAATAGTAAGCAGTTATTTTAAATTGTAATAATATTTCACAATATTTCTGTTTTTACTGTATTTTTGATCAAATAAATACAGCCTTGGAGAGCATAAGAGACTTCTTTCAAAAACATTTGAAAAATCCTATTGACCCCAAATTTGAACAGTAGTGTAAACTTACAAATATACCTGTAAAATGCACTTTACACTTTAAATCATATATATTTTTCCCACATTACATAAGGTTATTGAGAACTGTGATGAAAATGTGCTTAAATGTCATGAAAAAAACTACACGGACCTAAAAAATATAAGAACTAAAAATATTCTTTATGAAAAACAATTTCTTATTTCCTTCACTTGATTTTGGATGAAAAATGACTTGCAGAGATGCATCCAGTGGTGCTTACAAAAAAAGAGACCTACCTCAATCCATCATGGAATAAAAAGCATTATCATTTTCCCAAAATAAGCAAAATCTCTTCCGTGCATGGGGATCTGACATTTACCCCAAGAGAAATCTCTCTCCCCCTCCCATCTTTACCCTAGTATCCTCTAACTCCCTCTGGAGTTTATCTGCTTTGGTCTTTTCAAAGAGAAGACTCTGTTCGAGCTCCTTAATGTGGGCATGCTCCAGTTTGGTCTGCGTCTGTTAGTAGACAGAAGAGGAAAAGAGAGAGACAACACCAACGGCGCGGTCACGTGCCAGCCAAAAGCCAAGTACGAAGAGCTTCATGCAGACCTTGACATCATCCTGCTCTATGAATGAGGACAAAGACAGCAGTGACACACACAGAGAGCGGCGTGAAGACGGAAGATCGCATTAAAAAAAAAAACAAGAACACAAAGACATGAAACAAATGCGGCTCAAAGAGCAGGCCGATGAAAGAAAGATGGAGGGGGTCAATAATAAAAGAATGAAGGAAGGAACGAAATGTGTGAACATGATCAAAGATGAAAAAAGAAGAATGCAGTGAATGGTTAATGAATGAACAAATAAAGAGAATAAGGTGAATGAAGCATCAAAGAATTAAAGAGCTGCAAGAACTACAAACAGAAGTGATGCACTGTTTCTTATGAAAGAAAGTTTAATAGATCTTCTCCAAAGTGATTTTTGAAGAACTTGACCCTCATGTAATAACATGATTTGATCTTGAGACAAAATGAATGAATGAAAATATTTATCTACCTATAGTGGTCATTCATTTACATATACCTTTCTATGAATGAATCACTGAATTAATTAATCTATCAATCTATCAATCTATCTATCTATCTATCTATGTGGTCATTAGTTTACAAATACCTTTCTATGAATGAATCAATTAGTCACTGAGTCACTGAAATAATGAATCTATCTATCTGTCTATCTGTCTATCTATCTATCTATATATCCATCTATCTATCTATCTATAATTGTGGTCATTAGTTTACAAATACCTTTCTATGAATGAAACACTGAATCAATGAGTCACTATATTAATCAATTAATGAATCAATGAATCTATGTCTTTCTATCTATCTATCTATCTATCTATCTATCTAAAACAATCTCTACATATATCTACTTTTCTCCTGTGAATTAGTCTTGCTGAAATATAAGTATAAAAGCCTGATCTTTTCATTTCTGCATTAACACAGACTGGTTTGTTAAAGACAGGTGACTGCACCAGTCTGCTTATATCCAGTTTCATTCATTGTAAACATATATGATAGGATCACTTTACCTCTAGGTCACCTTTGGTAATGCAAGCTTCCTCTACACGGAACTGCAGGTCCTCCACTTTTCTGTGGGACAAAACATACACTGTAAGCCCTCAAATGTTTCTTCACGTTCACAATATTGCATGTTTCTCTGCAGCAATCAATTAATATAAAAAAGTATTTTTATTTATAATGGTTACCTTTTTTCCTCTTCCAGTTGATTCATCAGCTCCACTTTATCTCTGTCTGCAGTCTCCACGAGTCTCCGCAACTGGTCCAACTTGGCTTCCATCTCCAGAGTGTGCTTCAAAAACATGCAACTCATGTGAATCTGAGTCTCATTTATCATCCCAAAAATGATGACTTTCACATAATGTTGCCATAGAACGGCTACTGACCTGTTCCTGGCCTTGTCTGAACAGTGCCAGCTCTTGCTGCACCTCTCCAGCATGACTTGTGGCTCGTGCCACTTCCGTCCTCTCCAGGTCCCGCTCAGCCAGAAGCTGCTCGATGTGCTGCTGCTTCTCCTTCAGGGCCTCCTGCAGGGCCGTGGTGCCTGAGATCTTCCGTGCATACCTTGCCGACGTCTCTGTGAGCTGAGAGATTATCGACAGGTATTATTTCAAATATTAATTGAAGAAAAAAGTATTCTGTGAATGAAAGATATGGGACTGTACCAGGCCTGCTCGGCTGGGTTTGCCTCCAACTGAGGAGGTGACAGAGCTGAGGGAGCTGATGGAGGATGCACTGGGGCTATTCTTTAGGGTCGACCTGCGCCTGGAGGATTTGGATTTAGCGGGTGTGGTGGATGGGAATCCAATGCGGGTGACTTTGTGAGTAGGAGCGAATAGTCCGTACTTTGGTAGGCACTGGAAATATCTATGGGAGTTAAGCATAAAAATATACCACTACTGTTAAAAAGTCTGGAGTCAGTATGACTTTTAAATGTTTTTGAAAGAAGTCTCTTATGCTCACCAACAAGAATATTGTAAAATATTATCACACTTTAAAGTAAGTGTTTTCTATTGTAATATATTTTAAAATGTAATTTATTACGGTGGCCGAGAGAGCTCAACGCACTGCAATTTCAGAAAACACATGCAAATAGAAAAAGCACCAGCAAATCAAGAAAACATATTTATCAGTTTGACAGCAGGTTCTGCAAATTCTCACAATGCAAACAAATAGAGAATTTTATTTGCAGCACGTTTCTTTATTTGGTTGTGTTGTGAGTATTTGCAGTGTGTGTGTTGTCAAATTCTTAATTTGCAGGTGTTTTTTTTTCTATTTGCAGTGCGTTTCTTTATTTGGTTGTGTTGTGAGCATTTGCAACACGTGTGTTGTCAAATTGATTAAGTTGTTTTCTTAATTTGCAGGTGTTTTTTCTATTTGCAGCACGTTGAGCTCTCTCGGCCACTGTAATTTATTCCTGTGATGTAAAGCTGAATTTTCAGCATCATTAGACTCCAGTCTTTAGTGTCACATGATCCTTCAGAAATCGTTCAAATATTCTGATTTCTGATAATTAACAATGTTGAAAACAGTTGTGCTCTTATTACTTTTGTGGAAACCAAGATGCATTTTTTCAGGATTCTTTACTGAATTGAAAGTTCAAAAGAACAGCATTAATTTGAAAAAGAAATCTTTTATAACATTATAGATATCTTTACTATCACTTTTGATCAATTTAATGTGCTTTTGCTAAATAAAAGTATTAATTTCTTTCAAAAAACCTTTTAAGAAAATTACTGACCCCAAACTTCTTTATCATTTAGCTCACAATAACTTCCCATAAAGACATTTCAGAGTAACCCAAGGTTAAAGCCACCATAACAAAAAGCATTAACAACCCATTTTACTTCCATAATGTGACATATTTCAGAATGAAACAGGACACATATAATTTTTCCATTGAAACTGAACATGAAAAGTGAACTTTATTATATATAGCTGAAAAAAGGAACCTAGTAATTTCACATGTCTCTTCTATAGTTTTTAATGAGATATCAAGAATATCTTAAAACTCTTGTTAGATTCACCTAGATAGGTAAAGATCTGTTTTAAAAATGTGTTTTAAAGCAGAACGTCTTGTTCCCACGGGTTGATCTTATGTAATTCTGACAAATTGTGGCCTTACCTTACACCGGCCACTGCCCCATCATTCTTGCCAAGAGGCTCGTCCAACTCAACACCGCACCAATCACCTTTCGCAAAGTCAGTTTCACCCAGAAAACGCACAACGCCTGCCTTGGTTCCACCAACCTGAGGAGTGCAAGCAAGAAGTTCCCTCAAACTTCCCTCAAGGAGCCACTAAGCATGAAGACAGACCAAAGACAGGCCTTACCAGCACACGATCACCCAACTTCAATTCCCGCTGCAACTTCTTGGCCGAATCCGTCTCAGACAGATTGGATGCAGACTCGCTGGCGGCCCTGGTTAGGTTTGTTGAGGTCTTGGTGGTTGCACTTGTGGTTTGAGTGACAGGAGTGGGATCTTTGGCAGGGGAGGTGGACGTCTTGTTGGCGGGCGTCTGTGTGCCATTGGCCTCACGCTCTGGCACGGGAGTCCGGGACAGTTTGGAGGGCCGAGTAAATATACCTCGCAAGTCCTCGCACTGGAAGTACCGTACTCCGGACACAGAGCCGTCATTCTTCCCAATGGGCTCGTCTAGGACTATTCCCGCCCACTGGCCCGGCGCAAACTGGGTCCCTCCGATGAACTGCACATAACCCGGTTTATTTCCATTGACCCAAACTCGTTCACCAACAGAGAAATCTGCCGCAGCATCTTGGGTCGTATTAGAGGTTGGGGATGTTACAGCCTTGGCGCCAGCTACAATCAGCAACAATAAAAGCACGTCAGGTCTGAATCATTGTGTTTATCATGTAACCTACGGGTGACTCACCTGAGGTGGGCGAGGTTTTGGTCGGCGTCGCAACTGGTTTGCCAATCTTGGTGGGTGGTTTGAGACCACTCGGTTTCCCCGTACTCATTTTCCCTGCTTTATGCACGCAAATGTGCTATTCCTGCAGGGCCTGGAAAACTGACAACCCTCCCTGACCAGAAAAGATTCCCTAACAGAAGAAAATACAATTTCAGAATGCAATTTTATTGCGTTTAGTCATTTTTTTTTTTTTTCATAAACCCCTAAAAACGTAAAAAGTACCATAAAGGCAAGGTAGGTGGTTTGGTTCAAAAACACCAAAAACATAGCAAGGACATCGGTAAAATAGTCCATGTGACATCAGGGGTATAAAGTCATTGTTTTTGTTTTCTCTGCGCACAAAATATATTCTCGCAGCTTCGTAAAATTATGACTGAACCCCTGATGTCACATGGACTGTTTTACCAAAGTCCTTGCTATGTTTCTGGGCCTGGGAACATTTCAGTTGTGTTTCTGTCTATGGAGGGTCAGAGAGCTCTCGGATTTCATCAAAAATGTCTTCATTTGTGTTCTGAAAATGAACGAAGGTCTTATGGATTTGGAACAACATGAGGGTGAGTAATAATGACAGAATTTTCATTTTTGGGTGAACTATAAGTACATCATCCATCATCAGAGAGCAATTAATATTAAAACTTTTAAAATTACAAGGCCAAATTTTTTTTTAAAAAATTAAACATGCACAAATCACTTGCTCACAATAACATGCATTTGTAAAATAGATATGGCGAATTTTCATTTCATGCCCACTTTAAAGCAAGAGCAGCCAATGCTTGTAATTTCAACGTGCAAAGCTTCCAGTGTCAAAACTGGTATTTGTTATCAAATTGTTGTAACCATAAATGAACTGGACTGTTGCGTAAAGCGTTTACTGCACTGTTATTCACCCATGTTGGTATTCCATAGCAGCTAATGAATCAGAAGTCCGGCACATTCACAGGAAATATCTTACTTCCATCTTAAAACATGAGGTGGGTGTTTTGGTATTGCTTTGATATATAATATGGTACTAAATGATTACCATGTTGTGCATGGTAAAACCATTATTGTCATAGTAGTGTTTACAAAATGGTCTTACCATGGTATTTTTGTTAGTGACTGCTGAAGGAAGAATCCATATTTATTATGATGATTTTACATTCTAACTACCGTCACTATGGTAGTTTGGTGGGAACTGTTGTTACCATGGTAACCATGGCTATTTGTGTCAGCTAATGACCGTTAATCATGAGTACAAAATCATTTATACTTAAACTAATCCACAATATGACACACAATCAAACTTAACGGTTAAACAACTCACTTACAAAAAAGTACCATGTTTCTACCTTAGCATTCGAGGACATATACCATAGTAATAACATCTAACACAGCCACTGTACCATGTTACTACAAAAGCACTTTTTTGAGACACCAATTATAAAATAATTGTTTACTTTATCCATTAATAACACATCAGTGGTTATTCGTTTCATTTTAAGAAAGAGTAAATAAAGTTCCCTGTACTTTTGTTCTGGTTATTATCTAAATATTGAAAATAAGAAGAAGAATTATTAATGACACTTGTAACCAACGATTTCAATCAATTTGGACTGGACCGTTACATGACTAAATATTATTCTTATTGTTTATTTTTTTTTTAGCGAGCTAACGATAACTAGCCAAACGACAAATATCACAACTATCCACGAATTTCACATTGTATTCCTCAAAATACATATTAAAATGTCTGTTTTCAGTCAGTAATTCAGTGTATTTGTGTTTCTACGTGGCTGCGACTTCGTGTCATAACAAACTGTCTGCTAGCCGACATTAGCAAGAAGAGCTAAATCCTCTAAACGCAACACAAATAAGCTCAATGCAATGGGCAATGGGCAATGGGTGATGATATTCTCTTACCTGAACCGTTTTAATGTGTAGCATTCCTCCGTGATAAGGGAAATGAGGGGTTTCGTGTTTGTCTGGATGATCTCACACAAGTGATGATGATGATGATGATGATGGGTGAGGCAGTTCAACACAAAGCTGCACCCAAACACTTTAATTACAGTGACTTTTGACATGACATCTGAATAATGTAAATGAGCAAGTTCAACAACAATTAAAATGGGCTGGCACCAAAGAAAGTGGGGAAAAGTGGGTTTATGAAATGATGCATGGGGACTTTTGTTGCAGAATAAGTTTGATTGTAAAACAATTGTCTTTCAGGCAATTGCAATGTCTTGATAGGGAGAAGCAGACAATTAGTTTACCTGTGATACTAATGCATAATTTTGAATCTGAATTCTGTAATGTAGTGTCATAAATAATAATGTTGTTAACAGACAGATCTTTGGATTGAATTATTGTGAATGGATGAAACCGGAAAGTGCAGTGATCTGTGGCGGCCACTAGTGGTTAAATCTGGTTAGTGACCAAAATGTAACAAAAAAAAAAAAGGAGTAAATCTGTAAAGTAACAGTAAATTGTAAATTTTGCCTTGTTGCGTTCTTTTATGTATTAATTCATTCATTCACTCATTCATTTTCAGTAAAGAGAGCGGAATAAATGTCGCATATTTACTATTCTGACCACAAGAGAGCGCACAGTGATTAAATATTGCAAATCAATCAATCAATCATTTACTAGCTGATGTTTCAAGACTATTTATTATAGTAACTAGTTGTCTGATTGTAAGCTCCAGGTAGCCTGCATTTGCACAAGTTTAATGATGACAGTCATTTACGTCAGTCATTTTTACTTCAGTTTTAGGCCCTTCCTAACTGTATTTTGAACATTCAACCTGTGGTTTTAGCATGCTGATACATTCCTCAGCAAAAATTAAAGGATTAACAAACAGTTATGTGTATGCATAGCTGTTTCATTTGTGCTTAATGCAGTTTATAATGGAATCCAATATTTAACGCCTCAGTTCACATAAAAAAAAAGCCCATAACGGTATTGACTGCAACGTTCCAGTTATATTGCAATATTGTCGCATGCATATTCACAAATTTCTTTATCGAACATCCGGGAAACTTCGAAATTGTTCTTCAAACATGATTCCGTTGTGTGCAACAGCTGCATGACTGTGTGCATGTGCATCACCAGAGGGCGCATGCACTGGACGTGAGGACTTCTGTACTGATCCATTATAATATTACGGTCATATCTGCACCTGAACTCAAGAGAACAGTATAGATCTTGCAGTAATCAGCAC
Organism: Spinibarbus caldwelli; assembly: GCA_039654775.1. Taxonomy (NCBI): domain Eukaryota; kingdom Metazoa; phylum Chordata; class Actinopteri; order Cypriniformes; family Cyprinidae; genus Spinibarbus; species Spinibarbus caldwelli. Next base: position 4,274,728 of record CM077267.1, read on the forward strand.
ATGAATGTCTCTGTCTGAATGCAGCGCTCGTGTTGCGTGCTAATCACATGCATTCTGTGTTCCTCAAGCAAAGCTTCTGCAATACACGGGAAGACCAGGAAACCAAAGGAGTCCATAAAGGATTTGTGTCTAATACACTACATCGGTAAGATGCACACGAAGCTTGATTTGAATTAAATAAAAAGGCATGTTTGTTTACAAGTTTTTTTTGTTTTTTTCTTTTTTTCCAAATATGCGTTTCCAAATATGCGTTTCATATAATTCTCGTATTATTTTATACACATAAATATAGAATAAATTTGATATGTGCAAAGATCTCATGCACGCGTGGAAGGATCTTTTCACATTACAGATGCTGCCATTTTGTTTATGTTTTAACCCCCCTGCTTTTCTCGGTCATTTTAATCTGATAGGACTTCAGCACATATAATATATCTACATTTCCACAAGGCCTGGTGACTTTTCCCACACTAGCCATCTGAACACACAAGTCTAAGTGGCTGTTGTGTTTCCGGTCAGATTTGATCGACCATTGTTAAAAAAAAATAATTAAATAAATATCTGAGACTATAACAGAGCAATTATGAAACAATTTGTCAAATAATATAAACCAATCATGCACAATGCAGAACAGACGCAAACAAATGAATGGATGACGCTATGACAGATTTTATTTTTATTTTTGTCAATACTTTCATTTTGATTAAGATTAACTTTATTGGCCTAACTTTAGAGTGGCTAAATATATAAATACATATAGCGACACAAACACAAATAAAAACATACAAGCACAAAATGCAACAAATGGCAAAGTTGATTCAGAGAACAAAGAGTTAAATCAGTTAATAAATACATAACTACAAACAGCCACAATGCAGAACATGAGGTGTAAGAAACCATGATACTATTGGCTCGTTAGATATAGGCAAGCTCTGCGCAGAACCGCTTACAGGCCTGCGTCCCAATATACATACTAAATTCTATGTGATATTAGTAATTTTCAATACTATTTAAGGCAAATAGGGTGGATAGTATCCACATTGGGACGCAGGACAGGTGATCATTCCACTAGGGGGCGGGGTTCATATGACGACATGCTGATGCGTGCCAAAATACTCTCGCGAGAGCCACAGTTGCTTTATTCCCGCTGCTCTAAAGCGCGATGATATTCGACGACACAGATAATCGCTCACTGGTTTAGAACAATCGTCACGTTTTATTCTTGTCTAAATGTCACTCTTTAAACTTTAAAGGTGCGTTCCGATTGACAGGGTCCCTTTGTAGTGTTCACTGCTCCCTAAGCGCGGGATATCCGTTGAAGTGGACTTAAAAGCTGACAATAATCGCTCGTCATCAAAGAAAGGCAATGACGGTTTCAAGCAGATTATGATATAACATAAGTAAATATTGTAATTTATTTTACTTTCAAATTTAAATTCATATAAAATACATATACAATTATGTATCTAGTAAATATAGTCAAAATGTATTTAGACTATTAACAGATTGTAGTGGGCTTTCTTTCTCAGTTAACTCTCCTGAGGTAAATAAAGTAAAATAAAAAATGACAGCGCCTCAGCTGTTTCTCGCCGATTTGACTTAGTTTCACCTATTCATACAATACAGTATGCAAATGTAACATTCATTGGCATAACAATTCATAAATACTCTAGTTTGTATAATAATAACAACATTTATCGCAAGTTGCGATTCGCAACCACTCCATCTAACTGGTGATGCGGTGCGCAATGACAGTTGGGTCATTTTCCCTCTCCACTTCCTGTGAAGTGATGTATCGATGTTCCCTTATTCCCTATGCTGTTTGCAGTGCCCTTCGAACTGAACATATTCACTGCCGGATTGGAATCACACTTAAGATGGTGGAATACCCTGTGAAGTCCACTTTGCAGTCCACTTAAGCCTCATTCAGACTGTCAGCCTAAATCCAATTTTTGTACAAATCCGATTGAAATCCGATCATATTTAGATAGTCTGAATAGCAACCAACCCAGCAGGCACCAGACGTCTATGTAACGTCAGGTTGACGTTGGACATGACGTCGGACAGACGTTGCATTTTGGTTGAAAATGAAAATCGGGTTGACGTCAATATTTGACGTCAATTTGACGTTGACTTAACGTTGGATTTTGGTTACACAACCTAAAAACAACAAAATCTCAACGTCAGCTGACGTCGGTATTGGACATCAATTTAACATTGACATTAGACGTTGAATTTACATTGAATTTTGGTCACCCGATGTCGCAACCGAAATTTAACCAAATATCAACGTCTTATAACGTTGTGTGCCTGTTTTGTGCCTGCTGGGAACTAATTGAAATCCAATTTGTGCAAATCCATTTTGAGCTACATTCGTATGTGATTTGGAATCCTATTCAAATCGCATTCCTGGAAATTCGTTTCAGTCTGACCGGTCAGATCAGATTTAGAGTAGCTTTTTCACATCCTCACACCATGTAAAATGTAAAAAGTAAGATGTTTTTCTAGAAAACATAATAAACGTTTAAGAAACAAGCTTGTGCTGTTGCGAACTGCAAGTAAAGTGCAAAAGACAATATACTGCTAATATACAGACCTCTTTGAGTGTTGAAACCATAGAGACGCATGGAATAAAGCCGCACGTTCCAGCTTCCTGCGTTTCTTCCGCTGCCTCACAAGACGAATAATCATGCGTGACGGCAACACGTTGTCATGTCGTAAGATAACTGCAAACTGTATTGCTGTTATTGTTGTTTTTAACGTAGGCATAACAACGCAATGGCATTACCATAGAAACCAATGCACATTCCATAAAAAGGATAGAACGCTTATGGACAACTAATCGGATATGAACAGTTCGAATAGGCTGTGTGGACAGTCAGTTATTCAAATCAGATTCCATCCAGATACACACAAAATTGGATTTGGGCTGACAGTCTGAACGAGGACAGTTGCGATACACTGTGCAGACAGTCACTTATTCAAATCAGATTCCATCTGAATATGCACAAAATCGGATTTGGGCTGACAGTCTGAATGAGGCTTTCCAGTCGAATGGAACGCACCTATGGAATGTTCAAATGAGCCAAGACTGTTTAAACTCCAACAGTCAAAAATTCAAATCTAAACAGACGAGCAGATGCGCTTTGATCTGCCTTCAAGCCAGAATATATAAGGAATAATTGACGACGGGCCGTTGAATTATTCGAAAAATAATGCACACCAGAGGTGGTGATGCGGCCACGACGCGAAGCGGAGCGATTTAAGTAGAAAAACTGGACGAATGCCTTGAAATATATCATCTGATCGATGTCTTGAGGTGTGGCAACCGGAGTATAAGTGAAATAATTGACTTCGGTCCGTTGAATTATTAAAAAAATAAGGTGTAACGGCCACGATGCGAATCACCACCTCGGGTGTGCATTATTTTTCTAATAATTCAACGGCCCATCGTCAGTTATTCCTTACATAATTCAACGGACCGAAGTCAATTATTCCGTTTATACTACGGTTGCCACACCTCAAGACATCGATCAGATGATATATTTCAAGCCATTCGTCCGGTTTTTCTACTTAAATCGCTATTGTGAGTAGGATTATTTCTTCCTCATCTCATCCAACGCCTCCGTTGCTAATTCCAAAACGTCATTTTAAACCTAGTAACGGAGGTTTGAGCCGTTGATAGCAGACTAATGCAGTTAATACAGTTAATAACTAAGTTATGAGAGAGAGAGAGAGAGAGAGAGATTAATGTTACCTCTGTGAGTCTGCGCGTCTCTCAATAGTGTTCAGCAGCAATGTCTCTAAATATAGTGAAACTTTAAGTTCATTTTCTTCACGAACAGCGCCGTTGTTGTTATCTCGCTTGTGATGTCATGTAGTTTTTAAGTTGTTAAACTATGTTACTGATAAAATCGTCAGAGTAACGCTAACATCATTAGCGCGTATGTTAACGTGTGCAAACTGTCTGTGAGGGAGAGAGAGCGGGAGAGATGGAGTATGTGTTTTCCGTACATAATAAAACGTAATTTTGTGGCAAAAACATGGACATGATCTGTCGTTTTCATCCTTTTGTTTGCTATATTTATTTGTTTGGCCAGTGTTGTTGTGGGTTTTGGTTCTTTTGCTGTAAGGACCTTTGAAATAACTTTGAAATAAATAATTTGACGAAGTGATATGGTCATGTAATGCGGTCAAGACCTGCCTGGAACTACTTTCGCCGTGCGTTTCCCTGAAAATAATTGCACACCTTAGAACGTTTGTCAGCCAATCAGATTCAAGCATTCAAGGCCCCGTAGTATAAGTGATTTTAATCATTACAGAATTTGTCTTTATTAAACTAAAGATATTTCAAAAACAATAATTCAAAACCATCCACTTTATGTGCAACAAAGAACAACTTTAATGAGGACATTTTGTAGGCTTCCATTATTCATTATTTTCATAGCCAGCTAATGATATCTGCTAAACCTAACCATCACACAAACCTGTGCACATTACTAGATTTAAAGATCTAGTTTATTTATGTGCTTCTAATATTAGAGGACATTTGACCCTATCAGGTGTAACAAATAAAATTATAAATTTGACTTCCCTGACCCTTGCTTCCAGTTCATTCTGTAGCTGTACAATGAAGAGACGGTTTAGTGATGTGGAGCACCCGGTTAATTTATATGAGTCCAGTGAAGAGGAAAGAGATGCAGCCGTGCATACGACAAGTGATGGAGGAATGGAAGATGAAAGAGACTTTACCCTACATACAACAGGTGATGGAGAGATGGAAAATGAAATAGACACAACCCTATCTATGGCAAGGGATGAATGGATGAAAGAGGCAAGAGACATGACCCTATGTACAAGTCATGGAGGGATGGAAGATGAAAGAGACACAACTCTACATGTGACAAATGGAGAGATGGAAGAGGAAAGAGATGCGACCCTACATATGACAAGTGATGGAGGGATCGAAGAGGAAAGAGACTCAACCCTACATACAACAAGTGATGGAGGGATAGAAGAGGAAAGACATGCAACCCTACATACAACAAGTGATGGAGGGATGGAAGAGGAAAGAGACTCGACCCTACATGCAAAAAGTGATGGAGGGATGGAAGAGGAAAGAGACTCGACCCTACATGCAAAAAGTGATGGAGGGATGAAAGAGGAAAGAGACTCGACCCTACATACAACAAGTGATGGTGGGATAGAAGAGGAAAGAGACACAACCCTAAATATGACAAGTGATGGAGTGATGGAAAAGGAAATAGACGCAACCTTACATGCGACAAGTGATGGAGGGATAAAAGAGGAAAGAGACTCGACCCTACATACAACAAGTGATGGTGGGATGGAAGAGGAAAGAAACACAACCCTAAATATGACAAGTGATGGAGTGATGGAAAAGGAAATAGACGCAACCCTACATGTGACAAGTGATGGAGGGATGGAAGAGGAAAGAGACTTGACCCTACATATGACAAGTGATGGAGTGATGGAAAAGGAAATGGACGCAACCCTACATGCAACAAGTGATGGAGGGATGGAAGCGGAAAGAGACTTGACCCTACATATGGCAAGTGATGGAGTGATGGAAAAGGAAATAGACGCAACCCTACATGCGACAAGTGATGGAGGGATGGAAAAGGAAATAGACGCAACCCTACATGCGACAAGTGATGGAGTGATAGAAAAGGAAATGGACGCAACCCTACATGCGGCATGTGATAGAGGGATGGAAGAGGAAAGAGACTTGACCCTACATATGACAAGTGATGGAGTGAAGGAAAAGGAAATAGACGCAACCCTACATGCGACAAGTGATGGAGGGATGGAAAAGGAAATAGACGCAACCCTACATGCGACAAGTGATGGAGGGATGGAAAAGGAAATAGACACAACCCTACATGCGACAAGTGATGAAGGGATGGAAGAGGAAAGAGACATGACTCTACATACGACAAGTGATAGAGGGATGGCAAAGGAAATAGACGCAACCCTACATATGACAAGTGATGAAGAGATGGAAGAGGAAAGAGACACAACTCTACGTAAGACAAATGATGGAGGGATGGAGGAGGAAACAGATGCGACCCTACATACAACAAGTGATGGAGGGACGGAAAAGGAAATAGACACAACCCTACATATGACAAGTGATGAAGGGATGGAAGCGGAAACAGATGTGACCCAACATACAACAAGTGATGGAGGGATGGAAGAGGAAACAGATGTGACCCTACATAAGAGAAGTAATGAATGGATGGAAGAGGAAAGGGATCTGGATGGAGAAGCTGAGCTGGAGGAGGAGCTTTTTGATGAAGCTTCTGAAATAGAGGACAATATGGAGTTTGACCCAGACTACCACTCTACTGATGGGGAAGAGTCAGAGGTCACTGCTGACACAGAGATGGCTTATAAGTCCAAAAACGGAAACATATTGTGGACTTTAAAAACTCCTCCTCAGAGACAACGAGGGAGATTTCCAGCTCATTGTATCATCAAAATGACCCCTGGACCAACCAGGTTGGCATGTGCCAATGCTGAAGACATAAGATCAACATTTGAATTGTTTTTCCCAGATGATATTAAACTGATTTTTATTGAAATGACCAATTTAGAGGGGAAACGTGTGTTTGGTGCTGCCTGGAAGGACCTGGACTGGATAGACTTACAGGCCTTTTTTGGTCTGTTGATTCTAGCAGGCGTGTATCGATCCCACCATGAGGCCATGTGTAGCTTATGGCATGGTGTATCGGGGAGGGCAATTTTTCGTGCTACCATGCCATTGAAGACTTTTACCGATTTGTCAAGGGTCTTCTGCTTTTATGAAAAAGATGAAGAGCTGGACCAAAAGAAAAGTGACAAACTGGCACCAGTAAGGAACATATGGGATAAATGGGTCCAACGCCTGTGTCTCTTGTACAATCCAGGCCCAAATGTCACTGTGGACGAGTGCCTGGTCCGTTTCAGAGGACACTGTTCCTTCAAACAATACATGCCGAGTAAACCAGGCAAGTATGGAATTAAAATCTGGGCGGCATGCGATTCCAGCTCGAGCTACGCGTGGAACTTGCAGATCTACACTGGCAAAGCTGCCGACGGCAAGTCAGAAAAGAACCAGGGAATGCGAGTGGTCCTGGACATGACAGCTGGTTTAGAAGGACACACCATCACATGTGACAACTTCTTCACCTCATATGCTCTTGGCCAAGAGCTGCTCCAAAGGAAAATGACCATGATTGGAACAGTCAGATCAAACAAGCCTGAGCTCCCACCTGCGCTCCTGTCAATGAAGGACAGGGTCCGATTGTCATCCATGTTCGCCTTTACTGATACACACACTCTTGTGTCCTACTGTCCTAGAAAAAATAAAAATGTGCTTTTGATGAGCACGCTTCACAGAGATGACAAAATAAGCAACAAAGATCACAAGAAGCCAGAGATAATCCTAGACTACAACCACACCAAAGGCGGAGTTGACAACCTTGACAAGGTATTTTACTACTTTGCATTATTTAGACATTTTCTGCATGAAGTGAAAATGAACCATATCTATTTTTAAATGCTAATTACAGATCTTTTTCTTTATCAATAATCTATTACAATTGGACGGACATCAGAATACGTGCAATACCTGCCTCTCTCTCTGTGCAATATCGGCCTCTCTAAGGCCGTTCATGTCCAATTTCCAACAAGGAACTCGTATTTACAATAATTCTGATATCATGTGAATGCAGTTTAAGACTAAGCCAGGATTAGGCCATAGTCCAATTTTTTTTTATAAACATACCTTAGAAAAAACATTACTGGTGTGCATCTTGAGACAAAACAATGGCACTGATATATTTTAAGATCAGTCAGTGGAAGGTTCTTTAAGTTGAAACAGCTCAGACTTACATTTTAGTTTTGGACTAGGCTTAAGCCATGTCTGTGAAACCAGGGGTAAGAACAAATGGCACAAATAAAGTGAATTGAATTGTCAGCTGGTTAGTTAAAGCAATGCTAAGATCATGTGTTTGATTGCCAGGTAAAGCAGTTACTGATCAAATGTAAATGTATACCTTGAATACAGCATGCTCTTCTACAGCCAAAAAACCTGGCTCCTCCCCAGTATCAAGCCCCAGCAAGAGGAAAAGGTGTCAGGTTTGTGAATCAAAGAAGAGCACAAAAACCAGTAGGATGTGCAGTCAGTGTAACATGTACATTTGCAGGTCACATGCTATTATAACTTCTTACTGCTACGCATGCAAGAAGGTTTAAACAAGACTTCATCATGGGATATGCACTGTTTGTTACAGTTTTTATAGTAGTGATTTTCTTGCAGTTCTCTTTACTAACTTGATTGCCATTGAAAAATGTATCATGTTTTTTTTCCTTGTTTCTTTACATTAATATTAGTTTACTTCATTACAGTTACTGAATGTTGATGTTTTAAATAAATAAAAGGCTAATAAATAATGTGTACTCTGCATCTTTTCATTTTAACACTAAGTGTTAACACTGCACACCGTCACATAACTCCAACCTTTTCATTAAGTTTGCGGACGACACGACTGTGGTGGGTCTCATTAGCAACAGAGATGAGACAAACTACAGGAGCGAGGTGAGCCGCCTGGCCGGGTGGTGCAGTGGTGCAGTGACAACAATCTCTCTCTGAATGTGGAGAAGACGAAGGAGATTGTTGTTGACTTCAGGAGAGTGCACACTCAGCATGCTCCTCTGACCATCAATGGTGCGACTGTGGAGAGGGTGAGCAGCACCAAGTTCCTAGGTGTGCACATCACAGAGGACCTTTCCTGGACCAACAACACTGTAGCACTGGCCAAGAAAGCACAACAGCGTCTCTACTTCCTCCGCAAACTGAGAAGAGCCAGAGCCCCGGCCCCCATCATGTACACCTTCTACAGAGGCACCATCGAGAGCATCCTTACTAGCTGCATCACTGTGTGGTATGGCGCTTGCAACGCGTCCTGCCGCAAGTCACTTCAACGCATAGTGAAAGCAGCTGAGAGGATCGTTGGTGTCTCTCTCCCCTCCCTCCAGGACATCTACAACACCCGTCTCACCCGCAAAGCCCTCTGCATTGCAGGTGATCCCACCCACCCGACACACAGCTTCTTCAGTCTACTGCCATCAGGGAGGAGACTGCGGAGTCTCCAGGCCAGGACCAGCAGACTGAAGGACAGCTTCATCCATCAGGCTGTCAGGAAGCTGAACTCCCTCCCGACCTTGCCCCCCCTCCCCTCTTTTGCCCCACGCACCACTGAACTCTGACCCTCCAACCCCCCCCCTCCCTTTCCCACTTACAAACTGTGACCCGCACTAGTCACTTTGTGCAGCATTGGACTGATCACTACCCCATCCAGCATTGACTGCAAACTACCTCCTAGGTCAGTTTAATTAAGACTGTTCTCTGAGCTCTTTAGCTCTTCATCACTTTAACACTGATAAGCTCTTTTGCACTACACTCATTACATCTGCACAGTTTTTTTTTTTTTTTTTTTTTTGCACTACACCCATTATATCTGCACAGTTTTGTTTATTTAATGGTTGCACTATCTGCCATGTGCCTTACGCCACTTTAACTATCTCTTTTTTACAATGTCCTTATTGCATATCTGTATAGTTTGTATTTATATATATTTAAACTGTAATTATCTGTTTTTTTTACATTACTGTTAGTGTTTAGTGTTAACTGTATGCACCAAGGGTCTGAGAGTTACGCAATTTCAATTCTCTGTATGTATGTGCTGTACATGTGGTGGAATTGACAATAAAGCTGACTTTGACTTTGACTTTGACTTTGACTTAACATAATGTGGCATCACTGGGAAAAAAAGACACCTCAAAAGAAGTGGTTTTAAAAATGATAACATTGACAAATTTTAGTGTTTCTAAATAAGTGTATCTAATATATATCCAAATTCAAAACCTTTGTCTAAAAATTAAGTGTGTTAGTGTTCCAGAGACCATCGTGTTGATCACTACCTCCACCTACTGGTTATAATTACTTTGTCATTATCATGTAGGTTTTTCAAATGCATAACTATTTTCCAAAATTTTCAGTTTAATGAAGTGTATGTTTTTACAGCAGTAAAAGTATAGCATGTTTTTATGAAAACAAATGGTGTAATTTAGAGTTAGGTCTAAATACAAAAAAGAAAAAAAAATGTTACTTTCAACATTACAAAAGAAACATTTTCATGTTATACAGTTTCCATATGCATGGGTCCTTAAATGGGGACTGAAGAATTACCATCCTTGTGATTTTCTTTCTTCTTTTATTATTATTATTATTATTATTATTATTATATCTACTATAAATATGTTTAGATATGTGTAAAACATTTTATATTTTAGTTTTACTATTTTTGTTTTCTATTTCACTAGTAATGTTTATTTTTATTAGTTAACATCTGATATTTCTACACCAGATGCATTTCAGCCATGTTTCTGACAGTAACACACGTTGTTTGATAATGAACTCCAGGTACGTTTGCATAGGTTTGCGCACTGTATTATGAACATGCAATCTGTAGCTCTGACATGCTGATACATTCCTCAATGATTAAACGATTACGAAGTAGTTATTTGTATGCATAGATATTTCAGTTGCGCCTTATTCAGCTTACAGGTGTGTAATGAAATCCAATATTAAACCCCCAGTTTACATAAAAATAGCCTATGACGGTATTGATTTCAAAGTGTCAGTTTTTGATATAAAATATTATCGTGTGCATATTCACAAATTCCCCTCATCGAACATTCAGGAAGAATCGAAAATGTTACTGCAGGCATGATTCCGCTGTTTGCAACATCTGCATCACCAGAGGGCGCATGCACTGGACGTGAGGACTGCTGTACTGATCCATTACAATAATACGGACATATCAGTACCTTTGAACTCGAGTAGACAATAGACTATAGATCGTGCAGTTACCAAGACATGGATGTTTTCGCCTGAATGCATCGCTGGTGTTGCGTGCTAATCACGTGCATCTGTTTTCTTCACGCAGACCGAGAGCTTCTACAATTCCAGGAAACCAAAGGACTCCATACAGGATTTGTGTGTAATACACAACACCGTGTAAAAGGTAAGATGCACAAAAAGCTTGATTTGAATTCCTCACAGACGTTTATTGTTTAGTAGGCGATTTTCGAAAGTCATGATGCGTTTCATCGTTTTACACAGGAGGAGAATACATATGATATACTTTTTTTGCAAAGATCTCATGGACGTGCGGAGAGATCTTTTCACATTCCAACTCCTGCCATTTTGTTTGTTTTAACCCTCCCGGTTCCGTTCGGTCACTGTAAGCAGATTCGATTTCCTATATATACATATAGGGTTTCCCTCATCGGAGCTGTACAAGGCCTGGTGACTTTTAACCATTTAAACACACACAAAGTGTTGTCGCTATAAAATAAATATATATATATATATATATATATATATATATATATATATATATACACATTCTTCGCTTAGTACAACACAGAGCAATTCGTAAACAAATTCTCAAATAAAATCGACCAATCAGGCACAATGCAGAACACAAACAAAGAAATGAATGACGGGATAACACAGTAACAAGGGCATTTGTATTAAATGTTGTCAAAAAAAAAAAAAAAAGATTGGCCTTTCTTAAAAGAAGCATAATGTTGTCATGTATCCGATTTGCAATGATGTCATGTTGACGTGTGTTAAAATGTAACTGTAAATTACAGCCACAGTTTTTAAAACCAGCTGAGCAAACTAAAAGCACAAGAGTCTGTCCTCGCTGCAGCCTGTAGCTCGATGACGTAGCTGGACTATATCCACTACGTAGTGGATGTTTTACGCGCATGCGCTGTAGTAGGTCTCCAGTAAATTCATATTTTTATTTACATTTAATCATTATGCAGACGCTTTTATCCACAGCGACTTAGTCTAACGACTTGGTCTAAGTGAAGTCTAACGCAGTACATGTAGCAAGGGTTTTTGACCTATTACAATACGCCATGACCTTAAAAACTTTAATGTCTAAAATCATTAAAACCATCCACGATGTTTTCGTCTTTACAACTTCAAAGCTTTATTTTTTTATTTTTTTATTTTATTTATTTTTTTGAATAGCCTGCATTTCATGTTATCGCCAGGATGCACATATCAGTGTTGTATCCATTATTATAAGGATACTACAAGCACTGTAACATGATTGATATGCCGAGGTTGCACTGTAAATAGCTAATTCAGATATACATCACTCTGACAGATTTAGCCTAAATGTCTCTTTGATTGTATCCATCATGTTTATTTAAATTTATTATATAAAATTATTAGGGTAATGTGTGTTCCATGTGTTTTAGTATATGTAACTGTATATTGTTTATTGTATGTTCTATGCCAGTGTCAAATATGAATTTCTGTCCAGAACCTCGGTACAGACAATAAAGTTAATTTAATTGGGGATATTAGATTAATGCCAATCCATTTTGTTTATTTAAATTTTATATTATTGTAATATAGGTATTACAAACATTTTCAATAATAATAAAAAAAATTTAATTTATATTAAGACTTTACCTCGCTAATAACAGCTCAGTCAGGTCAAAGAAATGTTTTATTAGTTTATTTTCATACTATCGTCTGATACAATACAAAAAACTTCAAAAAAAAAAAAAAAAAAAGTCGAGAGAGAGAGAGAGATCTCGAAACGGAATGGATGGTTTATGTTTTTATCCATTAAGTCCATCTACAGCGAGGACCTCTTGAATTTTGACTGCAGCTTAATTTAAAGGGATACTCCACCCCAAAATTAAAATTTTGTCATTAATCACTTACCCCCATGTCGTTTCAAACCTGTAAAAACTTTGTTCGTCCTCAAACACAATTTAAGATATTTTGGATGAAAACCAGGAGGCTTGTGACTGTCCCATTGACTGCCAAGTAAATTATACTGTCAAGGCACAGAAAAGTATAAAAAACATTGTCAAAATAGTCCATCTGCTATAATTGGTTCAATCTGAATTTTATGAAGCGACGAGAATACTTTTTGTACGCAAAGAAAATAAAAATAACGTCATTTATTCAACAATTCGTCTCCTCTCTGTGTCAGCTTAGCGCCATTTTGGAGAGCATCCGATGGACGCAAAGTACGTACGCTATTCTCTGTCATCAGTAATGCATGGATACGCGGTTTCCGTTAAAATCAAAGCGTAAATAAACGTACAATACGTATCCAATACGGGTTTGGAACGACATGGGAGTAAGTGCTTAATGACAAAATTTTTGGGTGGAGTATCCCTTTAACCGACCAGAAAGATTTGCCAGAAGGTGCTCGGCCAATGGGTGGAGCTTGACGTCCCTAACCCCAGAGCCGCAGAGAGACAGAGTTGCGACAACAGAAGTTCGGAACGCTCGATCGTCACGTGGTTCACGTAGACCTCAAATAGTTCCAGGAAGTTCATAGCGGGCAATTGGAATACATTGAGTTAGAGAGACAGAACTGCAATTTTTGGTAATTAGTAGACTATAAAGTAATTTATTTACATTATTTCTATAAATAATGTATACATTAATGGATAGTATATATATGTAGTTGTATCAGTGTTGTTTTTTTAAAAGATAAATATTTGAGGATTAATGTGGTCAGCTATCCTTACCTGCCTTGTTAACATATTTTAGGCTGACGTTACCATGGTAAAAGTCCATGTTTGCTATATAAACAACATCGTGGTCTTTTACCAAGGTAACTTCAGCCTCTCTCTATAAATATAATTGTGTGTGTGTGTATGTTAGTCAAGTGCAATCACATCTTGTTGAATAAATTCATTATTTTTGTTTTCTTTGCGCACAAAATGTATTCTCGTAGCGATGTAAAATTTGTGTTCCGAAGATGAACGAAGGTCTTACAGGTCTGTAACAACATGAAGGTGAGTAATTAAAGGGGTTATATGATGCGATTTCAAGTTTTCCTTTCTCTTTGGAGTGTTACAAGCTGTTTGTGCATAGATAAGATCCCTGAAGTTGCAAAGACTAAAGTCTCAAAACCAAAGAAATATTCTTTATAAAAGTTAAGACTTGACCACGCCCACCTAAAACGGCTCATTCAGACACGCCCCCACATGTCTACGTCACGGTGTGGGGAGATTTGCAAAACACCGCCCAAATGTATACGCAAAGAAAGAGAGTGAGCCTTATTCTCGCTGTAGTATTGTTGCTGCCGCCAGCGCCATGTCGTGGAGACGATGTGTTTCGTTGTGAAAACCAAACTACTTTGTTTGGGCTTCTAAAAGAGGACACAACTAGAAATCAGTGGTTAAGTTGTATTTACAACACTGTTTCAGAACAGTTCAACCCAAATATTCACGTGTGTGCATCGCATTTTACGGAGGACTATTTCCTGAACCTGGGAGTAGCCTGCCAGCTATGCTCAAAGCAGTGGCGGCACTAGGTCGGGGCTATAGCCCCATCAGAAACTTGCTTAGCCCCGGCACAGCCCCCCCAAGGATTTCCAAATGATTTTCCTGTTTTGTTTTTTTAACTCTCAGTGTCACTCTCATTAACATTGAAAAATAAACATTAAAAACTTAAAAAAAAAAAAAAAAAGTGCCTAATATGTGGCCTATATACAATTGATAATATGGGGGAGGGGTTAAGCAACTCAAGCAAGCAACGCGCAAACTTTGCGCAAGACGGTGAACGTCAGTCAATTCACTATAGAGAAAGTGAAAGTAAAACAAACTGACAGCTAATGCTGCATTAGCATATTCTCTCTGAGACAACGAGAGACGAATCTACTTTAACATATGCTGATAACGGTATATAACTGTCTTAAATTATTCCCTTAATATTTCTCTTGTGGCTTGTATAGTGAAAAACATGAGAAGAAACGTATTTCGCGTTAAACTGGTTGTTTTTAAAATCAGTGCATGAAATAAAGCTGCTCTGAATTTTCATTGATGACTGCAGTGTTAAAAATAATAATTATAGGCCTATAATTCATTGTATAAATTAATAGACCTGTTTAAAAAAAAAAAACTTTAAAAGCATTTTCAATGAGGATTAAGCTAGCCTATTTTATTATCCTCACTTTTTATTATTATTTTATTATTTTATTATTATGCTGCTGCTGATCCAGAAAGAGCAACACAAAACAGTCTTTTCAACCACACATCATTATTTCTGTGTTACAGACATTTTAAATAACAGAAGTACTGGGATAAAAGTTTATAGTTTGGGTATAAACACTTTGTCTACAGTAGCGATCAAAACGAAAGTATCTTAACACTTGTAGTTGTATGTATTGTAACGCTTATCCTCTTCCGCCTGGAGGTGGCGACAACCCGTTTAAAAAAGTATTTGTCATTGAATTATTCATTCAAAGAGATTCCAATAGTGAAACAAGTCTTTATGAAGTGAGACACTGACTCCTTCATTGAATTTTTTTTTTTTTTCAAATGAATATATATTTTTAAAAGACTTAAGCAATGAACATTTTGTAAGAACCACCAATAAATTACGTTATTTTGTTTAGTTTTCTAATCTTTTTTATTTTTCAGAATAGTGATCTCCAATTTATTAAAAAAAATTGTGATTCTCAATTTATCCAGAATCGTGCAGCTCTAGTTTACATTTGCGTTGTTTATTACTGCATATAATTCATTAAAATAGAAGTTTAATTTCATAAAGTACAAGTTGATTTCAAAATGCACCTACATTTTTTGCATTTTGTGGTTTTCAGTTGAATAAAAGACTATTTTTCCCTATATATTTCATCGAGGATTTTTTTTAAAAAAAAGTCTAAAAATCTCGTCTCGTTCTCGTGAACCCAGTCTCGTGTCTCGTCTCGTCTCGTGAGATAAGTGTCTCGTCACACCCCTAAAGACAGTATAAGTCATTATAATCAGTAAATATGTCCCCACTGGATGCAACAGATGCCTCGTTTGTAATGGGTTTTATTGTTTTTGTGTCGTCACGCCAGGACACGGCATCACAATGCGGTAAGGGGCGTAACATTTCCGTCTCACGCTTGAGGTATTCAGGCAATCACAACGCACTGGATAGCTGGCCAATCAGAGCACGCCTCGCTTCTCAGAACAATGAGCTTTGTAAAAATCGGCGCGTTTCAAAAAAATGCGGAGCATAGAGCAGCAACAATAATGTACAGTATGTGGAAAATAATGTGTTTTTTGAACCTTAAACTGCATAAACACATTGCATTACAGCAAATACACAAAATAATGTTCTTTTTAGCAACATCATATGACCCCTTTAATGACTGTATTTTCATTTTTGGGTGAACTATCCCTTTAAAGAGAAGCATCATCTGACCCATTTATGAATTTTTAATTTTCATAGTAAGGACAGCAAAATGTCCTCCCAAAGTGGTTTTAAATACATGTTTTACTGTAAGGTTATAAATGTGGCTTCCTTGAACCTTGCTTGCAGTTCATTCTGAAGCTGCACAATGGAGAGACGGTTTAATGTTAAGAAGAACCCGGCTCTGCTATTTGAGTTCAGTGACGAGGAAAGCGACATGACCCCACACATGACAAGTGATGGAGATATGAAAGAGGAAAGAGACCGGACTCTTCATATGACGAGTGATGGAGGGATGAAAGTGGAAAGAAATGTAACCCTACATATGACATGTGATGAAGAGATGGTAGAGGAAACATACGGGGGTCTTTATATGATGAGTGATGGAGGGATAAAAGTAGAAAGAGATGTGAACCCATATACGACAAGTGATGGAGTTATTTTAGAGGAAAGAGACGTAACCCAACATATGACAAGTGATGAAGGGATAGAAGAGGAAAGAGACGCAACTCAACATGAGACAACTGATGGAGGAACAGAAGAGGAAAGAGACGCAAACCTACATATGACAAGTGACAGAGGGATGAAAGTGGAAAGAGACGTAACCCAACATATGACAACTGATGAAGGGATAGAAGAGGAAAGAGACGCAACTCAACATATGACAACTGATGGAGGAATAGAAGAGGAAAGAGACTCAACTCAACAAATGACAAATGGAGGAAATGAAGAGGAAAGAGACGCAACCCTACATGCGACAAGTGAAGGAGGGTTAGAAGAGAAAAGAGATGCAACCCTACACATGACAAGTGATGGAAGAATGGAAGAGGAAAGGGACTCGACCCAAGATACAATGAGTGACAGAGGGATGGAAGAGGAAAGAGACTCGAGTCTACAAACGACAGGTGATGGAGGGATGGAGGAGGAAAGAGATGTGACCCAACATATGAAAAGTGATGGCAGGATGGAAGAGAAAAACTATGTGACCCTACGTACGACAAATACTGAATGGATGGAAGAGGAAAGGGATCTGGATGGAGAAACTGAGCTGGAGGAGGAGCTCTCTGATGAAGCTTCTGAAACAGAGGACAATACGGAGTTTGACCCAGACTACCGCTCTAGTGATGGAGAAGGGTCAGAGGAAGAGTCAGAGGTCACTGCTGACAAAGAGACGGCTTATCAGTCCAAAAATGGAAACATATCGTGGACTTCAAAAACTCCTCAGAGACAACGTGGGAGATTACGAGCTCATCGTATTATCAAAATGACCCCTGGACCAACCAGGTTGGCACGTGCCAATGCTGAAGACATAAGATCAACATTTGAATTGTTTTTCCCAGATTATATTAAACAGATTTTGATTGAAATGTCCAATTTAGAGGGGAAACGTGTGTTTGGTGCTGCCTGGAAGGAACTGGACTGGACAGACTTGCAGGCCTTTATTGGTCTGTTGTTTCTGTCCGGCGTGTATCGAAACCACCATGAGGCCATGAAGTCCTTATGGGATGCTGAGTCGGGAAGGCCAATTTTTCGTGCTACCATGTCACTGAAAAATTTTAAGAGTTTGTCAAGGGTCATTAGCTTTTACAAAAGGAACAAAGAGCGTAGCCGACAGAAAAAAGACAAGCTGGCATCAATAAGGAACATCTGGGATAAATGGGTTGAACGCCTGCCACTCTTGTACAATCCAGGCCCAAATGTCACTGTGGACGAGTGCCTGGTCCGTTTCAGAGGTCGCTGTCCTTTCAAACAATACATGCCGAGTAAACCAGGAAAGTATGGAATTAAAATCTGGGCGGCATGCGATGCCATATCAAGCTACGCGTGGAACATGCAGATCTACACTGGCAAAGCTGCTGACGGAAAGTCAGAAAAGAACCAGGGAATGCGAGTGGTCCTGGACATGACAGACGGTCTAGAGGGACACACCATCACATGTGACAACTTCTTCACCTCGTACGCCCTCGGCGAGGAGCTGCTCCAAAGGAAAATGACCATGATTGGAACCATCAGATCAAACAAACCTGAGCTCCCACCTGCGCTCCTGTCAATGAAGGACAGGGCCCGATTATCATCCATGTTCGCCTTCACTGATACACACACTCTTGTGTCCTACTGTCCCAGAAAAAACAAAAATGTGCTTTTGATGAGCACTTTCCACAGAGACGCTAAAGTAAGTGACAAAGAGCACAAGAAGCCAGAGATAATTCTAGACTACAACCACACCAAAGGCGGAGTTGACAACCTTGACAAGGTATTTTGCTACTTTGCATTATTTATTCGTTTTTATTCAAGGCCAAATGCCACATATAAAGTGAAATGAATAAGCTAAAGCTTTGGTGTTTTGTGTGTGTGTCATTTTGTTTCCAGCTTGTTGCCACTTACACCTGCCAAAGGAAGACGTCACGTTGGCCCATGGTGATTTTCTTCAACATGTTGGACGTCTCTGCCTACAATGCATTTGTGCTGTGGATGGAAATAAATCATTCATGGAACAAAGGGAAGTTGCATAGAAGGAGGCTCTTTCTGGAAGAGCTAGGGAAAGCTCTGGTGGCTCCTCTCATGAAAAGACGGGCAAAAATTCCCCGCACTCCAGCCTCTAAGAATATGGTGATGGAAGCACAAGCAAACTCATCACCAATCGAAGACACTTACCTCGCACCAGTAACCCCAGGCAAGAGGAAAAGATGTGAGGTCTGTGAACGAAAGAAGGACACAAAAACCAGTTTGACGTGCAGTGAGTGTAACATATACATTTGTGGGTCACACGCTGTTATAACCACTCGCTGCCAAGAATGCAGCGAGAAGGTTTAAACAAGATTTAACCACTGCTCATGTACTGTTTGTTACTTGGATTTGTGACCAATTCTTTTCTTCCGATTTTCTTTACTAACTTGTTTACCATTGCAAAATGTGTAATCTGTTTATTGCCCCTTTGTTGACTTTTTTTTAAAATTAGTTTACTGCATTAGAGTTACTGAATATTGATGTATTAAATAAATTATAAGCTACAAAATTATGTATGCTGTCTTTTCATTGTAAAACTCTTTGTAAGCATAATGTGGCATCACTGCAAAAACGGACATTTCAAAACAAGTGGATTTAAATATTACAATCTTTGACAAATATTCATTTTTCTAGGTAAGAATATCCTAAGTATATTTCCAAAATTATAACTTGTATCTAGAAATTAACTTTGTTAGAGCATTGGGTTACTGTGATCATAGACCAATATGTGGATCACTAACGCCACCTACTGGTTATAATTGTCATTGTCATGACAGCAGATGTTCGAACAACATACATATTTCCATGATTTTTCAGAATGCAGCCTATGTTTCGACTGCAATAAAAGTAATATAAAATTTGTTTAGGGAGATAATTTAGAGAGAAATTAGGACTAATTATTTAATATAATAAGTTTAGTCCTATTAAGTGAAGTTACTACATTTTTTATTGATTTAATTAAAAATATAATAATAAATCATACATTTTAGTTTGTTAATTTATACCCTGGTGTTGTTGTAATATCATATGAGGAGAAATCTAAAAAACTGTCCTGCTAATGCTCCTCTATAATGATAGTTAACAGTGACCAACTTCAGGCCTTAAAATAAGATGCAAAACTATCATAGAATGATCGCATTCTACTTGTGCCATTTTGTGGTTATTTTGGAATAAATGTAAAAATGCTTAAAAAGCACTAACCTGATGAGAAACATACTTTGTTTTAATTCCTAGAATGTTACTTACATTGACAATGTAAATATACTAAATAGAATTGTATTGGTTGTTATTTTCTTGATAGTATAAGTGATGATTGTTTGTTTAACCTGAAAATTTTTCAATTTTGGGGTGAATTATCCCTTTAATCTGTATTTAAAAAAAAACTTTTAGCAATTAAAACTGTTGGTTTTATTTTGTATGTATTTTCAGTGTTATTTTATAGGTCCACTGAAGGCCAGTCCAAATGGCTTTCATGTCCAGACTGTCCCGGTCACGGAGTAATTCCAGATCTCCCAGCAGAAAGGACTCTGAGAAAAGCTCTCCTGTACTAACTCTTGCTGAACTCGAGCGTCTGTTGTACACTGGGAAAACTGCCTGTAATCACGCAGATGAAGTGTGGCCAAGACTCTACATAGGTGACCAGTGAGTAGCCCATGAATAGCTGCGGTTTTGGTCATATATAGGATGTTGAACACAAGATTATGCTTTAGTTGCTCATACAAAAAAACTAGTATTGAATTTTTCAAACACAAAAAGATATGCAACATCATGGTCTTCATGGATCATAAAATGCCTTGTTTTGAATAATACATTTAACAAAGCATGAAATGGCAGTAAAAGAGCAATATTTTCTCCTGTATAGATAGATAAACTGCTGTGTACAAATGTCTCACTTAAATTTGCAGAGAAATTGCCTCAAACCACAAAGAACTCGTCAAGCTCAGGATCACGCACATCCTCAACTGTGCTCAGAGCAAATGGAGAGGTGGTGCGGAGTATTACGCTGGCATGAACATCACGTATCACGGCATTGAAGCCCATGACTCACCCTCCTTCGACATGAGTGTCAACTTCTACCCATTCACAGAGCTCTTAGTACTGGAGGTCAGTTCATAAGGGGTCTTTTTCTTTCAACCTGAAGTTTCTCAGTCTTATTGAAATCGAAAGCAAAAAGGGTTTTACAGCCTTATGATGCTATAGAGTGCATTAGTGCCCACTCATTTTTTCAGCAGCGTTGGTTCCGGAAGTATTTTTTCCATTCATTTTTCCCATAAAAAAACCCTATGGGGTTTGTTAAAGCGATATAAGTCATGAACCAAACCGACTAGTCATGAGGTGAATCACAATGTTACAAACTTTCATTTGAAGCAAAAAAAGTATTTGAAAATTGGACAAAAAAAATAAGGTACAAGACTGTATTTAACAGCTTTAGTGAAGGAAAGAACTACAATCCCATGATGCACTGTAAATTATATAATCAGATTAAAAAAAGATTGTGAAATATAAAAGTAGTTATCAAGTTGTTCATTATATAGAAACAATATATTTGAAGTTTATTGCAGATACATATATATATATATATATATATATACACACACACACACACACACACACACAACATTTTTAAGCATTTTGATAGGGTAGGGAGACTGGATTACATCATTCGTGTTTCTTCATAGAACTGAGCCCAGCTCATTTGGCATGGTTTTCTGATTGGTGGAATTTTCTGTACAGTATCATGGGTAATGTAGTTTTTCACTGCTGAACATGACTGTTTTAAAAATAAGTATAAATAATGCAAAACATGGCTTAAACAAATACTTTAGCTTATTATTTGCCATTAAAAAAGTGTTTCTCTATGGATAAAATGAATGAAGTTGACCTTATTCTTCACGTAAAAATGCACGCGGCCATTTGTAAATTTTATGGGTCTTGCTTCCAGTCTCATTTGCTTCCAGCTATTTTTAGCTGTACAAAACTGCTGGTTTTGCTGCTTGATACTGCAAATTGGGTGTCTTACCATATTATTTTAGTGTGTTATCTTAATTATGAACACACTGGTTTGTAATGCAAACAGTTTTACTGTTTACTGCACATTGTTATTATTCTCTTTATTTCTCTATAGCAACTAATGAACCGGAAATCTCACCCATAGGCATTTAGGAATAAGGTGGATAGGAGAAACTTTTTGTTCTTTGTTTATTTCCAAAACTATTTATGTACTGGTTGAGTGTGCATTTTATTTTATTTTATTGTATTCATTATTCCTGTGTGCTTATATGTGGCTTGTATTTATATTCTGAAATTCTATAAAAAAAAATTAAAAATAAAAAATAAAAAAAAGTGTGCATATGAATGTGGTCCAAAAATCCACAAAGACTACAAGTAAAAATTCTTCTATTTCTTTATTATTTTCTAATTTATGGTTTTAATCACAAATTAAATTATCAGTATAATACTTTGAGTAAAAGTTGGAAAATTTACATGAATTTGAGGATGTTTTAGTATTTGCTATGTCACTCTTTGTACTTGACTTTTTTTTTGTAAACCATATGAACATTTTGACACAGCAACGTTTATTTTGTAGGAACGGTTCTTGTGCATTGTGCCGTCGGGCTAAGCAGATCTGCTACGTTGGTTCTGGCCTACCTCATGATTCGGCAGAACATGACTTTAGTGGAGGCCATCAAGACCGTGAAGGACCACCGCGGAGTCACGCCGAACCGCGGTTTCCTACGGCAGCTCAGCGGTCTGGACAGTGTACTGCACGCCAGCCGCAATGCAACATAAAGCCACTGGTAGCATCTGAATTTCAACCATTCTGGCCCAGTCTTTGACCTAATGTGTTTGTATTACAGTAAATGAGAGCAGAGTGTCTTTACATACAGTGAGTTTATTCCAGCTGTCCTTCTGCGGTCAGTAGAAATGCCTTATTACATCAGGACCTCTAGATATGTGTGTAATGCCTTATTCACTGTTAAATGTTCACATCTGTTCATGTGACTACCCACTGAAATATTGTAGTAGCTTCCTCTGAGTTAATCACTACAGAGAATGACACACGTGTTTTCGTTAAAAGGGGCCATTCACACAAAACACAATTTTGCATTTAAAATGCAAGTTTAATTAAAACAACACAAGGTGCGTGACAACAATGAGGTCATCGCACCATTGGCATTCAGTTCAAGATTAACTGGACAGACAGAATGTGGAAACAAATATGGAAAACAAAAACATCTGCCATCTTGAACAGATCTTAAGCAAGCAGCTATCCACCTTATTTTTCCCGTAAGAGCAGACGTGGCCATTTGTAAATTTTATGGGTCTGGCTTCCGGTCTCATCCGCGTCCAGCTGTACAAAACTGCTCGTTTTGCTGCTTGATATTGCAAATTGGTGTGTCTTACCATATTATTTCAATGTATTGTCTTAATTATGAACACACTGGTTTTTAGTGCAGAGAGTTTGACCGTTTACTGCACACTGTTATTCTTCTCCTTATTTCCCTATAGCGGCTAATGAACCGGAAGTCTCGCCCATAGGCTTACTTCCTCGTTGATTAAGGTAGATAACTATATGAGCCACACAGATATGTCATAGTAACTGAATAGCAGTGCCCTAGCAACCATCCACAACACTTTTGTAACCACCTAGATATATACACAGGATGCATTTTTGCATTTAAAAACGTGAAATACAGCCCAGCAGGAACCGGACATCAATATAAGCCGTTGGACAGTCGTTGCATTTTGGTTGAGAATGAAAATCAGGTTGATGTCAGTTTTTAACGTCAATTTGATGTTGATTTAACATTGGATTTTGGTTACACAACCTAAAAACAATAAAATATCAACGTCAGCTGACGTTGGTATTGGACGTGAAATTAATGTTGACATTAGACGTTGAATTGACATTGAATTTTGGTCACCTGATGTGGCATGCCTTGTGCATGCCTTGTCATGCACGAGATTCTGCAGAAGGTACAAGATGTGAGCGCAACGGTCAAAATGTCCATTTAGCACATTTTTACATAAAAACAATGGACAAGCAGTGCAGTGCAACAATGGACAAGCAGTGCAGCAGAATGCAAAAACAGAATGCTTTTTTAACATTTAACAAAAAATCCGACTGCAGCGGTCAAACACGTTTACACACACGTTTACATAGAAAAGCAATGGAAAAAACACATTCTGTGTGAACATTCCATGAGCAAATGCCACAGGGTTGGGGCTAGAAGGGATACAGCTACGGCCAGATAGTCCTACTGTGCACCATAGATATGTATACGTAGATACCTCATTAGCGACTGTTTTTATGGACCGCTATATGTAAGCTGTCCGCCGTATTGTAATGGTCAACTTGACGTCATTCACCGTAGTAATCACTGAATATTCAAAAGATGCCACAATCCTGCACAGAACGCTCAACGGCTCTGTGCGAACCTACAGTATGGTGAATGATGTCAAGTTGACCGTTCCAAGATGTCGGCCTCATTTACCTGCCTGGGGCGGTTGAATGGGGCATCTATACATATCTATAATGTGCACATCAATATTGCGTCATTTTTGTCACACTGCACAACAATTAATTACTGTATTTGCATTATGGTAAGGGGAGGTTTAGGGTTGGGGTAGGTGTAGACGTTAATAAAATGCAATCTAATAGGTAGCAAATTTAATTTATTGTTATTTTCCAGGCCGTAGCTGTATCCCTTCTAGCTACAGACTTCCATCCCTAGACATGGCAATGCCTTAGCAACTGCCAACAGCACCTTAACAACAACCCAGAACAGTGTACCACATAATACTACCATAGTGATTATCCAGAACGCCCTAACATCACCCTAATATTTTGGTGGCCGGGTTGTCACAAGAAGCACCGCCATCCAGAAGATGCAATTTTTCACACAAATTAAAAATTTTCCTATGATGCAGTGTTATAATATTATGAAATTTTGAAAGTATGATCCATAGGTTTTGCATTTAAATTTAGGTAATGTAGCCGGTCACATTCATTACAGTGAATCAGATCATGTGATATGACACTGAGCTCTAGTGTAAATGAGACTATATGCAAATTACAGTCAGTTTTGTTACACATTAACTTATTAACGTGTGCTTTGTATAAATACTAAAAAAAAAAAAGATGTCATGTGAAGTATTCTACATGTTTCAGGTTGTCTCTTTTTACTTGTTTTGTATGGTATTGTAATATAGAGTAGCAAATGTACACAACAAGTGCAACCTTCTTGTACTTACAAATCCAGCAAATCCTTAAGTGCAGTACAATGTACCAACTGTAGCTGTATGAATTACAGTGTGCTAGTATTATTGTCATTTCTGTACATTTGTATTATTGGGGACAGCGGTTTATTGTGTTTGTGTATGTGTCCGTTGTCGTAACATCTAACAAATATTCACTGCAACAGCTAGAGCTGAAATACTGCCAGGACTGCAAATCCCTTCCACTGTACGTGGATCTAAACTACACACCAGTTTGTGTCTTAGGAACAAGTGTTGATCGCTTAGAGGTTAAACTTGTTTTGGACCAAATTGAGCGGGAGCGTGCAGCCGGAGACAAAACAGGGTGTTCAACAAAATTTTATAACATTGTTATTTTATTTATAATGCACATGAAATCTAATAAACATAATATTTCGTTTTTCAAGTTGTGTTTGTGCTTGATCTGGAAAGGTCTGTTTATGCATAGCTGTTTAAATTATATTTCCAGCAAAACAGTTTTCTTTTCATTTTTTAAATTTCACAAAAAATAACATGAGAAACAGCCATGTATTGATCATTTATTGTTTAAAACTTAAAGGCAATATTGTAGCCTACAAAAAAGGCATATATGCCACTGTTTTTATTTTAAAATTTTATTTAGTTAAGAATGTCTTTATGATGCTTTTCTCTTCATAAGATGTTAACTGATGGACTGGAGTGGTGTGGATTACTTGTGGATTATTGTGATGTTTTTATCAGCCGTTTGGACTCTCATTCTGACGGCACCCATTCACTGCAGAGGAGCAAGTGATGTAATGCTAAATTTCTCCAAATCTTTTCTGATGAAGAAACTTACTCATCTACTTCTCGGTTGGCCTGAGGGTGAATACATTTTCAGCAAGTTTAAAAAATTTTTTGGGAGAACTATTCCTTTAAAATCTTTATAAGAGCGCCACCCTGTGACCAAGTCATGCAAAATGTAGTGCATGTTGCATTTAACATACCAAATGTTTTGATTTTCGTGATGATCAAGTATTCGCAATTAAAATGATTGACTGATGAAATATGAACTCTGTCCTCACTGTCCCAGTGACGGCTGACTCTAAGTTCACTTTGTAGTGGAGAGTTTTGAAGTCATGTCTGAATGTTGCACTGTGGTGTCATTTAACCTTTGTTAAAGTCTTGTTTGTCAGAGAGCAGAGCTGAATGTTCCCACAGAACCACTGAATGTTTAGGGCTGTTTGTTTGTGAAAAAGGAAGTTGGTGAGGGAGCATGGAGGACTAATCATTTGTTATTTGAAAATATTAAAAGAGAAACTACTAATTGTCTACAGACATATTTACAGTCAGCTAATAAATTTCACTAATTATGTAGTTAAAACAATAAAATAAAATGCTTTTTTTCTTAATCCCAACGCAATAATTGAATGTCCAGCATAATGAGAACGTGAACAAAATTGAAAATTAAGAATAACTCTCTATAATTCTGCCATAAGGTCATGCAATGAGCAGGAACACTCTCATAGATTATATTAAATATTAAATGAATCTTCTGTGAATTCACTCTGGTGTCTAATGGAGACTAATGTCAGACTTGTTAGCAGGGTGTGAACAAATAACTCACTGAGTCAGCATGACCAGCGCCCAGGATACAAAGACTCTAAAGCAACCGGCACCGAATTTGCCTTTAACCAGGTCAGATTTCTGTCTGAACATGCCTTTTAAAATCTCCTTCATTTTCTTTGAGTTTAATGTTGCAAAAAAATCCAGACAACTTAGATAGAAACAGTTTGTCTATTCTGATTTATAAATAATTTTTCTAAAATGGAAAACAAATTAGGAGATTTTGACTGTGATTATTTTATTCTTATTTTTCAAATGAAACATTTTGACTAAAAAAGGGGTCAAGAAATGTTTATGCTGTTTTTTTTTTAATAATACTACTATTTATGCAATACTTTTTTATATACTTTTGAGGTCACAGACGTTTTCTGTTATATAACATAAATAGAAACACACACACTAATTATAATATATCATATTATATAATTACGGTTTCTTTTTATAATAATGCAATTTATTTTAATGAAAATGAGAAGTTTTTGACGGAGTGAATCGCTGGATAATTAGTGAATCTTCTGAAATTTAGGCTCCGCCTCCTGAATTACAGGCGGAGTTTATTGTTTTCTCGTGCATGTGGATGTTTATGTCTGTCTGCGGTCCGTTACATTGTTTGATGTCCGTGATCTGGTCGGGACTTTAATTTATTCACATTTACAGGCTCTCAGTTCTGTAGATGTAACTAAACAGTCAGTGATTCATTTGAGCCGTTTGACACTTGATCCGTGAGAATCAACAAATCCGAGTATGAAGAATAAACACTGAAATAAAGACACTCAGGAGCCTGTTTATAATGGTGAGCTTTAGTTTCAAATTAATATTTAATGTCATTGTAAATTTGTGAATATGTTTTCTTTATCTTTCAGAATATATATATATATATATATATATATATATATATATATATATATATATATATATATAATTTTATTTATTTATTTATTTTTGGTAATCTGTAAAAAGTACTAAAAACTGCCTGCTTTAAAGACTTTCAATGTTTTTTCTTCAGGTTTCTAACCTTAAAATTAGCTAAATATTAGCCTAAGCTTGTTCAGGCTCATATTGTTATGAAATTGGGTACGTCTTACAAATAATCACCTAATTTTCCATAAATGACATATCAAATATTTTGACTTCTTTCAGGGCTTCTTTCTTCGTCTTCAGGAAATGATTCATATTTAAAATAGCATGCCTCCAGTGACCTCTCAGGAACTCCCTCTCAACATCTATGTGGTCATCTTTGGCACTGGGATCTTTGTCTTTGTTTTAAGCCTGATATTTTGCTGCTTCTTTATAAGGTAAGTGTGACTGTATTCTTAATAGTTTACCAGAACAGCCAGTTTGGACTGTGCAGATCCTGGGTGACGTTTCTAAAACTCTTCTTTGTGACTGGACTTCATCAGTATTGTCCTGTAAATAACGCCTGTGACAGACTGACAGTCGCAGAGCAGAAAGGACTTCCTCTGGCCTCACGCGCTTCCGAACTCGAACAATTCAGGACTAGATTGTATCTCTGTGTTTTTTGTTCACGATGCTATTTTTGACCAAAGCCTTTGGCTAATGTCATGTCAAACACTGAGAACTACAAATCCCCCCTCGCCAAATTTGTGTTTAGAAACATAACGACATAGCACAGCCTTTGTCTATACTGCCATACTGATGTCGAAAGAAAAAAAAAATTACATTGAAATTTTTAAAAATAAATTAAATAATATTGGATATAAAATAAAATACATTTGTATAATATTTATACTATATAATTAAGTTAGAAATCTTTATTGTCATTAAAAAAAAAAAGTCAATCCTTGTTAATTAATTGTATGGCC
The DNA here is from genome assembly GCA_039654775.1 of Spinibarbus caldwelli. Lineage (NCBI taxonomy): Eukaryota > Metazoa > Chordata > Actinopteri > Cypriniformes > Cyprinidae > Spinibarbus > Spinibarbus caldwelli. Next base: position 4,303,204 of record CM077267.1, read on the forward strand.
TATTTTTCTTTGCAGTAAGTTGAGACATCAGGCTCGCAATGTGAGAGCTGGATACAAGATGGTGAGTGTATGATGTGAGATTATATCATATCATCAGAAAGTATTTGACAATTACATCACACTTAAAAACCTCTCAGATGCTGCAGGATTTTTCTCTTCACTAATGTCACTTTTCTTCATGTTTGAAGTCTCACTTTGAATCTGCTGGTGTTTTGGTGATTTTTAGTGGATGTATGAAGTCAGTTCTCCTCAAGTTCACACAGGTGTCCTATTAGAGGAACCAAAGGTGTAGAAAATCACATTAACTAACAACACATTCACTAACCTCAAACATTACATTTAACTTTGTTTTCAAACTTATCTTAAAAATCCAAGATAAAATGTTCTTAGAAAGTTTGCTTGTACCATTTGCTGTGATTTTTTTTAATTGAATGCAGTAACATTCAGACATTTTTATGTCAATTACATCAAGTCACCTTTATTCCTATAATGCTTTACAAAACAGAGATGGTTTTAAAGGAGCCTCACAGTATCAACAGGAAAATAACAGAATCAATTATGCAAAATTCAAATATGAGATTCAGTTTCAGCAATAAAGCAGCTGTACATAAACTAATAGTGTCATTATTCAGCTCCAGTCAGTTCAGCATTGGTTCAGTTCAGTGCTCAGTTCAAATGAGTTTATTTCAGCTATAAACATCTCTAAAAAGGCAACAATGTCATTGTTCAATGTTCATTTAATTCAGTTCAATAATTGTTGATGATGCAAAATTAGTGTCTAAGAAGTGTCTTTTTGCAGCCACTACTTTAAAACCAAAAATAAATGACTGTGTTTTGCATTACAGGTTGTATTTAAAGATGAAACAACACGGTTACATGCACATGGGGTAAAAGTTTTTGTCTATAAAGTTATCAAAAGTTATTAAAAGGTCAAAGTTATTTGACTACTTGGAAAGTTTTGAAACTTTAAACGTTCTCTCCCTCCTGTACATGGTGATTTCTCAGTTAACATGTGCAGTCTGTTTGGAGGACTTCAGGACAAAAGATGAGCTTGGAGTGTTACCATGCCAACACGCCTTTCACAAGAGGTAAATCCCGGAGATGTCTTTTATCATGCTAATGCTATTAAAGAAAAGAGGTTCACTAAAGTGAACTCACCACGGCCTGTGCCAATTGTAAAAGCCCGTTTACACCAAGAACAAGATAAATAATGCTAATTATTTTAGCGCCCACACCAAAGCAAAATATCTCATGAGTGCGTGCTGCCGTTATGTCTGTCGCTTCAAAAGTGAATTCTGATTTTAAGGTCCATCAGCTGGAAAAAGTCGTTCTGACTGTGATTCCAACGATATGGCTTACCGTTATCGTTATTTAGTTTGACCATATGTCATCTTTTTCCCGGAAATGTCTTGGCCAGGATTTCTAAATCCCCTAAAATGTCCCAGTTTTCAGCCAGAGCCGTTAAAAAATAACGGCTCTGGCTGAAGGCAATGACTGAAAAGTAGTTTGACCAATAGCTGGCAGGCATTGTAAACAATTGACCAATCATGGCGTGCGAGTAGGTGGGATCTACAGAAAACGCTGTAGAAATGCAAATACAATGTACATAAAATGAATTAGGACTATAAAGAGACTGTCAATAGAAAAACAAACCTAAAACACATGATTTTAGAAATGAGAAAAAAAAATCGGACGTACCTCCATATTCTCATAGAATTAGAATGATTATTAAAACTTTATTGTTGTTATAGTCCTTGGTTTTAACGGGCCACAGTACTTTCAGCATAACTGTTAAGAAGCATTTCTGATGTTTTGTCTTACCAGGTGTCTGGTGAAGTGGCTGGAAGTGAGATGTTCATGTCCCATGTGCAACAACCCCATCAGCGCTGCTCTGGAACAAACGCACAGCCCAGGAAACCTGCTGGATGAACTGCTCTAAACCTCCTTTTCTGCCAAACTCTAACCTCATTAAAGATATACTTACAATTAAGTTCTCTGATACGGGTGACATTTTTACCTAGTGATCTTACACAATTCAAACAAAAGACCTTTATTTAAAAGCACTGCTGTTTTAAAACAACATTTGTAATGTTTTTGTATGGTTTAAAATGTTTGCAGAATGTTTACATACAATAATGTGGGTTTCTTTTTCTTTTCTTTTTTGGCTGTCCTGTGCATGTAAGAATTTGCAAGTATTCACTTAATGAATATAAGTAATTTAAACTTAGTGGGACAGAAAACACATGCTAAATTTGACTTATTTTGCACATTTCTGGGCCTACGCAGTTATAATAGGATACATATTAACACTTAATTGTTGGATTTTAGTATCATTCCATTACTGGTTTTTATTACCATTTTGATTTTTTTTTAAATTTTAATTTTAGTAATATTTATTTTCTAAATATGTTTATATTATTATATTTATTAAATATAGTTTTTTTTTTAAGTTTACTAGTTGTGGTTATTTTAGTACATCAAGTTAAACTAAATTAACATTTTTGTTCTTGGCAACTAGTCAAAATAAAAAAAAGCTAGTTTATTTCAAATAACCAAAATGTTTTATGGTTTTATTTTTAGTTAACCCTGTTAAGAACCACTACACTAATAAAAAAAAAAAAAAATTAAATAAAAACAGAGCGCCACCTGCTGGCCAATAGAAAGAACTGCAGCAGAACGCTGCCATTTTAGAATCAAAACAAACTTTAATGGGCTCCTTTTGAAGACTACTATATTACAAAAGCATATCAGCACATGATAAATGAAATATCTCAGATTTCTTTAACAACAATTGAGCTGTTTTTTCCAAAATAATGAAAGAATACAAAAACCTGTTGAAAGGAATCTTGATCCATCTTTAATCCATGTTTAACTAATTGTGTCCTGGGGACCATCAGAATACATAAAACAGGACCATGACACATGGAATAAGCATCTCATTTAGGCAATTAAAAAAAAAAAACAATTTAAAAAAAGGAGAGAAAAAAAAATGTATATAGTATAGTAAGGAATGTGCATGGTTGGAATGGGAAAGGGGAGTAAGAAACAATTAAAGTTGGCCGCAATCAGCAATCACAACCTTGGCAGAGCATTTCCCGCTGCTGGATCCTTTGCCCTCGATGGTGTCCACTACGTTTATTCCTTCTACCACTTTCCCGAACACAACGTGTTTGCCGTCGAGCCTGTTCATGGACAAACAACAAGGAGCTTTAGCACTAACATCAAACGGAAATACTCTAAACATTTTAATATTCTGAAGAAACTTTAGTGCAATGGAAAGGTTCCAAGGATGTTGAAGGATGCTCTTATTTTTAAGAGTGCACACAAACATTAGTCTCAAAAAAACCGTTTACCAAGCAGTATCAGCGGTGCAGATGAAGAACTGGGAGCCGTTGGTGTTTGGTCCAGCATTGGCCATGGACAGGGTTCCCTTCCCTCCATGCTTCAGGGTGAAGTTCTCATCTGCAAACTTTTCGCCGTAGATGGACTTTCCACCGGTTCCGTTATGGTTGGTGAAGTCGCCACCCTACATCACGAGAATACGACATCAGTGTGAGCGAAAATCACTGCGTCCGATGACAGGACGGGGTTCAGATCTTACCTGGCACATGAATTTGGGGATGATACGATGAAAGCCGGAGCCCTTGTAGCCAAAACCCTTCTCACCAGTGCACAAAGCACGGAAATTCTCTATTTAGATATGGAGACATTAATGCATGAGAAGACAGTGTCTACATTTATTTATAAGAAACCCATTTAATGTGGAAAAAGATACTTACCAGCAGTCTTGGGTACAACATCAGCTCTCAGCTATTTTAAAAAGAGGAGAAAAACAAGAAATTGACATTAAGCTGATGTCCAAACTTAGAATATGTGTGAATGTCAATGAATTTATATTTTCAGATATTTTAAGTTAATTAACTGGAAAGTAATTGGCCATTTTAAGAACATCTGATTTTTTTTCTCTGCATCTCACTAGTATAATTGTGTTCTATGTGTGTGTATATAAGTATAAATATAAATATATAAAAATACACACACACATATACACATATATATATATATATATTTATATATATACACACACACACACACACACACACACACACACACACAATATATTGCCAAAAGTATTGGGTCACCCCCTTCTAATGAACAGGTTTGACTACTTTAGTAATTTCCATGAGTACAAATCTTAAAGTTTAAGCATATAATGATATTCTAGGGATTGTGTGCTTCTAATTTTAAAGCAACAGTTTGGACAGGACCCTTTTCTATTCTAACATGACAATCCCTCTGTGTATAAGGCAAGGTTCAAAAAGAAATGATTGATTTAGTCAGTGTGGAAGAACTTGACTGGTCTGCAGAAAGCCAAGTCCTAATCCCAGCTGAACACCTCTGGTGTGACTTTAAATGCAGATCTTGAGCCAAAAACTCTTTACCAAACACCAATGACTTGTACATATGGGTACAGTCATTTTAGACACTTCCAAAACTGTTGCAACAGAGATGGAAATACAATTTTTAAATACATGAATTATGTTTCCATCTTTGTTGCCAGAGTTTTGGAAGTGCCTTTTTCTGTTCTAAAGAAGTGGGTGTCCCAATACGTTTGTCCATATAGTGTATGTACAAGTCATTGGTGTTTGGTGATGAGTTTTTGGCTCAAGATCTGCATTTAAAGTCACACCAGAGGTGTTCAGCTGGGATTAGGACTTGGCTTTCTGCAGACCAGTCAAGTTCTTCCACACTGACTAAATCAATCATTTCTTTTTGAACCTTGCCTTATACACAGAGGCATTGTCATGTTAGAATATATATATATATATATATATATATATATATATATATATATATATATATACATACACACACACATATACATATACACGTCCATCTTGAGAAGGCTTTGCAGTAATTTGCTTTATTGTTTCTTGTTAAAGTATGAAAGTAGTGACCTTTTTCTGTTTTAAAGTGAGCAAAAACAGGTTTCAGACCCTATCTTTTAAAAAACGAAAACAATCGCGGGACAAAGACGTTTCAACTTCTATGACGCTGAAAAAAACTGAGCAGGTTAAACTCACGACTTCAGCGTTTCTCTGCAAACGAGATACTATTACTGCACAAGTGCATTCACTAACATTTCTGCAGTTCTGATTCAAAATGTAACGCCAGTTCGCATATTAATTAATTTATTATTTGGGTAGAATTTAAAATATGACAGCGCTGAGATGCAAAAGTTTCGACAGACAGCTAAACTCCACTATTCACCCCTCCCTTTTCAAAATGGCATCTTGGGTTATGAAAAAAATGATGGTGAAAATGGCGTCCATATAAAAAAAAAAAAAAAAAAAAAAACCTGTGCATGTAATCACTGAAAACTCCGCCATGTGCGCTCAGCTGTCAGTCTCCTGTCAATGACAGCAGCACAGCTCATATTCTGTCAGTCATAAATCTCAGATTGATGGACAGTATTCCGTGTCAGTCACAACCGGCATCACTGTAGCGTTTGATAAAAGGCCAAACGTAACATTGTTGCAGCTCGGCGCGGGAAACAATCGCTTGCCCTTCCATCTATTTCAAGATAGCGGTGCTGAAACAGTCACACTACACGCACGACAAGCTCTTTGAAAGTATTTTTAATGTAAAATACTAGTCAGTTTAATATTAACTGTGTCATGTAAATGCACATAACATTTTTTCTGACATCCGCCGCAATTCAGTCACTTTGTGTGACCTACCTCCATTACAATCCTCCCAGCACTCTTTCCATCGATGGTGATGTCAAAATAAACTCTGGGATTGGACATGATGACAAAAAAATTCAATCTGTATTAGTAGCTGGTCGCCGAATGTATCCTACAAAATGCCGCAGTTTATCGGGAAGCAGGATGTGTGCGAAAACAGGATATCTGGAAGCAGCCCGCAGCCCTTTTTCAATTGGAACCTATTCATAGCTTTCAGTCACGTGACCGGCTCTAAGACTTGAACCACAGAACCGCAGCACAAGTGTGTCAATTTTCCATCTGTTTCCCAGCCGCAAATACACCTCTCAAAAGAATAAAACAAAGGTATTTCTGAACAAAATGCAAGTTTTGGCCATTTGCAATCCATATTAAGCACCCACGGCAATATTTCAAACATAAACAGTGCGACAGAACGTTGTAAAAACACTAAAAAGGGGCTTCAAAACGATAATATTAAAAGATCAAATTCAGTATTCACCATATTAATGATGCATAGTTTACATAGACAAGCAGATGAGGTCAGAATATGAACGCAATCCGTTTAACGGTTCAGTGTTTTCCGTATAATGGTTTTCTATGGGAAGCCATTTAACGTGAAACTTTGCACATTGCGTTTATATTCTGGCTTCATCTTCTTGCCTGTACAAAATATACATCATCAATAAGGTGTTTAATGTTATTACCTGCGTTTTACTACATTATTACTTGACGCAATCTGCGTAAAAATAACTGTGGAGCAAAGCTTCGTTTTGTCCTCCAGGTGGGCGTTCCTATGAGTGTGTGACGTCACGTGAAAACAATCAATGGAGCAGTGGAACCGCTGAATGACGTGCGCGTTGTCCAATCAGAGGCGGCGCATATGAGGTGGGCGTTTGATTGACATCCTCATTGGCCCGTTAGAGTAGGTAGAAATGACGTTCCTGCGTTCCATCCAATGAGCAACGAGGGAATAGTGTGGGCGTGTACCAGCGTTGTCGTGGCGCGAGGGCGGCGGCCAGCAGCTGAATTCGCCATTACGGCGCAATATTTTAACACGGATAACGAATGTTTAGAGGATTTAATTTATTTTTTTCTACATTTCCTAAATTATGATGTCCTGGTTGATATTTAAACGCGATAGCGGGAGATACGAAGCGAGCTGAGTCAAACAAAAAGCTTTTTTTTCTCCTCAGAACGCCTGTCTTCTTGCATGACACACAGCTTTATCCGGCCACGCCCCCTTGTGTTCCCGCGTTTTGACACAATGCGGTGCTGCTCTGTTCTCTCCAAATAAAGCCAATGAAACACAATGGGACATAAGTCTTTACTTATAAAACATAATGGAAATATTTCACATCTTTAGAAAAACAAATCGATTTCAATTGTACATGTTTAATTCAATTGATAGAACTTAATGATCCACCAACACATGACAGTCAAACATCTTTTTGAACAGTTTGATCAACAAGTGATGCTGGTTTCTCAGTTTTTCATGATCATGGTCACAGATTTTGATGAATTAATTTTTTTTCTCTTTCTAACAAATTCATAAACTTTGCTAGTTAACACAGAAGAGAGATGCATACAGGCCCATCAATTATCTTTATAATTATAATAACAATTATTATATAATCAAAGATAAAATTGTATGATACACAAATGACTTCAAACAAACGAAAAAAAAAGAACAAAACCACATCCGACGACTCCTGATGCTCCTTGTATTGTTAATATACAAACTCCACTTTGCTAACGGTGCCCAAAGAGCAATGATAAATAATAAAATCAGACAAGACAGGAATCGACAGCAGACTCATCTCCCCTTCACGCCGAGAAAGCGAGCGCTGAATGGAAAACGGGGGGAATGAAGCGCATGTCTGTCATAGTGTTTAAAATGTCCTTTTTTCCATATCATGGGGTTAAGAGAAAGTTCACATCTGCGACAATAATAATACTATATCTGTACATATTTCACATGAATCCCAATGTTTTCCTCCTCAATTATGAGTGTGGCTATAAACATTAGTCCATTTTCTGTTGTGACGCTCCCATCCACCCAGATTTGTCCGAGCAAAATCTCACTACGGGAAGGTGTTTGTCCAAAAAAGGTCCTTGTGTGCATTTGTGTGTTTTATAACCTGTCTACAAGGTGCTACTGGACTGCTTGTGCTCTGTCTGGTTTCAAAGCTTCACACATTTTTGTTGACAAAGAAAAATGATTTTCTACCAAATAACAGCCCAAACTTGCATATTTAAGGGCAAGTGAAATGTGTCCGCAAGCGAGGGTGTGATTTGAGCCGACGACGATCACAGACACTAGTCCTTTTTTTCATAATGCTAGAAATCCAGACCTCGTGGCCTTAAACCCACAGGGGAGGAAGACCGTTTTTAAAAAGAACATTGAGGGGGAACAAAACTAACAAGAGAGATGAAAACAGAGAGCAGGGTGTGGCATAAAATTAGTCTGAGTTTGTGCCAAAACACACACATAGTGTGGCTTGAGGTGTGAGTGTCTGTATTTGTGTGGGTGTCACAAAAGATGACTCTTGCCTTCAATTTCCTTCGTGTGTAGGCAAATACGGTAACTCTTGAAGGGCTTGGTGTGGTGTGCAAAATGTAATAGTGCACTTCTTTAATGCTACTCTTTAAGGTCTGACATGTTGTGATTGCCTCTATTAGCACGTTCAAAAGGAAAAAGGCTACACTTGAGGTCTTCTTCAAGTAAGGCTCACTCAAGATCAAGTCATTTGTGGTTTAAAACCATGTTACATCACATGGAGCTAGTTTGTGGTCACCTTTGGTCAAAAAAAAAAGAAAAGAAATAAAACAAGTCTGCCTGTTTATTAAGAGAATTACGTTCATCCGTTTTTGTTTTTTTTTTCAAGTTGCAACAGAGACACTTTGGCTTTCCCCGTGTTATTTCTGAAGTGTAGTACTTTAGATCAGCACTGAAGTGAATTCCTCATCTAATTTAGATTTAAAACAGGAGCTGCAATGAAAAAAAAAACACGAACAATGACCCACCCCACACAATGTCATTTACACCACACGAGTCTGATGAGAGATGAGGCGTCTTTCTACAAATGATTCGAGAAAAGAGCGGGAACTCTTTCAAACTGAAATTCACAAAATCTTGACAGAGTTCAGAGAAGCAGACGAACAGTAACATTGTCACAGGAGGAAGGGAAAGAAAAAAAAAAAAAAGATCTTCGTTGCACCTTCCACTGCATTCCAGTCTCAGGAGGAAACAGTGCCAAGACGCAGTCGGATATCTGTTACGCTTTCCAAAGCTCCCCTCGACGAGCCAGGAGTGTGAGGGGTCAGGGAGGCTGTGTGTTGGACGGTGATGTACGACTGATGAATGAGCGGGACGGGGGGCTCAGTTGCTCTCGAACAGAGAGAGCAAGTCATCGTTACTGTTGTTGGGAAGGTCTGGAGGACCCAAATAGGACAGCAACTCATCTGGGTTTGTTAGCTCTGGGAGAAGCTGGAAAACAAAAAGGGAAGTCTGGATTTAAGAACCGTCCTAAGGCAATACTAATGACACTTAAAACTAATAATAAATACAGCATAGCTGGCTTTTCAAAAGACATTCACAAACATGCTGAACTATTGACCTACAAATCACATTGAAAGCAGAGGTCAATTAAGGGTTTAATTAAGAGATTTGTTGCACCACCAAGGTAAGTTTCTGTTTTGTAGGTGGACATGAGCAGTTATTTTTCTATAACACTTTTAAACAAATAACAGTTCTGTTTCCAGCAGTGCTGCAAAGTTTGTGAATCAATTCTTTCGAAATGTTTGTTCAGTAAATCAGCTGAAATTCCAAATCAGTGAATCTTTCAAAATAATCACTAGGCTCAAATGGAATCTTTTGAACTGATTTTGGAGGGAAATCTGTGGAACTGCTTTAATCACAGGGATAGTTAAAGGGATAGCTCACCCAAAAATGAAAATGTTATCATTTACTCACCTTCATGTCATTTCAGACTGATGGGGCTTTGGTTAATCTTCTGAACAAATTAAGATATTTTACTTAAACTTGACATGTTTCTGTCTCTCCAGGTAACCAAAGCTTAGAAAAACCGAAAAAAGGCCATAAAGGCGTCACAAAACTAATCCATATGAATTCCATATGAATGAAGATATCAGATCACTAAAACAATGGCTGACACACACAGAGAGCGCATCACATATGGTAAACATGGAAGCTCAATCCTGTGTCCATGATGTGATTATTATATTGCACGATATTCACAAACTTCCAGCGTTTATCAAAGGTGATTTGCTCTGTATGTGTGTTTATATGTAAACAAAAGCTTAAATGAAATCTTTTTAACATATGAAGCGATTGTATCTCTTTACAAGAATTGGATTAAACAGCTCGAATCACATGGATAAAATTTTTTGACATCTTTTGGATATTCTAAGTTTTGGTTACCTGAACTTTCAATGGAGCGATAGAAACCTGTCAGGTTTCATTAGAAATCTCTTAATTTTTGTTTCGAAGTCATACAGGTTTGGATAGATATGAGGGTGAACTATCTCTTTAAGAATAGAACACTGTAACCAATATTCCAAAATAGTTCCAAAAAAGTGCAAATGTGTCTCAAAGCAGATGTGGGCTGGCCGTTACCCAAAAGTGTTTGCAAAATCTTTCCGAAAAGGAGAACGAACAGCTTTAAACATGCATAACTGCAGGCATGGGACCTAAATTAAGCAAGAATGGATGGGAAGAAGATCATTATAAGTTGGTAGTGGGTGTACATGGAGTAAAATCCCACAGGAACGGGCGGTTGTCCTCAGCAGACCTTTAATTTTAAGTGTTGACACCATGGCCAAAAGTCATTGCTTTGATCTGGAATAGATGATTGATTCGGACTTACATCAAGGGCTGGCTCTGACACATCGCCGGGTCCCCCCAGCCCAAAGCTGTCTGTGTGCATCCGGGGATTCTGGGAGGAGTTGCGGGAGTGCATGGGTCCACCGGGGCCACCCATGTTGGAGTTACCATGGAGAGGCTGATGCTGCTGTTGCTGCTGCTGCTGTTGTTGAAGGGGATTGTGGGAAGGGTCCATGCGACTAGAGTGGGTCATCTTTATTCAGGAGGGAAGGTGTAAAGAGAAAAAGAGACAGTCAGTGAAGCTGGAACACACTGCACAGTAATTTAAAGTGCAAACCCATCTTGTGCTTCTTTTAGAGCGGGTGAGAAGTGGTTGGAAAAGCAGCAGCTGCGAGTGACAGACAGGAACACTACGCTGTGCGACGTTTGAGTAGAGACGTTTGAATAGCTCTTATGCGCAACAACATACGAGGAGGACAGAAACCAAGACGCTGGTAAAACACAATTGGGTATCCAAGGTGAGGGTCATTTAGCTGTGTTAATTCAAGCCATATAGTCAAATACATTTATGGATTTACACAATTATTATTTCATTATTTCATTTTAGCGTTTTTTTGCTAGCTAGCTGGACAGATAGATAGATAGATAGATAGATAGATAGATAGATAGATAGATAGATAGATAGATAGATAGATAGATAAATCGATGATGGATGGATGGGTAGATCGATGGAAAGATGGATAATGAATAGATAGATAGATAGATAGATGATAGATAGATAGATAGATAGATAGATAGATAGATAGATAGATAGATAGATAGATAGATGAATGGACAAAAAGATGAAGGTGAAGAATAGAAAAACAGATGGACTGATAGAAAAATAGATGGATAGAAAGACAGACAGAAAGACAGATGACAGACAGAAAGAAAGATACACAGATAGATACTTTATCAGTTTCTTGTGGTGAAATTATAATGATAGGAAAACCCACCTGTCCTGACATCGGGTGTCCCACAGGTTTTTCAGGGGTAAGGAGGCCGCTCGGCAGGTCAGACTGGTAGGAGAGAGGGGGCGGCCCAGAGGCAAACTCCCCCAGGGTTGGTGTGCCGGGGGCATTGGGGAAATCTGAGAAGCCTGGTTGGTTAGAATATCCTGAGCCACCTGAAAGACATGCAACATTAAATCAAATGGCATTTTGTCCAAAAAAAACAACAAAAACAAATCATGACTACAAAATAGAGTATTTGACTGTGAAATGCTTACTTAAACATTTTCATGTTCATATAAATGCTTCATATAAATGTGATCACTAAGAGCCCTTTACAGTTGGATATGGCAGACCCTGTTCCTGGGGACCCATTGTCCTGAAGAGTTTAGCTACAAGCCTAATCAAACACACCTGAAGCAGCTAATCAAGCTCCTCAAGATTGCTTAAAAATACAAAGGCAGGTGTGCTGAAGCAGGTTGGAAATAAACTTTCTAGGAGAGAGGGCCTCTAGGAGCAGGGTTGAAGACCTCTGGGATATGACACCTACCTTGGCTGGGATAATCAGGCGTGCTGCTGCTGCCACCTTGTGGCATCGACTGGTAGGGCGAGGAGGCCGGGCCTAAAGCTGCAATCATCTCCATGACGCTGGGCAAGATCATATGACTGGGGCTCAAGGTGCGACAGCGTTTCAGGGCAGGGCCGTCTGGGTCCTCTTTAATATGCAGGTCTGGTTTCACCGGCACCGGCTTCCAGCTGCACACTGGATCAATGGTGATCTCCTCATAGTCCGAACTAAACACAAAGTGTAAGAAAAGTTTAAGAACTAAAAATACAGAACACTCTGCAGCTTATATTGGCCATGAACCTTAAACCTAGACAGATCGAGGATGACCCTCACATACAGCAACTGACCACTTTCTATGGACCCACACTGAACAATACTGGTGATACTAATGCCATGAACTTTGGTAAATTTGGTAAATCCGGCAATCAGTTCTTTTTCGGAAATGCTTGATACAACCTGGGAATTTATAAACAACAATCTGTGCACTCTGACTCTGGGAAATTGGATAGATGCCAGCCAATCATACTGAATATGCCTATTTCACTCAGCTCTTGCCATTTTTGTGAACAATATGCGTCACATGGTCAGGGAACAATCCATGAACATGCAGTTTACAGCTAAAAATAGTATAATGTAGAATCTCTGCAATCACAGTTTAGATGCTGAGGTCATACATAGAAAAAAATTAAATAAAATCTTACTTCTGGATGTAGATCAGAATGCCCAACATGTACTGGTCCACTTCAAGGCCCTCCAGAAGGGCTGTTTTACTGCAAGGAATAGATAATTTTTGTGAAAACTGTACAAATACGCCAGATATATACCCTACAAAACACATTTTTAGGAATGCACTTATATACAATATGATATTGTTCAGGCAAATAACACAGGTCAAAAATTATTTACATTTTTTGGCGAAATAATAAATATAAATAATATATATATTAATGTAATATCAATATTAATAGAAATTATGTATTTTCTCGTAATACTAATATCTAATATCTGTAATTATTATATCACTTTTTTATAATGTTATTGATACAAAATAATAATAAAATAATATGATAAACATAAAATAAAATAATAAAAAAAAATATTATATAATGTTATACACTATTAAAAGAGTATATTATTAATAATATAATAATATTAAAATTTTGAATTAAAATGAACAAATTATTTTGTCTATTATTTTGTCTAGATAAATTACACAAAAAACATTCATGTAAATATTAGAATGTTTAAAAGTGAATTCAGGCATTATAACATTATAATAAATAGTACGAAAAATGCTTATTAATTTTGAGATTTGTTATAGACTACATTTAGGACTGTTATTAAACTATTAGCATTTTCAACAACTTTAAGCAAGATGATTCTCAAAATAATACTGGCAGACGACAACTATGGTATGGAAAAATTGGTGCATCCCTAATTATTTTTTTAGTTTTAAAACAACAAAAATGGTGCAGAGATGAAAAATTCTTACTTGCACACAGGACAACGCCAAGTTCCTCTCTCACAGTTGAGCTGCAGGTACGATTCCAGGTCGAAGCACTGTGGACCAACAAAGACGTTATTTACCACAGAAACTTACTTTACAATGTCATGTGATTCAAACGCAAGCTAACGGGCCTCCTCACCTGTATATGTCTGCAGTCATGGCCCCTGGCAGGAAGCTGGATGCGTCGGAAGGTGATTGGACACTTGAGAGACACCTTGATGGCCGTCTGTTCCACACCATCCTCGCCGTTAAGGCCGGGAGTTCCTGGGATGGTACCGCTACTGAAGTTCCTCTTAACTATGGAAGAACAGAACAGGATGAGTTGTCATTTGAGTTTTTCTGTTTTATTTGATCAAAAATACAGTATTATTGAGAAATATTACTACAAGTTAAAATAACTTATCTATTTGAATAGATTTAAAAATGTAATTTATTCTTGTGATGCAAAGCTGAATTTTCAGCATTATTAGTCCATTCTTCAGTATCACATGATCCTTCAGAAATCATACTAATGTAATGATTTTCTGCTCAAGAAACATTTCTGATTATTATCATTGTTGAGAACGTTGTGCTGCTTAATAATTTTGCAGAAACTACAATACTTTTTTTTTCAGGACTCTTTGATGATCACAAAGTTCAAAAGAGCAGCATTTTTTTTAGAAATAGAAATCTTTACTGTCACTTTTGATCAATTTAATACATCCTTGGTAAATAAAAGTATTCATTTCCTTCAAAAAAGTGTGCGCAACTGTTCACTCACTCTTAGTGACACAGTGCTCCGCTGGCAGGAGCCTCTTCTTCATCAGACCCTGCAGCACGGAGCGCACAGACGGCCTGTGAACCAGCTGCAGCACGAACAGATGAGACTGCAAAAAAATAAAATAAAAATAAAGCCGGAAATGAACGCTGACCCACATAAAACTCTTATTAGTTGGGCTGTTTGTAATTAAGCAGGCATTTTCTGATGAAAATGTGCGATGCGAGTCTCTGTACTTACACAGCAGCAGGCCGTGACGGTTATCTGGATGGTGTTGCGTCCCGGCTGGCACACATGCTTCAGGTAAAGGGGTTTGTGGGAGGTCTTGTTGTCCCCACGCTCGATGGTGAGAGGCGTGGCGTTGACGCTCACCTGCACTGACGCCGGCCAGTTGGTGTTCATCTGCCGGTCTTCGTGGTGATAGCACTTAAACTGCAGCTCCAGGTCAGGCCTGTTAAACATATGATAGATAAGATTACAATGTTAAATATAACAACACTGACATATTCACAAACACAAAGACTCCTTGAGATGCTGCAAGGGATTAAAAGGTCTGACCTCATCATAAGGGTTTTATACACAGAGTCTCGCAGCTGGAAGACGTGGTTGCTGACAGCCAGGTTGTGCTCCAATCTAAAAGGCTCCAACACCACCCCGTCCCGTACAGGGAAGGTCAGGCGCAGGTCATCACTGGGGTTTCCTACAGACAGAAGAGCAGAGTTTCAGTTACTGAGGTGCCACACGGCTTTCATTCATATGTCATATGGCAAGAAACAAAGGCATCTTATAAATATTGCATCTATATTTTTTTAAACAGGTATACTGGACTTTTTGTTTACACTTATCGGTGTGTTTCAGTTTCAGTTTCAAGTTTCAGTTTAGCTTGTTTTAAAGTTAAACAGTGTCAAACTTATAAACCTACCCTTTACCCGACGCAGTGTTATTATTATGTATAACTAAAACTAGTAAAATCAAACTGAAAGCTGAAATAAAATAAAATATAAATATTAGATGAAAAATGGTTTGACGCCAAGGCAGCATTTCTATTTTTTGTTTAAGTTGAAGTACTAAAATGACTAAAAATAAAACTAAAATAATAAGAAATTAAAGCTAAATAGAAAAAAAAAACTAATAAAAAGATAAAAGTACTTATCAAGATTACTAAAACTAAAATAAAATGGAAAAGAATGCTAAAAGCTAATTAAAATACTGATAAATACTATAGTAGTATGTAAATAATACTAATATAACACTACCCTTATGTGAAATAAAACAGCTTTATATGAAGTTTTCATTTTATATGAGTGAGCATCATTTTAACTAATTTCTTCTTTTTTTTTTTTAACCAATTTCGGTAATGAGACTATTTTTGAGTAAAACAGAGCATTTGACGAAAAATTGGTGGTCTTTATGTTATGTGGTTAAAATTGTAGAGCAAATTACTATATTTTGATAAAATATTCTGAAGACTAACATTTTGTTTTCTCTGGAATAACATATGCAGATAAACCGTTCACAATAAAGCCAGTAAAAATGGTTCATTTTGATTTCATCCCAACTTAAAACATCTGCCGGAAGTTTTGTTAATTTCTTCAGGTGTCAAAGTGGAGAAAAAAGTTTTTTTCCACATGATAGGAATTTAATGTGACAGCAAAACATTTTTATTTTCATTTACATCACAGAATTATAAACACATTCCAGAGATAAGAGGGGGGTGTTGGTTTGGCTGCAGTGGTGAAAGTTACCTGTAGGGGGCTGCAGAGAGTTAATGTTGGGCTTGACGTCATGGAGGAAGGGAGATTTAACATCTTGGCCAGGGGACATATAAGGTGGCATCGAACTGCCGGGGGTCATGGGAGGAGTGGGATTTCCTGGGAGAGGAGAGCTGGGGTATCCTGGCATCGCACGTCCAGGCTGTCAAAGACAAAACGTGCGCAGGCATTACAATCTGTGGCCAAATTATCTTTACAGTCAGATTTTCATAACCAATACTGTGCAAAAACACATTCAGGTGAGTGGAGTTTGGACCCCGGCTGCCAAAGTCCAATCGAGGCACTCACACGAAATGGTGAAATATTAACAGGCAGCTCCTACCAACTCACATTTCACAAAACACGCATGCGAGAGAGAACACTAACCCCGTTGACAGCGGCCTGGTTGAAGGTGTTGTACCCGGCTCCCGAAACTCCTGAGGACAGACTGTTGTGGCTGTTGCCCTGTCCGTTAAACTGGTCCGCCTGCTAAACAAACATGAATCTTTCAACATCAGGCTTAAAACAGAGCAAATCAACCCTGGTTAAGCATAATTATAGGGAGCTTGGTGCAGTGCATTCTGGGATTGCTTCCTCCACAGAGATATATGGTTTAGGAATTTGCCAAAAGAAGGTATCAAACATCTTACATTTACACTATATAGGCAGCTCACTAGGTTTTGGGATGGAGCCCAAGCATGCACTTATTTAGTGCACACTACAGTGATAATCTGCTGCAATTCCAAACCCGTCATGGAATTTAAGCCACCCAGGTTGGTTTGCCTTTCACTGGTACCTCCAAAAAAATCTTTTCACAACTAGTTGCCTCTTTAAAGTTCACTGCCGTATTTGTCAGTATCATATGCCGGTGTGTTTCTCTAAAAACGGCAGTCTGTTTGTCACTAATACAGACAACAAGAACCTGTTCTTTGGGAAACACGATACTGCTTGCAATGTGTCGCAATTTGCAAGTGAAAGCCTTCTGACAGCTTTCAAACTGAAAAATATTACTATAAATAAATTATGACTGCAAGTTTCAGAAAGTACCTAAATTTGGTTACTAAGTCTTTCCAAGCAGCTTTACAGGTGTCACACATCCGTAGCATGCCGAAGTTTAATACTCAGGTTTTTTTCCATATCCTAACTGTATGTATGAGCAATAATGGCGATGATCTTTGTACCTTGTAGTATTGGTTGGGGTTTCCTGGTCCTGCAGGATACTGGCCCATATTGGGTTGCTGGAGGGGCATTCGGTGGGTTGGGTAAGATGGGGAAGGAGCAGACCGCTGTGGCCCAGGGCCATGGTACTGCATGGGCTGGCCTGGGTACGGGCCCCCACCTCCCATCCCGGGACCGTACTGCTGACCCGGAAATCCCTGCAAGAAAAGAACAACAGTCATTCCATAACAGAATCAGACTGTCAGCACTATGCTCATATTTTTTGGTCTAAATCAGATTTATGTTAAAAGACAGTTGTTTTGAGGAGTCAACATTTAGCTCTGTTCCAAAATCTAACTGTACTCAACTAGTTGTGTGATCTCAACATGTCAGCCACCATAAAGAGGAACCACACTAATGCAGTGTTGTTATTCTTAATTAAAACAAGAACTATTAGAAATAACTTTTGTTAAATAAAATAAAGGGTAACACTTTGTTTTAAGGTGTCCTTGCTACACATTACATGTACTTACTATTATAATAGCAATAAATTATGCATAATTACATGCAAGTAACCCCAAACCAAACCCTAACCCTAACCTAGGGATGTAACGATGAACCACGAGCCGGTTGAAAATCGATTCAAATATGTGACGATTCAAATCGGTTGAGATGCCAAACATAGCGATACAATTGGAGTAGGAGTTTATATGAATGTATCTCTGAGGAGAACTGACTGCCTTTAGAAAAGTTTACGCTGTATTTTCTTTTCCATCTTGCCTCTGAATGATGCATATAAAATTCATGTTCATAAGCAGCTCTGCTTTGTTTACAGCGGTAACCCAGGAAATATTATATCATTGCTGTTCATAAGCGCCACCTGCTGGCAGAGAGTGAATTTGCGTCTCATTTAGCTTGTCTGCAGTTTCGTTCAGATATGTTGCATGTAGTATAGTTTCACAAAACTAAAGTCAGACCATTCTGTTTTTGCTTCAAATTTCGAAATTATACAGTCTAATTTAGATGAAAAACTGCTCATGCTGCATGTATGCTGCATCTTTGTTTGGATCATGATTAAAATGCAGTGGTTGCCTCTAATTTTAAATGGAAAGAACACAGACAACGCCTTAGTTTGTTTATATGAAGAGATTTCTTTTATTTGTATAACTTATTTGATTTGGGGTTTGTTTTAATATTTCAATTTAGTTTTGTTATATTTCAATTTCACAAAGAAACGTGCACCCATAGCCTAATAAAAGGACACCTTTTCATTTACTATATAATGTCTTCAATATTATTTTGTTTAAAAAATCGTGAGAAAATCGAATTGTGAAATCAAAATCATGAATCGAATTGAATCATGAGTTGAGTGAATTGTTACATCCCTTCCCTAACCATATAGTAAGAACACATAGCTAATTAATATTACTCGGTACTTAAATGTATAATTACACTGTAACAAGGACATATATAAAAAAAAATGTAACCAAATAAAGATATGAGATGAAAAACTTAAACCTAAAAAAAACACCCATCACAAATTTTAAATGCTGCTTTGGCAACTAACTAAAATAAAATATGTTTAAGTACTAAAATTATTATTAATAATAATAATAATAATAATAATAATAATAATAATAATAATAATAAAACAAATTGACAAAGCACAAATCAAATTTACTGAAACCTAAACTAAAATTAAAATACAAACCAAAAATATAAAAATAAAAGCCAATCCAAAATACTAATAAATACTATAACAGTATTTTGTTCCAAAATCTAGCGATCTGCTATGTGATCTACGGCCTACACAGGCAACATCCTAACTGAAAGAAGTCTTAAAACTTAATAAGTGACTGATTTAGAAAACACTACAAGTGAAGCAACTCACAAACCCTTGCCAAAACCTGACGCACAATTAATTTTGGTAGAATATAGATTTAGTTATGATGCAATTAGTTATGATCATCTGTGTTCTGGTTCCTGTGATGTTATCTTCTTCATGAGTACAGTTTATTATATAATAGCACATTATACAATAAAAGTAATGAGGTATTTATTAACCAAAACTTTATAGTATGGAATAAATTATCATCAACAACTTGGACGACTTTCCCTGAGCTCATCATAATGCATTATAGCATTATATGTAAATGATACATGTGCGTCTTAGATCCTCATGGCCTTCGTGTTAGGAACAAGTTGGTGAACATGAGTCTCCACTCACGTCAGAGTTGTAGGGGCGTTTCAGGCCCTGCTGGTGGCGGGGAGGACCCTGCTGGCCTCCGGGGTAGACGGGATGCTGGGGCAACCTCTGGCCCTGCTGTGGGTACATGGGTCCCATGGAAGGGGGTCTGGAGCCGACCATTCCGGAGGGGGCCATGCCGGGCGGGCCACGGGGTCCAGAGTGCGACAGGAACTGGGTGTTGTAAGAGGAAGCACCACCCATCTGCAGAGCAAAACAACACAGAGATCCACACCCATCAGAACCAGCGTCGGGTAACAATGGCTGGAGACGTGCCTGCTGCCATGACTTATGGCCGTCAGGCCTTGGGCATGAAAGGGAAACGGCAACTAGGTCACCACTGTAAACAATCAAAGTCCTGTGTGGCCGTGATGTCTGGCATCTAAACCCAGGCAGACAGGCGGCATGTGAAATCTGCTGGAAAAATGAGGGGAAAATACTTTGCTTTTTTTTGTTGCAATAATTAAAGCCATGTTTTTGGAATCAACGCTCATTTATATGCATCCGTCCAGCAGGGGGCGAATTGAGCGCAATGAAACCAGAGGTTACTGTGTGTCACACAAGATATCAATTGCTGAAGTGGAGTGCAAAGCATTCACCACAAAAAAAAAATAAAAATGAAGCAGAGTTTGCGCCAATCAGATTAACGGCATGAAAAAACACAGAGATGTTAAACAACGGGATACGATTCATCACTAAAACATTTAAAGGGATAGTTCACCCCAAAATGAAAATTCTGTCATTAATTACTCACCCTCATGTTGTTCCAAACCCGTAAGACCTTCGATCATCTTTGGAACACAAATTAAGATATTTTTGATGAAATCTGAGAGCCCTCGGTCCCTCCATAGACAGCAACGCAACAGTAAAGTTCCCAGTTCCAGAAACGTAGTAGGGACATCGGTAAAACATGTGACAACAATGGTTCAACCGTAATTTTACGAAGCTACGAGAATACTTTTTGTGTGCAAAAAAACAAAAGTAACTTTATTCAGCAATTCTTTTCCCTCCAGTTACCGTCTTACGCCATTTTGGAGATTATCACAACGCAAGCGTTCGCTACCCCCTGAACGTAAACAATGCAGATTACTTTGATTATGCTCAAAGGAAAGCGCACGCATGCGTCGTGATACTCTCCAAAATGGCAGAAGACGGTAACTCGTGGGAGAAGAATTGCTGAATAAAGTCGTTATTTTTGTTTTTTTTGCGCACAAAAAGTATCCTCGTAGCTTCGCAAAATTGAAATTGACTGTTTTACCGATGTCCTTGCTACGTTTCTGGACCTGGGAACATTACAGTTGTGTTGCTGTCTATGCAGGGTCAGAGAGCTCTCAGATTTCATCCAAAATATCTTAATATGTGATCCAAAGACAAACGAAGGTCTTACAGGTTTGGAACGACAAGAGGGTGAGTAATTAATGACAGAATTTTCATTTTGGGGTGAACTACCCCTTTAAGCATGGTGAGATCTATTCCAGTGACCTTCCCTTCAGTGCCATTCACCGCAACAAAGGTCAACTGCACATAATGTGAACACAAACAAGTCAAGTCCCTTACAGGCCCGTAGTTCAGCTCCTGGTTTTGCTTCTCCTGTATCGCAGCGACAGTTGCTGTGGCGGTGGCCGTGGCTGTGGCAGCGGCTGCGGCCACAGCAGCTGCTGCGGCCGCTTGGGTGAAGTCGGTGGGCGGGCGGACTCCATGGGGCGGCATCCCGAGGGAACCCCCTCCGTTATTCGGGTAACTAAAGAGGAGACAGATGACAAACAGGTTATGAATTGCATCAGATTCGTGTCATAAAATAAATTTAACAACGCTGCTGAATAACATGACCCAGCATATTAATAGAACATGGCGTAAGTGGAGCTGATTATTCACGTTGTCCTGGCAGCAAGGTGTTGGTTGGACGCTGACTACTCCAAGTTAGTGATTCACAAGATTTATTGCGATGCAAATTGATCTTAAGGGATGCTAGCGTGTGTGTGTGCTTCTGTGAGTCAGCGCAGGGGTGGGACGTTACAGCACACACATCCCCCAGTGTGGTGACGTCCGCCGGCTGCCTGACGTCACGCAACTCCCACGAGGAGCAGAGTCTAAATACAACCACACAGACACTGGACAATATTTGCTTTCCTCACCTGCCCCCATATCCAGGTCCGGCTGGGTATCCCCCGCTGGGCCGCCCATACATGCCCTGCTGCATGAAGCCCTTGTTGGGCTCGGGGTAGCCCTGCTGGCTCATAAACTGTGGGGAGTTCATGCCCGGGCTGTTGCCAGGCATCATGTGACCACCGGCTGAGTTTCCGCCTGGACCCATGGGAGCACCAAAAACCTGCCAAGGAGATTTTGATTAGTCATGAATGTAATTGAACATTTTTTGTTTGCTATTATTTGCTGACATGGGATAGGATAGGATTTTCTTACATATACATATACACAAATATATATAATTATTATTAGTAGTAATTAATTATAGTTAGTAATAATTATTTATATATTACATATAACATATTTGTTGACATGGGACATTTATAGGAATTTCTTATATTTTATATATATATATATATATATATATATATATATATATATATATATATATATATAAAATTGTCAGTATGTATATGTATATATGTGAATAATTATTAATAGTATTATTTGTCTTTGATGTCTATATTATTACTGACTGTAATATTATTACTGACTATATTATTACTTTAATTATTTCACGAAAATATGAAGCAAATTGTTTAATTGAGAAATACTTAATTACATAAATATAGTAATGAATAAATATCAATTACTTACAAATAGATTAATAAATGTAATGTAATTTATACATTAATGAATTTGTTAGTATATATATATATATATATATATATATATATAAACTTACAAATAGTTTAAAACAAGTATTGTATTTTATACATTATTAATGAATTTATATAATAAAAAAACGTACTTATTAATAAAAAAATAAATAAATAATATAAATATTAATACACAATTAACATCTGAAATAAAAGCAGTGTGTTCAATAGCATATTAGTTATTGCTGGGTTTGGAAATTATGAAATTTCACTGGTATCAGTTTGAGCCAGACGTGACCAAAGGAGACAATGTTTTGATTAATAAAAAATGATTATAATAATTAATAATTTAATTATAATCAATTAATAATTAATGTTTTGATAATTATTTTTTTACAACTAAGTTTATATTTTTAAGTAATTAATATTTATTAATTACTATATTCAAGTATTTATCATTTAAACAAGAACTGCTAAATGATCTGTTAACTGGATCTGCTGATTCATTGACAACAACAACGTTTTGTTTGAGAACCAGACATGAGTAGGACATCCCTGGAACATGCAGTGCTTTGTCTGAGGTAAACAAGCTGGTGACATCATCGCGGCGCCGGCCCTTC
Organism: Spinibarbus caldwelli; assembly: GCA_039654775.1. Taxonomy (NCBI): domain Eukaryota; kingdom Metazoa; phylum Chordata; class Actinopteri; order Cypriniformes; family Cyprinidae; genus Spinibarbus; species Spinibarbus caldwelli. The sequence goes on from CM077267.1 coordinate 4,326,172, forward strand.
TTACCTGGCTGGGTGAAGGATTGGTTACCCCCCACACTGTGGTTACCACAGAGAGGGAGCCGGCAGGCTGACTGGGGCCTTGCTGCCAGGGGACAGGATCATATGGGTAAGAGGCGTCACTGCAGGGCAAGAGAAACACACGGACACCAGGGTTATTAATGCATCTGAGTGCTTCCTGTATAAAACGCTCTTAATTCACTTCTCACTGATCCGCCTCGCATTATCCACATTATATTCCATCTATGTCTTTTGTGCTGGTATCATATCAGCATATGGTGTGAAGTGTGAGTGTGAGAGAGAGAGACGATCTTTCTGCGACTTCAGACGTGCCACAGCCACATGCTCTGGAGGTACTCGGCACAATGTTTCCATGGCGACTCCACAGTCACTTAGAGACAGGAAAGAGTAACGATGCCAAGGGAGAGGGGGGTGAGAGAGTAAGTGTGTGTGTGTGTGTGTGTGTGTGTGTGTGTGTGTGTATCTACTGTTTTCTGTGTAACTGGATCAAACCAGATCGCTCTCAATAATCGCTCGCCATCTTTCCATAATTAGCCAAACTACATCACACGCTGATTAGAACAGGGAAACATGGACCTTAGTTAGAGTCGACGCCATATTTAATTTGACTTGAATGACAACGAGGCTGTGAGGGATGAATGTTCAATCGGTTGTACTGTTATGTACATCTGAATTAAAGCTGTGGAATCTATTGATTGGACTACTAATGTACATCTACCCTTCACAGCCTTTCATTCATGTCATTATATATGGTGTTTACCCTCCATAAATGGGCTAAAGGTGCACATGCATGGCTCCAGAAGAACAAAATTAGGAAGACTATCAAAACTTGCACCTAAATCTGCATTTTAGGGACTGAAAAAAGGTCTTGATGAGTGCCCATTAAGCCAACTAAAGACAAAAAGGATGGGAACAGAGCACAAAAAAAAACAAAAAAACAATATTAGATAATGCTGAGTTTTCTGGTAACTTGTTTTATGACCTGTAACAATGCATGGTCAAACCGTAACGTGCAAATAACACTCTTAACACTCGGAGGAGACATGAGTGAATCATATTTTAGGAAAAATATAAACAGTGGCAAAAAAACATCAGTGACTGTCATGCATCTTCAAAACAACTTGAATAATTTATCATCAGAAGTTCAGCCAAGAAGCCAAATGCATCTTTTATTGTCATTGTAAATCCAAAACCAAAGGAAAACAGACACTACCATTCAAAAGTTTTGGGGTCAGTTTTTTTTTTTGGAAAGAAATTAATACTTTTAATCCATCAAGGATGCATTAAATTGATTGTAATTGACAGTTAAGGCATTTGTAATTTTACAAAAGAGTTCTATTTTTATAAAATGATGTTCCTTTGAACTTTCTATTCATCAAAGAATCCTTTATAGTTTCTACAAAACCACTGATAATCATATTGTTTCTTGAGCACCAAATCATCATATTAGAATGATTTCTGAAGGATCTTGTGACACTGAAGACAGGAGTAATGATGCTGGACATTCAGCTTTGCATCACATGAATAAATTGCAATTTTAAATATATTACAATATAGAAAAGTTATTATGTTTTACCCTTTTTTGATGTCTTTTTGATCAAATAAATGCAACCTTGATGGACAAAAGAGACTTTCAAAATAATTTAAAAAATCTTACAGACTCCAAACTACAGATGAGGGGAAAAAATTACATCAGTACTGAGTATTAATACTTGCACATTAATAACATTTCCTATAGTCTAATTAACAAAAGGGTGAGTTCACTAAATGAGCTCTAAATTGTCTTGCTTTTGTCACAGTTTCAACAGTCATTTATTTGCAATACTGTGATGCACTGCAATATATTGAATAAAGACTTAAAATAAAAAAATAAAAAAATAAAAAAAAAACACTTAAAATACAGTTTAATGGCCAGTAAATTATCTGGAGTCACTACTCATTGGCAGGGGTGCCAAAAACCTTGGACACCGAATGGGAGCATTCCAGGTAAAACTTATCCAAGTGGCAACAGCTCGACAGTATCAAGAAAATTAAACCTGCGAGGGTTTATCAAGTGATAACTGGCTCTGAACAGCTTCTCACCCGAACTGACCCGAGACACCTCAACCCCACTGCCACATGAAAGACTCCTCTCTTTAAAGCCCTCAAAGAAAGCCGAGATCCCTTTCTTGACACATTTCCACCTCGACCTGCGGCAAAGTATCCGCTGGCCTGCAGCCCACAGGATATTGAGGTTCCAACAAAGGCTCAAAGCGAGAGTCTCATTGAAGCTGGTCATTGCACTGCCGGGGCAAATAAACAAACTGAACTATCGGCGGTTTAGAGCCATTCCATAGGAGGCAAAGGTTTCTCTTAAAGTTCTTCTGCAGGAAAACCACCAGATACCCCTGCTCTCTGAAACAGGAAACTGTGGTTTCAAAGCCAAATCCTGCAGCAGCCAATCAGCAGCTGAGAGACAAAGCAGCCAATCAAAATGTAAAAAACCCAACACTCGTGCAGATTGAGAGCTCAGTAAATGAGAGAAGGTGTGGGCGCAAGGATTCAGTTTGGGGCCCAATGCATGTGCCGCTGCGGGCATTTTATCTTCAGTGTACTGCGGTGAGAGCGAAACGCCAACTTCCACTTTTTCTACATGTTCAGACTGTTTGCTTCATTATTCCCTCTAAAGCAACATAATTCCCTTTATGTGCTCAAATATCAGTAAACTTCATGAAAATGTGCCAAGTACACCTACCTACGGGATCCTGCAGTACATCATTTACTAAATATTTAAAGGACCAAATTACTATGAACATAAAAAAGCACATAAAAGCAATTAGGTTGTATATTTCTCTTTGCTGGTTTGAGAATTAACAACTCTTAATGAGTTAGTTTGCCCAAAAATGCAAATTCTATCATCATGTCATTCCTTTCATTGGTGGAACACACATAAAAATCGATGTTAGGCAGAATGTGCATGCAACAGTTTTCCAAAAAATGAAAGTGAATATTAAATATATTAAACGCAAATATACTTTTTTTTTTTTACATTTATTTAAACAGGTCAAAATATAGTGTGTAATATAAATTTGATATGAAATAAATTATAATGTATATATATATATTATAAATAAATTCTTACAAATATTTAATTTTATAAAACAATTTAATAAATAACCATATACATTCATATAATATTATGCAATATATGTATATTACATATATGAATATAATATTATGTAATATATAGATTTAATACATTTACAAAATAACTAAACATGTATGTATGTATGTATGTATGTGTGTGTATGTATATATATATATATATATATATATATATATATATATATATATATATATATATATATATATGTATATATATGTATGTGTGTGTGTGTGTATATATATATTATAAACACACACACACACACATACATATATATATATATATATATATTTTATACACACACATCACGCAGTTGCTGCAGATTTGTCGGCTGCACATCCATGATGCGAATCTCCTGTTCCATCACATCCCAAAGGTGCTCTATTGGATTGAGATCTGGTGACTGTGGAGGCCATTTGAGTAAAGTGAACTCATTGTCATGTTCAAGAAACCAGTCTGAGATGATCTGAGCTTTGTGACATGGTGCATTATCCTGCTGGAAGTAGCCATCAGAAGATGGGTACACTGTAGTCATAAAGGGATGGACATGGTCAGCAACAATACTCAGGTAGGCTGTGGCATTTAAACGATGCTCAGTTGGTACTAAGGGGCCCAAAGTGTGCCAAGAATATATCCCCCACACCATTACACCACCACCACCACCAGCCTGAACCGTTGAGACAAGGCAGGATGGATCCATGCTTTCATGTTCTTTACGCCAAATTCTGAGCCTACCATCTGAATGTCACAGCAGAAATCGAGACTCATCAGACCAGGCAACGTTTTTACAATCTTCTTTTGTCCAATTTTGGTGAGCCTGTGTGAAATATAGCCTCCGTTTCCTGTTCTTAGCTGACAGGAGCGGCACCCGGTGTGGTCTTCTGCTGCTGTAGCCCATCTGCTTCAGGGTTCAACGTGTTGTGCGTTCAGAGATGGTATTCTGCATACTTTGGTTGTAATGAGTGGTTATTTGAGTTACTGTTGCCTTTCTATCATCTCTAACCAGTCTGCCCATTCTCCTCTGACCTCTGACATCAACAAGGCATTTTCGTCCACACAACTGCCGCTCACTGGATATTTTCTCTTTTTCGGATCATTCTCTGTAAACCCTAGAGATGGTTGTGCGTGAAAATCCCAGTAGATAAGCAGTTTTTGAAATACTCAGACCAGCCCGTCTGGCACCAACAACCATTCCACGTTCAAAGTCACTTAAATTCTACTACTAACTATATAAACTACACACACACATATATATATATATATATATATATATATATATATATATATATATATATATATATATATATATATATATATATATATATATATAAACAATTTACGTGCTATTGCTGCTGCTGTTCACTTTCATTTTAGGGATAACATCATCTTTGACATTTTGCTTAACTTCCCTTTGTGTTCCACAAAAGAGAATCAGTCATGTGTTTGAAATGACATGAGGCTGAGTAAATGACATTTGTCAATTTGACAGTTCCTTTAAAAATAAAGGTTCCAAACAGAACTAAATAAAATTCCAAAGAACTTTTGAATCTTGGTTTCTTTAGAAAACATCCATATACTGGTACTCCACCTACAGTGTAACATCAAGAACTTGTTTTCCTCTCCAAATAACCATAAAGCACTCTTTAGGACCCTTAAACAGCCAAAGAAGGCTCAAAGAAGCAAAACACAACAACCTAACTGACAAAAGTAAAAAAAAAACACAATTAAACTGCACACCAAGCCTAATCTCATCCAGATAAGGCTGCAAAACAATAAAAACACATTGCTTCCCTGAAGCGATTACCAAATAGTAGTTAAAATATGCAAAAAAAATATGCAGCGCTGAGGGAAGCAGGTGTCAGTTTGAGGGGGGTTTGAGAGTTCAGAATGTCGTTAGAGAGGAAACAGTGGGTGCGAGTCACACTTTGACTCGCAGCTGCGCTGAGCTGACACACGGGAGCTACTGACCTGTGTGGCGTTGGAGGCAGGGCAGGTTTCATGGAGTTGATGGGGTTCATCGGAGGAACCTTGGGGTCTATGGGACACCCCGAATCTCCTCAACCTAGCAGGCAGTCTGCGAAAGAAAGAAAGAAAGAAAGAAAGAAAGAAAGAAAGAGAAAGAGAAAGAAAGAAAGAAAGAAAGAAAGAAAGAAAGAGAGACACATTAGACTGACAGCACTCAATCAAAACAAAGGCTCCGTTCTGCTGAGACTCACTGAGGCAGACGCGTAACACCGCTATAGTGGCTTTAACCAATTTCATTTGGAGGGCTCTTGGATGGCTGCGGTTCTGCCCAGAGGCACGAGGGGTTAATCAACAACTGACTGCGCCAGCACATCTTTCTCCGTGCTTTGATAGGGTGGGTTTTGCAATCGTTTCCTCGAGTTGGAGACTTTCCACCAATCACAGTTTAAAAAGCAGCCAGCGCCGCACACAAAGGAGCGAGATTTGACAGCATGTGGCATCTCTTGGGCTGCTGCACCGCAGTCGAGGGAACCTCGGGACTGCAGCGCCTGAGACAAAAGCCGGTGCAAAGCTCGAGCTTTAAAACTGAGCGACGGGTCGCAATCGTTCACGACCCGAATGTTACGTCTTACTGCAGCATCCTCGCGCTCTCTGCGGCGCCGGGAGAAGGAGGGAGAGAGGGAGGGAGTAAGGGCTATTTATAGCACGATTTGATTTCAAAAAGAAAAGAGAGATGTGGAAACACGGAGGTTCTCATGGCCGCCGCTTTGAGATCCGAGCCTTCTACGAAGATAACGCCTTCAACCCCGCTCAATTATTTAAGCCATTTGGGAGCTTGTTCTGACCAAAGAGAGTGCGCTTCTTTGTGCGTGTGCGTTTAGATTGTACAATGTTAATAATGACAATAAGACCCCCTCCGCCCCACCCCACTGCCTCTCCGTCTGTCTCCGCTCTCGGGGGTGAAGCTTGATTAGCACACATGCTAATTTGCTGCCAACATCAGTGGCTCAGTCCCCCCACACCCCTAACACTCTCTTCACCCCCTCAAGATCCCTCTCCGCTTCCGTTTTCTTCTCCTTCCTTACAGATTTAGGTCAGACACCCCACAGCTTGAAAAGAAAGGTGGATGAACGGCGCTGTGTCGAGGGGGGCCACGGGAAGAGTCACTCAGAGGAGTGACAGAGTTGATCAGAGAGAGGTTCACCTACAGGGATAATGAGAGGATCGAGCGGAGGGTGAGAAAGGGAGGTGGGCGGCAGCGACAAAATGAGATCCTCCATTGTCGTGTTTTGATAACCACTTGACTGAAGCAGGCTTAGCAATATTTACATGCTCGCATGGCCGTTTTCATTAGCAATTAAACTAGCTCTGTCCGTGTAAAGAGCCGTTTATTAAAACCGTGTCTGATTTCAGCCTCTTTGCTGTTCTAAAGGATGCTGTTCTAAAGGATTTGTCTATTTATGGTTTGTGCATGTTCTTACAACTAAGGATGCATAATATATAAGTGAAGACCAAAAAAAGACCCCCTCCAAAAATATAAAATAACAAAATATACCTCAAAATATCCAGAGTACATGGAACAATCAGCTGTATATTTCTCAAGATAGCTCCCCTAAAAAAAGAGCTTTTTTGTTTTGTTTTGTTTTATTATTGGTTTGATTAGGCTGATTAAAATATTAATATTTTTATATCCATGAAATCATGAATATTTTTATAGTAATTTTTTTTAAATAAAAATATATAAAATGTATAACAATTCATCATTTATAAAATAATACAAATATTAAAAACATACACTTATATAAATCTATTATTATATATACCTATTATTATAGATATAAAATAAATAATATTAATAATTAAGTAATCAGCAAATCACAAATATTTTCCTAGGGGAAAAAAAGCCCACAGCACTAGCTGGAAAAGCACAAGCTTCATTTTACAGTGAATTTTTTTTTCGGTAAATTTTTTATAAAACGTATAATAATTTATAAAATATAATCATTTAGAAATGTATCCCTTTAATAAATTATAAAGAATAATAAATATATACATAAATTAACAAAAATAAATTTTTATAAAAAAATAAATATATGTTGAAACCAATAAATGTTATATATTTTTATTAAAAAATAAATAACAATTATAATTAAATATAATCTGAAATGGAAAAAGTACCCAAAAGTACCCAAATTGTCCAAAGCATAGGAACAAAAATAAATGTAGAAAATATTGACCGGGATTACCATGCGGAATTGCATTTCACTCTCAATAACTTGCTGAAAAATGTCTTTTTGAATCCAATCAATAACAAATAAAAACATCAACAAATTTATCTATTACTTTAAAAAAGCATATATGTATATATCATATCAATTATCTAACAATAAAAACTAAAAATTGAGTGGGGTTTTCCCTTACAAAATTCACTGCCACAATTCTAGGACAGCAGATGCTAGGGCACTCTGGGTTGATTTCTTACAGGTCCAGGGCAAAATAGCCCAACCACACATCTCTAGATTTGAAAGAAGGCCACTAATAATCATCAGCTCTCTATATCAAGCCAAAATGCCTGTTTACTACTTTTGATTTCTGGAGCTTGTATCTATGAAGCACATTACCTTATAGCTCTCCAGATTAATTACCCACCGAGTGACAAGCATTCATGGCATTTAATAAGCCCAGTGCAGCTCAGCCCACCCCTCTAATCATTAATTTCTCATATTGGAACAATCCTTCAGTGAAGGAGCATCTATTCAAACAGTGGACAAACGTAATCTATCTGTTCTGGAAACACGATACGGCGCCTGTGAGGAACACACACACATAGTTAAAGACCCCATGATGTGGCTTGGAACACCGTCCGCTTTCTTGTGTTGACATTTCCTATTGCAACAAAGTTTGAAGTAACAGCCACGCAACTTGATGTTACAATGTAACATTCTATAGAGCATCTGATTGGACGAAAAAGTTGTACACTCCCCTGAGTGCAAGATGAGTCTTCAAAATTTTCAATCCGTTTCCCCAGTAGAGAAACAGGAATCAAGTTTTTGGAATCAAGCCACAAAAATTCAATTCCAAACATGAGGTCTTTTAAACCATACCCGCACACCAAAGTAAACATCCCAACAGCACACACGTGGCAAGCGTAACCACGAGCCAAGGTTTGCTCAAACCGTCACACACTCTCTCTTGAAGCACTAGGTCTTATTTTGCACTGTGAAATAACGCGGTTCAGCATCTTTGCTTATTGCTTTCCCTTCACTGTGTGACGGATAACAGCACAAACAGTTCTTGCCCTGGAATGAACAGAACACACTGTTCTTTACTGCTGGGCTCCATCTAACCCCCTCCTCTCTTTTCCTCTAGTTCCACCCCTGGCCTGCAGTGACCCATTCCTGCTGGGCTTCCCTCCCTTTCTCCAATTCCTCCAACACGTGGGCCATCCTTTCTTTCTCATACAATTTCCCTTACTTTTAACTTTCTCTACCCCTAGTGGCACGTCAAACACACAGAGTCTCTTCCTGCACCCATCCGACAGGACCGTTCGGTCTGGGACAGCAGGGCAAGACGGCACCACAGGGGTGTGACCATTAAGGGCACAAAATGCCTCGGCTTTTTTTGCCAAGCAGCCCACAAAAGCTTGCAGGCCTTTGATTTCTGATAGGCCGGAGAAATGCCTGTGCGTCAGCGCTCTTGAATTGAAGTGCAGATTCAGCTCTCTACAGGGACTGCGCTTTCAGAGGACAGAACCTGAAACACAGCACAGGTTAAGAGAGTATTCTAGGAACCATCGAGACTGGGATAAAAAGGAGTATCGTACTGCACCTGAATTCGCATTTTTCATCACTTTTTTAAGCTACAATGTGTTTTTTGCTTCACTAGCAGCACCAAATGGAACAACAAATCTGGCTTAAAGGTGTGAGTTGGCAGCAGGACTACCTGTTTATCCAAACAATGGAAGGCAAGAAGAGCTTTTGGGAAAATTATTTTCACAATCCTTTTTGGTGCTGCTAGTGTCACAGAAATCAAGTGTTATTAGTATTGGTAATTAAATATTATTGGTAATTGGCATTATTTGTATTAAAAAACTAACTAAAAAAAAAATCATAAAATTAACTAAAATACAGAAATGGCCACAAATTAAATTTAGTTTTAGATAAATAACAACAACAACAACAACTATAATAATAATAATAATAATAATAATAATAATAATAATAATTATTATTATTATTACTACTATATCATTATTGTATTTTAGTTTTGGATAAATGGTAATAATAAAAATAACATTAATAATAAAATAAAACAACAGTAAAATAATAATAATAATTATTATTATTATTATTAATATTAATTACAAGTAATTAAAATAATGTAAAATAAATTAAAATAATAAAATATTATTAATAATAATTATTATTAATAGTTATAAATAATTATAATATTTAAAATAAATTACATAATTATTAATAATTTAAATATTAATTAGTTATTTATTAAATTTAAATTTAATTTTGTATTTTTATTCATTGTTATATTTCATTATTATTTATTTTTAAAGAAAAAATAAATAAACGAATCCAAAAGTTGGCTAAAATCTATGTAAAATACAGAATAAAAAAAATTATAAAAAATGAAAAAAACTGAATTTGAAAAGCACCGCTGAAGAAACAACTTCAACAAAACAGTCTATTTCCATATTTTTTTCCCCATCTAACACGACACTTCTTGAGAGCCAGCAACTTCAAACGAAGGACAATCCCACTGCATCAGTAAGAACAGTGGTAGCTAAAGACTAGCTGGGAAATCGCCTGTCCAAAAATCCACAATTCGTCTGCCTGCCAAATGGGGGAGCGCCTTGGGTCACATGGTTAGGCCTACCCTCCCCCACGTAGCTGAAGCCAGAGCCGAGAATCTGCTGCCAAACAGAGAGAGAGAGAGAGAGAGAAAGAACCTGGGGGCTGGTGAAGGGGACGGAGGATTAGGAACCACAGGAAGGCTGGGCCTGATAACGCATTCCTCCACGCATGTGCACACAAACACACACACACACACACACGCAGATCTCTGGCTAAAAGTGTCTCAACACCAGCAACGGAGCTGGAGCAAAGAATGCAGGCTTGAAACTGTAAGCAAGAACAGAGTATAATAAAGATCACTGTGGATATAAAAAGACACGCATCTCACGGAGAGCAAGTAAATCGAGGGAAAACCGGGACGCCACAATACATACACGCCTACAGACAGTGAGCTGTGAAGAACACCGATCATATCTCTTACCTGAGAGATCAGGAAACAAATTGCCCTGCGATTTACTAAAAGCTGAAAGCATATAAGGTGCCTGACAGTGTGGCGCAATAAATGCATCAACGCATGAATATTTGAGAGCGCTGATTCGGTATTGTGTGCAAAAAGCACGTAAAAACACGCCACTGATTGAGCCGTTAAGTGTTGTGACTTGTCAGCTGAAGTTGGAGTGCTGGGTCAGTTTTATGTAGGTAAATTGACAATGCATTTAATGCGTCGCTCTCAGACATCCACCACACATCCACAAAAATGTAAAGTGCGTAACAGTGATGAAACTGGAAATTTGATTCTTTGCAGAGAGACAAAAAGTGAATGTTCCCAGTTAAACTCATACCTGCCTCATTCCCTAATAATCTTGCTTCGCCTTTAGGCCTCGGCAGATTGTGTGACGCAAGTTCGGCGTGCAGCAAAGACTCCGACATGGAAAACTATGCAAACGTAACTTGAATCCCCGTGTAGGTAGATAGATATAGATGAGTTGTTTTTGGGGAGAGGGAAGCTCAGTATAGCTGCAAGGCGGCGGCGACTGCTGTTTGTGTGTGTAGCGCATGCCACCTTGTAGGTCTCCTTTATTTGTTCAGTGTCCAGGCCCGTGTTTGGTGCTGTTTGAATTTCTCAAACACACACACAGGACTTGAAGAGTGTGTGAGTGTGTACAAGCCGGTCCGCCACCTCCCTTTGAATAAATTCATTAGCAGCAAACAGAAAGTGAAGAACAACCGGTTTTGCACACTGCCTCGTCCTGGTGTACACCTACGAGAGCAAAGCCAGATGCAAGAGATTCAGAAGTTGTGTGAACACTCAGCGGCATGTCAGCATCCAATTATTCTGAGTCAGTTCCAGTTAAAAGTTCAAGTACTTCAAGGGTTTATTTCAAAGCCAAAGACAGATTTTTAGCCCAATGAATGTAGTTTAAAGGCATATTTCACCCCAAAAGTTTGAGACACCCACAATATACCAATACATATAAAATGTATAACTTATATATGAATAAATTATAGAAAGATAGATAGATTAAAGTCAAATATTTATGTAATTAAATATTTTAAAAACAGATGAAAATTTAAAGAATGCATAATATCTATTTAAATAAATATTTAAGCACATATTATATTATAAAATATATTATACATTTTTATAAAATATATTAAAGAAAATAAAATGTATATTAAAATAAATATTTATGTAAATATTATATTATAAAATATACTGTACATTTCTATAAATTAGATTAACAAAGAAAATAAAACAGAATAAATGAAATTTTAAAAATGTGTTTTTAAAGAAAAGTTTAAAACATTTCAAGAAAATTTAATATATATTAAAATAAATATTTATGTATATATTATAAAATATAAAAAATAAAATGGAATAAATGAAATGTATAAAAAAAAAAAAAAAAGTGTTGGTCCATACAAAGAAAGTCAATGGTGTCCAATGCATTTGCTCACCCTTATGTCATTTCGAACTTTTATGTAATATATTTTGAAGAATGTTGAACTTTTTGTCCAAACAATGAAAGTCAATGGGGACTAAAACATTACAGACTTCCAATGCATCAAAAAAAAAAAAAAAAACCAAAAAAAAAAAAAAAACAGACAAAAAATCTTATGTTCCACAGAAGAAATAAACTCATGCAGGTTTGGAATGATATGAGGTTGAGTACTTTTGGTAGACTATCCCTTTAAATGCAAGCCTAAATTCCAAACGATACTACTATGACATCGCCACCATGGAACGTGATGAGCATCCATGTTTCATAACACATCTGTGAGCGGTTTGCATGTTTGTTTGTGTCTGGAGGAGCGGCAGGGCGTCGGGCCAGAGCAAGTACGTTAGCGGTGGAACGAAACGAGCAGTGACTATCTTAACTCAGCAGATTTAGTGAGTCTCTCCCGGTCAAGATCTATAACGTTCCTCAGTGAGGAACATCTTCATCTCTTTGAGTCCAAAGTTGGGGGGAAACGCTCAACGCCATAAAACTATCACAAATGCTTCTGCTTCTTGTCTACCATCCGCTTGCAAGTTTGGGAGCATCTCGGACTCTCCAGTGCCAATCAAAACCCTCATAAAGATACTCTTGGTGGAAAGACTTGCTCTCCAATTTCCCAACAAGACATTCAGGACTAGGAAAGAAAATTAATAAGCATATCAATTCTTCATCAGTTCTTCACCTGTGTGCTCCGGCATTATATTTTTACCTCAGCGATTTCCCTCTCCAAACCCTTTTATCTCTTCAGGTCCAAAGTTAAGGGGAAATTATGTTCTACCATTCCGGGTTCTCCAATGCCAATCAAAAGATATTCTTGATGGAAAGGCTTGCTCTCCAATGTCCCAACAAGAGATTCCTTAAGGAAAAGGACTATGAACAGAGTTTCTGCAGGATTTTTAAGCTCAAATTTAAGACTTTTTAAGACCTTTTTTAAGACCTGCACAAATAAAATTAATACCACATGAGCGGGGTAGCGCAATGTCTATAGTACCATATTAAACTGTAAAATGACTGTAAAAAGCATAATTTACCATTCAGATACATGTTTTCACAAAACCAAAAAGTTTTGTAAAATGATAAACTTTACATTTCAGCCTTTACACCATTTTTAAGAAAATGGATGTCAAAAGTATTAATAATATTGATTTCAACAATTATCATCAATAAATTATTATATGAATTAAATAACATGAATTAGGGGTGTGCGAAATTGGCAAAAAATTATCTCTCTATATTTTCTGGGATTTTATCGATAACGATAATTAGACGATATTTTGCTGAGTGTGTTATTGTGCTGGTATCTTAAAGATTACCATGGACAGGTGACTCCTTTTTTGATATTCTTCATATTCTGTGTGGTCAGTTCACAGCAGTGATAGAAATGAGTATTTTCCAACAAGTTTTATGGGCATTTTTACCTTTAAGCCATTTTTTCTAAAAGTGTGCATAATCTTTTAAGTCAAATTCTTGCATTTGGGCTGTTACCAAGCAAATGAAATCAGTATCAACAAAATTTATCTTTGCAATGCATCTGAAGTGGCATTTAGATGTATTTACACACTCTTTATTGCAGCTCAGAGGGACACAGAATGCTAACCTGCACAGTTACAAATGCATAAATGATGTTTTGATATTTGAAACATAAAACGTTGAAAACTGATGTTTGAAATTATTTTAAAAATATGAATATACTTTAAATGTGAAATTAAAACGGCCAATAGGCGGTAGTAAGTCAGCGTTAATAAGTGAGTCATTGCGACTGAACCGAATCATTTAAACGTTTGATTCATTCAGGAACGAAACACCGCATGTTGCTCAGAGAAGCAAAACAGTGCTGTGGCTGTGTTTGGAATTATTTTTGTTGTAGAAATAGAGCAAAAACAGCCAATATGGTGTCTAAAACGTAAAGTCTCTAAAAATTAACTTCTTGTTTATTGAACTGTTGCATAAAATCATTATCACATTTGTAATCATGCTGATTTTTGGAGAAAAAAAATTGGTACTCTTCGTGTGATATTAACTATATGAAATGATATAAATATAGGCTATACATTTTCTGCCCCCATATCTTAAATTATGTGATCAGTCTAAATGTATTTTAATAGACTGAATCGCACGCACTCTAGTTTAACCTATGTTAACTGATTCATTCTCTGCCAGCAGGTGTCGCGTTTGGCTGAAATATAACAGTTTTCCCGGTAAAGACAGAACACAAAGCAGTGCAGCACCGGACTTTGAACTTGCAGCGCTAATGTTTATTTAATGAAATCATAGCCTTTTGAGGTTTAATCGTCACATTCAGCCATATCGCAATTGTCTTTCCGTCTCCAAATTTAAGACCTCTTGAAATCATAATTAAGACTTTCTTGTACAATTTAAGACTTTTTAAGGCCTTAAATTTGATACAACTAAATTTAAGACTTAAGACTTTTTAAGACCCCGCGGAAACCCTGAATGAAAGACAATATCAATAAGTTCTTCAACTGCATGCACTGCCATTATTCGTATCGTTCCTCAGCGATCTCCCTCCCCAAACCCTTTCATCTCTTCAGGTCCAAAATTGGAAGAAAAATCTTGTCAATACCATAAATCAATCACACATGCTTCTGCTTCTTAGGGTGCTTTCACACTTGGTTCGATTCCCTGGTCCGAACCCAAATTTGATTGCTCCCCCCTCCCCCGCTGGACTGCGTTCATATTATTTTATTTGGGTCCGAACCACGGTTCGTTTGCGTCATCAAGCCAGCAGCTGTTTACTTCGTTGCTTAGTAACGACAGTGCAGGAGAAGGCAGCAAAATGCATAACATTGCTCTGTTCTAGGGCTGCAACAACTAATCGATAAAATCGATTATTATCGATAATGAAAATCATCGACAACGATTCTCATTATCGATTAGTTGGGTCTGCCCACAGTGCACGTCCAACTTCAGCCAGTTGCATCAAACTAACGTTACAGCACTGAATAACACATTTCTATGGCCAAAACGCATCTAAAAATAGTGGAAGAAACAGAATGCTGTTTCAATATGTTGCGGAAGAAGTACGTGATCCAAGCTGCCCAAAACATGAGAATTCTTTATTTTAAGCTTTAAGCTAATGCATTAGCATAATGGCTTGCCCTGTCAGGTGCTTTGACAGATGTGTGTCCATCCTCAGCGTAAAAACGTATCCTTATCTGTAAATGTCACGATTCACGTGAGCATTTCCATTTTTGCATAAAGTTCCGTTCTGACAGTCTGCGTTAAGTTTAAATCTTTACTGAATGAGCGCGAGCGCGGCGGGCGCGTGAACGCATGTCAGAGAGGGATTAATATTCAGCACAAAAACATTCATTGTGCTGAAATATCTGTTGTTGAATGTTAAATTAAGGTTTACAAGTCAACATGTAGTGCACGTATTTTATAAGAGTAGGAACTGTAAAGGGATAACCGTGTACAGTTGTCTGAATATAAATATCAGACGCTTCATAGGCGCCTTTTACAGGATAAAGAAATTACAGTAAACGTGACTGTGATTAAAAAGTTGGTTAACACTGAGTTTGTGTTTTTATTCGTCTTTATTATTTTTATTATTATCTTAATTTTTGATGAAGAGATTTAAACTATAAGCCTATAACAAATAATGTAAGCTTTGTGCCACTGCTGCTCTAAACTAACAGTACTGGTGTTTACTAAAATCATTTTTTAGCTATCTGTATTGGTTAGTCCTCCAATATGCATAAGGTCTTTAGTAACAGTAGGCTATTTCTAATGCTATAATATAATTATTTCTGTTATCTATGAATGAAAGATCTATGAAAGATTTTTTCAGACACCCAATTACAGTCAAAAAGTACCTAAACAATGCCAGCAAGAATGCATGCTGTTATGAAAGGCAGGAGGCTATTTTTTTTTATTATGTGAATAAATATTTAGTTGTTTCAGTTTATTATTTGCCCAATAAATGACAATAACATTTTTAGATTTAAACAATTCTTTGACAGATTCCTAAAATATTTGTGTTTTCTCTTTATTATGACAGGTGGTCTAATAAATTGTTAAGCACTGTATGTTTTCATAGCATTCAGTTGGCACGTTTGTTTGAAGGACATTGGGAAGAATGTGGAAGTGTTTTTGTCAATAAAATAAAAAAGAAGAAAATTTAGCTTTTTTTTAATCCGAAAATTAAAAATAATCGGCCAACGAATCGATTATCAAAATAATCGTTAGTTGCAGCCCTACTCTGCGTTTACATCATCCAAACGAACCAAACTCTGACATCACAGGGTTTTTCCTGCATAGAGAATTATGAGGCGGCCGCCTCCGCCAAATTTTGTGCCGCCTCTGGTTGTCGACAAAACTCAGGCAGGCAGTCAGAGCAAGCATCACTGAACAGTGTCCATTAGAGCTTTTAGTTCATATTTGGAAAAATACTGATAATTTTATACAAGTTTACCTGATATTTCTTTACACAGAATCATAATTTCTATTCATTTTCCACTGATTTACGCGATCTGATGAGCATTAACTCATAAACTGTATGAATGAATGAATGGCGGAGACGCGCGGTTTTGTTTACTACACACAGACTGAAGCGTGCGACGCTCGCAGTGATTTCAGAGTCTGCCATCTCTCTAAATGAGGACATAAATACATTAACAACATCTCCAGAACTGCTCTGAGAGTCACTTCATGAGTATTTTACCGTTTCATTTGAGTAAAACTTGCATCGCACAGAACTGAAAAGGTGTTCACGGCAACCCGTCAAAATAAAAGTTTGGTTTAACTTGAAGTACTACTACTACTAGGCTACTACTAAAATTATTAAAACTTAATTTTTTTAAGTAATAATCAAACAAAATTTCTTCCATGTTTTAATTTTAATAGTAAATCCCCTTTGCTTGCCTAAATAAATAAATAAAGTTTGATTTTCAATAATTTAAAGATAAATGAAATTAATGTTTTATGCCTTCATTTGATGACTAGACAACACAGAATTTCGAGGAAAAAGAAAACATTTCATAAGGCTATTTTAAGAATAAATTTGAACAAATTAAGTTGTTTTTATGTTTATATTTATTTTATGTTCAAATAATTAGACATGCTACAACACAGAATTTGGTAACAATAAACATGGTGAAAGAAAATAAAGCATTTCATAGAGCTCTAAACATGTAATTTTTGTTAAACTTTTAATAAACTAATGTGAAGTTGTATAAGTTTCATGATTTTAATTAATTAGACATGCTTTTTGATTAATAAAATGTAATCTTAAAAATGTAACCATTAAAAAGGATTACAGAAAAATTTGAAAGGAAAAAAACTGAATTTGGGAAAAAAATAAAACTGAATTTGGGAAAAAATAAATCTGATTTCATAGGGCCCTATATTTAACACACGATTATGATAGTAAAAAGAATTCATGTAAGGTTGTAAGAAAATGTTTTGTTTTCTAGACACTTTATGTGGATAAACGTATATTGGATCAAAGCGATATGGACCAGGAGACTATAAGGAGGGGATAAAGATTTTCAATTTCACAAAGTGTTTAACAACCTAATGTTATGTTTATGTTCACCTATACTACAAAAGGGCTTTTAGTGTATTTTTTTGTATTTGTTGTTGTATTTAAATTTAATTTGTTTTTGTAAAATGTAACTTTATAATTGTCTTTTTTTTTTTCTCAACTTTTTTTTTTTTCTCAATCATATAATTATTATAACACCTAAAATACGTCGTGGGTAAAAAGTGTTTGTTTTAGCCAGTTAAAGGGTGGGTACATTCTGTGCACATGATAGGGATGGTACCACCTCCGCCTCATTTTGAGCCAGGAAAATCCCTGCATCAATCGAACCCGGGAGCGCACCAAAAGTGCTAGTGTGAAAGCACCCTTAATCTACCATCCCAGTTTCTCCAGTGCCAATCAAAACTCTCATAAAGATATTCTTGGTGGAACGACTTGCTCTCCAACATCGCAACAAGACAATCCTCGAGGAAAATGACTGGGAAAGACAATTAATTAGTTCTTTACCTGCAAGCACAGCCATTATATTTCTACAACAAAGAAATTGTGAATAACGTGGCCGAAATGCATCAGTGTTTATAGGTTATTAGCAAAGCAATCAAGTTGCATGGCTATTCTCGGAGGCAAGAAAAGGTTGAGTGGAAGCGCACAATGGAGCACATTCATTTGGCCAATATCAGATTTCTTCACGGGCATCAGTGAACAGTCTATAAGAGCCCGAGCCTCGCTGCTCTAAAACCCATTTTCGCCGTTCGCGTTCGTTGGAATCGAGCAGCAGCGAATGCAAATGGCGTCACATTGTATTGATTCTCCTTTAATGACTTTGTTACGCCTCTGACTGTCCTTTACAAAAGCAGAGCTGGCTGGGCCTCCGCTTGATAAACTTGTCTGACTTCAATGCTCAGCTGCTCCGTGTGTGTGTGAGTGTGTCTCTCTCCCGCTCGCTCGCTCTCCGCTGCAACGTGACTCACTCTGCACACAGCAGTGTCTTTCTCTCCCTCGCTGGTGTAGAGGGAAAAACAGGTTGACTGACTGATGGTTTGGCTGATGAACGGTGACAGAGCCACTCGATGGAGACTTGCATAGAGACGGCGTTCTGCTGGCCAACAGTGGCCCCCCTGCTCAGTTATCAGAGAGCGACACTTGCCGTGCGGCTTCCGCAGGGCAGTAAAAGAGCTTCTGCTGGGATCGTAGTGGAGATGTTACTTTAATGGCAGTGTTTTGACTGTCGGTGTTTCCAGGGCTTTCAAATCCTCGATGCTTCCTACAGATGAGTGGGTGGCCTCTCGATATCAATATGAGGGGCTTGAAAACGAGCAAAGTTCAGGCGTATCTTATTCATAGGAACGTGACGAGCCCTACTCATGCATGGCAACAAACGTTTGCATAAAGAAGCTCCCCTGCTGATGACTAGCTGCAATCATGGGACTCATCATGACAGCTCAGAGCCTGGGCTGCGTGCACACGCAATGACACTGTCAAGCTGATTCTGAACACCACAAACCACTTGCATCCAGAAAAAAAAATCTGATGAAAAGGCTCATCCACACCCCAAAGCATTTGCGACTAATTGAGCAATTTGTCTTGTCGCTCATTTATTTTGTCCACTCACGACAAGGTGAGGCTTGAAATGGGGAAAAACAACGCCTGCCCTGTAACCAAAAGGCCTGAAGAAAAATCGTTCACGGTCACACCACCAGGCCCTGATGAAATCTGGGGACTTTTCTAGGGACAGAATTTGCAAAATGGATTTGAACATTGAATGCATTATATTGTAAATTAGCCAATACCCAATAAACAAATTGTGTGTTGAGGCTTTATAGATATATAAAAAATTAAGTGTATCTTAAAGATAGATCAACATATAAAGAAAATAAATTATATATTTAAATAAATGAATATGTATATAATTAAATAGGTATATTAAATGTGTATTTTAAAAATAGATTAATATACAAAAAAATAAGTATTTTTGAAAAATAGATAAATACATGAAGAAAATACATTAGATATATTATTTTTAAAAATGGGTATTAGACATATGCATAGTTAAACAAATATGTATATAATTAAATGTATATTAAATATATTAAATCTATTTATATATTAAATAAAATAGACAAAGAAAAGTGAAATTATATATTTATACATATATTATATAATTATATATTTATATTTATTTACAAAATAAATATTAGATATACATGAACTATTTTTATAAATAAATTAATATTTAGTAAATAATGTATATTAAACAAATATATTTTGAAAATATATAAAAAATAAAATGGAATACATTATATTTATATATACATATATTATACATACATATATATATATATATATATATATATATATATATATATATGTATGTATATATATTAAATAAATGGATATATATTATATATAATAATAAATATAATTTAAATATATACATATATAAAATATAATAAATAGATATTATATAACAAATATATCAAATATATTAATGTAAATAAATATGTACATATACAGTTATAAACTAATTATAAATATCATTATACATACATAATAAATTGTATATATACACATTTTTTTCTTTTTACAAAAACCCATAACTATAGGTTTTATGTATATATAACTATACATCTGTGTGTAAGCCACATCTTCAACCACATAGCGTTCCTATGACGAGTAACACTGACTTTACAAGCAATCACACTTGCAAGCATGCAGCCCATCATTTAAAGTCACCGTTCAGTTGTTCAGGCAGTATTTGTCAAGAAACGATGGTCCTTGCGGTGGCAGGTGTATGAACCCTGGGCACTTTCATAAGTCTGACCTGTTAATCAGCTTAGTGGAGAAAGAAGGAGAAATCATTGCTCAGAAGGCAGGAACAACATTCTGCTGCTGTAACAGGAAGCTACAGCACACGAACATCCAAGAACCCTAGCATAGAATAACGTTAGTCAGAGGGGTCCGTTTGACGACACAGCGTTACACCTCTGTTTTCTCAGGTTGTGGGCGTATTGTGGTCAAGAGGCCGGCGAGAGGAGCTGTTTGTGTATGTGGTAAGACGACGTCAGAGGAACAGGTCAGTGGCAATTCTGCTGGGGCTTTACACGGTGTCAGTAAAGAGAGTGTCAGTCCCACCCCTGCACTGACTCATCGTTTCAGTCTGACAAACACAAGCACACCCCCTTAATCATTCACACACACAGATCTACCAGGGTGCACAAGCATCACTAAGTGTGAAAGCCATCTAAATCAGAGATCTGAGTTGGAGGGAACCCAGGACTACTGCTTCTCCATCACTCAGACAGACATGGAGCAGATGCTGAGGGCACCTGTGTGAGCAAAGCTGTCACGGGCAATAGATACAAACCAACAGATCCCAGATCAACTGAGTGGTGGGAATGTTACCTTATCCCACCATCAGCTCAAAAGATCATGCGCTGAAACCTCTTTTCCATCTAAACAGACATGACATGATTTTGATGTAAAAGTGGTATAAGTGACAGCTTTAGAGCTGCAAAGTTTTTTCCGTAGTTTTGAGAACTTAACATTCAACGTAATGTAATTGTGCCCATTTAAACCATCAAAAACTGGTTTGATATAATGTTCACATCAAGTAACACACTTTATGGCAAGACACGATGTAGTAACAATCAAATGAAAAAAAAAATTAAGAGAAGAAAAATAACACTGCAAGATATTAATCCATTTGAAGAAATATTTAGTAAGAATACGATTGTTTCAAAATAATCTAATCATAATCAATAAATACAGGTAAACTGAAGTGTTAATTAACTCACCCATATGCATCTTATACACTAGAGATTAATCAGATATATACAGAGCATAAATATTAGGGATGTGCCCGAATCCGAATACGGTATTCGGAAAGGTAAAGGTGTGTACTACGGCAACCATAAAGGGAATAAATACGATACATACGAGATATACGAGAAAAATATATTTCAGTGCTTTCTCTCACAATTATATTGTTGGGTAATTATCCTGTATATAAATTGCGGGCATCAGGGAGCCGTTATTAATATGCGGGACATTGAAATCACTTATGAACGCGCGTTTGCTTTTTACTTTCACTTTTGAGATTCATGATCACACATAGCCTACTCTACTACTTACCACACATTTCACAAGATTAGATGTTTGTTAGTGGTGCTGAGGATCTGTAAATCGTTCAACATCGTCCTATCGGTCATCTCTCCTTACCTCTCTCTGTTTATGTGGTAAGTGAAATTTTATGTACTGTAATGTAACAGGCAACAGCTAGCAAGCGGCTAACCATGTCCCTTTTGTGGCTCTGTACAACACATTATTTGTTTTGCGTGCCTTTCCGAAGACGGATAGGCACGCAAAACAATTTGGGCACATCCCTAATAAACATAATATTATGCACTAGTGAACTTGTACTAAGTTACGCACTAGTCAGAATGCGTAAAACATTAAAACAATGAATTGTTTTTTTTTTTGGTTTTCATACAGTTTTAAACAATGATAAAATGTTTAAATAAAATCTTATTCGACAAGAAAATGCAAAATCAAAAATAAAGTAAATAATAATAATAATAAAGTTAAAATAAAATAATTAAAATACTTAATGTAACAATAAATAATAATAAATAATAATGTATAGTAAACAATAAATACATTAAATAAGATTAACAAATTACAATACAATATTTTAGAAAATTTATAAAAAAATATCTTATAAATATATTTATTTAATTTTTATAATATATTTATTTATAATATATTTATATACAATAATATATATATATATATATATATATATATATATATATATATATATATACACACATACATACACACACATACATATAATATATTTTATTACACGAAACAAAAAATATACATAATGTTAATTAATAACTTCTAAAATTAAACTATTGCAGATTGTGTAAAATGACTGAATATGACAAAACATTGACTAAACTTTTTTTTCTCTTTGAAAAAAAAATGGCAATGAGAGCAATCATGAGCGAGAGTGAAAAATACAACTTTCCATAGCAAGCAGCTCTCCTGATCCCAACCTCTGACTGTACTGGTTCCTGGTTCAAGACTAGCAGGTTCAAGCAGATTTTAGCTTGTATGCAGCAGATTTATTTCGGCCCAGATCTGGAACCGGCTCCGGCACACTCGCAAGCCAGCAGACTGTCAAAAAGTTTAAGGCATGACACTGCTGGACAGCGCGTACAGTAGTCAGCTTGTGATGAAGACAGGGGGTTAAGGGTCAGCAAAACCCGACACCCTGTTAGTTTTGTCTGTGACAAGCAGACGGAGAGGTGATGCTGGCTTAGCCGTTCTGGTCCAACAGCCTGCGGGAGTCACTGCGCCTGCTCTCACCTTGTCATCCTGCCAGCCGGGACTAAGGGCAACATGGAGCCTGAACGCCAGTCACCTTTGTTCTCACCCAGAAAATGCAGTGTGTTAAAAGCATTAGTGTGACAAATCTAGCTAGGGATACTTAGGAAAGCAAGTTAAGACAGGTCTCTTTCCTGGGTGGTGCTGCTGAAGAGAGTCACAACTTGCATCTTGCTTGTTCATCCAGGTGAGAAAGTTAAGAACTGTTTTTAATGATCATTCGGCTCCTTTCAGGGGTGCTTTCTAAGAAAAAGTGACTCAAGGAAACTCTACGAAGAACCAATGACTTGGGCTGCATATCAATTATGGATATAACAAAGTCTTGGCAAGGGAGCATGGGGAAACGATAACCTTCACTAACAAGAAGCAAGAACAAACATGCCATTTCAGCCGATGCCAATCAGTAAATTATTAAGCGAAAGTATGAAGACACAGTCTGTTGCTGTAACTGTTGCTGTAAACGAGTCGCCAGTTGGTTGCACAGCAACTTTCTCATCTCAACAATCAGACTCTTTTACTTCACCGTCAGCTTTGTTCGCTCACAGAAGGCGAGCGGAGAGGCAGGATAGAGACGCGGGGCTAATGAGGCATCTATCAGAGCCCACAGTGTCCCTGTCACTGAGAACATAGAATCCATTAACCCAAGCGACCTTGCTTGGTTATGTCCACTCCACACTAACCAGACAACACCAAAGGCTGAGGAGGAACAAGAGGAAAGGCTCATTACTGCAGAAAACCGGCCTTGGTAGGGAAGGGTTGTGAGGAGCGATGTGTGCGCTCACGGTTCGGCCAAAAGCACAATTTCATGTTGTCGCAGATCGATTTGCCTGTAATTCAAATCAGACTCAAAACCTGTGGCACACTACTAAGCAAATGATCAACTGAACCACATAAGAAATCATGGTGTCAAATATAGATTTTTACTCCACACAACGCCATCATTAATTATTACAACTATTAGCTTTTAAACCAAGTTATAGATGTTAACATTTTATTCAACAAGACAAAATAAAAATATAACATTTTATTTGACAAGAAAGTTCAAAATTAAAACAGCTTAAAGTAATAATATAGTAAATAAATATTTAAACAACAAGTAATATAAATTATATTTAATGTATATATCAATATTACCACACACACATTAGAATTTTTATTTTATTTTATTCCAATAATATAAACATGATGTGCGTGTGTGTATACTTTAATGTTTATATATGTATATATACTTTGTGTAAATCTATATACACTACAAATAAAATAAAAAAATAATAATGTCTATAATCAGAATAAAAAAATGTTTAATTTTATTTAAATAATTATTAACATATGTTGCATTTTAATATAAATATATTATTTATAATTATATATATAAATTATCAAATTATGTTTTACGGCCAACAATATTCCATATTTCTTGCGCTAGGGTCCTCACCAACCCCCCAACCCACCCCCACCCCCCCTCTTTTTGTCCTTATAATGATGAATTGCGCCTTGCCGTCCTCACACGGGGAGCTGCGCCATATGGAGGGTGTGAATGATGACATAGAGCGCTTCTCTCTGGTGGCCAGATTAGATGGAAACAAGCCTGTTTGGGGAGTTGCCTTGTGGCAGGGCAGAGCAGCAAAGGACCTGCGTCAGAGCCCGGCACGGGCTGATGGAAAGATTAGACAGCGGCTGACATTGCAGATGAGACCGCAGGAAAGACTCATTTTGACAACACATCCGGTTTTCCTGCATGAGCCCAAGCGACGCATACCCTTGTCGTCATTCTGATCTGATTCTGTTGTTATCAGTTTTGGACAGCTCATTTTCAGAATGACAGCTCATATTTTATGCTCCATGTGATACTTCAGTGATCCATAGATTTCATCTTGCTTATTTTCAGTCTTTTTGCTAGTTTTAAGCTAGTACAAAAAGGATGGTAAATGTACTTGAATATATTGTAACATCACATCTCAAAGTTTGAATGCATGCGCTAACCACTAAGCCACAGCACTGATATTGTCCAAAAGATTTAAAGTGATAGTTCACCCAAAAATTAATATTCACCCTTGTGTCGCTCCAAACCTGTGAGATAATTTCTTCTGTGGAACATGAAAGAAGATATGTTAAAGAAAGTTTTAACTGTTTTTGTCCATATAATAAAAGGCAATGTTCAAAAACAAAACTTTCATTGTACGGACTAAAAAATTAATAAAAAAAAAAAAAAAAAAACACCTAGACATTTTTCAAACTACCTTCTTTTGTGCTACGCAGAAGAATGCAAGTCAAGTTTGGTACAACAAATTTTCACTTTTAGGTGAACAAACTCATTGAACTACTATGATTTTCTTTCTTTATTGGTTTGCTTGATTGTTCTTCATTAAGTGTAAACAAAAAAAATCTGAGAAAGCCATTCAGATTGCACTGAGAGGTCAGAAAACTCTCTTGACGGAGAGACTTATCAAAAGAAGGATGCTCACTCGGCGTCCCTCTGGCAGACAAGCACGAGATTAGAAACATTCAGAGCTGTCAATACAAATATGTTTCTTTTTGTGAGGGCCGTCAGTGCCTGAAGGAAGGATAAAAGAAGTTAAAAAAGAGAGAGAGACACTTTGCTGCCTGGTGTTTGAACTGCCATAGTGTGTCTAAGCCTTTTCTCAGGTGGCCAAACGCCAATACAGTAGTGTATTTAAGAGTGTGTATTACAAGACATCGAACACAGCATCTAATCCTCCTTATCTGTATCAGCTGTCACCACAGTCAACTAAAAATAAGAGGCGGAAATCGACGCCTCACACCTTCTCAAATTAGTTGACTGGAGCAAATAGTGTTCAATGCAGGTTAAGTTCCATCTAGAGTATTTGTGGCACAATGTTGATTAACACAAATGTAAATTTCAATTGTCCCTCCTATTCTTTCAAAAAAAAAAAAAATTGTTACAATGAGGCACTTGAAGGAAAACGCCACCGTTTTTCCATATTCTAATATGTTCTTCCTTCAACTTAGACGAGCTGATACGTATCTCTCCCCTCTCACTGCATGCACTTAATCGCTCTAGCGCACAGCGCAACTATGCTAGGGTTTAGCTTAGCACCATTCATTCCTTAGGATCCAAACAGGGATGAATTTAGAAGCCAACAAACACTTCCATGTTTTCCCTATTTAAAGACGGTTACATGAGTAGTTATACGAGTAAGTATGGTGACACAAAATAAAACGTGGAGATTTTCTAAGCGGATAAAAAATGATAACTATAATGTATGGCGGAAGATCACGTCGCAGCACTTCGACCTCGGCGCAGTAATATCATCACTCAAGTGAGCACGTCGCAGCACTTCGACCTCTGCGCATGATGATATTACTGCGCCGAGGTCAAAGTGCTGCGACGTGCTCTTCCGCCATACATTATAGTTATCATTTTTTATCCGCTTTCAAAATAGCCACGTTTTATTTTGTGTCACCATACTTACTCGTGTAACTACTCATGTAAACGTCTTTAAATAGGGAAAACATGGAAGTGTTTGGTGGCTTCTAAATTCATCCCTGTTTGGATCCTAAGGAATGAATGGTGCTAAGCTAAATGCTAGCATAGTTGCGCCATGCGCTAGAGCGATTAAGCGCAAGCAGTGAGAGGGGAGAGGTACGTATCAGCTCGTCTAAATTGAGGGAAGAACATATTAGAAAATGGAAAAACAGTGGTGTTTTCCTTTAATGGAAGTGAATAAGGCCATTCTATAAATGTTATAATACTAAATATGTCTATAATAAAGCCACAAAATGCAAACAATAAGCATGTTAACTTACTAAAGCTTACTAAGTTACATGAAATTTTACAACTTCGCAACGCAATGCCATAACTCTTGTTAATGGTAACTAAACCTATTAAAAATCTTTTTATTAATTGCAATAAAGGTGAAATAAAATAAAATTTGTAAAATTTATCAAAATTATTAGATAAAACTTAAACTTAATAATTAGACATTTTTCTTTGGCAACTACCTGAAATAAAAGAAATTGAAGTACTAAACTGTTATAAACAATAAAATAAAGCTAAACTGAAATATTTAATTATAATAATAATAATAATAATAATAATAATGCATGTAACAGAAATATGTAACAGAATACAAATGCAAAACAGAAATATATATATATATATATATATATATATATATATATATATATATATATATATATATATATATATATATAAGATTCTTTTAACTAATTTTTCATAAATGCACACAAATGAAGGGACACAACTTTCACGGTGCATTAATATCCAACATAATCACTTTTCACAGAAGTCTTCCCACAATCTGGCGGGGCATAGCATATGGATGTGTGGATGATCACAGATACCTAATTGTGTGCTTGAATCACATGATTGGCCAAAAAACCGAGAGAGAAACCATTAGCTGCTTGTTATCTACATGAGCACCCCTTTAACTGACATTCCCAGGATTCCTAGCAGCTGGTGGAAAGGTAATCCGGGGTGACCCCTGCAACCCTTGCACATTGATATCCGAGACAAAGTGTCTTTACCTTTCTCTGCGGTTACAGCCGAATAAATAGTCCTCAGGCCACAGTCCCTACAGGAGCAATTTACGTGAGTGGTCAAAAAAGAAAAAAGCGCCCCACCATCCCAAAGAGATCAAAGCTATTCCTGAGTATCCAAACATACGGGGGGAGTGAAGAACATCAATTTGCGGCGCAAACGGCAGCTGCTCTGAAAGGGAAAGAGCTACCTGCCCCCATCCCAGAGCACTCCGCGTCCACCCCACCTCCGCCGGTGCACTCGTCCATCTTCGCCATCTATTACAACCCTATACACCTCTGGAAGTGGAATTTACTACTCACACAGCCCGAGTCTTTTAAATGATGGGCTGTGGAATCATCTCTCCTCCTTTAATCCCGTTAGATGTGCTTCCGTTTTATGACGAGGCCTTTGAAGGAGAAGCTTTGCTCATGGACGAGGAGCTCGCCACCTTTCGCCATTAGTGAGGTATGAAGCAGGGCCCTATGATTTTTGTGATGCAAAAAATGCGGATGGAATCCAGCAATGAAAACAGAATTTACTGTATAATGCGGAATGTCTCTGAATTTAACTGTGAGTTTAACTTGAAGAAATTGTGACAGAAATATATTACTACTGTACAGCAGAATGTAGTTCTCAAAGCAATAATAATAGTAATAAAAATGATTAAAATTTGATTTAAGGAATACCACACTTTTTCTTCTGTTTTAACAGTAAACCTCTGTTGTACAGAACATAAAAGGAAATGTTACATTTTTGTTTAACATTTTGAAAGATTAATTGAATTGTTAATGTTTTATGGTTTCATTTGATATCATGTTTTTTAATATAATTTATTTATTTTTTATTAAATTAGAAGACAAAAAAAGACAACCCAGAATTTCTGAATGAATGAATAAAAGAAAGAAATAAAAACATTTCATAGGGCCCTATTATTATAATTTTTTTTTATAAATTATTAAATTATTAAATTGCTTCAGGAATTCAACTTATTACACATCACAAACTTAATATATATATATAATATACTATAATATATATAATATAATAAACAAACATTTTGATTATTAAAATGTAAGCAAACCATTAAAAATAGAATTCAGAAATAATTAAATGGAAAACAGAATTTGAGAAAAATAAAAACTAAATAAAAATTAAACAGATTTGATAGGGCGCTAAAAAATGTTAAACTTTTTTTAAACTTTTAATAAATTGTTGTTTGTGTAAGTTTTAAAATTAATTTAATTAATTAAACCTCTTTTTTGACTACTAAGATTTAATTTTACTATTTACACAGAGTCCAGAAAAAATAAAACAAAAAAACATGAATTTTGAAAAAAATAAAATGGAAATTAGGAAAAATGTTCATAGGTCCCGAACAAAGCTACCGGTGATGCGGTCTGGATCTCAGTGCCGATGTTATCAGATGGGTCGTTTGGGAATGCCAATCATCTGAGGACGGCCACAAGTCTCAACACTTTTGGCAAACCCCGTCCGGCAGCCTGCAATCTGACTTCAGCAATTTCCTGAGCGTTCCTCAACGAGGCAAAACGTCTAATTTGTCTGTCGGGAGAATGTGTGCGGTGGAGAGGGGGAAGCAAAAAAACGAAAGCAGATTTATCCAGGTTTATGACCTCTGCCCTCTGACTTTGATCCGGCAGAGGTGTGTATGGGTAATAAAGCTGTGCTCGCATGCACACAGCTAGTCAATAAGAGGTTACTCGTCTCTCTGCGCCTGTCCTCTAATGCACTGGCTGCAGGGGCAAAACAGCAGGCTTGACGCAGGCGGATTACAGCCAGGCCTATCCGATGATCTTCAGGCTGTTCTGTAATGCCGCCACCCTCCTGTTAACATGTCACTCGAGCAACGTCTGAGTGGCGTTAATGCAAGATCTCCTTCCTGACGCACGTCTCCACCCCATTCCACGTGTTAGCTATATGAAAACTCATTTTAGATTTATTTAGTGCACATGATGTGTTTTCCTCCATTTCAACAACAGAGAGCCTTTATTAATCTGTGTCTTGTAGCGGTTAGCCATTGACATCACAAGGGAGGGAAAACGGTCACGGAGCGGCTCGAACATCGATTGCATTGATCTGTACCTCAACATCTTAATGTTTAATCACAGAGCAGCCCCCTTTACTCCGCCGTCATGTGATCTCATTAAACCCTTTAACCACATCTCTCCCCAGGCGGACCGCGGGGGTCTGTGCTTCATACGGGCTCTCGGACCACTCAGACATTTAATCCACGCAATTGATGACCGCAGAACACAGAACTCAAAAGAGGAAATTGACGTAACGGAAGGGTTTTTTGAAGCCATGCTTCAGCGCACCAAATATAGCCTGGCTAGATCCATACGTGCGGCAGAGACGTTGATTTCAACACTGCGTGTGTTGCTCACTCCGCAGATATAAAAAGAAACTCCCCCAGAGTACTGAAACAGTGAGGCAGACAGAAACGAGAGGGCATGGCCGTGAATCTGTGTGTGCGCGCTTTTATTGCTGCGATCTGGAGCATTACTCTCACTTCGCAAGAACTAAACAACGTTCAACCTTACCAACCACCTCCAGGACAAACGTTAAGACGATACGTAGTTTAAAGATCTGACTGAATTTCTAAGGCTATAATGCACGGACGTAGGCTACTGACACACATC
Source organism: Spinibarbus caldwelli (assembly GCA_039654775.1). Taxonomy (NCBI): domain Eukaryota; kingdom Metazoa; phylum Chordata; class Actinopteri; order Cypriniformes; family Cyprinidae; genus Spinibarbus; species Spinibarbus caldwelli. The sequence continues at coordinate 4,356,181 of CM077267.1, forward strand.
CGGTTTCTTTCTCAGCTGTATACGTTAACCTAAGACATAACTGACTGTGTTTACCAGAATACTTGCTAAAACGGGTATTTTAACATAACTTTGTGTGCATGTATCCATCTGTTGAGGCGTAGTCTGAAACGCGATATCTGAATCGCGCGCGCTTCAGTGTGTGCGGCAGAGGCTGAGCACAGAAAACGGTGCGCAAGTCCCAATTCGACTTCTCCTTCATCTGAATGGTCTGAAATTGCTTGAATGTGTAAACTGGCAAGACAAAACACGTGCAAATGATAAACTTTCATTCTATGATGGTAAAACTTAACAATTAATCTGCAAATCACATGCGTGCCGAACCGTAGGGACTGGTCCGTACGGATCACGGATCATCTACGATCCGTTGCACCCCTAAATACTAGCATACTGTGCAACACATACTGTTTACATTTTAACATAGTATAACCCTACGTAATGAGGTTAAGTATTACACTTAACCTCACTACATAGTACGTTCAACTCAGCAAGTGGCAATGAGTTAACAACAAGAAAAAAAATTGCATTTTTTAACCTAATTTTGAATAAAAACTTTTGGCAATCCAATCGCCTGAGGAGTAAAACTGTGACTGAAATTTCATCTAAATACGGCTGCATTGTTTAAGGGGAAAAAAAACCCTGAATTCATCTTTTATTGTGGCCCTTAAATCTTCTTTATTGTTGACAATAGCGGGTTTATAAGCAGTTCTCGTTACAACTATGGAAAGACGCATGTTGCATCCCAAAAGCACGTTCTCTAATGCAATTTCTGCATTATTTCAATTAATCGTGCAGTCCCACATCTGACTCATTCAAAGTCAGGTTGAACACATTGCATTGTGGGATACAGTCTCATGCAGTGTGCTCTAAATGTATACACCACATTTAAGTGTGTGCATTGGGTGATTCATGAAATATGGCACACAAAGAAATATGCATACTGCAAAAACAGCATGTTAAGTCACTGTGAACATAGTTCAACTTAAAAACTCAAAATGAATACGCTAAAATATGAAGAGATTTACATGTGAAGGAATCGCTCCTTCTGGACAGTCTTTTATTCGTCATTGCGTGAGGTCTGGATTAAATTACCTGCTCATCCTTTTACTCGTACAGAAGGGTCTCTGTTGACACATCCCCTACAAAACTGCTGTCTTCACACTCCCACTCTGAGCCAAGGTCAAGCACAGTGTTTGCACAAACCAAGGTTAAAAAATAAAGCGATAGGTTTCCCGGTGCAATGACTATTTTAAAACCCAGCTCCTGTCCTCAAAGACACAGCATGCTAATGGAGTGGCTTACCGTTACAGCTGAGACACGTGCATGGAAGCTACTAATAATTAACAAGTCAATTAAAGTCAGATGAAAAGCCTGATATGAGTCATGACTGTCAACTTAGAAATATGACAGGAACATTTATCAAACTCGGTTTAGATGGCATGAAGATGGCATGTTACAGTACATACTGTACACTATTAATGCATACTAACAGAATGCATTATGCAATGATAAACACTAGGATGTTACATAATGCTTAATACATAGAATGCTTAATTATGCAAGTGAGTCTTGTTATTTTGGAAATAAAAATGCACTGCATTTTTAATCCAATTTTAAGTCTAAACAAATCAAATAACGAAATGTTTATTAACATATTTAAACATTTAGACATCCATGTATAGATAGATTGATAGTTCTGATAATATAACAACACTACTATAAAACAAGACTACTAAACAGCAATAATGTGTTATTTAAAATATTGTAATTTAAATACAAATACAACAGTTGAGAATAAAAAAAAAAATATATAATTTTATTTAACAGACTAGTAAAGCTGTAAATTTACAATACTAACATTCATATTATTGCCAAAACTGTTGATTATATATCAATGACTAAAAAAGAATATATTTTGTTCTTCAATATTTTTGTTATTATTATTATAAATTAATATTACTGAATAAAAATATTAGAAAAATAAATAGGAAACATGACTATTGTAATTTAACTGTAAACCCCCCCCCCCCCAAAAAAAAGAATTTAAAAAAATTCTGTTAATTTATTTAACTGTAAAACTACACATTTACAATAGTAATTAGTCTTATTTCCAAAATTGCTCTGATTGTATATCAATATGACTACAAAATAATGTTTATTTAGTAACAATAATAATAATAATAATAATAATAATAATAAAGTGTTATTATTATTACTACTATTAATTTAAAATATTAAAGAAAATATTACTATTTTGTAATAGTACAATATCATACTATTACAAGATAAAATATTTTATTAGAAGTACTAATAGCGATCTATGACTAGGGTTGGGCCGACAGACGATGCCATCTTCCATCGCCGATGGCTGATAGGCATCACGATGTTGAGCCAGCATCGTGATCACCCCCATACCCCCCGCAATCCGCCGCATCTCAATACCTTGTTCGGAAAGAAAATGATGTGTACTACAGAACCCCTTAAGGGAATAAATACGAGATGGGAGGAAAATATATATTTCAATGGCCTACTTTCTCTCGCTGTTATATCATAGGGTAATTATACTGCATATAAATGGCAGGCATCAGGGAGCCGCTATTATGCCTAGCATTGAAACTGCTTTTGAATGCATGATCGCTTTTTAGTTTCACTTTCACGTTTAAGATTCGCGATCGCACGTGCTCTGTTTATACTATGGAGCGGCAGTACTTACCACACATTTTACAAGATCAGATGCTTGTCAGTGGTGCTCAGGATCTGTAAATAATTCGCCATCGTCCTCAGTCATCTCTCCTTACTCTGTTTATGTGATAAGTGAAATTTTATGTACTTTAATGTAACAGGCAACCGTTAGCAATCCTTATTTGTTTTCCGTGCCTTTCTGAATACGGATTCACGCTTCGCCACGCCCCGCCCCCCAATATCATCGTCCGTCGCGATGTTTCACTGTAGACATCGCCCAACCCTGTCTATGACTATTGTCATAAATTCACTGTAAAATACACAAATAGAATATAAATAATTATTTTACAGTAAAACTGTATAGATACAACACTAACATTTATGGCTGTCTTATTTTTTTTCATTTTCAGACGTTAAACCATCGAGCTTTCAAGCTGCTCTTGTACGCAAATATTACCTAATAATACCACAGAAGCACCGTACAAACTCTGAGCACATTTAATAATATTAAGCTTAGGCCTGTATCCCCAGAGAGAGGCAATACAAAGCCATGACACTCATCTTTAGGACTGGAGCTTTACTTGACACTGCCGAGGCTGGTCTACCATCAATTATTGACTAACTCCTCATGACGAGAAGTGCTTTTAGTAAACATTTCCTCGACACATAGAGCACATATGAAGACAATGCAACGTTCTGAGTTAAATATTCATGACGATAAGTAATGATGTCAACATTTCTTTTTAAAACCAAAAGAACGCCCAATGCTGTTTGTCCAGAATAGCAGATGGCTTGGGTTCTTATCATAATTAAGTGATCTATCACCGATAGTGTTTTAGAATGACACGACGCATGCAAATTAGGGCCTAAAAAAATAGAAAATCAGCAGAGGGATGTCTGTGGCCATCATTTGACCCATAGGGATGGGCGGCACAGCATTTGTCGCCTACCTGGTCTGTGACCCGCAAACACACAGTCTGTAGTGCCGAGGTTCTGTGCACCACCTTCACCATCTGTCCATCTCACCTGCTGTGTCGTTACCGGCCTAAAACGCCTCCCGCTACACCAACCTGCCTGTAGGTGTGCTGCCAATATGTAAAGCATCTGGGTGGAGCGCTCTATTATGATGCTAATGCAAAAGGTATTGTGATGCGACAGGCAAAACCCCCCTCCCATGCTGCCTGGTGTATGTGGAGAGACTCGGTTTCAGCTTAGATCCCTAAAAAGACAGCTCAGATAAGGAAAACAAGCATGTGTTTCACACACACCCCGATACTAATGTGCAAAAACATCTCCTGAAGCAGATCTCTGGTGACAAAATTCAAAGTTCGGTATTCACAACAAATAACTTTACAAACCAAAGAGCCACAATGAAGTGATCACTGTGACAGGCAACACTGAAACACTGGGGTCTCAAATGCATTTATCTGTGAAATTCACTTAACAGCATCCTGATTGATCTAATAACAGCTGTACTATACAATGCCACACATTGCACTCACCAGATCAGACCTGACCACATTTAAACTCATGTTTGCATTGAGGAAAAACTGAGAGTGCACCAGCTCAAACTGAGATTCACTGTCTAGCTGTTTATTTCACACATATTTCAGACAATAACCACATAGCATGAGCGTAAAAGCATTCAGAAGCCAAAAACAGTTCTCAAAACCCTGACTGAGTCGATTTGTAGTGTCTTTTCACACACATTTTTAAAGACATCCAAGCCTGACTGATCACCCAATTCATGCTCTAGCAGGAGGCATTTCAACTGTAAGCTGGTGTGCATGGGTTCATCCTTCCTATAGTTAATCATTTGAGGGCACAGCACGTTTATGACAGATTATTACTAATTTGACAGCTGGAATAAAGAAGTTAGACGCAAAGAAAAGCAGGAAACGACCACACAGGGCTATTCAAATCACCAAGCTTGATTGAAAACTAGCCCTTTGAGTCTAGGATCACACTGAATATCTCTACACACATGTGCACACACACAAAAATAACCTAAATCGCATAGGAAAACGTAATAAGATGAAAGAGATCATACAGACAGCTCTAATGATCCGTCCTCACCTTCCACTCCGGCTGCCTGAGGTTGATCCGTTGGCTGGATTTGATTTCGTGTTCGGCTTTCCTTGTAAGAAAATCCTCTCGAAATGTTCAAAATGACCTATTTCGATCCTCGATGCGTTGAAACGGATAAAAACGTAGCCGTTTCTGTCTTTTCTTGGATATCTGAGGTTACCTCAGAAATCGGAAGCCGTGCGAGGACGTTAAAACCGTTAAAACTGGATCATATTATTTGTGAATGTGTCGGATTTCTATTTTTATGATCCATATGTCGTGGAATAAAACACCCTAAGCTTTCCGTCTCCCAGCATTTGCGTGTTTTAATGAAATGTTTTTTGTGTAAATCCAAAGAGTCGCGGCTGCTCTCGTGCTGCTGCTCCTGCGCGCGCGTGCGTGTGTATGTGTGCGCGCGAGTCTGCTCGACTGCATTCCTCCCTCTATTGCACAATGACTCGCTATAATTTATTCATGAGATCATGGGGATGGAGGTGCTCTGTCGGAAGAAAGCGAGCAGTTTTTCTCTTTCTTGCTTGCTTTCTTTCTTTCTTGCTTTCTTTCTTTCTCTCTTTTTGTTTTTTTTTTGTCGCTCACCCCCTCATCGCCCTCCCCAGCTGACTGACTTCCCCTCGAATGCGAGACTCGATTAATGGAGCATCGAGCGATGGAACGAACGAACGAGGCTGGGTTGGGGTGGGTGACGATTGTGCTGCGCTCGATGATGAATGAAATATTTGGGGGATTCTTCAATGAAGGGCACTTTAATCTACATTAAAAATGCATCACAAGTACTGGCAAATGTAACCTTTCTCTTTGAGAAATTGGGAAAAGAGAATAAATGAAACGTTTAAAGCTTATTATTATTTTTTAATTATTCTACGTTATTTTAGCATTATTATATTAACATACTATTATAGTATTTTTTTTTCCTTTTCATTTCAATTGTAGCTTAAGTTTTAGTAATTTTCTTAAGTGATTTTGTCAGTTTTATTAGTTTTTAAAATATTTCTCTTTCACTTTAATTTATTTTATTTTCAGTTTGGTTTTAATTTTAGTGCTTCAACTTAAACTTCACTTTTTTTTAATAGATTGCTATTAAGTTTTTTCATGTAATATTTAAATGTTATTTTATTTCAGCTTTATTTCAGTTAATGACAAAAAATTACTATTTTTAGTTTTATTTAACAATAACGTTGATTCTAGTTTTTTTTTACTATTATTTATGGGGCATGGATTCTTTATATTAATGTCAAGACAATCTTACACAATATATTACAGCAATAATAGTAAAGAAACACCAAAATGTCTCACACAGAAAGGTGTTCAATGTTTCCCTTTCACAAAAGTACATTTATTCCAACTATTTGTATTTCAAAAGCATACTATTAAAAGAATAAAATCTGTATAGTGATTTATAAAAGAACTAGCTAGCTAAAAAAAAAAATACTAGAGACCATTCCAGATTCCAGTTATGACATATAAACTCTGCATTTATGACATGAGAGTGGCCGCCATTGTGGCTCTGGAGGATCATATGTTATGTTAATGAAAGGAATTTTCAGGGAGGGTGAGAGACGCTTGAGCCAAAATGGTGCACTGTTGCTGCGTTGTATAAATGTTCAGTCATGGAGCATTTGGCAGGCAGCCTGTGTTAATGGTGTTATTTCACTGACAAGCCACTGCCATTTCACACCTGGTGGATTCAGGAAATTTGGGGATTTTTTTCTCAACGTCTTTTTTTTTTTTCTTGTCTTTTTTGACATGATTAAAAATTACTCTGTATAACTGGATAATTGTGTAATTAACACTAATGTTCAAAAGTTTGGGGTCAGTAAGTTTTTAATTTTTATTTATCAAAGAATCCTAAAAAAATATGCATCACAGTTTCCACACAAATATGAATCAACACAACTGTTTTCAACACTGATAATAATAAGAAATATTTATTGAGCAGCAAATCAGCATTTATTAGAATGATTTCTGAAAGATCATGTGACACTTAAGAATGGACTAATGATCCTGTAAATTCAGCTTTGCATCACAGAAATAAATTACATTTTAAAATATATTCAAATAGAAAACAGTTCTTTTAAATTGTAATAATATTTTACAATATTACTGTTTTTACTGTATTTTTAATAAAATAAATGCAACCATGATTAACAATAAGACACTTAAAAAAAACATACTGACCTCAAATTTAATTATGTCAAATTATCAAATGATTTCTCCTGAATCACAGATTAATTATTTAGCACAATTATTTAATCAAAGTTGGCCTCATTCATGAAACACAAGCAGAATGAATGCAAAATCAACTGTAATTAAAAAAAAAATACATTTGATGTAAATTGTTATATTAGATGTCTAACAAATTTAGACAGAAATTCCTTCCACTTGTGTTTCATGAATGAGGCCCGATGTGTTCAGGGACATGTTTTTCACACGGGCAGGTAGCCAAAGTGTTTTTAAATCATGAATTAGAAGAGCAGTGTTGTGCTCTGTCCTCTAAAAAGCAGCAGGCAGTGAAAGGACTGGTTCAGACTGCTGCAAACCTCACAATAGAGGTCAGAGAAGAGCAAACTCAACTTCTCTCAACTCCTCGTATGCTTAGGTATCAACTGCACTCTCTCAGTTTATTTCATTATTGATCTCATTACATTATTTTCTCTGGAATAACATGCACGGTGAATCGTTCACAACCAGGACCGTGAATTAAAACAGTAAATTTTGGTGACTGAGAGCTGCTTCAGATCCAGCAGAAAGGAACAGCAGTAGTTTAGCTGTGAAACAGATGTATGACAATCTGGCAGCAGTCAGCAGTGCTGCGTTTGGCAGAGACAGTGTCATGTTAAGGTTTGAATTCAGCTTCTGGGCATGAGGTGACAGAGACAGACGGTGTTCATCAGCCTGATCTTTCATCTGCTTTTCCTGGCTTTCTCTCGCCCCCGCATTTGTACGTTTGTGATTTGTTCTGATGCTCTTTTGCCTCTGCGATGTTATCGTGGAAAGAGGCAGCGCTCACGTCGTCCATTTTGTTAGTTTATCAAGTGCTCGCTTTCATGCAGTGACATAATTGTTATTCCTCTCTCATTCCTGTCCTGTTAAGATCTCGCAGGGCACTGCGAGAAAAACGGGAAGAGAACTGCCCTTAAGACATTGAGTCAATAAAACAGGCACTTTACTACGCCGTGAGGGGATCGGGTCGTGCAATGTTTGTGCAACAGAGGGGTGGGAGTTACACATCATGTCTACAGATATCAAACTGTCTTAACATTATCACCATGCCTCACCAACACCTCTGAGAATAAAGCCCTTACACGGTTTTAAAAGGCAAAGGTTGGAAGAGAAATCAGTGTGGATGTGTAAAGAGCTCCTGTTTGGTTTCTACTCACCCCTCTTTGAGAATGGTACGCCTCACGCCAATGGCAAGAACATATCATGGGAATTATCCAGCAGAGAGAATGGAGGGAGGGCGGGGGAGAGCGAGAGCGCCGGGGCTAGACTGGAGCTGCTGAGGAAAGAACAATAGATCTGCAGTCTTGATGAGCATGACTGAACGTTAGTCTGGAGGTTTGGGGCTAGACGAAGAGCTGTAGGGAAACAGTACAGAATATTCTTTGTCAGAGGTAGAAAGGACAAAGACAGTCAGCTGAGCAGGTAAAAAGGAGACGGACACCAATACTGTGAAAAACACATTATTTCTAATCATTCTGATGTGCAACCCCTGTTTTAGTATGTTTAAAATTTAAAAAAAAAAAAAAAATTTTCAGTAATGCCAAAGAAGATCCATTTTAGTTCCTTAAAAAAACCTTTCTATTAACAACGTGAAGAACATGTTATATAATCTAAAGAATCTTTTTCCAATATAAAGAACCTTTTGTTCAGTAGAAAGATTTCCATGGATATTAATGCCTAAAGATTTTACTTCTCCCATATATGACAATTCTGTCATTATTTAGCATGCTCAAGCAACTTTTTTTTTTCAGTTGTTCATTGTGATCATGCTCGTAAAGCACTGCAGAAATACAAACTGCTTTATTTATGATGAACAGATCTCATTTTCTATCTCATTATGACACAAAAGAATTAGTAGCCAACACCCTAAAAAATAAAGGTTGCAAAAGGTAAAGAATCATTCTGAGTTCCCAAAGAACCTTTCAAGGAACAGTTCTTTAAAGAACATTTTTTTTCTAAAGATGCAGTTACATTTATTGTATTCAGCAAATTTTTGCTTTCAAAATCCAGTCATTTCAATAGGAAATCACACAATCTGGAATTTCGCACGAGGATGAATGATTTCCCCATGCAGGTTTCATAATGGGTTCAGGTGGTCATGCAGAAAGCAGCTTGGTTTGAAAGTGACTTTCTCTTCATACATTGCAACACTATATCGACAATATACAATGCCCTTTTTTACCGCAAAATTTTGCTAATGTGAAGCTTTAGTGTGAAGAACGTTTTCGTGATCTTTCCTTTATTTAAAAATAAAGGTTGGCTCCTATGGTTCCTCAAAGAACCTTTAACATCCATGGAACCTTTCCATTGCAGTAAAGATTCTTTTTATTTTTGGTTTATTAAAATGTTCTTTACATGAAGAAAAAAAAATGGTTCTTTTAGGAACTTTTCACTGAAAGGTTCTTTGGGGAACCTAAAATGGTTCTTCTATCCCATCGTGTGAAAACCACCTTTTGCAACCTATTTTTAAGAGTGTAAAAAACATTTTGTCCAATGGAAAGGTTCCATAATGTTAAAAGGTTCTTCAAGCAACCACATGCCAATCAAGAACTTTTATTTTCAAGAGTGAAATCAATTTTTTTTTTTAATCCAAACATTTTGGCAAATTAAAATGGAGAATTTTGATGAAGCACAAGATTTTACGATTTAAATTTCCATCTACCTATCAAATGACTCCAGAAGATTTCATTTTTGGAATGTTGACTGACTGATGTGGTCACTCAGAACGGTTGCTGTATGGAACAAAGTTGCGTAAACGTTCTTCAAAAAGTCTGCTTAATGTTCCATGAATAAACTTCTAGGGTTTGGAACGACACACGAGGCAGTGTAATTCTAATGGCCGAATATTAATCTTTAGCCTTTAATTATCTAGGTTTCCCTACCGTTTTCGATGCTCAAAGCTCAGAAAGCTCGTGAAAAACCCCGAGTCTTTATTAGTTCGTGTGTGCCTGCATCACTGCATGCGGCCAGTGCAGTGAGGAGGGGGGATAAGTCAGATTTATGCTCAGCAGCTCCCTGTTGCCCTGGAAACAGGTGCTGAGATTCTTTTGCCTTTTTTCATCTTTCTCCTCGCTATCGATGTCAATGCCACCTCCCACAGGCTCCCCTCCCCCACGACCTGCTGCATCCACCCACCCTCCCTCCCTCTCCCCATCTACTGCAGTCATTTAACAATGTCACAGGCTAGAACAACCAACCAACCCCCCTCGATCCGCGCTCACTCGCGAACCACATCGCCCACTGTATGAGGGTCAAACAGCACTCGGCTATTGATCCTCATGAGTGCTGTCAAACCGCGCGTTTTGGCGCGCCGCGTCAATCTGACCCCGGCTAATAATCTCACTGCACGGCCGCACCGAGCTAGAATGCCGCTTTGCCAGCTCTGTCAGCTCTGCCCGTCTTTGTGCTCCCATTGGATGAGCAAAAAGGACAGACAAAGAGTAATCTGACTGCTGAAAAAGACGTCCCCCTCCCGCTCAGACGCACAGCGATTGACAAATCCACAACCTGGTGCGATCATACGCAACTTTCAAACGCGCGTTTGGGATGCAGCTGTGTTTAAAGCGAGATAATTGAACACTGATTTGTCTGGGTTCTCATTGCGCTCTAAAGAAAGCATTCAAATGAAGCACGTCCCAGATCCAGTTCGATTCCGTTTTCTGGCCTTTTTAAGTCAACATTGTTGTTTAGTGGGGCGCTCGCTGCATTCCATTGCAGTGACTTCTCCCTGGCCTGAAGAGGAACATTCCTGGGAAGTGGCTGACCGACAATAACAGTCGGCAGCGAAAAGGGGGCAGGAGCGGTTTGAAAGAGCTGTTCTTTCCAGGCTTGTTCTCTCAAACACCAAGAAGCTTTACCTTATCTGCTATATTTGCATCATCTGCATGGAACAGCTCTGTTTAGTTGCTCACCGAGTCTGTTCAGGTCGCAAAAAACAATGCGAAATGCAAATCACAAACTGCGACTAACCGTACAATCGGGCATAATTACAACAAACAGGCTTATCGACTTTTAAAAAGGAGGAGAAAGCAAGAAGTGATAAAATGCCTACCTTGCATGCAATGTAACTAAGTCGCCTTGGATAAAAGCGTATGCAAAATGCATGAATATCAATATAAATGTGTTTTAGCGAGAATTGTGGTTAATAGTAAAATAACATTTGACCCTAAATTCACTGTTTGTTCCATGTGTTGGGATGATAAATCCCATTTCTACTGTTGCTTGCAATCAATATTTGTTAGTTTTGAGTATTTTTCTAATAAAGATTTTTTTTAATTTAATAATTTTATATATTTATACACTACAGGTTAAAAAGTTTGGGGTTGGTAAGTCTTCTTAATGCTCAGCAAGGCTGCATTTATTTAATCAAAAATACAGTAAGAGTGCAATATTGTGAAATATTATTAAAATTTAAATAACAGTATTGTAGTTTATTGTATTTTAAAATGTAATTTATTATTGTGATGGCAAAGCTGAATTTTCATTAGCCATTACAAGAAACATTTCTTATTATTATCAGTGTTGACTTTTTATTATCAAACAGTTGTGCCACTTAATATTTTTGTGGAAAAGATGCTACTTTTTAAATAAATTTTATTCATCCTTTCAGAATAAAACTTTTAATTTTATTTTAAAAAACCTGATCCTCTCAGTAAGATTGTAATGTATATATATATATATATATATAAATAAATATATGTGTGTGTGTGTGTGTGTGTGTGTGTATATATGCTAGATAGATAGATAAACATTGTTTATATTTTTTCCTTATTTTGTTATAGATTTTCTTTTTATATTTCTTTCTTTTATAGATTGTTATTTTTGCTTTGTTTTGCTATTTTATTAATAAAAAATACAGAATTAAACAAGAAAAGTGACATTCTTTGAAAGACTCCACTTGTTGTCGAACCTCCTCGCACACTATTTGTTGTTACGAGGCCAGTCACCAAACTACAGTTGTCATATTAGAAACGTAGAGTCACCTAAGGCACCGTGTGTTGTATAAAGCTGCTGGATCATATGCAGTTCCATAACTCAGACAGACATTAACAGCCACATCAGAGGCAGAGGCAGCGATTGAAGAGGACATTCTGTCTGTCTCAATCATGCCACAACCCTCCTAATTAGGATGAAAACAGAGAAAGCTGGAAGAAAGTGTGTCATCCAAGATATATGAGTTCTCAAATAGAGGTATCTGTGAATTATGCTTGCATATTGATTATATTTAAGGTTTGCCAATATATAAGGACTGTAATATTTTAAACCTGATTCAACATTGAGTCAGTGTTTTCAGTATTTGCTGTTGAGGTTGTAGAGCCAGCGATGGTGGAAGTAGCAGGGATAATGAGATTGCAGCTCAGGACAGCAGGCCAATCATGTGATGGGTCAGACAGCAGAGGGTGCAGGAGAAAAAACCCTCAGGAAAGGACCAACCATCTGACTCAAACAGGGAGAGCTTTTCACATTTAAAGAGAGCTGTTGTTCTTCTTGCCTGAGGTGAATCTCTGTCCATGGCGTCCCGCTGAGGGGTTCAGGCACCAGTGAGCACAGGTTTGTCCAACAGACCTAACTGAGATACAATGGCCAGTGGTTAGTAGCTGCAGTTTTGTTAAAACAACTAATTTTAAAAACAACCCTAAAGAGAAATGTCACTGGGGCGGTACCTTTTCAAAAGGTACTTATATGTACCATTTAGGAACTAATATGTACACTTAAGGTATGTACCTTTAGATTCTAATATGCATTATTTAGGAGTTAATAAGGCACAAAAGTGTACCTTTTCAAACGGTTTACCTTAGCTTTATTTTAATTCAAATTAAGTAAAATTTTAACATGACATTGACATAAAGGGAACTGAATTTCAGCGTAAATAAGATGTTTATAAAAAGTAATAAATGGTTATAATAATTGGAGTGTGGCACCATCTTGTGGTTAGCGTGGCAGGTGTGACCAATAAATTCAGACTCTCATCACAAGCATTCACAGACACTGAACGTCAACATCTGGGACTATTAAAGACGAACAAGTGAGTAAATATTATCTACCCTTTTTTCCCTCCCAATTCTGCTTCACTTCAGTTATGGTAGCTACTTTTAAAAACAATAATGTTTTTAAATACTGTACACACATTTCACAAAATCAAAAGTGAAAGAGCTCCATACACTACAGTGTAAATTAGCCTAAAGCACTACATAGTGTATATAAGTAATTTTAATTGAAAGGAAATGGAGGGCCTATTTCAGCATCTTTTAAATATATGAGTTTGATTTACACTATTATTATATATATATTTATTTATTTATTTACTAAATACTGTGTGTTTTCCTTTCTTTCTCCTCCTCCAATTGAATTACCCTAAAATTTGACTATGGTACTCATAGTTTTTGCCAAAATAAAAATGGCTTTCAGTATCATTATTAGCCAATAAGCGAAATAATTGTATTAATGTCTGCTAAATTATTTTATGCAAAGGTAATTTCGCGCTGTTCAAAGTTCGTCTCTTGAAACGCAATCTCATATTTGATCAATGTATCGCCTGATAACAGTAGCAAAGTCTTGCGCTCCAGCTGTTCGCAGTAGAATATTCGCCTTCTAACTTTAAATCAAACTTTCAACGTTATTGCAACGTTCGAACAACGTCACGAATAAAAGTGAAGCCCTTTGTCTTTTTTGTTCTATATTCTATGATTTGTGTTCTTTATCCTCCTGAGACTCAGCCATAAGAGGTAATGTCCTGACATATTTCAGTACATTTCTTTGAGACCATATAAGTCAGTTTTATTTCTCAAAGTACTATACAGAGCACATTCAGAACATTTTGATTGAACATTTTTTATTTTCTTGTTAACTGAGTCCTGGTGTCTTCTACATAGGGCATATCATAAAAAATATTAATTCATTCATGCATGCTTCTTATGCTCCAAACAGCGTAATGATTTTTTTTAAAGGACATTTACAAAACTTTTTTTTTCCCTAATTGTTCTCAAACCAGCCCTCTCAAAGTGCACTATGACCACTTCAGCTGCTTCCAGCTCAGGAATAAAACCAAAGCCAGGATCTACATATCCCATCAAGAACCTCAAGACAATGCAAGACTTTGCCACAGAGCTTAACCAGCCACTTCTCACGAAAGGACATACAATACTCATAGATGTAAGAACCATGCAACTTCATCCTTAGTTCTTCTATTCTAACCTTACTGCTGTGAATACTGAGTCAGTCATAACTCATGTTACTGGCTTGTCTGAGCAGATGACATGTTTCCAAAGTGGTGTAATTGTCCCTCATCAAGGGACTCATGTTTGGGATTCCAACCATGTGAAGTTACCACATCTGTATGTAAGTATGAGCATCCAGAATGCTTTAAAACAAATCTCTCTCTCTAAAAATCATCATCATTTCTATATAAATTATTCATTCATATTTAGTAATGATTATTCCCCATAGCCACCTCCTGAATCCCCCAACAAGTCCCATTCACCACCCTCTCACTGGGACGTCACTCGTCGTGCGTTGCGCAAGCTCACCAAAGGAAATAACTCTATTGGGGATGTTGAGGTACTGTAACAATGACAATTACTTTTATACGAGCTAAGCTGTGTTTATCATAATGTGACCAGTTTTCTGTCTTTTCTGTATTTATAGACCGTATTAACGGCATACAATTCCACCAACAAGGACAAATGGACATTTGATGCACTTTATTATTACGGTCGGGTTAGTGAATCATTCTCTATATCAGAGCACAGGTAAATGTTAAAGTGAAAATACATATTGATAACAGATTTGTGTACAGCACTTTCACACAAAGGACAATAATCTACATTCTCTGATCCCAAAGATGGCTAAACTAGCAATTGATTTAGCTGATCTGATAAAAAAGGTATGTTACAAGTTCCTACACTGTGTTAATTAAGAATCCCAGAGTACTAATATAACTTATGTTGTACATTTATTTGTTTTAATGTTAAAAATCCACACTGTTCCACACTGCATGATTTTGGCCATGATTTTGCTGTCTTTTGTTCCAGGGAAAAATCATCAATCAAATCATCAGAAGTTTCTTTAAAAATGTTATGATATGCAACATATATCTCATTTTTTAACGTTCTTTTCACTTAATATGTTACTTTGAAAATGACCTCAACTATCTGAATAGTAAGCACAAATTCCCTCATTTTGGGGAAAAACATTGTTGACAGTTTTTTCTGTAGCATTTAAATTTGAAGTGTGAATAAATTTGTCAGAATTAATGCAAATGTTCAGTAAAAACTGTAAATCATGTCAATATTTCATTTACATTACATTTATGCATTGGGCAGATGCTTTTATCCAAAGTGACTTACATTACATGCACATTTTATTTTCCCTGGGATTGACTTTGAGTCTGTCTTGGCTTTTACACAAGATCTCATCTGGTTCATATTGTACAGTCTGACAAGCAACAATCATGCAAGACAAAAACTAAATTAGCAATCACACAGTGTGCACCATTTGTCAGGCTATAATAATGGACCAAAGAAAATAATTATACTTAGACAAAATTAATTATGCTTATACATGTTTTTTTTAATGCACGTCTGTAAAATTTGAGTCTGTACTCTCTGTCTCTAGCCCATCCCTCTCCTGCGACAGCAACAGAACCTGGCCATAACAATGTCTCAGCAGCAGATTTCCAGTCTGTTAGCAAACGCCTTCTTCTGCACCTTCCCTCACAGGAACGACACTAAACCTGGTTCAGAATACGCCAACTACCCCACCATCAACTTCAGCAGGTGATGCACTGATCACATTACACTGAATGTTTCATTCTGATCTGAAAATACTGGTGTTGTATCTGATCGTTTTTATATCTATCTATCTATCTATCTATCTATCTATAAATTTTTAGCCTATTTACTGATGAGAAAGAGCCGGCACAATTAGCCCAGAAAGCACAGAAACTGAGGGCCATATTCCATTACTTTAACACAGTGACACATGAAAGTCATGATCAAGATTCAGGTACTGAGAACATGCATGTAAATTTGGATTGTGGATTCAGTGTAACTAAATTTAATGGCCTTTAATTGTTTAACAGCAAAACCAGATGGATTGGTTACTTTTGAAAGGATTAGCCTTCAAAAATCACAGCTCCCTAAATGGAAAAAGTAAGTTACATTAGTTACAAGCTAAATAGACTAAAGTGAGTTGACATGCCTCTTACATCTTCATGTTGGACTTTAGACAGAAGATGACTCTGACAAACCTTCACATCTCTTCAGAAGGATCCATTGAGCATGAGGGTACAGGCATACTGCAGGTCAGATTCATCTGAACGTGGCTGTTTTGTACCTATTCTTCAGTTTCATTTACATCATGTTCTGGACAGGTGAACTTTGCCTGCAAATATATTGGTGGTAAAGTGCTCGGGTCAGGACTGTTTCAGGAAGAGATCCTCTTCTTCATGAGTCCAGAGCTCATCGTGGCCAGACTCTTCACAGAGAAACTGGCTGATAACGAGTGCCTTAAGATCACAGGTAAACTAAAACAAACTTTCAGTCAGTTACAAGGATAGTTCATGCTAAAATTAAAATTCCATAATTCTGTCACACAGTCACAGAAAACCTTTATATGGCAGCAAATTTCATGCAACAAATTTATTCAGTATAGAATGGTTACACACAGCCTACAACACACACAGTAACTTGACAGACCGATGGTGCTGATGGTTACGTTTCCTCTTATCGCTAATTTGTCATCAGGTCCTCAGATGTACAGCTTTACTTCTGGCTACAGCAGAACCTTTTCTTGGGTCGGTCCATACAATGACCGCATGAAGCGGTGAGCACCAATGACAAATTTGCAAAATTGAAAAGTTAATCTTTCAAAAAATGTTGGTTTTACAGCCCCAAGTAAATTCATAGGGATAGGTGGAAGAGACGTTATCGGCAGATCGTTGCCATTGATGCTCTGGAGTTCAAGAACCTAAAGGATCAGTACACCAAAGAGAACATAAAAAGAGAACTCAACAAGGTACTAGTTTTGACACATTAAAATATGCATAAGAATTTTGCCTAGCTGTAAAGGTTATTTAGGCTTTTACTGTGTGAATCTCAAAGGCATTCGTGGGATTCCACGGAAACCCAAAAACAGCCATCGCAACGGGCAACTGGGGCTGCGATGCCTTCAACGGGGATCCTAAACTCAAAGGTAAATGAAGACAAAATGCACACAGATCCTGTTTGATCTAGAGACACTGCAAACTATAGATGGATTATGATAAATGCAGAGAACAGAATGTGTTTGTCTTCAAAAGCTCTCATTCAGTTGATGGCTGCTGCGGTGGCTGGACGAGACATGGCTTACTTCACCGCTGGCAATAAAGAACTTGCAAAAGAAATACAAAGCATGCATGAGATACTGACCACAAACAAAGTGACCGTGGGTAAGTACATACACTGCAGTTGAAAACAACAGGAGCTGGTAGGCTTATATCCTGGGATTAATAGAGCACAACAATAGGGTTACACAAACAAAAACCTGTTCATTTTCCCCTATAGATGTTTAGAAATAGATTTTCTCTATAGAAATAGATCCTTAGCTACAATGTTTAAACCTTTGATGAGAGGTACACCATGAGTTCTGATGTTAAATGCAGTGTTATTTTAGCTTAATTAAAACAAATATTAAATTTAATTCCCAGGAAAGAATTACGCTAGCCACCAGTTTGGTTCAGGATTTCTTAAGTAAAGAATTTTTGAAATTCTGAAAGAAGAAATAGTAAGGTAAAATTACTTCTGGAACTGATGTTACTAAAATTGTCTGTTCAGTACTGCTCTGCAAATATACAGTAATATTTTCAAAATAAGTTTTTGTTTTAGATCAACATTCAGTCCAAAGATGAACTAAAACCACAGTGGTAACATGAATATGAAGCATTATTTGATCATTTCTTCTCTCAACAGATAAACTGTACAAATGGCTGAAGAAGTTCTGTGGAAACTACACTCGTGAACATCACTCGCCAAAAGACCTGTACAAATTCATCAAAGAGAAGATCAGCCATTAGAATAATTTGTTATAAATCTGTGAGATTCATACAAGTTCACTTCAGAGAAAATAGTCAAAAACAGTTCAGCAGTTTTAAATATGTAAAGCTAAACTCTGAAGCAGAATAAAACCGTAATGCTTTTATTGAATTAATATGATACTTCTGCGGCTTAATCTCAGTTTATTGTTTTTAAAAATGACAATAAAATAAAATGAAACCAACGTACCATTCCTTTTCATTCCAATCCATGCTGCAGTAATTTAGCATCTGTTGCACTTTGACCGTTTCAAAGTTTTGTTTCTGTACCTCATAAATGCCAATTTACTCAGTCGTAGGCTATACGTGTACCTTCATATAATTAGTTTTTTAATTTAATATTGAAATCTGAAAAATTAAAAAAATGGAACATTTTTTGTTTTTCATTTGTGCAAACAAAACAAAAAATCAAGAATTCAGCTTCATTTTTCATTTTTACGTTCAGAGACAGAAAACGAGCAAACTACTTGAATATTCGATCCCTACATGTGGGCAGGAGTGAAACGCCCCTCTTCGCTGATTGGTCAACCAAACATTACAACATAATAGTCCTTAAAAAAACATAATAAGAGTCCTCCGCTTTTAACATGTTTATTATTTCTACTACATTTGATCTCTTTCTCTTCATCAAACAGTCAGATTAACGAATGGCTTGACACAAACCATACCGAGGCAGAGCCTTTTGGCCCTTTGGCACACCGCCTGATTTATTATAGCTAACCACCTATCAAAATCTGTGTGGCAAGCTGCGCGACACACTGCAGCGCGGGGAGAATGTATTGTAATATTTATTTATTTGGCTCTCTCTCAGGGCTAAATGAGTTTGCAGTTCAATTAACTTGCTGCCACCTCCTTTGTTTAGCCCGGTTAGATCCAGGGGAGATAGAGTCTGAGCAACCACAACCAGAATAAGGAAATAGGAATACTTTTATTAACGCAGTTCTAGTTTTAAATTTGAGTGGGTATCAAACATCAAACAGCAGTATAAAATTCATCAAACACATGCTGCAAAACCCCACCCGGGATTCATAAAACTCTACTCAATAGTGCATCACTTCACTCTGACACGTGCATCAATATAGAAGGGCACGGCAAACGTGAAAAATCCCACGTGTACTGCTGCGAGTTTTCTACATAAGCCTTAACACAATTTACTTCCCCTTCCCACATAAACAAAACCCCACAATACAATACACTACAATTACAAACAATAATAAAACCACACTTCCCTCGTCCGGTGGCCGTCGAGACACCCCGGTCGAATCCTGAAGTGATGTCCGTCCGTCGATTCAATGTCCGTTGATCTATTCCGTGTCACTCATATAAACCGGCGTCCCGGTATACATACCAACACAGTCTCTGATCGCGAACAGTGCACTGTGAATTCATCCACATCGATTCAAGCAAGCCTGCTCCTTCAGTCTCCTCTGCTCCTTATACCAAATCACTCCATTCCTCTACTCCAGGTGATTCACATCATTACTCAAAGGATCACTTGATCACTTGACTACACCTCACTTGACACTTTGTCACAATATCCCCCCTTTCAAAAAAAGAAGCTTGTCCTCAAGCCCCCTACAGTACATAATCTTGTGTCCAACGGGGCAATTTCCGCATTCATGTTGGCCTAAACTCACAAACTCTCTGGGGTCGGGTCATAACCTCTGTCTCTGCCAACAAACTCCCAGAACCCCCAAGAGTCACTGAAGCAGACATATCCCTAGTAACAAGGGCTGGTCCATAACCCACAGAAGTCGATCCCGACAAACTCTCTGATTCAATCTCCAAACTCGAACCATCAGTCACTGCCGGCACTGTGTTCCCTGAAGCTGCTGGTCCAAAAGGGGGGACGGTGACTCCAACTGGAGCAGATTCAATATCCGCAAGAGCCACTGTACCTGGAGCCAACAAAGGAGCAGACTCCATATCTGTGAGTATTGCTGAATGTCCTTCAGTCATCCCCGGAGCAGGTCGCTTCTCAGGGGCTATATCCACAGCCCCTGAAGCAGACATAGAGGCCATTGTAAATGGAGGAGCAAAAATACCACTCAGTGTGGGTTCTGGTACAGGCTTGTAACCACAAGGGGTCCCAAAGTCCTCTCCTTTCAACACGCCGGTCTGATAAGCTCCCGACGTTACTGTAGGGGGGAGTCTCTCCGGTCCACCGCCTTGAAGGACAGCCGCACCTGTCAAGGAGGAAGAAACATGAAGCTTGAGTCTATTAAAATCCTGATCCAGAAGCTTATACAATACTTCTGAAACCCTCTCTAAAACCGTATATGGACCCTTATACCGTCTTTGTAGTTTGGGACACACACCTCGTTTGAGCTTTATCCCTAACCCAAACCTTCTCCCCTACAAAATAACACTGATGATTGATTTTAACATCAAAGTGGAATTTTTGCTTTGCAGAGGCCTTCATTTGATGTTTCCTAACTGCCTCCACCACAGTTGAAAGGCTATCTGCCACACTTGAGACATACTGAACAGAGGTCTGGAATCTTTCTTGTGCACCCACATCAAACATCACATCAACTGGAAGGACTATTTCCCGATCAAACAATATCCGATAAGGTGTAAACCCGGTACTAGAATGCACACTACTTCTGTATGCCATCATAACATAAGGTAACAGGGTATCCCAATTTTGTTGGTTCTCATCTACAAAGAGGGACAGCATAGAAAGAAGGGTTCGATTAAATCGCTCAATTAGTCCATCGGACTGAGGGTGGTATGGTGATGTTCTTGTTTTATACATGCTCAACAATCTACACAGTTTTTTAAAAAGACATGACTCAAAATTCCTTCCTTGATCTGTATGGATACTCCGAGCTGCTCCATATCTACATACCCACTCCTCTACCAAACATTTAGCTACCGTTTGAGCTTCCTGGTTTGTTAATGGAAATGCCTCTGTCCATTTAGAAAAGAAATCCCCAATAACTAAAATATACTTATTCTTCTGACTAGTTTCTGGAAGAGGACCTACAACATCCAAGGCTATTTGTTCATAAGGGTAAGAGGCAACAGAACTAACCAAGGGAGCACAAGGGGCCTGTCCAACTGATTTACGTGAAGCATAATCTACACACTCTCTGCTCCATCTTTCGATGTCTTTGTACCACCCCGGCCAATAAAAACGATCTCTTACTTTCCCCTGCAACTTCTGTACCTCTAAATGACCACCAGTGGGAACATTATGCAACATCCCCAATATTATAGGCACCATTGACTTAGGGAGGACCACCTGCATACCACCTAACCCACTCCTCCCCTCCGGGCAAACTCGCACCAACCGCCCGTCCTGTACTTTAAGCTGATCCCACACAGCAGCATATTTCTTGAGGTAAGGATAATTTTTTATGTTTTCTAACTGCCCTTTTGGACACCCCTTCAACTGCAACAACAAATTCAATTCTGAATCACTTTGTTGAGAATGTCTTAATTCCTCTTCCCATCTTAACGGGGTGTTCTCAGTTTCTTCCTCCCCCTCCTGATGTCTTGGATCACTACCACAAGCACAGACCAGTTTAACCCCTACATCACTGACTGGCCCATCCAATAACACGGAGGACCCATTTACTCCTGATACCCTGGTGAAATCATTCAATCCTTCACTTACTGCTAATGCCGGAATTCTCGAAAGAGCATCTGAATTTCCATGTTGCCGCCCTGGCTGATGTACAATCTTGTATTGGAAATTAGCCAGTTGCTCCACCCACCTTGCCAATTGTCCCTCCAATCCTTGAAAATTATGAAGCCATCTTAAATAATTATGGTCTGTCCTTAAGACAAATTCCCTCCCCAAAAGGTAGTCCTTAAAATAATTTACAAAAGTAACCATACTGAGCAATTCTTTCTTTGTAGTGGCATATCGTCGCACAGCCTTGGACAAAGCCCGGCTAGCACTTTCCAAGCCATCCACCTCTTGCGAGAGAGCGGCACCTATTCCAAAATCACTAGCATCAGAATCCAAAATGAAAACCCTATTAGGGTCGGGATATGCTAATATGGGAGCTGAGATAAGATGGGTTTTTAACTCTACAAAAGCCTTTTGACATGCTTCATCCCATTTAAACTTCTTCCCCTTTTCTGTCAACTGGTGCAAAGGCCGGGCTATTTCAGCAAACTCCTGCACAAATCAACGGTAGTAAGACGCCAACCCCAAAAGCTCCTCACCTCCATCTGATTACCTGGTACAGGCCAAGTCCTAACAGCCTCCACCTTCTTTGGGTCGGCCCTCACTCCCTCGGCTGAAATGACATGACCTAAATATTGAACTTCCGTAGAAAAAAAATTACACTTTGATGGCTTAACTTTCAAATTAGCTGTATCAATACCTCCCCTAACCTACTCAAATGCTCCCCAAATGTTCGGCCAAACACAATGATGTCGTCAAGATAGACCAAACAAGTGGACCACTGCAAGTCGGCCAGGACTAGATCCATCAGCCTCTGAAAAGTACTTGGGCCATTGGTAAGGCCGAAAACTAAAACATTGAATTCAAATAGCCCTTGCCTGGTGATAAATGCAGTCTTAGCCTTATCCTTAGGTGCTACCTCAACCTGCCAATATCCACTTGCTAAATCAAGGGTACTGAACCATTTTGCATTAGCCAAACTGTCCAAGGCATCATCAATTCGAGGAAGGGGGTATGGATCCCTGCGAGTGACATCGTTAAATTTTTGATAGTCCACACAAAAACGCAAACCCCCATCCTTTTTCCGTATAGGAACTATAGGTGCGGCCCATGGACTACATGAAGGTTGAATAATACCACCATCTTGCATCTGTTTAAGATTTTCAGCCACTTCTTTTTGCAGATGAAGCGGAACCCTTCGGGGGGCCATCTTAATAGCCCTTGCATCCCCAGTATCAATCTCATGGAATGTCAGATGAGTCCTCCCCAAATCAGCATCACCCACACTTAGTGTTGCTTTCATCAACGAAAATTATGACTAAATATCATCGTCAACGAACCTTTGTCACGTGACGAAAACGAGACGAGACGCAACGTAAATGTTGGTCATGTGACGATGACTATAATTAAATGTATAATGCAATATTGTTGACGAATAAAAATGAGACTAAATGTGGTTTACAAAATAAAAACCATGCTAAAATGTCTCTTCATTTTCGTTGACCAAAACGAGACGAAATGAAATGTTATAACGTTATATTGTCTTGTTAAGTCGCGTTATTATTATTATTTTGCAGTATTTCTGTTTCCTGTGTCTCACTTCAGGGGCTGTATCAGGTCGCACTGCGCAGACGCAGGCGACGTCACTTCCTCAAGCCCCACTCGCGGCATTATTTAGAAGACGACAACAAACAAAGTTAAGTCTGACACAGAGAAAGGGACCGATGGCCGGCCAGCCAGGGTTCATCTTTGGGAGAAAAAGAAGAAACGACATTTGGAAAAACTTTCATTACATAAAAGTGGAAAAGAAAACGGAATGTGTTGTGGAAAAAGATGGGGAGAAATGCGGCCACAAAATCACAGGAAGAAACACCACGAACCTTAAGAGACATCTCAAGACCAGTGCTTCCCATCCCATTATATCTCTCTAAGGTCCAAACCATTTGTAGTGTTATATCTTTTAATAGTTTTTATGATGCAAAATCTGACTTCAGTTTACAAGCAATACAAGTAACAGACACACACATTTTATTTGCACTTTTTAGTATGTTATTGTAGTTCGAGCATTCAAGCACCTTGTTTCTCTTTGTTAACCTTGAATGTATTAATTTTTTTTCTGGCATTGTCATGTGATGCTATTTTATTTTATTTTATTTATTGTTTTTATTTATTTTATTTAAATTTATGTGTGTGTACTTCTAACATGTTTGGTTGGTAAAATAAATGTTGTAAATTTAAATCAGAGCATATTCCGTGTCTGGAATGGATGTATTTTTGAGTCTATAAGGTAACAATAATATAATAGGATAACCTTGTTTGAAATGGGTTTGGCTAAAAGAAAATTTTGGTTTCGTCTATACTACTAGGTACTTATACTATATTGACTGGGTTAAATAGAATTGCATTATTAAAAAGAGACTAAAATACAATTTTCATTGACTAAAACTAGACTAAATGTCATCAGTTTTCGTCGACTAAAACTAGACGAAAATAGTCATAGTCACATAATTCTGACTAAAATAAGACTAAAATGCTCAGACTTTTAGTTGACTGAAACTTGACTAGACTAAAAAGAGAATGAACGTGACTAAAACTAATAAAAACTAAAATGACAGCTTCACACAAAGACTAGACTAAAATTAAAATTAAAACAGGCCACCAAAAACAACACTACCCACACTGAAAACACTCAAATTCTGACTAAAAAGTTGCCTAATAGCTTGAAGTTGCCCTGGTTCAAACCCCCTACCATCCAAACCCAGTTCTCCAATGAAATCCTGTAACAACCATAACTTATCCTGACACTCCCCCAACTCTTCACCCCCCACTTCTACATCTGTAACCAAGGTCCCTAAGGCCATACCTTGTTTCAGTGTGAGTGGGTCATCCACCACATTAATAACTCTCACTGGCAATTTTCTATTATCAACCTTACACACAATCCTACCTACCAATGCATCCCCTTGGTTAAAGCGCCCGGCTCCAACATCCGCTCAACACTTTGCAGCTCCCCTTCTACTGCTCCAGTAATAATTACCTCACTCCTGGGGGGAAGCGTAACATCACCAGAAACTGTCACTGATAACATTTGTCTTGCGTCATGAACAAAATATAATGGTAATTTCTTCCCCATAATGCTACACTGCCTATTTCCTAGATCAATAACAGCCTTAAATTTTTGTAAAAAATTAGTACCCAGCAAAATCTCTTGTGTCATGATATTAGCTACTAAAAAATCTACAACCAAAACAAGGTTGTCAAACCGGCATGTGGCTTGCCACTTCCCTAAGATTTCCATCTGACTCCCATCGGCTATGGCTACTTGACCCTCATAATCTAATAATTCAGTCCCACCCCCCGTGGCTTTCCGCCAAAACTTCTGAGATACAATGGAAACCTATGCACCTGTATCAATGAGAAGGTTACATTCAACTCCTCCCACCTTTACTTTTAAATACACCCCCATACCACTCCCCTCATTGGGTACTGCTGATTGAAGGCCTGACATGGGGGGGCTGGCATTTGACCTTCTGTACCAGCCCCCTCTAGTTTCCCCGTACATACAGACAATCTCTCCTCAGATGTCTATTACAGCCACACTCCCAACACACCCCTCTTTCCGCAGTTTTATCTACATTAGTCCCTGTCTTACTCAACTTCTTCCCCTCTGCTATCCTACTTTCTAATTCCCTCTGTGTTGACTGCATATTTTGTACAGTAATCTGTAAAGATTTGACATCCTGCCTCAAGCCCTCTACAACCTCCAATAGGACATGAAACTGTGGGTCAGGGGAAGGGCCAGCAGTTAGACTTCGGACTCTAGCATCTACCTGGGAGGGATTTTGTTTTAATTCACATCAAAGTTCAAGTTCAAAGGGCCGCCCACACCTCACTTGACACTTTGTCACAGTATTGTAGTGAAGCGCAGACCACTATTAATTTATGTGAACAGTCATAACTTTTGTTTTAGACAATATGCTGCGTTTTTTTTTTTGTTGTTTGTTTGTTTTTTTTTTTAGCTTTTGTTTGTAATCTTTAACGTTAAATTCTCACATCATGATCAAATAAATTAGAATAATATGACAATAGGCTGTTACCAGTTAAATCACTATTCACGGACCCTATACACACTACAGGACATTACCATACAGAAACTGCCATGACTCAAGGTTTCATTCTCATGCGTTCACTTTCATTCTTGTCACACAAGCAATCACAAGCATTCACAGACACTGGAGGTCAATTAAACGAACTATTACAGCCGAACAAGTGAGTAGATGTCATTTACCAGTTTCTGCACATTCTGTTTCACACCTATCACACTTTATTTTCTGAGGTAAAAATATTTGTGTTTGTCACAACTACATCGCATCATTCTGCTAGTCATCAGACGTCCGAAGATGTTCAACTTAAGTTAAGAAAGTACATGGATACTTTTTGGTTTTTAATAATCTTATTGATTTCTCACAACTTTCGTGCTTTTCCTGGGCTATTAGGAGTTAACTGCGGTACTAATAGAGTCTCATGAGCGTGCATTTACAGAGACCAGGGCCGAGGTCAGGCTTTTCGTTAATTAACCTATACATTACAACCGTAAATGTTAGTTCACAAAATCGAAAGTGTAAATTTTCCAAACACTACAGCACAAAATATTAAAGCACTACATAGCCTATCTATTTAAGTATTAATTTAAAGGGAAAAGTCAAGATGTACTATTTCAGCATATCCCTTTTGTACAAGGCATTATGGTGCGTTCAAGGCTTGGGAAGTTCATATTTATTAGATGGCAGGTCGTGATTACGACGTCAGGTGCATTCAAGTCACTTTGGTACAGATTAATACACAAAAATAGCCTATGCCAGAGTGTACAAACCACTGAGTCATTAATAAAAACTGTATATTCATGAAAAATATTACAAGTGCTTTTTTACTGACAATGTTCTCTGAACTGGTGTAGTAGTCCTGAAGTAGTCTACTGAAGAAAATGAATGAAATTTGGCTTGGATCTCTAAACATATATTTCCTTAGAAGTATCACTTCCACAAGCTCTTACAAAATCCATTACTTGTTGGGGTGTTGCATCAAATACGACAGCATACTCTTTTAGTGTACAGTAACTAGAAACCTAAATTTTTCCAAGAAATGCAACTGTAAGTTAATAAATTACTGTTTGAACATAAAAGTGGTCTATACAATATCTGTTTCATAGCAACTTTTATAGAAGAGAGATCTATTTTATACTGAATATATTTATTATTCCAAATAATAGGCCTATTTTTATTTGGGGCTAAAATTGTATTTAAACGCCAGCATCCAGGCCAGTAAAGCTTGTTTGCGAAATTTAGCTAATTTCACGGCAATTTATCAACTTTAAAATCACATCTCAACAGAAGATCTATGCAAGTCGTAGCTCTCAGAACATTCCGAAATTTAAAGTTATAATTAAGTTCTGCAAGTATGTGAATGCAGCTACATGGCGTGAATGCAGCTAAAATTCCGAGTTTTAAAGATGAAGTCCAATAAAAGTGAATAAATCCATTATAAAAATTACTCCACACGGCTCTGTTTGCCTATGTCCTACATCATCCACTGGAATGCCACTCTCTAAAGTGTACGACAGTTTGTAGAAGCTAGAGATTATAGTTTATAAAGTTTTAAATATGAATAGTTCAGCCATGAACCTCTATTTGTGCTCTAATTGGTTCATTCAATTCAGTGTTCTCAGCCAATGGGGTTCACATACACATTACCGTGTGCCTATATAACCCGGACATATTCTACGTATGCCATGTCTGCGCGCAATGCGTATCCTCTTATTAGCCCACCACCTCCCCAACACCACCTGCCTAGATCTGCTGTGGGGGGATCTTCCCCTCTCTCTAGCAGAAGCAGCAGCATGTTCCTTTTATTTTATGATCTGAGCATTTAGCTGAAGCAAGTCTACTTGCTCCGCAGCAGCAGCAGCAGCGTAGCAGATCTAGTCCACCAAGACCAAACTTACACTCTTAAAAATAAAGGTGCTTCAAAAGGTTCTTCAAGTGATGCCATAAAAGAACCATTTTTGATTCCACATAGAACCATTCAGTCAAAGGGTCTTTAAAGAACCATCTCTTGCTTACCTTTTTATAATCTGAATAACCTTATTCGCCACAAAGAACCTTTTGTGAAAGTTTCTTCAGATGTTAAAGGTTCTTTATGGAACCATTTAGACAAAAAGGTTCTTCTATGGCATCGTGAAGCACCTTTAATTTTTAGAGTGTATGCACAATCTATTTTACATTAATAAAGATGTATCAATCCTTTCTAAGAGTTGTCATGATTGAAATGGATATTTTTCTTACAAAAACGAATCGATTTACTTCAGAAGGCCTTTATTAACCCCCTGGAGCCACGTGGAGTACTTTTTATGATGGATTTATGCACTTTTATTGGACTTCATCCATACAACCCCATTCACTGATAGCTTGGAAGAGCCAAGACATTTGACAATATAACTCCAATTGTATTCATTTGAAAGAAGAAAGTCATATACACCTAGTATGGCTTGAGGGTGAGTAAATCATGGGGTAATTTTCATTTTTGGGTGAACTATTCCTTTAAAGTCCTTATTGTCAACATAAAATGCTCTTTTGTTATGGTTACCTACTCACCTGAATGCAACTTTTCTTCTTTTCGTCTCTGGTGTGATGGTAAAACGAAAATACAGATATGCTGCCTTGCGGAGAGGCAGAAGCTAACTGACATCAAGGGTCTACTGTCACAAAGAAGTCACTTTCAAACCAAGCAGCTTTCTATTGGTTAACGCAGTGAATTTGTGGTAACCAGTTGCAAATCTGCGTGGATTTTGCCCGCAAAAATTGCAGCACATCTGTAAATGTGACCTTAACTTCAGATCGAACATTCAAAGTTTTTAAATTGAAAACCTTGCTAAAAAAAACATACTCAATAAATGTAACAAATAAGATCCCTAGTCTTATTTTGTTTTATTCTTATGTTTTTGAGTTATTTTTGGCTTTAGATGTCATGCAACAACAGTGATCAATTAAAGGCATGCTTAAGTCTGAAAAATAAAAGTGAAAACACTGTTGATCTCCCATCGAGAGGAGAATCCACATATCCCATCAGGAACCTCAAGACAATGCAAGACTTCACCACCAGCCACTTCCCATCAATGGACACACACTACTGATAGATGTAAGAATCAAACTTCATTCTCAGTTCATGTATTCTAGTCTTTGCTTATAAAGTGTGCTTTTATCGATTTGGTCATAATACAGATTATACTGGCTTGTCTGAGCAGATGACAGGTTTTCAAAGAGGTGTGATTGTCCCTTATCAAGGGGCTTATGTTTGGGATTCCAACCATGTGAAGCTACCACAACTGAATTTAGGTATGAGCATCCTGAATGCTTTTGAACAAATCTCTCTCTCTAAAAATCATAATTTCTATACACAGAGCTTTTCTGAACAAGTAGCTTTTGAAAATAGAGAGGGTACAGGGTATTCATTATTCATATTCAGTGATGATTATTCCCCATAGCCACGGCCTCCATTCCACCACAGGTCCCATTCAGCACCTTCTCGCTGGGACGTCACCTGTCGTGTGCTTTACGGTCTCAACAAAGGCAGTAACTCTATTGGGGATGTTGAGATACTGTAACACTAACCTAAACAATGGCAATTAATTTTACACAAGCTGAGGTGTATTTATGTTCCTGAGGTGTCTGACCTGTTTTCTGTCTTTGTCTGTTTGTAGACTGCAATAATGTCTTACAATTCCAACAACAAGGACAAATGGACATTTGATGCACTTTATCTTTATGGTCAGGTTAGTGAATCATTCTCTGTATCAGAGGACAGGTAAATGTAAAAGTGAAAATACATACTGATGGCAGATTTGTGTATTGCTCTACAGCGCTTTCACACAGTGGACAATAATATCCATTGGCTGATCCCAAAAATGGCCAAACTAACACTTGAGTTACCTGTTTTCATTCAACCGGGTATGTTACAGATTCCTTATTTAGCCAAATACTGTGTTAGGAATCCATAAAATATCAGTTTCCACAAAAAAAATGAAGCAGCACAACTTTTTTCAAAATCTGTAATAGTTAGAAATGTTTCTTAAGCGGCAAATCAGCATATTAAAATGATTTCTGAAGGATCATGTGACACTGAAGACTGGAGTAATGGAGCATCACAGGAGTAAATTTAAAGGAGTAAAGATTTCACAGTATTTCTGTTTTTTACTGTATTTTTGATCAAATTAAGATTTAGACTTGGTGAGCAGAAGAGATTATATTACTTTATAATTTTGCTTCTATTTTGCAGTTTGAGACAAATTTTGACAATTTATTTCACTGTAGGTGCAAATCATGATTTGTTCAGTACCATTTACATTTATTGTGAAAATAAGGGTGAATGCAATGAATGCAAATGTTCCAGGAAACGTAAATCATCATCACATTATTTACCAAGATTGCATTTGACCACACAATCTGACAAGAAACAATCATACAAGACAAAAATAATAATAATAAATAAATATAAATAAATAAATTAAAATATTGTACAATGTGCACTCAGAATATCAGATTAGTATTTGTCAGGCTATAATAATGTTACACTAGACCAACGATTTAATTAATTAATTTACTTTTTCACAGCTTATACAAGATTTTTTTAAATGCATGTTTGTCTGTACTCTCTGTCTCCAGCCCATTCCTCTCCTGCGACAGCAACAGAACCAGGCCATAACAATGTCTCAGCAGCAGATTTCCAGTCTGTTAGCAAACGCTTTCTTCTGCACCTTCCCTCACAGGAACGACACTAAACCTGGTTCAGAATACGCCAACTACCCCACCATCAACTTCAGCAGGTGATGCACTGATCACAATACACTGAATGTTTCATTCTGATCTGAAAATACTGGTGTTGTATCTGTTTTTTTTTTTTTTTGTTTTTTTTTGCCATAGCCTATTTGCTAATGAGAGA
The DNA here is from genome assembly GCA_039654775.1 of Spinibarbus caldwelli. Taxonomy (NCBI): domain Eukaryota; kingdom Metazoa; phylum Chordata; class Actinopteri; order Cypriniformes; family Cyprinidae; genus Spinibarbus; species Spinibarbus caldwelli. The sequence goes on from CM077267.1 coordinate 4,386,891, forward strand.
CCCAGAGAAATTATCCCTAAAGGCAGAGAAACTGAGGGCCATATTCCATTACTTCAACAACAGTGACAAATCAAAGACATGATCAAGATTCAGGTACTGAGAACTGTACAAACATTCGAAAGTTTGGGGGACGGTAAGATTTTTAAATATTTTTGAAATAAAGTGTCTTATGCTCACCCAAGACTGCATTTATTTGATCAAAAAATACAATATTGTGAAATACTGTTACAATTTAAAATAAATATTTATTTAAATATATTTTAAAATGTAATTTATTCATGTGATGCAAAGCTGAATTTTTATCATCATAACTCCAGGCTTTAGTGTCACATGATCATTCAGAAATCATTATGATATACTGATTTGCTGCTCAAGAAACAATTCTTTAAATTATCAATGTTGAAAACAGTTTTGCTGCTTAATATTTTTGTGGAAACAGTGAAACGTCTTTGGGGGATTCTTTGATGACTAGAAAGTTGAAAAGAACAGCATTTATTTGAAATAGAAATCTTTTGTAATATTTAAATTTAAATGTTTTATGGACACTTTTGATCAATTTAATGTGTCCTTGCTGAATAAAATTATTCATTAAAAAAAATTGTACTGACCCCAAACATTCAAACAGGAGTACATGTCAGTGACACAGGCACATATTTCAAAGGATGAGCAAGGAATTTATTTCAAATTTAGTGTAACAAAATATTTATGTGTAATGTTCTTTAACAGCATCAAAACCAGGTGGACTGGTTACTTTTGAAAGGATTAGCATTTCTCCATCACAGCTCCCTGATTGGAAAAAGTAAGTTACATTATTTACAAGCTAAATAGACTAAAGTGAGTTGACACACCTCTTACTGATCGTGTTGGACTTTAGTCAGAAGATGACTCTGACAAACCTTCAGATCTCTTCAGAAGGATTCATTGAGCATGAGGGTACAGGCATACTGCAGGTCAGTTTCATCTGAACATGGCTGTTTTTATGGCAGGTTTTATACCTGTTTATACCTGTATATCACGTTGTTCTGGACAGGTGGACTTTGCCAGTAAATATATTGGTGGAGGAGTGCTGAAGTCAGGACTGTTTCAGGAAGAGATCCTCTTCCTCATGAGTCCAGAGCTCATTGTGGCCAGACTCTTCACGGAGAAACTGGCTAATAACGAGTGCCTTAAGACCACAGGTACTGCTGGGGGGTTTAGCACTGACAAAGTTAGAAAACTAAAACAAATGCTCAAATGACAATCATGAAAATTCTGTCATTCTATCACTCGGCCACAGAAAACCTTTAGTATATCACAGAATTTCAGGCCTGCAATGCAACACATATATTCAGTATAGAATGCACATACAAACCTATTCAGAACACATAATAACTTTGCTGACATGACATTTCCTTTTATCTCTATTGTATCCTCAGGTCCTCGGATGTACAGCATTACGTCTGGCTATAGCAAAACCTTTTCTTGGGTCGGTCCATACAATGATCGCACAAAGCGGTAAGTACTGATGACAAATACACAAATCAGAAATCTTGAATTTTTCAAAAGATGTTGGTTTTACAGTCATAAGTAAACGGGTGTAAAATCATGTCACATTCATAGCGATATGTGGAAGAGACGTTATCGTCAGAAAGTTGCCATTGATGCTCTGGAGTTCAAGAACCCAAAGGGAGCAGTACACCAAAGAGAGCATAACACGGGAACTCAACAAGGTACTAATTTTGACACATTAAAATATGCATTAGAACTATAAAGGTTATTCAGGCTTTTACTGTGGAACTCTCAAAGGCATTCGTGGGATTCCACGGAAACTCAAAAACAGCCATCGCAACGGGCAACTGGGGCTGTGATGCCTTCAATGGGGATCCTAAACTCAAAGGTAAATGAAGACAAAACACACATGCATTTGATATGGAGAAATTACAAACACCTTACATGGATTACGATACAGTAAATGCACAGAACAGAATGTGTTTGTCTTCAAAAGCTCTCATCCAGTTGATGGCTGAACGAGATATGGCTTACTTCACCGCTGGCAATAAACATCTTGCATAGAAAATACAAAGAATTCATGAGGTACTGACCACAAACAACGTGACTGTGGGTAAGTGCATTCACTGCTATCAAAACGAAACAGAGGCTGTTTTGCTCATATGACAGTAGTTAATAATAGAGCACAATAGTAGGGTTCCACACATAAAAACATAATAAAAATGACTGTTTAGTGTTGCAAATGTTTAAATGTGCAGTAATATTTTTTTTTTAAATAATTCCTTTTTTTTAAATTCAAAGTAACAGTAAATTCAAATATGAACTAAAACCACAGTGGTAACACGAATATGAAGCATTATTTGATAGTTTCTTCTCTCAACAGATAAACTGTACAAGTGGCTGAAGGAATACTGTGGACACTACGCTCGTGAACATCACTCACCAATAGACCTGTACAAATTCATCAGAGTCAAACTCATCAAACTGTCTGGCTACTACTGTGAGATCCATACAAGCTCACTTGAGAGAAAAGTAGTTCAGCAGTATTACATATGTAAAGCTGAACTCTGAAGAATAAGAATAATGAAGTAACTAATACAAAACTGCTGTTTAAATTGTATTTCTTTTTGGACCACAGGTGTCATAGAAATCTATTTACGTAATTAAAATGCTTTACAGGTTTTCAAGATTTATGTAATATGCCTCAGTCAGTATAATCTGATAAAGGACCCAATAATAAACTTTATTGTTAAATTTGCAGTTTTCTTGCTTCAAGTTTTAAACTGAAACTGAGATGCTTTTACTGAATCAAGTATTATAACAGAAGTCTGGACTAAAGATAAGCCTAAGAAAATAAATAAATTATTTTATTGTAACTACTGATTCTTTTTATAAATTCTCATCCATGGTATGGACTGTCCAAGGTCTAATTTAGCATGTTACATTTGACCAGTTTCAAAGTTTTGTTTCTGTACCTCATAAATGCCACTTTGCTTCACCGTATATACACACCACCACAAAATATTGTCACTGTCTGTATCTGAAAACAGATTTAAACGTTCAAAATGCATAATTCATATGCGTATATCACTAGACATACTGACAGCAACGATGCCTTAGCAAACACCGCCCACAACTGAAGCACATTGGAGTGTGGCGCCACCTGGTGGTTAAAGGCACGAACGACAACAGTCATGTGACGAAAGGTGAGCGATTAATAAAAGGGCTCCTGAAACGGTTTTGACCAGGAAACACTATGATATAATTTATTGAAGGTCAGTTTCAGAAATAAATGCTTGTGCTGTTCCTGTATCTCGTCATTGCTCAAATCCTGCAGTTCTCAGGAACCGCCACCAGCTCAAGGTTTCGTTCTCGTGCGTTCACTTTCGTTCTGGTCACTCGAGCAATCACAAGCATTCACAGACACCGGAGGTCAGCTACACGGACTATTACAGCCGAACAAGTGAGTAGATGTCATTTACCAGTTTCTGCACATTCTGTTTCACACCTATCAGTTGTAAAACTTCGCGAAAGTCACACTGAGGTTCTTTTAAAAACAGCGCAGTTGATTGTCCACATAGTTCATAAAATCGAAAGTGAAAGAGCTAGAAACGCCACAGAATAAATATTAAAGCACTACATCTTGTATATAATTAAGCATTAATTATTCGCTTTTTTTTAGCATTTTCCTCATCGTACAAGACATGCACGTATAACTAGACTGAATTTAATTGATACAACGTACTAAGGTTTTTTTTATATTTATTTATTTAGCCACGCACTACCTTTATAAATAAGTTTCCTGGCTTTTCCGTACTCCAGTGAGGTCTTGGTCACCCTGGAAGTTTGAACAAGAAAAATAAGAAAAAAGAAAGGTAGCGTCAAACACGCCTTCAGGTGCGTAGATCCGAAAAAATGAAGATCCGCACACATTAAGATATAGGCCAGAAAACTCACATCAAATTACTATACAGAGGCCTCACAAAACTACTGCTACTTCTACTACTGTTAAATTAATTAAATGTGGCATCTCTATAATTGTTGTGAGCTTTTTGGCCCATATTTTGCTGTGTGCAGATCTTGATTTTTCTATGTTTGCCCTTAAAGTTTACCATGGTAATTCAAAATCCCATATACCAGGGTTATTAATGAGAAAATCATTTTGCCCCTCACGTGACAATCCTAGAAATCTGCAGAACAACAGTATACAGTAACCATGACAGAACATTAACTTCATATCCAAGTTATTACAACATTTAAAAACCCTGTCAAACCCATACATGTATTTGCTTTACTTTAAAGACTCCCAGTCGTGTTTTGGGTATTCTGATGTTTTTCTTTTATTTTGGCCTTAGATGTCACGCAACAACAGCGATGGAGTGAAGGGATGTATGTATCAGTTGGATAACAGTGGAAACACTGTTGATCCGTCATCAAGCGGTAAACCCAAAAACCCCCACTCACAGATTCATTCTGCAGGGGCCACCGGCCAGCCCTTGTCTAATGAGAATGGAAGAGAAGGGGGACGAGAAAATATGATCACATTTGATGATAATGCAGAGAAAACGACCAAAAAAGCCAAAACTAATGAGGTTCAAAACCCCAACCCAACCCATAGTAAATCTGGAGAAGGCAGCTCAAACCGGCCCTCTCAAGGTGTACCCATGGCCACTTCAGATGTTTTCTCAGATACTTCCACCCTGGGAAAAAAACCAATGCCTGTGATAGAGCTTGGGCCCACATATCCCATCCAGAACCTCAAAACAATGGTGAACTGCTCTAAAGAGCTTAACCAGCTACCTGCGAAGAAACATACAGTACTGATAGATGTAAGAATCATCTGTAAATTTTCTTTATAAAATGTGCTATGAATACTGATTCAGTCATAATTCATGTTAATGTCTGAGCAGATGACATATTTCCGAAGGGGTGTAATTGTCCCTCATCAAGGGACTCATGTTTGGGATTCTAACCATGTGAAGTTACCACATCTGTATGTAAGTATGAGTATCCAGATTGATTTTTAATCAAATCTCTCTCTAAAAATCATTTTCTGAACAAGTAAAAAGCATTCATTATTTATTCATATTCAGCATTATGATTATTCTCCATAGCCACGGCCTCCATCCAACCACAAGTCCCACGTGCCACTCTCTCGCTGGGACGTCACCTGTCGAGCGTTGCACAGTCTTACTAAAGGCAATAACTCTATTGGGGATGTTGAGGTACTGCAACACTAAACAATGGTAATTATTTTTGCACGAGCTGAAGTGTGTTTATCATGTGACCTGTTATCTCTTTGTAGACCGCAATAATGTCTTACAATTCCAACAACAAGGACAAATGGACATTTGATGCACTTTATCGTTACGGTCAGGTTAGTGAGTCGTTGTCTATCTCTGTCAGAGAACAGGTAAATATTAAAGTGAAAATACACAGATTGATTTGTGTAATTGCTCTACAGCGCTTACAGGAAACAGACAATAATCTCCATTCACTGATCCCAAAGATGGCCACACTAGCTCTTGATTTACCTAATCTCATTCAAAAGGTATGTTACAGGTTCCTACATTTTGTAAAGACATTGTGTTAATTAAGAACCCTGCAATACTTGTACTACTTATGTTGTAAATACACTAGTATAACTTATGTTTTAGTAATGTCTGGTCCACACTGTATGATTTTGTAATCTGAGACAAAGTTTGTGAATTACAGAAAAATCATCAGTCTTTGAGAAGTTTTGTTAAAATGTTTCTGTGATATGGGACAGAGACTTCATTATTTAAAGTGCCCCTATTATGCCATTTTTAAGGTTCCTAATATTGTTTTGGGAGTCTCCTACAATAGTTTTACATGCATGCAAGGTCAAAAAATGCTTTAGTTTTCTCAAAATATGCATTTAATATCACCTGATTTTCCAACGAATCTCCAACAATTAGTTCAAAGCAGTTTTAAGATTCAGTCTCTCTAAACCCCTCTTTTCCGTGAGCCTACTCTGCTCTGATTGGTCGGATGGCCCAGTCTGTTGTGATTGGTCTACCGTGTACAGCACGTGTCAGAAACGTACGACATACGTCCATTGCCATAGTTCCGTATTATGATTGCTTGATAGAAAATATAAACATCAATTATTTATCACACTTACAGTTTGAGATTTAGTGGAGCAAGCTGGTCCAAATAAACTGGATACTGAGCCATCTTTCAAGAGCAAGCTTTTTGTGAATCCCACATTGAACTCCCTGAGATTAGAGAAGCAGTCAACAGTAAAAGTAGGGAAACACAAAAAAAGATTGGGGTTGTATTGCTGAGAATTTTAACCACTGATTCTTTGCAGCCTCATCGTTCGGAAGTGAAAATAAAACTTACTTTCACAGCGTAGGACACAGTGTCTTCTCGACATGAACAAGCTACAGTGTTTGAGGGCGGGTCAAGTTGTTCATGAGCAGACAACGTAGAACATAGGCAAATGTGCAATTATGCAAATGTGTTACCTTGTGACGTGTAGCCATCACGGAAGTGGGATTCGAATTACTAGGTTGTACAGAGTCGGTTCTTTTGGGAAACAATAACTTAATTTATCGTGCACTTTCGGCTTTACAACTTAGCAGATCATTTCCATTCACATATAGCTACATTACACACTGCATGAAAGGCAATATTCGAAATGGCATAATAGGGGCACTTTAATGTAATGAGCACAAATTCCTGTTTTTTTCCCCCAAAATTCCCCAAATTCCAACAGTTTTGCAAAGACTTAGGCTTAGGTTTTTTAAGTGTGAATAAACATGTCACAATAATGCAGATGTCCAGTAAACATTGTAAATCGTGACCATATTACATTTACATTAAATTTATGCATTTGGAAGATGATTTTATCCAAGGTGACTCACATTGCATTCTCATTTTATCAGTTGTTGCTTGCATAGAGTCTGACTTAGAATCTGTCTTGGCTTTTATGCAAGATCTCATCAGATTAATATTGTACAGCCTGACAAGCAACAATAAAAAATAAATAAATAAATAAATAAAAATCAACAATTAAAAAACACATTGTGCACCATTTGTCAGCCTATAATCATGGAGATTTAATTTAGACTGAATTAATTGCATTGCTTGTACTGTCTGTACACTCTTGTCTCCAGCCCATCCCTCTCCTGCGACAGCAACAGAACCAGGCCATAACAATGTCTCAGCAGCAGATTTCCAGTCTGTTAGCAAACGCCTTCTTCTGCACCTTCCCTCACAGGAACGACACTAAACCTGGTTCAGAATACGCCAACTACCCCACCATCAACTTCAGCAGGTGATGCACTGATCACATTACACTGAAACCATGTTTTATACCAGGGGTGCCCAAACTCGGTCCTGGAGGGCCGGTGTCCTGCAGACTTGCCTCAACACACAACTTGCCTCAACACACCTGCTGGCACGTTTCTAGTATGCCTAGTAAGAGCTTGATTAGCTGGTTCAGGTGTGTTTAATAGGGGTTGGTGCTAAACTCTGCAGGACACCGGCCCTCCAGGACCGTGTTTCGGCACCCCTGTTTTATACAAACACACGCACACACACACACACACACACACACGCACACACACACACACACACATATATATATATATATATAAATAAAACACACACACATACACACACACACACACACACACATATATATATATATAAAACACACACACATACATACATACACACACACACACACACACACACACACACACACACCTGTATTATTTTTACACACATATATATTATTTCTATCTTTTGCTGTAGCATGTCAGTAGGACTTATCAGTTTGTATTTCCAAACATCCTTTTTGCCATTGTTATAATTCAGTAAGATTTTTGTATGCACAAGGTGTCTGACAGATCTGATCTCACCATCATCCAGTCCATCTGGGATTACATGAAGAAACAGAAAAACTGACACAGGCTAAATCCAGAAGAACTGTGCATCTCCAAGACGCTTGAAGAATCTTCCTTAAAGTTACCTGAAAAACTATGCACAGGTGTACCTACAGAACAGAAGCTGTTTTAAATGCAAAGGGTGGTCACACCAAATATTGATTTGATTTAGTTAATAGAAGTTAATTGACAAATAAATTATATTTATTACATTATTTTTGAAAGCATAATCACTTTACAGAATTTTTGTGCCTAAAACTTTTCACAGTACTGTAGCTTTGCAGGAAGGTTTCTTAAAGTGTCTTGGAGACACAGTTCTTCTGGATTTAGTCTGTCTGAGTTTTTTCTGCTTACATATCTATATCTATATATAGCCCATTCAGAAACATGCATCTCTCTTTTCCCTATGCTTGAAACCACGTTTCATTCTGATCTGAAAATATTGGTTATCTTTTTTTTTTTGTTGCCATAGCCTATTTGCTGCCAAGAAAGACCCAACAAAATCAGCCCTAAAAGCACAGAAACTGAGGGCCATATTCCATTACTTCAACACAGTGACAAATGAAAGTCATGATCAAGATCCAGGTACTGAGAACACGCTTAAAACACAGCTACTGTACACCATGGTTCAAAAGTTTGGGGGCGGTAAGGTATTTTTATTTATTTATTTTTTAAATGTTCTTGAAAGAAGTCTCTCATGCGCACTGTAGGGTCCACCCAGTTGGCCCAATGAAGGTATCCCATGGTGGCTGAAGGTTTCCTGTGTGTTTGGTCTTTTCAGTGCACAAAATAATTTAATTTCAGTTAAACTCTAATCTGACTCCATTTTATTATGACCTTGAATCTAGGTTGATATATCAGTTGTTTGTCCATTTCTAATTACTAGTCTTCTGACATTTGACTATTCTAGTTAACTTCTATTTTCTGATTGTACACATTCATCCAAGATTCCCATGTCACTCAGAGATTCTGGCGCCAGCCTTTTTTTAACATGGATCTCACGGTCGCATTCTCGCCAGTCTTGGATACTAGACAGTGGTAACGGACTAATATTATTTAGATGGGTGCCCCATGCTTGTTCATTCTAAACGTACTTTAATTTAGTCCTCATAGATCTGTATACACGAATAAAGCAACATTATCCCTAGTCAGAGGTCATGACCCCTATTATAGATATAAGCCAACCTACATTACGTTCTCTGATAATTGTTTTGGTATGGTCATGCCATGGTTTCCCACTTAGCTGGACTAAAATTACAATAAACAGAGGTGAGGCCCACCCAGTCTTAGTACACTTGAACTAATGCCAAGTGTTAGCCAGATCTCTAAAATCTTAGTTTGCGTGCCCCATGCTCCATCTCAACTGGGCTTCACTTCGTTACTAACCTGATGCAGATATGCGGTAACAAGAATACAATGTGATCTACTAGAGTCAATAATTTCAGAGTAAACAGAATCAATTCAAATGTAACAATTTTATTATTAGTCCGGTAAACATGTATTATGCCAATTATGTAGTCAATTCAGAGATTTCTATCAATTCAAGACATCAAATTCTCAAAGATAAATCTAAGAGTAAATGATGCATACCTGACTTACAAAATACATCTTATGATTAATTTTGAAAACAGTTGTGCTGCTTCATATACATTTTTTTTTTCATGATTCTCTGATAAATAGAAACTTTAAAACAACAGCATTTGAAATAGACATTTTGTGACATCATAAATGTCTTTACCGTCGCTTTTGATCAATTTAATGTACTGAATAAAAGTATATATATATATTTTTTTAATTGTACTGACCCCAAACTATTGAAAAGTAGTGTATATGTCAATGACACATGCACATATTTCAAAGGATGAGCAAGGAAGTGATTTTGGACATAGTATAACCAAATATAATGTATTTTATCATCTTTAACAGCATCAAAACAAGATGGACTGGTTACTTTTGAAAGGATTAGCATTCCCCCATCGCAGCTCCCTAAATGGAAAAAGTAAGTTACATTAGTTATACAGAAAATAGACTAAAGTGATTTGACATGCCTCTTATTGATTGTGTTGGATTTCAGTCAGAAGGTTCCTCTGAGAAAACTTCACATCTCTCCAAAAGGATCCATAGAGGAAGAGGGTACAGGCATGCTGCAGGTCAGTTTCATTTAAACTAAAATCTTGTACCAGTTCCTCTAGTACGTTTCAACTAGCTCAAATTGTCCTGGACAGGTGGACTTTGCCAGCAAATATATTGGTGGTGGGGTGCTGGGATCAGGACTGGTTCAGGAGGAGATCCTCTTCCTCATGAGTCCAGAGCTCATCGTGGCCAGACTCTTCACGGAGAAACTGGCTGATAACGAGTGCCTTAAGATCACAGGTACTGCTGGGGCTTTTAGCACAGACAAAGTTATCTAAAGGCTGAAATGCACCACACAACTTTTAAAATCTAAACAGATTTTAAAACACTAGGCATCATACGCTTGACTACTTTGTCAATAGTGACAGATTTTATCTGAAGATCACACATCTGAAGATTTTTTGCTGACACACCATTGAAAATAACATCTTAAATTTGATAAGCATATTTCAAGCAACATGAGAGTGAGATGATAAAACAATTAAAAACATTGTTTTGGGTGAGCTATTGCCTGTTTCCATCTTAGACCGAGCCTTTTTGCTAATGTGTCATCAGGTCCTCAGATGTACAACATTACTTCTGGCTACAGCAAAACCTTTTTGTGGGAGGGTCCATACAATGATCGCACAGAGCGGTAAGTAATGATGACAAATGCACAAAGTTCATTTTTCAAAAAAATTGTTGATTTTACAGCCACAAGTAAATGAGTGTAAAATTGTGGCAAATTCATTCATAGGGATAACTGGAAGAGACGTTATCGGCAGATTGTTGCCATTGATGCTCTGGAGTTCAAGATACCAAAGGATCAGTACACCGAAGAGAGCATAACACGAGAACTCAACAAGGTACTAGTTTTGACAGGTACAAACAATGACGTTTGCTGTGCTATTTGTTATCGTAAGGTTATTAGGCTTTTACTGTGTGAATCTCAAAGGCATTCGTGGGATTCCACGGAAACCCGAAAACAGCCATCGCAACGGGCAACTGGGGCTGCGGTGCCTTCAAAGGGGATCCTAAACTCAAAGGTAAATGAAGATAAAACACACATGCATCCTCTGTGCAGTGCGAAAGCCCCTTCTGTTTGATCTGAAGAAGTTGTAAACTATAGATGGATTATAATGAACACAGAACAGAATGTGTTTGTCTTCAAAAGCTCTCATCCAGTTGATGGCTGCCGCGGTGGCTGAACGAGACATGGCTTACTTCACCTTTGGCAATGAAAATCTTGCGAAAGAAATACAAAAAATGCATGAGATACTGACCATAAACAAAGTGACCGTGGGTAAGTACATACACTGTCACTGACATTGAAACAAATCAGCATACAGTATAAGCCTGTTTGTTTCTGTGTTAGTAATTGACTAGGGCTTCACAAATAAAAATACCATTCATTTTCTCCTAAAAGACATGGATTTTTTGCAACAAATTTTAAATCTTTTTAGACAGACTCACCATGAGCTTTGAGTTGGATGATAAACATTAACATTCAAAAGTCTGGGAAAATAATACTTCTATTCAGCAAGGACGCATTAAATTGATCGACAAAAAAAGTTTACGGTTTCCATAAAAATATTAAGCAGCAAGTTTTCAACAGAGCCTTGGAGAGCAGAGGAGAAAGAGACCCCTTTCAAAAATCTCCATTTTAAAAAATCATACTGACCCCAAACTGCACTGTATAAAATACAAGTCTGCATTATTTAAGCTTTTTTTAAATTGTATTTATTTTTAATAGCTTAATTTAATAGCCAAATTCAAAAACCAAGGATGCTCAGTGTTGCTTTAACAACATACAGTACTATTTTAAACTAGTTTTTCAAGTTCATGTCTAGAGTAACCTGATGGATTCTTCTCTCAATAGATAAACTGTACAAATGGCTGAAGGACTACTGTGGACACTATACTCGTGAACGTCACTTGCCAGCAGAACTGTATGGATTCATCAGTGAGAAGATTGCACACATGGTTAGCTTATTGTAAATCTGTCTGGCTACTGTGAGATCCAAAAAACAGTAGTCAAAAACAGTTCAGCAGTATTAAATATGCAAAGCTGCTTTGAATGTATCAGATTTCTGAAAGATCAGAGTAATGAAGTATCAATACTAAAAAAAATGCTGTATGTAATATATTTGTTTTTGAACAGGTGTCATATACACTTAATGGTTTACCTTAATTAAAGTACTTTATAGTCAGACACAGTCAAGATTCATATTAATCAAAGGCCTTAGTGTCATTCGATAACGTGCACAAGACACGTCTTTATTAATGCAAAAATAATCTGTTCGTTAAATTTGTTCTTGCATCAGTTATTAGTACAAACAAGCAAACAGACCGAACTGAGATGCTTTTATTGAATGAAGTATTATAACAATATTCTGTTGAAGTGAATAAACATAAGCCTAAGAAAATAAATAAATCCTTTTATTTTTTGTCCTGAAGAGAATCTTTCTGGTTGCTGCTAAATCTCAACTTATTGTTTTTTTAAATTACAAGATAAATTGATTGTTTCAGCTTTCAGTCCTTGAATTCACCTACTGAAATTATTATAATTTGGCACTGTGTTTAGAGGGTGATGAAGAAGAGGATGAAGGATAGGGTGACTTTACATTTCCTGCTATATTATAAAACTGCAAAACGCAGGCAAGCTAACTATTTTCTTTTTCGCAATAATTAAAAAATGCATAGGGTTCAGTGCATGCCCTTTAATGCCCTCATGCTATCATGACTTTTCAACCTGTCTCATTTCTGAGAGACGTCCATGCCAACTCAAGTAATGGGTGGTGCAGACATTTTCTTGCGCTGTTGTCCGTGATTTTGTGCGTATTCAAAATTAAATATTATATTATTGAGAGGAAACCTCTAGTTTAAGCTGCATGTCACTTTAAGGCTCTATTAAAACCATCATCAACATGCCTCAGAGATACATGCATGTAAATTGATACCATGTAACTGCTAAAAGCTTGCATCCTTTCAGTAAACCTGCATCGATAGGTCTCTCTTACCTACTGTACAGTGCAAAGCAAACCTGTGCTTTGGTCAGGAGATTCCTAGCTGCCAACCTGCCTTCTAACGCTAACAGCGGGGTGTGAGTTTCCTGAAAAACGAGGGACGGAGGAATGGAAACGGAGCGAGTAGATGTGGCAAGGTGCTTAGGACTGGCCCTGGAAGGCATCCAGGTTGAAGGCTGTGTCCAAGAACCGCTCCAGCTCCACAAGATGAGCCTTCTTGTTGCCTGTGGCGGGGGCAGCTGCAGGCTCTCGGCCGGCGTACCTGTGAAGAATACATGCAAATACAAGTGTAAATGCGTGTTTTCATTTATCCAAAGTGACTTACAAATGAGGTCTTGCATGCATCATTACATGGCTTACATGCATTAGCAACACAAGTGATAATTGGGCACAAATACTGTTGCATGAATGCATAACATGAAAACCTCTTCAAAGTTTATTATTATAAAAAAAATCATTTTTTAAGAATGGAGCATTTAACCATATTTAGCCATAAAATATTTTGTAATTGCAATTAATTTCTATAGTATAATTTCTAAGTAGGAACAAATAATTCTGGAGAAAAATATAACCTACAGTAGTTCTTGAGAGATTTTGTGAGATTCATTCTAAAGATGAATTTAAAGACATGAGTTACCAAACGGGACGGGTGTTATTGAAGGTTCTGCTGATGCGAGGCTTGACATAGTCATAGTAGCCTTGATTCTTATGCTCTTCCTGGCACCACAACAGCTGAGCCTGCGGATACTTCTCTGCCTCGGCTTTCACCAGGTCAAACGGGAACGGAGAAAGCTGGACAATAACACATTTAAAGTCATCAAACACATCTTTGAACTACTTTAGGGTGCAGGCATGAAATGAAATTTATAACGTGGTGTATAAATGGTCAGGAAAGAAAGCTGAACTAGTATTATGAGCATTCTTATTATGGAGAAATAAATACAGAATATGGCCCATTTAATAAATATAAGAATGAAAGTGAATGCAGGTACCTGCTCAACGCGGCTGATGGCCACTGTGTCCTCCAGGCCTCTGGTCTTTCGTTCTTTGGTGAGGTCATAATAAACTTTCCCTGTGCAGAAGACGAGACGTTTCACTCCAGCTGAATTCTGTGATGCACTTCCCTCTTCTGGAATCAGACGTCTGAAGTGTGTGCCTAATCAAACCCAAAAACACTCAAAATATTACTAAAAAATTCTTTAGCATGACGTTGTATGACTGCCAAGATTTCAAATGGACAAACCTGATAACATGTCGTCAAAACTCGACTTGGCCTCTGGGTGCCGTAGCAGTGATTTAGGCGTGAAGATAATGAGCTAGAGGAAATAGAAAGAAATATTAAAACTTCATGAAACCACAAGTTAGCTACAAGCAGAGTCCCACAATATTTGACCAATATAAATGACAAATATTTACATGGATTCACTAATGAATCCATTCAAAACAGTATGTAACCCATTTGCACTAAATCATTGAAAAAGCTACTTAGAAAGATTTACTCACAAAATGGACATTGTAAGTGCAATAGCTATTAAATTAAATATTTAAGAGCAAAAATACTCAAATTTCCATAGCAAATATATGATTTTCCATGAATAATCCATGATTTCCAGAACTGGAAAGCAATTTTAAAATTTTCTGATATTTCCATGTTTTTCGTGATGAGGGAAACCTGATGAACAGAGTGAAAAGTCTCTTACAGGCTTTCTGAAGGGCAGAAGGATCTGCCTCCGAAGAACATGGAAGTAGTTTGCAGGAGTGGAGCAGTTCACTGCGATCCAGTTACAGTCATAAAGCTGCCGGACGGCAAAGTCCTCTGTGATTTTCTGTGTCAAACAAATGAGTATTAAGACAAGAACGATATTCATAGTAAATATTGTGTTCGGTTAAAATTTTCATGCCAGAGATTTACCGGGAAAACGTCAGGGTCATCATTGCACATCTGCAGGAATCTCTCTGGACGGGCAGAGGAGTGCTCTGGTCCCTGGAAAGACCACCAAGAAAGTAATGAAAATGGGAACGGAAGAGAAGATGGAAGCTCAGAGGTGGATTTAAGATGAAAAGACCTCACCATGCCCTCCATGCCGTGAGGCAGCAGCAGCACGATGCCGTTCTGTCGGACCCACTTGGCCTGGCCAGGGGAGATGAACTGGTCGATGATGCACTGAGCTGTGTTATGAAAGTCTCCAAACTGAGCCTCCCAGAGCACTAGAGCGTTAGGACTCGCCATGGCAAAGCCAAGCTCAAAACCTGCCCACAATGAGACATAGACCTGAGAATATGCTTGTTCAGTGGGCATATAATGTGCAGCTTCTTCTGGGTTTGTTTGACCGACAGCAACCAGCCATAGTTCATATGGTTTATACCCACCAAGAACCCCGTATTCTGACAGGGAGCTGTTGCACACGGTATATGGAGCCTGGTTTGGGTCGATGTAGTTCATGGGAATGCAAGTCCGTTTGTCGACATTCTGATCGTGTAGCACATGGTGCCGATGACTGTATGGGGATAAAAAGGTAGACTATGGAGATGCTTCCAGGTCAGTTTTATTCAGGAGCACAAGATGCAGCTGTGCTCACCTGAAGGTCCCTCTCTCCACATCCTGACCACTGAGACGCACATGAATGCCTTCCTTTAGCAGAGAACCAAAGGCCATGTATTCTCCCAGAGCCCAGTCCACTGAGCGGTTCTGCACCATCGTAGCTCTGCCTTTCAGGATACGGGTGAGACCTTAGAGGAAAAGAGACAGAATGAGCTCAGGGTGAAGATGCTGAGATGCAGATGCTGGCTCAAGCCAAAAAAATATTTTTGAGGCTGATTTGAACCAAACAAGCAACTGTATGTTAGAGTTTTTGGCAGATTTATTGGATTTCTAAGTTTTTAAACACAAGCTTATTTTGAAGATTTTAGTATTTCTGCATTCAAGTAGATAGGAACTGTAGATAAAGCCGGTTCCCAACATGCTTCAAAAATGACTTTGGGTACAGGTGATCTGCCTTTTCATAACTGTGTGCATGTGTATGCAGAGATGAGAGTGAAAAGGTACCTCCATGGATAGTAAAGTCCTCCACAGGCACAGAGGAAGCCACCTGACCGATGTAACTGAGCACTTCTTCATTGAGACCAGTGGATGGACAGCTCATGCACTTGGGTTGACCGTCCAGAGTGAAGAAACCTGCAGAGTTAAGCACAAATGTCAAGTCAAGTAGATTTCAGAGCAAATGCAAGTATACACTCATGTAAAAATGTTTGGGGACATCAACACACACACCTGGCCAAGGTGAGTCAAGCCAGTGCTTGATGTGCAAGATCTTCTCATCTTTAGAACGATTGTACGCCTCCTCACAGATTTTGTCATACTTGGAAATTTCCCCCTACAAGGACAGAAAGGCAACTTAATATAAATATTCACACAAGTAATTTAAAGTCATCAAACAAGTAATTTCAGTAAGAAGGTATCCGATAAATATTGTCAATATTTCCTATTAATGTAACTACAACTTAAACACTACCGTTCGAAAGTTTGGGGTCGGTAAGATTTTTTAATATTAAGTCTTATGCTCACCAAGGCTGAATTTATTTTATCAAAAATACAGTAATAACTGTAATATTGTGAAATATGTTCACAATTTAAAATATCAGTTTTCTATTTTAATATATTTTAAAAATAATTTATTCCTGTGATACAAAGCTGAATTTTCAGCATCATTACTCCAGTCTTTGGTGTCAAACTCAAGAAACATTTCTTATTATCAGTGTTGAAAACAGTTGTGCTGTTTTACATTTTTATGGAAATTTCTTAGTGAATAAAATGATTAATTTTAAAAAAATATATCTCTTTCTGACCCCAAGCTTTTGAATGGCAGTGTATATATTCATCTTATTAGTAATATTTGGATAATCTGACCTCATATTCCTGTCTGCTTACAGCTCCTTCTGCAATGAGCTTTTCAGCATATTTCTGCAGAACAGGTTTCTGTTTCTTTATCTGTTTGTACATCAGCGGTTGCGTAAACATTGGCTCGTCCATCTCGTTGTGGCCGTTCCGTCTGTAGCTCACCTACAGCACAAAGGTGAACACCAGAGTCAACACCTAAACCACATTTGACACACAGTTGGCAACATTCCCACTTAAAAAAAGTGCTTCCCTACCAGATCAACCACTACATCTTTATGAAAGGTGGCTCTCCATTCTGCAGCTACATTACAAACGTACATCACAGCCTCAGGATCATCTGCATTAACATGGAAGATGGGAGCGTTGACCACTCTGGCCACGTCTGTGGGGTACGGCGAGGAGCGCGCCATCCGAGGGTCAGTGGTGAACCCAATCTAAAGAGAGGGAAACAAAAATATTTAAATAAATGCAAATATTTACCTCAAAAAAGTGAAACTCATATTTCAACCATTTTGATAAACTGTACCATTTTAACCACATATCTTCTCCTTAAAAGCCAAGAACTGTTAATTGTCTTTTCAGGACAAGTAATCATGAAATTATATGTGTGCTATTCCAAAACAAGCACCTATAAAATATACTGGAAAATATAGAGAAATCATACAACACTACTATTGAGTCAGGTATTGTTTTAAGAAATCAGTACTTTTATTCAGCAAGGATGCATTAAATTGTTCAAAAGTGACAGTACGACAAATATAATGCCAAAAAAATCTATTTCAAATCACATTTTCACAAAAATATAAAGCAGCGCAACTATTTTCAACATTGATAATAATAAGAAATGTTCCTTGAGCAGCAAATCAACATATTAGAGTGATTTCTGAAGAATCATGTGACTGAAGACTAGAGGAATGATGCTGAAAAATTCAGCACTGACATCACAGGAATAAATTACATTTTAACACATGATAAACAGAAAAGAAATATATTAAATTGTAACAATATTTTTACTGTATTTTTGTTCAAATAATTGCAGCCTGGTGAGCATAAGAGACTTAAAAAAAACTTAAAAAAATCTTATAGACAAGCTTTTGAACTGTAGTGTATAACCAATTTGAAAAGGAAATTCCCTGCTGGTGAGAGTGTGTGAGAAACAGACCTGGTTGTTTACGACCAAGTGAATAGTGCCGTGTGTTGTGTAGGACGGCAGGTCACTCAGGTGGAAGGTCTCATAGACAATGCCCTGACCTGCGAAGGCTGCGTCTCCATGCAATAAGATGGACATCACCTTTAGAGACAAGGACACAGTTTTCTTAGTGACACACCATGTCAATCATGTCTTGTTGTCTGATCACAAAAGATGATTTAAGACTGTTCTAAAAACTATTGACATAATATACCTGATCACACCTTTGTCTTTGAGAGAACTGTTTAATCTTTGGATATAGGCCTCTTCATTTGTACTTTCCATGTCTGTAACTTTAAGGTCTACAGGTGCATCTCAATAAATTAGAATGTCGTGGAAAAGTTCATTTATTTTAGTAATTCAACTCAAATTGTGAAACTCGTGTATTAAATTCAATGCACACAGACTGAAGTAGTTTAAGTCTTTGGTTCTTTTAATTGTGATGATTTTGGCTCACATTTAACAAAAACCCACCAATTCACTATCTCAATAAATTAGAATACTTCATAAGACCAATAAAAAATTTTTTTTTAGTGAATTGTTGGCCTTCTGGAAAGTATGTTCATTTACTGTATATGTACTCAGTACTTGGTAGGGGCTCCTTTTGCTTTAATTACTGCCTCAATTCGGCGTGGCATGGAGGTGATCAGTTTGTGGCACTGCTGAGGTGGTATGGAGGCCCAGGTTTCTTTGACAGTGGCCTTCAGCTCATCTGCATTTTTTGGTCTCTTGTTTCTCATTTTCCTCTTGACAATACCCCATAGATTCTCTATGGGGTTCAGGTCTGGTGAGTTTGCTGGCCAGTCAAGCACACCAAAACCATGGTCATTTAACCAACTTTTGGTGCTTTTGGCAGTGTGGGCAGGTGCCAAATCCTGCTGGAAAATGAAATCAGCATCTTTAAAAAGCTGGTCAGCAGAAGGAAGCATGAAGTGCTCCAAAATTTCTTGGTAAACGGGTGCAGTGACTTTGGTTTTCAAAAAACACAATGGACCAACACCAGCAGATGACATTGCACCCCAAATCATCACAGACTGTGGAAACTTAACACTGGACTTCAAGCAACTTGGGCTATGAGATTCTCCACCCTTCCTCCAGACTCTAGGACCTTGGTTTCCAAATGAAATACAAAACTTGCTCTCATCTGAAAAGAGGATTTTGGACCACTGGGCAACAGTCCAGTTCTTCTTCTCCTTAGCCCAGGTAAGACGCCTCTGACATTGTCTGTGGTTCAGGAGTGGCTTAACAAGAGGAATATGACAACTGTAGCCAAATTCCTTGACACGTCTGTGTGTGGTGGCTCTTGATGCCTTGACCCCAGCCTCAGTCCATTCCTTGTGAAGTTCACCCAAATTCTTGAATCGATTTTGCTTGACAATCCTCATAAGGCTGCGGTTCTCTCGGTTGGTTGTGCATCTTTTTCTTCCACACTTTTTCCTTCCACTCAACTTTCTGTTAACATGCTTGGATACAGCACTCTGTGAACAGTCAGCTTCTTTGGCAATGAATGTTTGTGGCTTACCCTCCTTGTGAAGGGTGTCAATGATTGTCTTCTGGACAACTGTCAGATCAGCAGTCTTCCCCATGATTGTGTAGCCTAGTGAACCAAACTGAGAGACCATTTTGAAGGCTCAGGAAACCTTTGCAGGTGTTTTGAGTTGATTAGCTGATTGGCATGTCACCATATTCTAATTTGTTGAGCTAGTGAATTGGTGGGTTTTTGTTAAATGTGAGCCAAAATCATCACAATTAAAAGAACCAAAGACTTAAACTACTTCAGTCTGTGTGCATTGAATTTATTTAATACACGAGTTTCACAATTTGAGTTGAATTACTGAAATGAACTTTTCCACGACATTCTAATTTATTGAGATGCACCTGTATACACAACATACTACTTGACAAAGTAAACTTTAAGCTGATGGCTGCACTAGAAATCTAGAGTAATAATAGATTTGTTTTCTTGATGCACTGATTAAAATGCTGCTAATGCAATGATGGGGTTTCATGGGGTCTTCAATAGAAGCACATAGGTTTAATAACATAAGCACAGATGCTAGAACCACAAAGGCAGTTCACACACCCTAATTCCATCAGAGTCACCACAGTAGAACTGCTCTGCCTTGGTCTTGCCCTGCACTACAGGGTCCACTGCCTCCAGGTGTGAAGGGTTGGCCATCAGAGACAGAGTGATGTGGCGATCAGTGACCCGGTTGATGCGTCTGTGGTACATACCCAGATGATACTTCACATCACCTGAGCCCTAAAAAAAAAAAAAAAAGTCACAAGAGAAACTGAAACATGAACAGGACTGGAATATCAAGATTCTTTGCTTGATTTATGACATAGCTTATATCATTTTCCCAGACATGTGGGAGAGGACACCTGTTTTCACATAAAGCATGTCACCACAGATTGTGGGCAGAGCTAATTATGTAACCCAGCTAATTATGTAAACCACAACTACAGTGCTGAATGTTTCATGTATCACTGCACTGGTTGTTCCAGATTTGCTTTATTTATTAAACATTATCACTTTCATTTTAAAGTTGTCACAAAATTAAAATTCAACCTATTTTCTAAATGCATGTTAATGTGAACAATTCATCCATGCACATTTCTTTTAAATTTTTGGTTACATCCGTCACGAACGCTGGAGCCAGGAACGAGGAGACACGGCAAATTCACAAACTGAGAGTCTTTACTAATCCATCTAGGGAACATAGAGCACATGAAGACATTCAAAGACCGACAAACACTAACTGAAAGGACTGGGGCTTTTAAAGACAGGACAATCAAGGAACTAAGGAGACACACCTGGAAACAAATTAACAATCATACTGGGGAGAAACTGGGTCACAGGGAACACATGGGGAGCAAAAACCACAACAAAACAGTCCAGGGGCGTGACATTACTCCCCCCTCCCGGAAGGTGCGTCCTCGCACCGTGGAACAACAGAGAGGGGGGGGAAACGGGTGGAAACAATGGCGGAGGCTCAGGAGGAGGACGGACAACCGGGAGGGGGCCGGCAGACAGAGACCAGGGAGGCGACGAAGGAGGGAGGAGCCAGGGAGGAGACAGGAGGGACTCGGAGCAGGAGGAGCCTGGCAGGACCCAGCCCACAGCCATGATGATGGCCCACGGTGGGGCCGACGGAGGGAGGAGCCATGGAGGAGGAATGGCCGCCGACTCCAGGGGGCCGACCAACGGAGGCGGAGCAGGTGGAGGAGGAGCCCGAGGTGGAGACGGAGAGCCGATGAGCCAGGGTGATGCCGAGGATCCGGGGGGCCAGGGTGGAGCCGAGAGCTCTGGCGACCGAGGCAGAGGCGGAGCTCCGGAGATCCGCGGCAGAGCCAGAGCGACTGAGGACCAAGGTGGAGCTGGAGGGAGGAAGGAGCCCAACGGAGCCAGTGGGACGGAGTGACGAGGCGCAGCCAGAGGAGAGGAGTCCCGAGGCGATGGCGGGTCGACGCCCGACCAAGGCGGAGCCAGAGGGACGAGGGAGCCTGGTGGAGCTGGTGGATCGATGGATGACGGTGGAGGCGAGGGAGCTAGGAGCCGAGGTGGAGCCGCTGGGTCTACGGACCGAGGTGGAGTCTGGGCCTCGGAGGCTGGAGGTGGAGGTGAGGGATTCTCCAGCCACGGCGATGGAGGATGGCAGACCCGCGGAGCTCGCACCGCATTGATGGGGGACTGAGGGCGAGCAGAGGGGCTGCCAGACGACAGCGGTGGAGGAGGCAGGAGGGCGGGCAATTGAGAGCCTCCGGGCTTCCAGGGGTTAACTCAGGAATGGGAGCCGACACTGTGGGGCGCTCTGGAGGCGCGGGTTCTGGAGAACGCTTTCGGGAAGCGGGCACAGGGGGGCGCTCGGGAGGAGCGGAGCTGGCTGGAACCAGCGGAGACGGAGAAAGGATAGGGGAAGCGTCGACCTCCAGATCATGTTCCCAGTCCAACAGATCCCCTTCAAAGTCTAGCAGCCCCAGATGTATCATCAGCTCACCCTCAGCCGCGGTGCAGGGGGCGGAGCTCCACTCCGCGCTCACACCGTCCACGGCTGGCTCCCACGTGATGGGCACTATCGCCAGCTCTCGCACCTGATCTGACGTGTTGGGCTCAACTTCCAGGACGATCTTCCGCTCAGTCGCTCGGCTTGGCGCTGGCTCGTGGATCGTAGCGGGAAATGGCTCTCCGTCATCGGTGGGCTCGGGCTGGTGCTCCGCACTGCGGGGAGTTGGTGGGCTGGGCTCTGGGTCAGGAGTGGCACTGGCGAGATCCCCCTCGGCACAGACGGTGAACGGGGATCCGTGCCTCGCCAGTGTCCACTCCACGAAGGCGGCGAAATCCTCTCGAGGACCATCCTCGGACGACAGCGCTCTGCACGCGGTGTTCAAGCTTGCATTATAGAATGCGCAGAGCGCGCCGTCCGGGTAGCTGGTGGCGTTAGCTAACATCAGGAACAGTCGTGTATGGTCCTCGAGAGATCGGTCCTCCTGCTCCAGCAGGAGGAGGAGGAATTCGGGCAGGACGTAGGGATCCATGGGGCCACACAACGGAAACAAAAACACTGATAGAAAACGGAAAACAAAACGGAGGGTGGACACGGAGGTAACTGTGTCAGTCGGTCTTTCTGTCACGAACGCTGGAGCCAGGAACGAGGAGACACGGCAAATTCACAAACTGAGAGTCTTTAATAATCCATCTAGGGAACATAGAGCACATGAAGACATTCAAACACCGACAAACACTAACTGAAAGGACTGGGGCTTTTAAAGACAGGACAATCAAGGAACTAAGGAGACACACATGGAAACAAATTAACAATCATACTGGGGAGAAACTGGGTCACAGGGAACACATGGGGAGCAAAAACCACAACAAAACAGTCCAGGGGCGTGACAACATCATAATTATGGAAGCTTGTTTCTGCCACAGGATAAAAAAAAAGATAAACTGCAACTTTTTAATCTCACAATTTCTGGAGGAAAAAAAAAAGTGCAGAGAATTGGGAGACATAAACTTAAAAAAAATAAATAATAATAAAAAAAAAAATATTTGAATTGTGAGATAAAAGTTCACAATTACCTTTTTTATTTTTTTATTCCTTAGCAGGAAAAAAATGAGATGTAAACTCAAAATTCTGAGAAAAAAAAGTCAGAATTGCATGATGTAAACCGGATTCTGAGAAAAGGTAAAAACTGCAAGATGTAAAAAAAAGCCTGAGTTGCGAGATATTGCTTCATATTGACATTTACATTACATTTACATTTAGTCATTTAGCAGACGCTTTTATCCAAAGCGACTTACAATTGGGGAATACATAAAGCGATTCGTCTAGAAGAGGCAATCAGACAGAGGAAGTGCTTGTAACAACAAGTCTCAGGCATTGTTCAAATAAGTACAAGCTAGAAAGGAAAGGAATAAATAAAGAGAAAGAATTTTTTTTTTTTTTTTTTTTTTAGGATGAAGTCAAGTAGTGCTGAAAGAGATGAGTTTTCAGTTGTTGCTTAAAGATTGGTAGGGATCCAGCATTCCGGATAGGGGTGGGAAGATCATTCCACCAGCCAGGAATGGTGAATGAGAATGTTCTGGAGAGTGATTTTGAGCCTCTCTGTGATGGTACCACGAGGCGTTGCTCAATAGCAGATCTCAGACTTCTGGAGGGGGTGTAGATTCGTAATATTGAGTGGAAGTAGGCGGGTGCTGAGCCTGTGGTTGTTCTATATGCAAGCATCAGTGTCTTGAACTTGATCCGAGCTGCAACTGGTAGCCAGTGCAAGGAGATAAAGAGAGGTGTAACATGGGCTCTTTTGGGCTCATTGAAGACCAGACGTGCCGCTGCATTCTGAATCATTTGTAGAGGTTTGATTGTGTTTGATGGAAGTCCAGCCAGAAGAGCATTGCAGTAGTCCAGCCTAGAAATGACAAGGGCCTGGACAAGAAGTTGTGCACCATGCTCTGTCAGAAAGGGCCTGATCTTTCTGATGTTGTGTAGTGCAAACCTGCAAGATCGAGCGGTCTTTGCAATGTGCTCTTTGAAGGTCAATTGGTCATCAAAGATTACACCGAGATTTCTGACCGAAGTTGATGGGGCAATTGTTGATGAACCTAACTGAATCGTGAAGTCATGCTGTAGGGTTGGAGTAGCAGGGAAGACAAGAAGCTCAGTCTTTGCCAGGTTGAGCTGTAGGTGATGTTCTTTCATCCATGCCGAGATGTCCGCCAGGCAGCCTGAGATCCGTGCAGCTACTGTTGGATCATCTGGTTGAAAAGAGAGATAGAGCTGTGTGTCATCAGCGTAGCAATGGTAGGAGAAGCCATGTGCCTGTATGATGGGACCCAGTGATGTCGTGTATGTGGAGAAGAGGAGGGGTCCAAGAACCGATCCCTGAGGAACCCCAGTGACCAGTTGATGTGCTTTGGATACCTCACCTCCCCAGGCCACCCTGAAAGACCTGCCAGTGAGATAGGATTCAAACCAGCAAAGTGGAATCCCAGTGATGCCCAGAGATGAGAGGGTAGACAGGAGGATCTGATGATTAACAGTGTCAAACGCAGCAGATAGATCCAGCAGAATGAGGACTGATGATTTGGAGTCTGCTTTTGCAATTCGCAGGGCTTCAGTGACTGAGAGTAGCGCCGTCTCAGTTGAATGGCCTGAAACCTGACTGTTTAGCATCCAGTTTGTTGTTCTGTGAAAGAAACAATGAGACCTGGTTGAAGACAACTCGTTCGAGTGTTTTCGCTATGAATGGAAGGAGAGAGACAGGTCTGTAGTTTTCAGTAAGAGAAGTGTTTAATGTAGGTTTCTTGAGCAGTGGGGTTACCCGAGCCTGCTTGAACGCAGTGGGGAAAATGCCTGTGAGGAGAGACGTGTTGATGATGTCTGTGAGTGCTGGTAAGAGTGTGGGAGAGATTGCTTGGAGAAGGTGTGATGGGATTGGGTCTAGAGGACATGTTGTAGGATGGCTGGAGAGGAGAAGTTTGGATACCTCTGCCTCAGTGAGTGGACAGAAGGAGAAGATGGGAGTTTTAGCAGTGGATGTGGTTGGTTGGAGGTCGTGTGTGTGTGGAGGAGAGAACTGACTACTGATTGTTCTAGTTTTGCCTGTAAAAAAAGTGGCAAAGTCATCAGCTGTTATAGAAGTGGTGGGAGGTGGTGGAGGGGGACAGAGGAGAGAATTAAATGTTCTGAAGAGGTTACGCATGTCTGGAGCGCTGTTGATCTTGTCGTGGAAATGTGAGGATTTGGCAGTGTGGACTTCAGCAGAGAAAGATGAGAGCAAGGACTGATACCTACTCAGGTCCGACGGATCGTTTGATTTGCGCCATTTTCTCTCTGCCGCTCTGAGTTTGGTCCGATGTTCACGAAGAACCTCGGATAACCAGGGGTTAGAAGGGGCAACCCGTGCTGGGCTGGAGGAGAGAGGACAAATGTCGTCAAGACAAGAGGTTAAGGTCTGGCATAGAGTGTCAGTAGCTGCATTCACATCCAGAGATGAGAAATGGGTAGGTGAGGGAAGAGAGGAGGATACTACAGAGGACAGATGTGAGGGAGAAAGGGAGCGTAGGTTTCATCTAAAAGTAACCGGTAAGGGGGTTGATGGCACATGGGTATCAAAAAGTAATGTAAAAGAAATGAAGAAATGGTCAGAGATATGTAGTGGTTGCACCAGAATGTTATCTGCAGTGCAATTGTGTGTGTAAATTAAATCAAGTTGGTTGCCTGATTTGTGCGTGCTAGAAGTGGTAAGGCGTTTGAGATCAAATGAAGCTAGGAGTGAATGGAAGTCTGTAGCATAAGGCTTGTCTAGATGAATGTTGAAATCGCCAAAGACTAAGAGTGGAGTGCCAACCTCCATGAAAGAGGACAGCAGCCCGTCCAGCTCCTCTAGGAAGGTGGCTAGAATTTGGCCAGGGGGACGGTAAATTACCACAATCTGGAGTTTTATAGGAGCTGTTACAGTAATCGCATGACATTCAAATGAGTTGTAATTGCATAGGGGAGAGTGGGTTGAGTATGTCCAATTCTTTGAAATGAGCAGTCCAGTACCCCCACCCCGGCCAACTTGACGTGGGGTGTGAGAGAAAGAGAAATTGTTAGAGAGAGCAGCTGGGGTTGCTGAGTCTTCTGGACGAATCCAGGTCTCAGTCAAGCCCAAGATGCTGAGCGTGGATTGTAAAGAAAAAGCAGAAATGAAGTCAGCTTTGTTGACCGCTGACTGACAGTTCCAGAGACCCACAGAGAAAGAAAGAGGTGGGGTAGAAGATGTAGAGATAGGGCGCAGGTTAGCAGGATTACGTTGCCGTCTGCGTGTGATGTTAGAGCGTGGTTGAGAGATAACCGGAATGGTTTGGAAA
Organism: Spinibarbus caldwelli; assembly: GCA_039654775.1. NCBI lineage: Eukaryota > Metazoa > Chordata > Actinopteri > Cypriniformes > Cyprinidae > Spinibarbus > Spinibarbus caldwelli. The sequence continues at coordinate 4,413,379 of CM077267.1, forward strand.
CACATGATAGAGGTGGAAAGGAAGAGGACAGAAAAGGAGAGTGTGTGAGGGAAGATAGAAATGATACTTAAGTTCGTTGCTCGGTTAAAGTCGCGCAGGAAAAAGTCGTTCGTCTTTACACTCGTCGGTCTTCACACGAGGAGGCTGAACACGACGCTTCAGCAGACGCTTCCGCGTCAGCGCACAGATATCAAATAAATACACAGTTTAACAGACTAGAGTGAAAACAGCTGTGGCCGGCTTCTGATTAGCCCAGCCAATAGCCCAACGGAGTGCTAATAGCTCAAGACGAAACTAACACTTAGCGCAAGGAGCAAATGCAAATGACACAGGCTCCTTCTTAGCCGAGGCGCAAATTATTATAATTACCAGTAAGTGCAATCAAAAATATCAACCTCAACAAAAAAGCAGAATAGAAATAGGTAGGAAACGAAGTATTCCTTCCTAGCAGCAAGTAAATAATTTAAACAACAGATCTACCAACAAGTATTACAACAACACTTACGCGCTGCCGTCCGTCTCTTCTGGTGACTAATCGGCTTCTCCCAAGTTCTAACAGCGACCAAGCAGTTTAAATACTTTTAACAGTCGCTGTGGCCGGCTTCTGATTAGCCCAGCCAATAGCCCAACGGAGTGCTAATAGCTCAAGACGAAACTAACACTTAGCGCAAGGAGCAAATGCAAATGACACAGGCTCCTTCTTAGCCGAGGCGCAAATTATTATAATTACCAGTAAGTGCAATCAAAAATATCAACCTCAACAAAAAAGCAGAATAGAAATAGGTAGGAAACGAAGTATTCCTTCCTAGCAGCAAGTAAATAATTTAAACAACAGATCTACCAACAAGTATTACAACAACACTTACGCGCTGCCGTCCGTCTCTTCTGGTGACTAATCGGCTTCTCCCAAGTTTGTTTGAGCATGTCAAACAAACTTGTAAGCATACAGTTTAAAGCAGCTTGCACTTTTGTCAGATGCGTGTGCTGCTTAATGCATTTAAAACCTCAGCGCATAACTTACATCTTATGGTTACATCCTTATCTGCAAATGTTAGAAGGTCACACCAGTATTTTGAATCATGTCTTCTAAACCGAGGTACATCCTGAACAGTAATTTTTGTGGAAAAATTGCTGAGATGGGACCTTGACCTGGCTTTTTATTTGTGTGTAACATAAATATTTCAGTTTGTAATTTGTATAGTGAGCTGAACTAGGAACAAGTGCTGAAGGAAATGAAGGTGGCTTGAAAGAGCTGCTCACCTCATCTGCAGCTTCCAGCTTTGAATCAAACTGGCAGAAGATCTGCTCCAGCTCCTTACGGATAACATTAGCAAGCACATTCAGACGGCCTCTGATGGAGAGCAGACAATTCAGACATGTTTCAGTGGCCCTACATAAATACACTTCATTAACCAGAATACATTGTATAGTTGGTTGTTCATCTACCTGTGTGACATTCCCATGATAACGCTCTCCACTCCGTTCTCACTAGATTTGTCGATGATGGTTTTGAGAGCAGGAATGAGAGACTCGCATCCCTCCAGGCCAAACCGTTTCTCTGATGACCACTTCCTCTGCAGGAACTCCTCAAACCTGACAGGATTACAAAAACATTTGCATACTAAAAAGAATGATATCTTGTTATTTAATGCAATAACAAAGCAAGTGACATCTGCAAGTGATTTGTTTGATGAAAATGATTCGCTTTTCTTGCCTTTTTTCAATTATCTTTAAACAACTGGTGTCAATTTTAATCGATGTATGAATTCATTTCCGTTTTTTGAAGGGTTTTGCTTAAAAAGTGTGCCTGTGCATAAATTATTTGAATCGCAAATAACGCATTCAGGTTTACAGAAAACTACGGCATGGACAGACCTGGTTGAGCGGACCATACGAGCCAGTAGCGTCCTTTTTTCATCCAGAGTGAACTGCATCACTCCTGGCTTCTCAAACTTCTGTCTGATCCACTGGCACTGCTGCAGGTCATTGATGAACATGAACTCCACACCAATGTGCTGACAGTAGGCCATCTGCATAGTGCAGCAAGAGAGAAGTCGTGCAAAACAACCTTTCTTAATAGTTCCAAAAACCAATATTTATAGTTCAATAGCAGAAAGCAAACAAATTTGTTATATTGTTGGTGGATATGCACCTCTAAACGTTGGATGATTTCTCTGAGTGGAAGGGCACTTTCACTTCCCCCAATGAAGGTGGTGGTAGGAAGCCGGAAAACTTTATCCAGATCTGCTTCTTCCAGTCCGTAGAAGCCTGGCAGCAGACATGCAAACACATGGATGGGGAAGGAGGAGGAAGGGCAAGCGAAACAAAACACCACAGTGGATCCAACCGATACACATAAACACAAAAGACAAATGGAACTGCATTAGAGGAAGTAGGGATGTGGAACAATTTCTATGTTTTAAAAGTGTAATGCTTATATATTAAAAGTGCAAATAAGAGCACATTCAAGCACATAAGACAGAACATGCGAAGAAAAAGCAAAGCCAAAAGTGTAAGCAGAGGAAAAAGGAAAGATGGGGGTGAAAAACAGATCTATTCCAGCTCAGTCCACCAGTGCCAGAGGGAATGCATGCATAAGACGCTACAGATGGCAACATTAGTTATAACATGCACGTTTAAACGAACACATTTTACCTAAAAACGTGTTTCAGTGTACAGTTGAACTCTTTTCTCATTGATTAATAAGCAACATGTGAGTGTATTGTAACGGTGTTATCCGCAAACCATAAAGCATCTCGCATAGCAATTTGACCTATGATCTCAAGGTGTGCTGAAACATGGCGTTCCTTCACAAAGTGTAACATGAGTTGTTCCTGTTTCCTTATCTACACAACATATATGAACAAATGTACCTCAATGCTGCAGGCAAGTAAACATGATAATGTTCCTGCAACACCAGTAAAACAAGATTATGCTAAACTAAATATTATCACAAAAGTGAAAGGACAAAGACCAAACTGAGAACGTAAGCACAAATAAACAAGTTTTGTCAAGTCAAAAGTGATATTCCGTTCTCTAGACCACATCCTTCAATGTAGGTCTGTGGGAATATTTTCAACATAAACCTGATGGCTTAGAAAAATCAAGAGTGACATAATTTAAACTTTATCATTCATGTCTGTAGCACAAATGGGACATTGAAATTTAATTCTTTCGCAATGGTGATATTTATATCAATAGGCACCACTATAAATTCCCATTATGAACTTGAATCCATCAAGAGTAACTTTGGGAGAGTCTAACAGCATGTCCCAGCCTCAAACCTGAGCTCTGAGGCTAAATCTGACATTCCATGAGGATGAGGACATTACGTAAGAAACAGACCCTAGGCAAGGTTAATGAGGGAAATCGCCACATATGCCAGCTGGGACTTCTGCGAGGAGGAGAACGACGCAGTGCCACGTGGAGTTACATAAATGCATTTCTGCTAAGAGTTGAGGACATTTTCAATTAAGTTTCAATTTCAGTTGTTATTGTAGTTCTATTTATATTTTATTATAGTATTTATGAATAATATTTTGAATTAGCATTTTTTAGTTTTAAGTTAAATTTAGGTTAATAACTTTTGTTATATGCTTTTGTCATTTTTATTATTATTTTTTAAAATACTTCTATTTCACTCCCCTTTTTTAGCTTTAGCAATTTTAGTACTTCAAGTTAAGCTGATTTTAAGTTGCCAAAGCAATGTTCATACTTTCATTTTTTTCATATAACATTTACATTTTATTTCAGCTTTTTTTTCTTTTTTTAAATCATGGTTTTAGCTTGATTTGGTTAATAACAACAACACTGGCATAAATAATTTGGAAAAATCATGCTCAAGTGTTCAATGACAGCCTTATAGGACTAGGCCCAAGAACAATGTTTGGATATGCAAAATCAAGGACATGGGTTCTACTAAATGCTAAAAAAGATAGCAAGGCTCTCCTTTTAACTACGCAACACTTTAAATTGATTTAATCACTGCTTTTTGATTAGGGAACTGATGGGAGCTTCTAAAAAATTTTACTAAAGTGCACTATCTAGTCCTCATACCTCCAGCTGTAAGGTGAGACAGACGGGCTTTAAAAACAGCTGCATCTGAGGAGTCAAAAAGCATTGTTTTAACGGTTCAACCACGTCTTGACCTGAAAAGAACTAAACCTGTGAGGTGTTCTCAGAAAAAGTACTGAGCAAAGCATTTCCACTGAATGAAACATAGAACACTGCAACACTGGAAAACTCACTCACCCCATCTATTGTAGTGCACTTTGAAACCCTACTGTCAATACACTACAGACTGACACTCACTAGTATTGGATGCTCATTGGTAATCAGCCTGCCATTGATAAAAAAAAAGGCTCTAAAATATCAAGCTTTGCCATTAGGAGGAACTGATCGGACAGAGCAAAGCCATTTAGTATGCTGAAAATTAAGAATTTGAATGATTCTCTGACTGGTTTTTATTCTGATTTTGCTTAATGTAATATTACACTGCCAAAACACATTTTCATAATTAGTATTTTTGTCTTGTTTTCAAGTAAAATAAATCGAAACAACTAAACAAAGCTATTTTTTTTCTTATTTCAATGGCAGACTAATTTTTCTTGTAATAAAAATAAACTTAATTCAAGATATATTTTCTGAAAACAATTCCATAAATGCATCTCTTTTTAATGGTACCGTGAAAACCAAACAAAAATACTGACTAAGAAATGTCAGAAATGTCTTTTCAGGGTGTGTAATGCATGGTAATGAAATCAATGACACCATCTTGTTTACAAATGTTCATGACACAAGCAACCTGAAGATCAGGAAGCAAAACATTTGATGGGCTATTTTGAGTTTGTATGGGGCATTCTGATGGTTCACATTTCCCAAGAAGTTGTTTTGACTGTTTTGACTGTTTTGACGATAAACTAACCACAATCTTCTTCAGCATGCTCACTGTGTGTGTGTGTGGCTTGTCTCTTGCTAAAGGTTTCCAATCATCCATGCTGAATGCGTGTGCAGATAAACCTCTACAAACGGTATGTGCACAATACAATGAGAAATAAAGCAACTGCTATTTACAGCATTCAGAAAGGTCGACAGCCTAAGCATACCAGTGCAATAAAAGAGCCACTGTGAGAGGATATGAAAATGGCAATCTGCAGAGAGAAAGAGGAACTACAACATGACACTAAATGAGGCAATATTTCTCTGACAAGCAGACACTTCTGAGAACAAGAGAGATGGGTGCAAAGACATTAGAAAACATAATTTACAATGGGCAAAGCCAGGGGACAGGATATAATAATGTACAAACTGATAGGCTCTGATCCAAAACTTAATTTGGCGCCATTTTTTGGCATCATGTTTTCAGAAAGGATGCATTAAATTGATCAAAAGTGACATTTATAATGTTATAAAAAAAAAAATTATTTCAAATAAATGCTGTTTTTTTTAAACTTTCTATTTATCAAAGAATACTGAAGAAAATGTATCATGGTTTCCACAAAAATATTAAGCAACACATTAAGAAATGTTTCATGAGCTGCAAATCAGCATATTTGGATGATTTCTGAGCAATCATGTGACACTAAAGACTGAAGCAATGATACTGAAAATTCAGCTTTGACATTACAGAAATGAATTACACTTTAAAATATATTCAAATAGAAAACAGCTATTTTAAATTGTAAAAATAGTACATAATATTACTGTTTTTACTGTATGTTTGATCAAATTAATGCAGTCTTAGTGAGCAGAAGGGACTTTTAATGAAAGTCTCTTATTTAAAAAACCTTGCCAACCCAAAACTTTTGAGTCTATATATATATATCACTTAAAGTTTGTGTGTGTTATATGTATATTAGGACTTATTAGATTATTGAGCTGTCTATTGCAGTCAACTGATCATTGACAGCTAGGTTTGGAACAAGGTCATCATCTCCAGTATCACCCATTTCCCAAGCAACGTTTATATTATGTTGAACCTGCATACAAACAACACTCACTGCTGGGTGTGTTTGAATTTTACCCATTGCAAATATCTAAACAGGTCTGGACTACATGCATGCTCCAGGTAAGGGAGGACAGCACAAAAATAAGCCATGCCACATAAAAAGATTCAATCATTTTCCAACGTCTGATCAAAACCTCACCAAGTTTATCAGAGGATGTGATTATATCTGCGGGGACGCACGAATCAAGATCTGCATCCATAATTCCCAGAGGATCCAGCTGTGCAACATGGTGCCCCCGAATCTGCAGGGAGTTCCAGAAAAAAAGACGTACAGATAGAAAAGAAAAAGAGGAGAAGGGAGGACAGTAACACCAAAGAACAGTATGGACAGTTAAGGAGGTAAGATTGGGACAGAGCGAGTGTGAAAACCACCAGAGAGATGACAGAAGAACAGGGACAGAAGGACACAGAGCAATGTTAACACTGAATGAGCATGCTCCCAATCACACTGAACAGCACAAGCAGTTCTCACCGGACTGATGGGACCCGATAGTAAGTGGGGCATTGTCAAAATTTACACAACTGATGCCCAAAGGGTCGAGTTTGGCTATATGATGACCTCTGACCTGTGAACAAGGCAACAGCACTTACAAGCTAACAAGAGGAGCGCAATCACAGATGCACTTTTTTATTAAGGCAATTATATTTTTATATTGTAAGGGTCCTAGCTTTTTAAGTAATCAAATTAGCCGAGATAATCAATTTTCAAAATATGCCAAAGGTGAGGATATATTTAAATCAATTCTGTGGAGATTTGAAGATAATGATTATGTGTCGAAAATATCCTCATGTATGAGGAATGAGGATAATATGAGGTCCTCATCTACTTTATCCAGTGTATTGGACCAACAATATATGACTGAAACTTGGAAAGTTAGGAAGGAAGGGCACTATATTTAGGCAGTACACTACCAGCAAAAAAGAACGCTGACTTGTTCTTTAATCTTTTACAGAGTGAAGTCATCAAAACAATGAAATAACATCAATCTGCACTAATGATCATAAGTCTGGGGTTGGTAAGATTTTTTTATTTTTTTTTTAAAATATGTTTGAAAGTCTTGCATGCTCACCAAAGCTGCATTTATTTGAATAAAATACAGTAAATATTGTGAAATGTTATTACAATTTAAAATAAATGTTTTTCTTTTGAATATATTTTAAAACATAATTAATTGAGGTGATGCAATGCTGAATTTTCAGGATCATTACTCCAGTCTTCAGTGTCACGTGATCCTTCAGAAATTATTCTAATATGCTGATTTGCTGTTCAGAAACATTTCTTATTATTATCAATGTTGAAAACAGTTTTGATGTTAGATATTTTTGTGGAAACCATTACCACTTTTTTTCAGGATTTTTAATAAATAGAAGGTTTATAAGAAAAGCTTTTATTTAAAATAGAAAACTTTTGTAACATTAAAATGTCTTTGTCACTTCTGATCAGTTTAATGCATCTAGCTGGATTAAATTTTTCATTTATATATATAAAAAAATCTTACTGACCCCAAACTTTCGAACGGTACTGTAAATACAGGAATTATTATTAGTACAACAATATGATGAGGGGAAAACAGCAGCAGTAGAGTCCTCTCCTCCAACCTCCTTGATGAAATTAACATTTAAGCCTTCATACCTGGTAGGCACGGATGAGGGACTGCACGGCAAGGTGGTCTTCCACTAGTTTTTCCACATTAGGTTGAGCTCCAACCAGTGCCTGGGCCTGAGACAGTCCTGAGAGACTCACCCCCACTGGAGGTGGGCTTTGGTAGGCAGAGCCAGGGGGAGCGCCTGCATTGGTGTTACGGAAGAAGATGTCCCAAGACTGTTGAGAAAGGACCAAAGAAATCACAGTAGCAGAATAATAACAACACTTCAAGTGCTGTGCACAGAATACATTTGAAAAAAGATTCCTTTTAATGTTAATATACATCCACTGTTGTACACAAGTTATTCTGGTTTATTAAAATAAAACAGCTGCTGACTAGCAGTACTGGTGTCTTGCATCATCACACAGGAATTAATTTGAATCATCAACTCTTCTTCATTCTCTAAAGTCTCCAATACAGATGGGAACTGTGGTGACATCTGAGTCAACTGTGGGAAGGGGTCAAATTTCAGTAAACTGCTTTTCCGAGCAGCAAAACTTCAGTGGATAAGCTGGATGTTCGGTTGCATAACAGAAGACTTTTGATGCAATCATCTGCAAAGCTTTAGGTTCATGCAGGGACAGAAAAGAAGAGCAATTTGAACCCTAGACCATGTCTGGCCTTGTTCCTCACATGAGGGCTTACTTACCTACATATTGGGTCACTGTGATTCAATGACACATCACACAGGACCTCATACTAAACCGATAAATGTCTAATAGGCTTTGAGGAGCTAAAGAGCTCAGTGTGTTAAATTGAGAGAGCCGATGCCGTATCATCTCGCAGCAGGACACAGGAGGGAAGTCTGAACTGTAGTGAAACGCACTTCCTTCATAATTTTCCACAACAATTTAGTTATTTATTTAAGGGGTTATGCACTTCTGCCTACAATAGTCTGTATTTTGCTTTCATCTCTCGCTGCCCATTTGAAGACTCACTTGTGTACTTTTTCTGTGGCTCATGACGAATGAAATACTCCAAGGTCAAAATAGTTAAAGCTCATTTAAAAACAACTTTAATATAAATGTGTATAAATATTTATAGTAATATATAAATGCATATACAGACATTAAGGTATGCTTAAGTGTGTTGTTTAAAGAAATAAAAAAAGATACAGAACTATATGAAAGGGTAACGCAGCAGGTTTGACCACTGCACTTGACTTAGCATGTTTCAGTATGATACATTCATCAAAGTTTCTCAGAAAACATTTAGTTCCAGTTTAAAAACATTCTGGAAATCACACAAGCGCATGTGAAATGGAAAAGAAAAGTCTTACATAACAGGTCTGCAAAACTAAACTTACTGTCTGAGGGGAAACAAAGTCACATTATGAAACATGGTTGTCCTCAAGCATAACCTTGGAGAGCACAGAAGTTCCTTTGCAGTTTACTAGACAAACAAATCAGTTCAGTTCAGTAAAGAATCATTCTAACTGCCTTGTGAACTGAATCAAATGATTCATTTCTAAAGATCTAACTCAAAAGTTGACATTTCATTCACAAATCAAGACATTGCCAACTCTTACATGAACCTGTCAAGAAGAATTAGTGCAGATGTCAAGATTTTTAGAAAATAACAACTTGTGCAAAAGCCATAATTATGGGTGCTTTTTGCATCGAGTCCTCAAAGAATCACTTTTGGCGCACCATAAAAGAAATATGGGTTTATATTAAAATTGAAATAAGTAAACGATGACAGAGTTTTCATTATGGGTGAACTGATCTTTCAACACGCAAACAATTACCAATTCACCTTTTTAAAATGAACGTGAAGACCAAAAAGAAAAGTTGTTTGAGAGGTGGAGTAACTTATTAAGTTGTGATGAAAGATTATGAAGACATTTTTTTTCTGTAGCATAGCCTGCACTTCACAATATGAACAGGAATGTATATTGTGAAAGCAAACAGGGTGAATTTTGATTTTACATGGATTTTAAGAATCATAACTTTGGTATAGCAGCAAAGCAGCCAGGATTTCATCACAAAATCCTCTACGCTGAGAGCCGACGTCTTACCTTGTGCACACTCTTGGGGTTCTCCAGCCATGCGTAGTACATCTCCTCCACATAGTTGGAGCTCGTCCCATTGAGAAAAGGCTCAGTGGCGACAGGGGCCACGTAACACCTAAAGGGCTGAAACGTCCTTAGGGCCCCGGGTGTCACCGCTGTCCTCTGTTGTGAGAAACTTGGAGCGTTCTGAGAGGCTGTGAGCGGCCGTAGCCGTGCAGCGCAAGTCCTTAAGCGATGCATCGCAGTCTATAAATCAGCTCCACCGCCTCTCCAAACTAACCAGGAGAACTAAAGCTCCCTGCAGCACTGAATCCAACAGATCCTGGATGTGTTTCTTTAACAAAGGTGCTTGTCCTCCTACTCCTCCACTCAAGGTCTATTCAACTGAGGTCCCAGGAAACTGAAAGAAACACCAGATGAAGCATGTCAATAAATAAGACGAATTAAATTGTGGCAACAGTAAATGTTTAGAAATGAATGATATTGTTTTTGTGCCTGTCCTACAGGTCTGTTTTGATCAGAAGTCACACAAACGATTCTTCCCAAGCATGAGACAGTTGCACATGTGTGTGTCCTTTAATATATAAGAGAGACTGATTATATGCATGTGAAACAACGTTTTAAGAAACTCTAAATGACATCCATATCTCAAAACAGCCGGCATTTCTGCAATAAAAAGTTCAAACACTGTATAAACAAGACACTTGTCCTCAGCTTGCATCAGGGTTGCTGAACCTGTAATATGTGTACAGTAAATCACTGGATACCAAAACCTTGTCGAGCATGATACATGACATTAAACTTTTCAACAGTGTGTGGAAAATCAGCTTGACGAGAAATAATTACATAAATGTTTCTTATACTAATGGACTGCTGATATCAACTCTTCATGACAATAGGTGCATAGAAAAAGACGAATAAGACAACGAATAAGATTTTTAAAAAGGTATAAAATAAAGAATCAAAGAGCAAATGAGTCACTAAGAAGTTATAATATGAGTTTAAAAACTTGGCAGCAGTGAAGGTCTGAGTAACGGACCACACCGGCTAGCTTCAGCTAACACGAGCTAATACCAAAACTCTCCATTAAAACATCAAACGTGCGTATAAACTGACCATACCTCAGTGGAAGAGAATAAAATAGCATGTTATACAGCTCTAACAACAAATACACCATTAAATGTGTCTAATTACAGAGTTTTCTTCTCAGTACCGGTAAGGTTGCTGACAGATGCAGAAGTGACTCGCTAACGCCTCGCTGACAGAATCATTAAAACATCAAAAGCGCTGCGAAAACAGAGATAAAAGCGATTCAGATACTTACTCTCAGAGCGGGTGATTCCGTATAGTGCAGTTTAATGTCATAAAATATGAAAATTAAAGAAAAATAGGCAGGTATCAGGAGCGGGATGCGTCTCGTGGCGGCTCGTTATCTGATAAATGAGTCGCTCGTTTCTAGGCAGCCGCTGGTGACGTCATGCGTACAGCTTGAGATGTTGCATTAACTTTTTTCTGCACATTTTGTATGTATCAGTGGATTATGCAAATATTTATTTTTATTAGGAAAATACCATATATATTTATATGGTATAAATTGGCTCTTAGCAAACCAAATTACATTTTATAAATAACTATCGTTCATTACCATAGTACATATTAAAGAACCATAGTAAAACCATTTTACATTATTACTGTACCGTGTAACCACCACAGTAAAGCGTTTTGTGCATTTTATACTGCAATTTTGTTCCTAAAAGAAACACAAATATAGACAAATTAAAGCTTAATATTTGAGTTTCTGGAAGACTTCAGGAAGAATCATGGATCAGGACATATTTTGACCTTTAAACTCCTGGAAAGATCTATTTTGTCCTTATATTTAGTATTTTATATGCCTTTATGTAAGTTTGTGTATGTTTATAAACTAATATAACAGCATACACAACCAAAAAAAAAAAAAAACAAAAAAAAAAAAAAAAAAAACAAGATTGCATGTTTTAACAAGAATAACCATAACTTTTGCTTAATGATGAGCATGTAAACAGCCATTGTTGATGCTTCTTGCTAGAGTACTGTACAACATGTGCAAATAACTGTCTGTACTATTTACACCAGTTTCCGCTGAACACAAACCGTTTTTAGTGAGTCAGAACTCAACAGTACACACAGTTGTGAAATAAATTCACATGCTGTTTTCTCATCTTATCAGCTTTCAGAGGCAGCTGGTCATTCAGATAAAGCCCTGTACGTTTGTTAGCAAGATCACCCTGTCAGCAGAACAGCATTTAGTTCAGTATACAGTAGATATAAAAACCACCACATGGGTTTTGACATAGTCTTTTTATTGATAATACTGATAACATCTTAATACATTTCCTATAGCACACATAGAGGGAAAAAGAGGGAGAGCACATTGGAAGAACAGATATGAATATTAATGAGAAGAATCAGGAGAAACAAAGATTTCATAATAATCTAATTTTTGAATAAAACCCACATCATCCCATTGCAGGATTTGAGATATACAGAAAAAAAAAAACTCTGCAAAGTTGGAAGGCTGATATTTAGAGAAATGTGAAGCCGTCAAATTTAAGCAAAAGATTACAAAAAACATTGGGAGAAAATGTGAATACAACAAATAGCAATTGGCTTGATGTTGTAAGAGCAGCAATGCGTCACCACTAAAGAAACACAACACTGATTCACTCTTTCACTTATGTGTAACACACTCAAACACACTCAGACACACACCAGCTTCCCATTAGTGGCCTGATTAGATTAGATCACTCATCACTTCAACTGTTTCAACCTATAGACCATTGTGTTTGGAGAAGAACTCAGTTGATAATGGATTAAACACTCTTTTGGTGGTTATTCAGTGTATATACATTTAAAATTCATTAACACAATTTGTTAGTGCATTAAGATTGTGTTTCTGTTTTTAAGCAGAAAAGTAAATGAATTCTTGGAGATCTTGTAATGTTATGCTTTTTATTCTAACTAGAACACTGTAGTAGAGAGCGCCCCCTAAATGGTCAGACAGCATTTGAGCAAAGCACAATGAAGGTTGTTGATTAAATGACATTGAACACAGACATAATCGAGGTCCCTTTTGTAGACTGGCAGCCAAAGCACGATCCATTCCATAATAAAAACACATGCATAACGTGACCTAGTGTGACAGCGGCAAACGCCGCGATTGACCCATGCTAATAAACACATTATTTCACATTTTCTATGGGTGCAACCAACACTGCTCAAACAACAACAGATGCCTTTACAAAAGCATGCCGTACAATCAGAATAGTTGTTTTACCATGATAGTCATCGTCATTATCATCATTTTTAGACAAAAATAGTTATATGCACTTACAAAGCTCAGAAAATAGATAGAATCACCAGCATTCAGTATAAAATAAACAGAATGAAACAAAAAAGTCACCAAAATGTATTATTGTGAAGTTGAAGTCCATGCAGATAGTTTCCATTTATAAGTTAACACTATGCAGCGGTAGTTTTACAAGATATCTATTTGTTGAGCGGTTTTATTTTCAATTATTGTCTGCAATACTAAACACACATATAAGAAAGAAATAACACCAGTTCGTCGACATGGACTGCTGTTTGCGGCAGATGTTGTATTTGTCACCATTTACATAGTTTGAAACTCTCATTAAAGTGAACATAAAAGTCACATTTCAGAGTAAAATTCAAGGAATAGTTCACCTAAAAATGAAATTTTGTTGAAAATGGTCTCTCCCTCAGGCCATCCCAGTTGTATAAGGGTTTGTTTCTTCATCAGAAAACAGATTTGGAGAAATTTAGCATTACATCACTTGCTCACCAATGGATCCTCTGCAGTCAATGGGTGCCGTCAGAATGAGAGTCTAAACATCTGATAAAAACATCACAGTAATCCACAAGTAATCCAGTCCATCAATTAACATCTTGTGATCCATAAAGCTGTGCATTTGTAAGAAACAAATTCATCATTAAGACATTTTAACTTAGAACTTTTTAACTTTAAACTATTGTTCTGGCTAAAATACGAGTCCATAATCTATAATAACGGTTCCTACAGTCAAAAAGTCCATCCTCTGTTGTCCTCTTACATCAAAATCCACTGAAATATTTGTTTAGAACTGTTTTGGACTGTTTTTGCTTGTAAATGGTACTTGATTTATGCATATTTCTCCAGTGAATCAGACGAAATGACTTTCACTGGAGAAAACAATACTATGGATTGAAGACTCATATTTTAGCTGGAAACAAGGGTAGAAGGTCTTGATGAATTTGTTAACTGATGAACTACAGTAGTGTGGATTACTTGTGGATTATTGTGATATTTTTATCAGCTGTTTGGACTCTCATTCTGACGGCACACATTCACTGCAAAGGATCCATTGGTGAGTAGGTGATGTAATGCTACATTTCTCCAACTCTGTACCCATGAAGAAACAAACTCATCTACACCTTGGATGGCCTGAGTGTGAGTAGATTTTCAGCCAATTTTCAATTTTTGGTTGAACTATACCTTTCAATTCAACATAAAACACAACGAGTAGCCTCAACAAAGGTCATGTGACTTCAGGTAGCGGCCCACGTTCAGTAGGAGAGAAATCTTTTGAAGGACGTCAAAAACGAACAGTACCAGTTGTCAGGAAGCTCCCTAGTCAATCCACATAAGACTGTCTTCCAGTTCTGCTAGACAGAACGACAACACTAACAAAAACATCCTTACAAATCCGCTGAATATTCTCGCTCTGTGCATTATGGCTTTCAACACTTTAAAATAGTGACGATGCTTTCACATTCAGGATATCAGTGCCATTGTATTGTAAAACCACACACACACGTACATGCACACACACTCACACACTTAAAAAAACAAAACAAAGAACAGTACCGCCTTAATTACACCACATAAATTATATATAAAAAGTTCCTTCGTGTACAGAACAAAAAGAAAAACAGAATGATAGCTGTAGGTGCCTGAGTCGAGGTGAATCACAATTTTCCTGTGACAAAGGTAGAAACACGTTAAAATTCACAGGTTACTGATCACCGTGGGATCTAGAATGGCTATTTAAATCTCAAACACAGCAGTAAATTACCTGCAGCTTAACATTAAAGGCCCTTAAAAACAACATGCTGTACTCTCTCCAAACATCCTACAAGATCCCTTAAGAAAAAGAACACAAGCTTAAACAGACATTCCTAGTCTCACAGACCACCAAAACTCACATAAAACCAGATCAGCATTGATTGTCAATAAGAAGGACACATCAGCTGCTGGTCATCAAGGGCCAACACATGAGATTATGCTCTGATTTAGAGAAAACAGCTCTTTTTGAAGGAATTCAACTTGGCAACCTGCAGATATATACGAGGCGAATCTCAATGATGTGATGTCAGCTGCCTCCAAGAGATCTGATTGGTGACCTAATAATACAAACACTGATCACGAGACAGAAAATCTGCTCGAGTTTTGAATCTTAAAACCACGTGTGCTGCTGCTTTTTTATTTTTAACAGCGAGCCGTGAACTTGAACAAATACAGCGCTGCCGAAATAGACTTCAGATTACTTGAACACCAAAAAAAAGAATAATACTTAAAAACCATGCTTAAAAAAGAGAGAAAAGAAAGTGTTTTAAAACAAAACATCAGTAATTTGACCATCAAATATACAATCTCAAGAACAACAGCAATACTTAGAATCCTGACGGAAGTAATAATCATATATAATCAATAGTAGTAACAATAACAATAAATACAATAATAATAATAATAATTATATTTTTATTAAAACATGATCTACTGTATTTGGGAGTACCTGGGCACAGGGGGCATAAGGCCAGTGAAGACGAACGCAAAGGACCGTGGATAAGAAGGCAATCGTGCGGGTTATTAGAACTCTAGACGGGAACCTGGAGTCTATGATCGCTCACGAAGATTAATATATGCGGTGCTGCTCTTGCATCGGTGGTGAGTCTTGGCATAAAGACGTTCGGTTGGGAGCGTGCTGGAGGGTGGTTCTGGATGCTGTGTTGAGAGCAGCCCAGCAGGTATAGAGATATCTGTTGGTTTGCATGCAGGGGAGGACGGCTGTGTCCAGCGTTGGAAGGCTGGAGGGTTCGGAGCGCTCCGACGCTGGACCTCTGCTGCCGTCCTATCAGTCCTCCCTGTCCTTCACCTCCGTGAAGGGCACTCGCATCTGATGTATTGGTTGCAGGGCCACTCTGAAATACAAAAACACAGAAATGCAGTTTTTAATCACCTCACACGGAATGTTCTAAAAATATATAAAATATACATATATTTAAAAATATAACAAAATAAACTAAAAGAACTATTTAAATATCTTTTTTGTTTTTATTAATGCTTATTAATTATATTAATAATTATTATAATTAATATGAATTTAAATGATTTAATTGAATTAATATAAATGACCTTAAACAAGGAATTTTAGTATAAAGTTATAATACTGTTCGAAAGTTTGAGGGCGGTACTATTTTTTTATATTTTTGAAAGACTTTCTTTTTGAAAGTTTCGTATGCTCTTATGTGTTATTTTAGTATAACTGAAATATTATTGTTTTTATTAATATTTTGACCATTTTTAATTTATATTTTCTGCTTTTATTTTAATTTTAGTTCAGGTTTAAGTAATTGTGTTGTTTTTTGTCATTTTTTTATATGTCTATATCATTTTATACTGTTTTTTTTTTTTGTTTTAGCTATTTTAGCTATTGTTAACTAAATGAAATTGAGAAATGTTGCCTTGACAATAAGCTGACATAAAACAAGTTTATGTTTTTTATATTTAATTTTATTTCAGTTAATGTGTATTTTATTTCAGGTCACGAAAATGTTTTCATGGTTTTCCTTTCAGTTAACTATAATAACCCTGCTCCTGCTTACCAAGGTTGCATTTGTTTGATAAACATACAGCAAAAACAGTAATATTATGAAATATTATTACAAATTTAAAGAAATGTTTTCTAACTGAATATACTTTAAAATATAATTTATTCCTGTATGGCAAAGCTTAATTGCAACATTATACAGTAAATGTCTTTGCTGTCATTTTTGATTAATTTATTGCATCTATGCTGAAAAAAATATTCATGTATATTAACAAATAAATAATATTCTTGATGAAATCTTAATGAATATAGTGTATATTTTATATTTGTTTTTAATTTATGTATTTAACTATGTGCAATCTTGATACAGATTTAGAGCTAATGATTTTTACACTTTGAAGAAAATATGCATCAATACTCTCAATCACAATGCCAGGGTGTTCACAGTGCCAAGTCAAAAGAGTCCACCCTCAAGTTTCCCTATATTCTAGTGTCTAGATCTGTCCAGAATCCATTTTGACACCAACCAAAAACAATCAAACTCTACTGTGAAATAGATTTGAATCCACACCAAAATCTCCAGTGTGAAAACAAAAGTAAAAATGTATATAAAATAGAAAAAGTATCAATCCGAAGCGTCACCTTCACTGGAGAGGGGCAGCCGGCGCACCGGAGCAGTGGAAATGAACGTTCTGCCATTTGGAGTCCCGGCGGTGCCACACGCGGGTCTCCTCTGACTGGCTGCTGCGCGGCCGGCCCTGTCCATCCACAAACTGGGTGAGGCGGATGTAGGCGACGCAGGCGGCGTCTTCTCCGATCAGGTGCACGTGAGGATTCAGGATGGTGGTGTGGATGGGCTTGCTGTTCTTAGAAAGCACTGCAGAGAAACAGTGGAGAAAGATCATGTGTATGGTGCTACTGGCATTTCCTGTGATTTATGAGACACATTAATGATTTAGTCTTTCTGCTTGAACTCACTTACAGTTCTCAAAGTAGAATCGATGGAAGTCCATTCCCTCAACCAGGTTCCCCAAAGCCTCGGGTTCAAAGGAGGTCAGTCCAGGGTCACAGATTTTCCTGTTACAGTGATCCCATTGTGTATTATTATTCAGGTAGCTACTATAAACATGGGCAGTTTAACTATTTCATCTTACTCTAATTAAACTGTTGCTCTACCATGTGAGCAGAACTGACTGTAGAAGAAGACAGTTTACACTAATGGTCATTACAATGATCTTGTATTTGTACAAAGTGGGTTGTGTTTGCAAGAAAGCATAAGGTAACATACGCATATGCGTCAAAGTCCCCATTATTGATGGCTTCTATCAGCTGCTCCGTGATCTTGATGATTTCCTGTTTGCGTGCTGTAAGAGAAAACACAGACACAGGTGAATACACATACAGATCATGCTAAATAGTCTCACCTTAGTTTCAGCATTTTTTAACTCAAAATTATGATTATTAAAAAAAAAAGTAAATACTTTTTACTTCAGATATTGGAATGTTTTAATCTTTACATTAAAAGACATGTGAATTAAAGTGACTTTTCAAAATCAAAATGTGACTTTTGTGTCTCTTAGTGGCTTAAAATGAACCAATAAAATAAATAAATAAATAAATACAAATAAAAATTGATAATATCTCACAGCCTTTATTAATCTTAGTTAGGTGTCAGTAAGCTTTTAAAAAAACAAAAACAACAACAACAACAACAAAACTCTTATGCTGCTTTTATTTGATCAAAAATACAATAAAACAATAATATTGTGAAATATTATTACAATTTAAAGTAACTGTTTTCTATTTTGATGCATTTTAAAATGCAAATTATTCCTGTGATGCAAAGCAGAATTTTCAGCATCATTACTCCTGTCTTCAGTGTTACATGATCCTTCAGAAATCATTCTAATATGCTGATTTGCTGCTCAAGAAAAAATTCTTAATATCAATGCTAAAAACAGTTGTACTGCTTCATATTTTTGTGCAAACCGTGATACATTTTTTTCAGGATTCTTTGATGGATAGAAAGTTCAATGCATTTAATGGATCCTTGCTGAATAAAAGGATTAATTTCTTTGAAAATCTTACTGACCCCAGACTTTTTAACAGTAGTGCATGTTCCGCCCCAACTTCCTGTCTCAACAGGAAATACATCACCACAGGAAAGAAAATTGTGCATACATGGATTCTTTAAAATTATAGACTGACAAAGCCAAAGCTAACTGTTCCTCCTTGTTGTAAATGATATGAACAGATGTCAGCGATCTGAAACACAGGCAGAGGTCAGAAAGGTCACACCCTCCTGACTCCAGACCTGAGAGGCTGAGAGAGGTTTAACACACACCAGCTCTACTGTGGACTTATCTAGTTTCTCAGTCATGATCTTCAGTCTAGACCATCCATTCCTCCTCAACACTCTGACTAAACTCTCTCTCCTGGTGAAGTTTGTACGCTCACACATGCACAGACTCACAAAAACACTCCGTCTTCATCTAATCAACATCTCCACCACTTTCCTCCTCGTCTTCTTCTGTCTTTTCCTTGTTAACTGCATGGAGCAGGATTCTCAGATACGGCTTACTTCTCATTTCTTCACCCTCTCTCACTCCCTCCCTTCACGGCTTCCTGCTCCACTTTAGAGGAGCTTAGTGGTACCGACACGTCCTTCAGTTTCTCCTTGTCAATCTGACACCGCAGGCCTGATCTAAAGTCTCTGACTGTGGCTTCAGCTTTGATAAACGCCCCACTTACTTCAAGCAGATATGTATGGAAGTGCATCACAGTTCTGTCACAAACCAGACGCCGTAAATGTCACTTCAGATGCTTAAATTCTGCGTTTTTATCAGGGAAAACTACCTCCTGCTACTTCCGAGTGTCATATGTTGGTTACAGGGTTGATGGGAATTCAGCTGCAGACTGTTAGGGATATATACCTGATATACTCACGAGCTGATATACTCTCTATAACTGAGCAGCGGTATGCTGTTAGTGAACATTCTGACACCACACACACTACTGGGAACGGCGTTTAGATGCATATGAATATGCTGTGCACTTTCCTCTCAATAACAAAATAAACAACAAAAATGACAGTGGAGAGAAAACAGCATCTGATCATAGCAATGTGGATATGTTTCTACCAGATTTGCAATTCCTTGGTCTAGTCACATCACACTAATTTATATAGCACTTTATACTAGTGGTCAGCTGATATGTTGGCCGATGTTTGGAATTTTTAATTACTGGCATCCGCCAAATTTTTTTCTGTTTGGCGATGTGTCCGAAGCAGACTTTTATTTTAATTGTGCATGGGACCTTTATTTTGACAGCACAGAGAATGTACGGAGTTCCGACCTGAGCGCACGGAACTCTCATTCTCTGTCTACTTTAATGTACTGTCTCTATTTAATAGTTCTAATAATGAATTATTAGACAGAAGAACTATTAAACAAAGTAAAAATATACAAAGAATTGTAGCGTTTCCCTTTCTATTGTTAATATTGATAGCAGTTGTCATCTAAATAGAAGTTTATTTTACAGATTTATTTTTATCAAGTTTTCATATTTAATTCTTTTTCAAATTATATGATAAAAAATACATTTCATTTCAGCAGTTATGCTTGTATTTTTTCTATTTTTAAATGTTATTTTTACAGTGCACAGGACTTTTATTTTGATAGCACTAAGAACGTCAGCGCCTGAGTACAAAGAGTTCCTATTCTCATTCTTCATTAGTTTACAGTATCTATTTAACTGTTATAACAATGCATTAAACATAAACATATGAAAACCTATTATAGCATTTGCTTTTCTATTGTTAGCAGTTATCAGACTCAGTTATCTTCTAAAGAAATGCTTATTTTACAGATCTATATTTTTAGTTACATTTTTTAATATTTAATTATTTTCAAATTATGTAAAATAAATATAAATTTGATTTCCACAGTTATGCATATGCATTAATTTTTAAATTAAATAGTGTGATATCATATATATATATATATATATATATATATATATATATATATATATATAGGTTTTATATCGGCCACCAAGCTCGAAAAATCCTTATCGGTCAAGTACTACTTCATACAAAAGACTGCT
Organism: Spinibarbus caldwelli; assembly: GCA_039654775.1. NCBI lineage: Eukaryota > Metazoa > Chordata > Actinopteri > Cypriniformes > Cyprinidae > Spinibarbus > Spinibarbus caldwelli. The sequence goes on from CM077267.1 coordinate 4,434,016, forward strand.
TTAAAGCAAGCAGCTTTACAGTATTAAACACAAAAAAACTGTCAGTGTCACTTCAATTAGTATTACAGATTTATAATTTCTACTATAATGCTGTTTACCAAATTTTTAATTGCATCCGACATTAATGGACCGAACAGAAGAAATGCACCAGAGAAGATTTCCACGTCAAAGAAGGTGGAGCCACAAAGCCACACCTACCCATTACATAATCACCATGGACCAATGGGAGTTAGAAACTGTTTACCAGCCAGAGCAAGATGTTTTGAACTCCTGAAACAAACTACAGACAAGCTTTGCTTGAAATGACACCACACCAGTTCAATTTCGTGTGATGAATATCAGGGCCTTTGGAGTCTTTAAAAGGCAATGTGGACTTGACCTTATGCTAAAAGCACACACACTATATACTCACTCTGTACAGACACAGAGGGGCGCGGGGTCGGGGGGGAGGAGGTTTGGCGAGGGGGGACTGAGGTTCGAGAGGAAGGCGACTCCGTCTGAGGTTGCGGGACCGGTGCACGGCCCACACTGCTCACCAGATCTGTGAACCGGGCTGAGCGGGTTGGGAAAGCGAGGAATGCATTAACCCGCCGTAAGAGACAGAGAGATGGACAACATGTGAAAAGATGAAAAGGCAGCAACATCAGACAAATAACAAGATGCATGGGGCAGTCGTGTCTGAGTGAACAGGATATGCATTAATAATAAGGGTCAACGGTCAACGCTTGGGCCAACAGACGGTACACGTACAGAGTCCAACATTAAAAGTGCATTTTTTCCCTGTTAAACACCTAAGGAAATGAGTAATACTGTACATCATGTACATTCACATTACAATTTTAACAGTGGCCTAGAAAAAGTAGTTTTAATAGACATGGAGGTGGTCGGCTCATGGGGCCTGACATATTAATATCATAGAGTAAGACTACCTGAATACTATTCACTTCATCTTAATAACTCCCGTTACTGGAAACCGCCAGCTTAAAAATTACTTTATTATTAAATTACTTTATTTAGTACTTTAATCAATTGGATATTATTTTATTATTATTTATTATATATTATTATATTTACTATTTAGTACTACTTATTAAATTAATAATTAGAATAATTATTAAGCTAAATTATTTACTAATTTAATAAGTTAATAAATTTAACAACTAGATTATTAAATCATTAAAATGAATAACTAATTACAAAGTAATTACTTTGAAGACAAACCACATTTCAAGACATTATTAAATTATTTTACTTAAAACTCATTTATGAAATGAATAATGAAGTTGATTAAAATATATTAATAATTTATTATTACTTATTAAATTAAGTTACATTAATACTTTAAAGTATAAAAAGTATTCTATAAAATATAAATTTATTCAATTTTAAAATTAATTAAAACAGATTATTAATTTTATTATTATTAAATTAAAATTAACAATTACAAACTAATGACAAAAACATTTTAGCAAATTATTTTAATTATTAAATTACTTGGTTTAATACTTAATTGAATTAATTTAAGATTAAATTAATAATTATTCTAAAAGATTATTATTATTAAAAATAATAATCTAATTAATTAAAATGCATAACTATTATCATTACTATTATTATTAATTATTAAATAACTATTTAAGTTAAATAATACATATCAATTTATTATTAAAAAATTTATTACTTGAATGACAAAAACAATAAAACTACTTAATGCGCTAGCCAAAAACATTCATGGATCCTGTGCATGAGCGTCTGTGCTTAGGTCTGCAGGGGGCACTATACTCACTCTGCATGATGGGGGTCTGTGGAGGGGATTGTGTGGAGTGGGCAGCTGCTTCACTATTAGGCACGGCCGAGGGTCCCGAGCCCCTACGTGTGCAGCCCAGGATGTCGGTCAGCTTAGTGGCTGTTTACACATGAGGGTAATGATGATCAATGGAAGGTGGGAGCAAGATGACAGAGATTCATCCAAACTCATGCTTCTCAAAGGGGTGTGCGTGCATGCCATTCCACTTGCTGTCTTAGGGGGGCAGCGCACGCAGGGAGTTGATCAGCAAGAGAAAGTGGGGTGTTTTTAGATTAGCCTGTTAGCTTTTTTTCTATAATTCACCTCAAGAAGAGCAAAACTCATTAGAAGCTGGTTATTTTGCTGACATTAGATGCTGTGCAAACCAACCAGGGCAAACCAAACGAGCGCAGACCAGACTTACAGAAGATGGCGGGGGCGGAGCCCGGAGGTGATTGACTGACTTCAGAGGGGGCTTTAATTGAACTGCTATCTAGGCTTTTCCCTATTGAGCGGGAAGGAAAAGGTGGGAAGAGATTGGAAAGGTGAGAATAAGAAAGGAGGACGTGCAAAGATGGAACATGGCACACTGTTTAACCTGTTGTTGTGGTTGAGTCATTTACAGAAAGGGTGACAAATCGTCCCACCCACTTCTGTCACTTTTAAACACGATATTTCCACACAACGAAAAAAGGTGCAAGGCGAACCTACATTTACTCGTGTGAATAAAACACACATACGCAGAGCCTTAGCCCACATCTCTCACATTTCCAGTGTTCCTACAGATAAAAATACACCGAAGGTGTCCTGAAACGTGCGTCCCAGAAGAGCAGGGTGGCAGAATTATGCCAACACTTCTTACGAAACTTACAAACTCAGAGGAAGTCAAAAGGCCACAATAATGTCACAATAGCAGATGCAAATTACATTTTGGTACAATTAAAAGCATCAGATTTTTTTGTTCATGGACAGTTCAGGCTTCAAAAACTGATAGATTAAAGTTCAAAGATGAGACAATGTGTGCAGACCTGTGACTGGAGCAAATAGCGTACTTTAAAATTATATGTAATTTAATTTTAATTATATAAATAAATAACAAATATTTATTTAATAATACTGTAAATAAAATGAATTAATAATTTTTTATTTTAAATTAGACATTAGTGGGTTTTTTAATATTACTATTATTTTCATTTTTCAAAAAGCAATAAGCCATGTGAGGCTTTGCAATACAGTGATTTTACCATGATTAATGGGGTTTTAGGGATAACATGAAGCACAGCAACTTCCCTTATGTGATAGTGCTGTCAAACGATTAACCGCGATTAATCACATCCAAAATAAAAATCTTTGTTCACATAATGTGTGTGTACTGTGTGTGTGTATATATATACACATATACATATATAATATGTATATATATATATATATATATATATATATATATATATATATATATATATATATATATATATATATATGTATATATATATATATATATATATATGTATATGTATATGAAAGTTCAAAATAACTAATCTTTTGTAATATTATAAATTATTAGTTCAAAATATTATTTTGATTATTATTGTAATATTATAAATTATTAGTTCAATAGAAAGTTCAAAATAACTAATCTTTTGTAATATTATAAATTATTTTTCAGTCACTTTTGACCAATAAAATGCATCCTTGAGGAATAAAAGCATTCATTTCTTCAAAAATATCTTACTGACCTCAAACATTTGAACACTACTATATTTCTGAGTGAAACAGGAGATTGAAGAAGAAAAAAAATGCATATGACTTGATTGTATCCATTAGGAACTGACTGGATTGTGAAAAGAGTCTTTATAGTGCTTAGTGATATCTCCAGAAAAGCAAAGTCCTTGGTAAAAACCATAATGTTTTAATGAAATGCAACGAAAACAGATGCTGCTCACCTTTGACGTCTTCATCCTCAATAGTGGTGTTGCTGCTGTCTGAAGATTCCTGCGGGACAGACATAAGCAATCAGTGTTCGACCTCACACCTTCACTCACATACACACCAACAAAACATTTACTCAACAAACAGCAACTAACTCCAATAAAGCACAACCAGTACTACCACTGAGACAGATGGAATAATCATCACCACAAATGTAGTCATACATATTCCACTTCTAGTGAATGACTCTGCCAACAGCAGTGTAGACAGTGACGGGCCCAAGATCCGTCCCGACCGTACGAGAAGGTTTAATCTCAGGCTCAGCCACCTGGTGAGGCTGTAACACAGGCATTCAATGAAACCCAGCTCCTTTGTTGTGCATCTCCACGTCTCTTTCCCAGATGGCAGCATTGAGAACACAGCTGCAGCCGCCTGCACCCTCCCCTCTGCATATGCATGTAACCACCCACACACACACACACAAACGCATTTAATAGCTTGCATTTAACTTCTGACGTATTACAAATGCAAATGACTGAGCCCCCGTCTGCTCGTATTTTTCTCGACGGGTTCCCGTGGGCGAGTTATCGGCCCACCGCAGGCACCTTGAGGGTCTGAGCGGCAGACAAACGGACTGTCAGATTTCAGCCAGCTGTGGCCATGCATATGGGACGGGCGGCCAGAGAGGGAGAGGAGCACTATGTAGGCAGGATAGGAAACTTTTTTGATAAAAATTGGAAAGACTGATTGGATGAATTCAAAGAGTGGTCTTTAATAAGGCAGAAACAGGTAATAGTATGAAATAATTTTTTTAAAGCATCATAAACAGTCTGGGCTGTGGGTTAACAGCCGTGTTATTTTAGTATCATTAGATACTATTAAAGTTTTTATTTATATTTTGAATCAGTTTTTATTTTTATATATTGTTTTTATTTTGATTTCAGTTAAATTTGACTAATTCTGTTGCATGTTTCTGTCATTTTTAGTAGGCTTATGTCTAAATAGTTTTAATTGATTTTTAGTTTTAGTTTTAGTTATTTAGGCACTGAGAAAATGAGAAGTGTTGCCTTGACAACTACCTGAAATATGTCGTTTTTTAAACATTTTTTTTTAAATTTAATTTTAGTTTAATTTTTAGTTTTAGTTAACTATAACAAGTCTTAGTTAATAATTTTATTTAGCAATGACAATAGAAAAATAATATTTTTAAATAAATAAGGACTCTAAATCACACCCTTTAAGTCAACATGCAATAATAATAATAATAAAAAAATCTAACTATCTGATGGAGTTAAAAAAAACTTTCCTTTTTGGCAGACTTCATGATCCAATCAATTGCCATTTTTTACATTTACATTTATGCATTCGGCAGATGCTTTTATACAAAACAACTTACAATGCATTCAGGGTACACGTTTTTTACCATTTTATTTTTCTCAGACAAGCTATGGTTAGTTTCAAACACAACAGAATGAAAATGATCCAAAAATATGGTATTTTTTTTTTTTATCATGTTATGGCATAATTCAACAATTTCTTTAAAAGAAAGTGGCAGTTAAAATGCTTTTCAATGTCAAAAGTCATTGTAACGCACATTAGAACAACATCCAATCAATTTTTACCAATTTATGAGCATTTCACAACTCACCAGTTTACTGTTCAAAAGTTTGGGGTCAGGAAGCCTTTTTTGTTTTTTTAAGAAATAAATACTTTTATTCAGCAAGGATGCATGAAATGATCAAAAGTGACAGTAAAGACATTTATAATGGTTACAAAATATTTATGTTTCAAATAAATGCTTTCTGTTAATCAAAGCAAAAAAACAAAAAAAAACAAAAAAAAAAGTTTACACAAAAATATTACGCATTGCAACTGTTTTCAACGTTGATGATATTAAGCAAATGAGCATATTAGAATGATTTCTGAAGTATCATGTGATGCTGAAGATGACTAATGATGCAGAAAATTCAGCATTGCATCACAGGAATAAATTCCATTTTAAAATATATTCAAATAGAAAACAATTATTTTACATTGTAATAATATTTCATAATTTTACTAGTTTTACTGAATATTTTTGAACAATTAAATGTAGATGAAATGAGACTTCTTTCAAAGACATTAAAAATCTTACCAACCCCAAACCTTTGAACAGTAATGTAAATTTTTTTATTATTGACTAAAGTGTTTAATTTGCAAATATGTCATATTACTGAAATAAAATGCTCCCATGTTGAAGTTCAACTAATTTCTGCTTAAAACCATGTGTGTATTGAATAACAAGAGTCAAACGAATGCTCTGTTTCATTGTTTTACCTTAAACAATTAACACTGAACACCGTACTAAACACCACACTCTTACTGGAACACTTCCCATCCTAATGCAACTACACGCTCACTCACAAACCCAAAACAACACCCTCGCTCGCACCACAGAATAAAGAGACTGGCAACAGATGACAGAAGCAGAGAGAGGAGGAGAGAAAGGTGGAGGATGAAAGAGAAGAGGATGGGGAGGGAGGTGCGGAAGGATGTACCTTGATCCCATCCACTGGGTTATGGATAACAGTGGTCTGAGGCTCCTAAAGAGAAAGAGAGAGAAGAGGAGGAGACAGCAAGAGAGAAAGAGGAAAAAAAAAGAGGAGCAAAATGAGATGGAGGTGAGAGATGGCAAGAATAAAACAAGTGTTAGCAAAAAAAGATGAGAGATGGAGAGAGAGCAGTCTCAGTTAGAGAGAGAGAGAGGAAGAGGAAGTCAATGGAGGTTATTAGTTGCTCTGGTTAAAGGCAGAGGACAGCCGAAGGTCAAAGCCCAACATCTGAAGCCAGTCCAGAGATGTGAACACATCTAATCCCAGCTAAAACACTGCAAATGTACAAATTTTTAAGAACTTTTGGAATACTAAGTGCTTTCATTTAAAAACAAAAAGCATAGAAATCACAAAGATACTGTTTCAAGGTAAAATAAGCTTGAAGGACTGTGAAATGTGCTTAACAAAATGTGATTATCTCATCAGAACATCAAAATTGTTCTTACTAACGATGTGTTAACACAACAATGTGTTTTAACACAATACTTTTAAGTTTTTTAAGGGAAGGTTTGCTTTTTAAACAATATAAAATGTTGAAAACCTTCAGCTGAAGCTTCTAAATTGGTCCAAAAATGTAACTGGACACACAAGTCATACTTAAAAATGTGTCTTAATATCATTGCATTAGATCAGGGTTTCCCAATCTGGGGTTCATGAGGGAACTTTGTGAGTTGATGAAAAGCTAATCAATTAAATCACAAAACTGTCAAATTAAAAAAACAAAACAAAAAAAACAATCAAAATAAATTACATGCTAAAAAGATATAATATAATAATATTGTAATATAATATAATATAATATAATTATTGAAATACTAACTTTAAAATCTCAGTGTAGATATCAAGTAAAAATTTTAGATCAGCTGGCAAGTAGTTTGGGCATCCCTGCATAAATTAAATTAAATTAAATTAAATTAAATTAAATTAATAAAAAATAATAACAAAAAACTGTTAAGTTTGAAATTATGATTTCAGATGCCGTTTGCTTTTTATATTTTGTTATCTAATGCAATGACATGTAAACATTTTTAAATGTGATTCAAGGGCCAAATGCTATTTTGGTCACTGTTTCTGTCAAAAAATAATGCAATTGTGAGGTTTTGAATAGTTATTTCAAACAAATTTTAACTAACAATAAAAAATCTGGGTTATATTAGATGTTATTGTACTGGTTTATTTAAATAACAGAAATAATGAAACTACAGCATTAGGTTACATAAAAAGAAGCAAAAATGCACAGAGACGTACACATAGACATATATAATATATAATGAAACATTATAACGGTCATAATGAGTCAAAAATAGTTTAAACACAAAGAGCCAACATCTAAGTTTGGTTGGTCTGCCATTGATCCATACAATGAAAACACAAATGCTGTCCAAACAACATTCATGCACACATTTAACACACATCTTTGTGAAAACATGAAGCTAACTGACGCTCAAAGCATCAAAATTATCCAAATCTAGACTATAAAATTCTTTGATCATAACATTAACATTGTTTCGATGACAAAGATGAAGATGCACTTGGATTGGAATTGCTGACAGACACACAGCGTCTACGACAGGTGGCCTGAGACGCGGCAGACGCTGACACAGACAGACATGTGTGAGACAGGAGAAGGAAGCCAAAGCGACAGACGAGTCGGACGAGAAGATGAAGCAAGAGAGAACAGAGAGGAACAAGAAGGTAAATACCAGAGCAGGAGAAGGGACGTTTCCTTTGGGACTGGTGACTATGCTGTTTTTCGCACTGTTTGACTGTGGCTGTGCAGAACACAAAACAGTGTTAAAGGGTGTCAGTGGGTGTTTAAGGGCGAGAAAAGAGAGAAATACAGAGAGAGAGAGAGAGAGAGAGAGAGAGCGAGAGAGAGAGAGAGCGAGAGAGAGAGCAGGGGTGATAATGTGTTCGGTGGTGAGAGAGGATTGTGTTTCATCTGAACTCAATAGTTCATGTTTGAGCTCAACGCTGTTTTTAAAAACACAACCGAACACACTAGGCTGATGGTTTTAGAGATTCATTGAGTGACAAATCACTTGTTCATATAAATTTGGGTGAATCTCATGAATGTGTGAAGTACATTTCCATGTCAATGCCACATTTCACCACAAAATTAAAAAGAAAAACAATAAATAAGAAATTAAGAAAATTAAGTTTATTGTTGAGAGCTTTAAATTATTTGCTTTTTTTGACAATTATTTTATGAAAATTTAGCAGATATCCCTGATTTTTTTGATTACCTTAACATACAGTATGTGGATATTTTCCAATTTGAATATTTTATTATTTTAAAATAATTTATTAATTTAATAATTAAAATTATTAAGCAAATGATTCATTAATTATTAATTTTATTAATGGAACAACAGATAGATAATAATTAATATTAATTAATATGATTAATTAAGTAGCTGATGCATTTATTATTTCAAACAGTGATTATCACTAGATTCTCATTCAAAAATTAAATACATATAATTTAAAAAAAATTATATGCACAAATTATGTGTATGCTGTAAAAATTAATAATTAATTACCATGGTGTATAAATACCTCATAATTTATAAGGTTTTAATTTTAAAATGGTTTTATTTATTTATTTATTTATTTTTTTCTTCAAATTTTGACATGAAATGTGGCCTGGACAAGTTCTTTATGAATTTTCACGCTTTTAACATGTAACTTTTTTTTTTGAAGTAATTACACTGTATTACATTGCACTGCTGGAAAATACAGTTAAACCCAGTTTCTGATTTTACATGGTTTCTATGTGGTCCAAACTGGTCATTTGCTGGTCCAGAATGTTAGTATAAAGTTGACTTGATAGGTTGTGTTGATAAAGCTGGTTAAAGCTAGTAGATCACCCTAGACCAGCAAAAAGACCAACTTAAGATGCTATGTTTTTTCCAGCAGGCTGAATAAAAGGAAAAAAAATGAAAAAAAAGAAGCAAACAGAAGTAAGCAAACAGTTCAGAAAACCTCTGCTTGGTCCATTGTTTTCTTAGAGAAAGTCGCAGTAAAGCAGAACTAGAGGGGAGTCCTTACGGATCCACACAACAACAACAGACAGACACACGGACACAAAGAAGCAACAACGAAAAGCCATACACAAAAGACATTCTGTGCCACAGTCTAAAACAAACACAACGACGGTGAACACTGACTCGCTATACAACCCTACAATAACGTCAACCCGAAAACACTATGACCCTCACCTGTGTCTGAGGAGTCATTTAAAGCCATCTGACTCTTTAAATCAACTGCTTGACATTTGAGCAAGAGAAGAATCAATATAGATCATTACAGAGGCAGAGCAGATTTATTCGACATTGTGCATTAAATGACATAAAAGCCCAACAGGATGAGCAAATGAATGAATGGATAAACAAGAGTGAGATGAGAAAGGGATGGAGGGATAAAGAGATTAGGATTAAATATCATTCTCACCATGTACTGAACGGTGGAGCTGGATTTCCGTTTCTGGGTGAAAAGAGGGTGATGGAGGGATGAAATGAGAGAGTTAAAATACATGTTATGATGAAGGCTGAGATGAACATTAATCACACAGAACCGGACAGACGTGTGAGAGGCAGGAAGGTTGAGAGAAGGTGCATGTGTGGGTTTTTGGCAAGAAAGTGTGTTTGTCTGGTGGAAAAAAGAGTTTTGATGTGGTCTAACGGACAGAACAGTCTTTAAGGCCTTCTCAGAGATCTTAATACATCATTCAAAAACATTCACACACACACACACACACACACACAGAGATGCTGATGGGATTGAGTCAGTGCAGGTGTTGACAGGACTGTATCTTTACTGTCATGAAATTACTTTCAGAGAAAGAAAAAAGTTTAAGATTTTGTCTAATGTTTAATCAAGTTGGAGATAGATAGATAGATAGATAGATAGATAGATATAAAGACAGACAGAATGATAGAGAGAATGATAGAATGATGGAAAGATAGAAAGATAGATTGATAGATAGAACGACAGACAGAACAATAGAACGATAGAACGATAGATAGATAGATAGATAGATAGATAGATTGATAGATAGATAGATAGTTTAATTTCTTTAAATTACATTTCAGTAAACTCTTCTTCCTGTCATTCCAATACTACTTCCTGTCTAAGCTTGTGTTTGTGCGGGTCTGTAAGAGTTAAATCCTGCTCATCTCACAGTTCCTCCTGCCATGATGCTCTCCATCGCACTGCAGCATGAAAGACAAGACAGCGAGAAAACCAGAGAGCAGAAAAAGGAGGGAAATGTCAGAATGGAGGAGTGTGGGGAGCCAGTTGATAAGCAATGAGTGAGGCCCAGTGGAAGCGTCTATTTCTGTCTCCCGGCTCCCTGGGTTCAAACCGCCAGCTATTCCTGGAGCCAGAGCTACATTCCCTCTCACACTCACACTCTGGATCGGGATGGATACAGTGGATCCGGAGGGAGGAGTGGGAGGAATCATGGAATGATTGGTGGCGAGAGATGGAAAGTGCCTCATTAGCGCGGCTGACGATCACAGGGCCGATGAAAGATTACACCTGCCCGAGCGGCTAATGAGAGCAATAGAAAAAAAATGAACGGTTCCCGCCGCAGGCGCAGTTTTGAGTGAACTTGTGGAGGAGATCCACTCGATGGCTAACAGGAAGTGAACTCAGCTGAGGATGAGAACACAGTCTGACTGAAATGCTGATCTGGGCGGCGAGTCGTGCTGATTCAGACATAACCGCGGTCAGCGGAGAGAAAGTCAAAATACAATATTGAATGCATATTGGTTACTACATTACTGTTCAAAAATTTGGGGTCAGTAAGATTTTCTTTTAGAGAAATACATACTTCTATTTAGCACAAATGCTATAGTTGATCGAAAGTGAAAGGAAAGACATATAGGGCCAGATTTACTAACAGCTTGCACCAACGCAAACCGTCTTTTGGCGTTAAAAATAGTACTGTCAGGCATTACTAAAGACGCACAGTGAAGAATTAGCGCTGAAAAGGCGTGGACACAGTTATTTTTGCACCTGACCTTATTGAATATGCATTTGTACGAGTTTCCCTTTAAGACGCAAAATTTATGGGAGGAGAGTATTAAAATGAATCACGCAACGAGATTTACTAATGTTTGCGCCATTATTTAACGACCAAAAAAAGCATGTCTTAAAGCAGACGGTAATTTGTGCTACTTTTGGTAGATTGCGCTGGTCATTATGGAAATGATCTGGCTGTGTCTGTGTTCTTTAATACGCACATTTTCAGTAAATCGCACACAGAATTTTCCCCTCCAATCGGCACTTTTATGGAATTGCATTCTAATGCTAATTTGCCGTTTAGTAAATCTGGCCCTAGAATGTAACAAAAGATTTCTATGCAGTTCTTTTGAACTTTTTATTCATCAAATATTCCTGGGAAAAAATATTTCCACAAAAATATGAAGCAGTGCAACTATTTTCAACACTGATAAAAATAAGAAGCAAATCAGTACACTGGAATGATTTCTGAAGGATCATGTGACAATGAAGACTGGAGTAATGATGCTGAAAATTCAGCTTTGATCACAGCAATAAATTACATTTTAAAGTTAAACAGAAAAGAAGTATTTTTAACTGTAATTTTTTTTTTTTTACAATATTATTGTTTTTACCAGGGTTATTATAGTGAAGTAAAACTACAACTGAAACTAAAATTAAAAACATTTGAAACAAAATAAACCATAAAAGAAACAAAATGAAAAAATAAATTAATTAAAAAAACACTACTAAAAATGACAAAATATAAACTATAATGGTATCTCAATGATTCTGAAATAACACTGTATTTTTGATTAAATAAATGCAGCTTTGGTGAGAATAAGAGACTTCTTTCAAAAAACATTAAACATCTTACCGCCCCCAAACTTTTGAAGGATAGTATATATGCCAATATCGGTGTTTTGTTTTGTGCAATTCAATACTGGAAGCATATCATATTAGGATTTTTCTAATCTTTCTATGTCAGTACAAAAATACTAAGACCTCTACTCTACATATATGTTTATTCCTGATATTAATTTAAAAGGAAAGTGCACCTAAAAATAAAAACTGACAGCCAGAAAGAGAAATCTAAGCAGGCTGTGAAGCTAAAGTTTAAGCGAGATCACTCTACTGTACAAATTTAAAGTGTCATCTTTGAGACGCTTCAGCCGAAACATCCTCATTTATTCACGACTAAATGTTACAGAAATGCGGCATCAGCGCGGGACAGAGCCACAGGATTTTCCTTGGAGTGCTTTTTAGTGTCAACCTCATAAAAACTTGCACGCTAAAAGATTACGTAACGTATGATTAATGCTCGGTGCGAAGGGGATTATTCTCTAGATTAGACTCCACATCCAATCCCTAATAGAGAGCAGTCACAGTTTCATTTCTAATTCTGCGGTGCAATAGAGGTGAAAGCCGACCTTTTTACTCTGTCTGAGAGGATTATATGTTATCAGAACAAATGAACAAATGATTATATGTTATCAGAACAAATGAAATGATCTGTGTGCGTTCACCTGATGCCGCGTGACGCACACTGGGCGGAACCGAGTGCAGGAACGCTCTGAATGGAACTGATGGTGATCGGGGCAAGTCCAACAATGACTGAGGCACTATGGGTAAACTATATAGAGATAATAATGAGATAAGATGCAGATCAGAAATTAAAGAAAGATTAAGGTTGAGCGCACAAGCTTATACTAGGGCTGGGCGGTATGATGCAGTGATCGCAGGAATGGGTCAACTGGTAAAGATTTTTCTAAACTGTTTCTATAGCAGAATATCTCTGGTGCAATTTAAAAAATTCTGACATGTAGGTTGTTTAAGGTTGCAACCAGAGTTGCTGTTAACTAAAACTATTAAAAATCATTGCCGTTAATTGAAATAAAGCTGAAATAGAATATAAATATGAGATGAAACACTTGAAAAAAATGGAAAAAAAAAAAAAAAGAATAAGAAATGTCTTGGCAACTAACTGAAATAAACAACCTGAAATGGAAGATTTCTAAAAATTACTAAAACTGAAATAAAAGTAAACTAAATATAAACATTAATATTTTAAAATAATAGTAATAATAACAAGTAACCACAATTTGAAATGTTGCCTTGGCAATTAAGCTGAAGTACTACAATTTCTAACTGAAGCTAAACAAAAACATAAAAACGATTAAATGGAAATTAGAAATGTTGATTCAGCAATTAAGTGAAATATAATAATTTCTAAAACTAAAAAAAGCTAAAAATATATAAAAATAAAACAAATATAAACAAATAACAAATATAAAAAATATAAACAAAAAAATACTAAAATTAAAAAAAAATAGTAATAATAAAATAATACAAAATAAAAACTAGTTCAACATATTAATAAATACTCAATATTTATAAATGCAATGATAGCCTACAAATAATACTAAAATAACACTGGTTGCAACATCACAAACAGTCACAGTTGTTCCTATAAAAGTTATTTTATACCAAGTATGGCTCTTCCAATTATATTTATATGTATTACTGCTTTAAACTGTTTCATAATCTTTAAAAAAAAAAATAAAAAAAAAATAAAAAAATAAAATTTACTTTTCCATCCATCGATTTGCAAAAAACTAAACTGGATTCCTTGTAAATAATTTTATTCTCTAAATAATCCAGAAATAGATATTAGTATTTCATTATGCAATACATAAAACATTTTTGGACTGAATTTCGGGAAAAAATGGCTATATTGTGATATACTGTGACTGTAATATAATTTTATTCATATTATGAAATAAGATTACTATACTGCCCACCACCAGCTCATTGTCCAGCTTACTTAATAGAGAAGAACCAGTGAATCTAATCTTGCAGAAGAGACACAAACACACACTGCTAGAAAGGACAGAACATGGAGACAAACACTGCAAACGCAAACACACAGATCTGCTTCAGATCAGACACACAGTGGACGCCAAAACTTCCACCAATTAAAAGACAAGAAACGCTCAGGAATCCCTCCTCTATTGGAAACTGCTTGGCGGATCTGAACAGAAAGGTATGAAAAAGGGAAGAAGAGAAAGAAATGAAAGTGGGTCTTACCTTGACATCGGCCTTCTTGTTGAGCAGGCTCTTGGCTGCTGTAGACGGGGAGAGAGGAAGCGCAAACATCAGCACGCTGGGATGGGAGCAGCAGTCAACATTACCGGAGCGCTAATGGTGCTCGGCCAAACATGTCACATAACTGTCCGAGCCAGCCGGGGAAATCCCTCCCGCCCCACATCCAGAGGATTACAGCCGTCTAAAACACTATGTGTGGAGCGCACATCCGCACATGCATCAAGACTGGAGCGTGGAGTGTGTTAGCGTATGCGCGGTGCGGCCCACAGTGAAACCTGCTAGAATTAATCACCAAATGTGACCGAAACATCCCGTCCAGGAGTGAGGGGTTAGAGACTGCCATGCACTGGTGCACATGCAGAACAGTGCAAACACACACACACGGTTACCTAGCTAAATGAAGATATAGCATTGACTTCTGTAGTTTTTATATGATGCAAATTAATAACTAATAAATATCCACAAAACAAGGTCAATTTACTTGAAAAGCCAAATTGCATTAGATATTTAGATAAGATATAGATATTTTAGATTTTTCTTTTTGTTTTAAGCACAAATCAAACAGAACTACATGTTTTATGCTTGAAACAAGATAAAAAATAAAAATATAAATAAAAGAAATATATATGGAAACAGGTATTTATTCATGTGTAGGTATTAAGAATGTTAAAGTTTTTTGCTTTTTTTGTTTTTTTCTTTTTTAAATCAAGACAAAAATATTGATTTTTTTTTTTGGGAAGTATAACACTAGTGTAAAACTAACCTAAACCCTAATTCTGTCCTTAAAATAAAAACTTTTTCTCATTTTTAGAATTAACAAAAAAAAACAAACAAAAAAAAACATTTACACTATTATCACAGTTTAAAATAATGGCCTTTTATTTGAAAATATTTTTTGAAATATATTTAATGTATTCCTATGATAAAGATAGTACAGACTTACTATCTTTAAGCACAAATCAAACAGAACTACATGTGTTTTATGCTTGAAACAAGATAAAAAAAATAAAAATAAAAATAATAATAATAATAATAATGATATATATATATATATATATATATATATATATATATATATATATATATATATATATATACACATATATATATATATATATATATATATATGTATATAAATAAATAAATAAATAAATAAATATGCTCAAAATATGATAAAAATATATAATACAATATATACAAGAATGTAATTTTTTAGACATATTTATTGTTTTGTTAATATATATTTATTTGTACTTTAAATGTATATTGATTTTTTATTTTTTGTTTATTTATTTTTTTGCAGTATAAAACTAACCTTAATCCTGATTCAGCCCATGACAAAAAAAAAAAAAAAAATTTCCATTTTTAAAATGGGGGAAAAAACTAACAAACAAACAAAAAACATTTACACTACCAGATAGTTTTTTATGTTTTTGAAAGACATCTCTTATGCTCACCATGGCTGCATTTAATTCATTTGATTAAAATACAGTAAAAACACTCACATTGTGAAACGTTTTTACAATTTAAAATAACTATTTCTGTAATAGCTGTTTTCTATTTGAATATATTTTAAAATGTAATTTATTCCTGTGATACAAAGCTGAATATTCAGCATTATTAATCCAGTCTTCAGTGTCACATGATCATTCAGAAATCATTCTAATATGCTGATTTGCTGCTCAAGATCAGAAAAAATGTCTTTCCTGCTACTTTTGATCAATTTAATGCATCCTTGCTGCAAGTATTATTATATTAAAAAAGATTCTGACCCCAAAATTTTAAACAGTAGTATATATCCTTCACTTCATTCATAAAATAATTTTTATAACCTCCCAAAGGCAGGTTTTGTCAGATTTAGTTCACTTCTATCCCAAAGTACAGCTAAATAAACCCACAAACACACGCATACTGCTGTTAAAGCATGATACGCTTAAATATTTGGTTCATGGGGCAGCAAGGACCTGCAAAATGCTGCATGTTCTTGCCACAAATGAGAATGCTGAAGTTTGTCCAAGTGAATAAAACAGTCTAAGACAACTTCTCATCTCTAAAATGAATTAAAATGAAATGGAGCCAGCAAGTCCTATATGAACTTTAAATCTTTACTGCCATGGCAACAGAAAGAAATATTCTTAGTGTTTCTACAGCGCTAAAGTCCCTTGACTTTATTAATCCGTGCAGATACGAGGAAGGTGTTGTGTGGAGGGAGGGTTGAGAAAGAGAGAAAAAGAGAGAGAATCTTACCTTGACACAAATGTTAGAGGCAGAGAGGAATGGAGAGAAGGAGAGATTAAGAAAGAATAGATTAAGAGAAAGAGATCAGCACGGGTTCATCTGGAGTGTGTTTGTCTGGACGAGGGCAGGGGGTTCAAATGTGTGTTTCTTAACTAACGTATAACAAATGTTTATGTTCCATTCTTTGGTTTTATTTTCAAATCGTTATCTTGTGCTATTTTCAAGACTTTTCCTCCATGACATACTTGTAGTGACACCTAGAGGTGGCAACAAACCCGATTCACCTAAAACACCTGACACACACACACAAAAACACTGCAAAGACGTGGAGGCGGGACGCAGAGATGTGCATCTGTGGGAAAAAATTCTACAAAACAGATCAAAATAAAATATTCCCGACCGTTAGGAATTATTTTAAAATTGTGAAGCATTATGGGTAAACCAGGTCACAAGTGTTACAGATGCATTGCTGTCCAACCAAACTAATTCAAAACATGCAACTGTGTTATAATGGTTTTCAAACAAAATTCCACATTAGTATAAATAGACTAGACTAGTCTTGGACTGAAATGAAAGTGCCTCACTTAAGGAATATTGCAGGATATATTTAATTTAATGTCCATGGATCGTATTTGAACAATGCTGTTGATTTTACTACAAAAAAAAAAAGGTTACCCTGATTGTGAATAAATGCTTCCAAAACGTGGTTACAGAAATATATTTTGGAACAAAAATTTTAAGGTATAGTTCACCCCCACTCTGCCATCATTTACTCCTCCTCATGTTGTTCCAAACCTGTATGCATTTCTTTGTTCTGTTCAACACAAAACATGATATTTTGAAGAATGTTGGTAACTAGTTTCAGACCCGAATCAGTTTCGGGTTCCACTGACTTCCATATTATGGCCAAAAAAATACTATGGAAGTCAATAGGACACAAAACTCTTTGAATTCCATTGTGTGGACAAAAAATAATATATAAGTTGATGGGACACAAAACCGTTTGGTTACCCAAATTATGTTCTAAAGAACAAAGTAAGTCATACAGGTTTGGAATGACATTGAGAGTGAGTAAATGATGACAGAATTTACATTGTTGAATGGACTACCTAGAAAATAAACTGTGGCAATCAACAATAGTCCACAGACATTAAGTTCAAAATCTGCTAATAATATCAACTAAAAACCTGCTGCATGGATGCTTCAATCAGCCAAGAGTGAAAGTGCCAGATTACTGCAAACAATCCTAGAATTTAGTGCTGAAAGGACATTGAACCCCCTTTCCTGAACACACAAGTTTAAGACACATGCACTCAGATCAGATCGGGTCAGATCACATCGGGCTTCTCCTGCATCAGGAGACATGCGTGTGCTCTCGTGCAACGTTCAGTCATCAGCAGGCAGGCAAGAGAAAGAGAGAGAGAAACCTACAATTCAGAGATCTGACACACAAAAGAAACCCAAGGGAGGAAGAAAGAGGCAGAACACTGAAGAATGACAAATCTGCAAATGGACGGATGGAGTAAGCGGAGACGTAGAGGAGAGAGAATGAGTGCAAATAGAAATAAGAAAAGATAGGAGAGAGAGAGAATAAAGGGACCCTGTTGGAAATTCCAGCTAAAACCAACTGCTGATATTGGCACTTTAAATCTGACTTTATTCAGGATTCATCGATTTTAGATCTACCTGCACATAAACATCACATTAAAACAAAATGAACTGTTGTTGGTCACTTTAAATGTGAGTCAGGTGGTCTAAATCTGCAGTCACACTAGACTTCATGCTCCATTCACTTCTGTTCATATGCATGTGAGACTAGAAACAACAAAAAGTTCATCTTATACAACACTAGACCTGCAGATAATCAACATAGAGAGCCTATATTGGTCTAACCTTGATATTTAATGACATTTGCTGGTCTAGATGGATTGTGGGGCCTGGTTTAGATCTGGAAGACGATTATGGTCAAGCTGGTAAGAATTGGTAACCGGTTTAGACTGGCAACAAACCAGCGACCACATTTAAAAAAAAAAAAAAAAAAATTCCCCGCTTGACCGCATTAAACTGATATGACCTGGTTTTTCCAGCGGGGGAGAGAAAAACAGAGATGATTTTGTGGGGTGTTCACACTGACCGTGATTTGAAACAAAATGACAGGAAATCATTTATTTTCATTGCAACCTCATCTTTTGTGTCAGTTTAGCGATGCAACAAAGCAGAAAAAAATATTTTTTTACTTTATGCAAATAGAGCAGCAACTACCAACAGAAGTCAGAAATTTTACTGTTTTATTATGCTTCAAATGCATTTAGCTGATGCTTTTATCTGAAACATTTTCAGGTACACAGGTACACATTTTCAGGTAAGTCTCTTACACTCACAATGGATGTGTTTATTTGATTAAAAAAAATAGTAGTAAAAATAGTAATATTGTGAAATATTATTGCAATTTTGAATAACTAGTTTCTATTTGAATTTATTATAAAATGTATTTTATTCCTGTGATGCAAAACCGAATTTTCAGCATCATTACTCCAGGCTTCAGTGTCACATGATCCTTCATATATGTCGATTTGCTGCTCAAGAAACATTTCTTATTATTATCAATGTTTAAAACAGTTGTGCTGCTTCATATTTTTGTGGAAACTGTGATACATTTCTTTTACAGGATTCTTTGATGAATATCAAAGTTCAAAGGAACAGCATTTATTTGAAATAGAAATTATTTGCAACATTATAAATGCATTTACTGTCACTTTTGATCAATTTAATGCATTGAAGCTGAATAAACGTATTAAAATATTACAACAATATTATTAAAAATATAATTTTAACCCAAGCATAGCTGATCTAATTCAAATTGTGCATTTTAAATTTCTAATTCAAATTGTGTCATTCAGTTAGTTTCATGCATTAATAATCGTTAATGTTCATGATTTAATGCATTATGCACTGCTGCAATTACAACGCCGCCTTCTTCAGAATTGTAATTTTCAGCTGCAAGAAAACCAATCTGATCCATTTATCATCAGATATTAACAAACTATGACTGGTTACGCAGCTCAGGGCAATATGAACGACTCGACCTGCAGCGATGCATATCGCAGCCAGTGTGAACGGGGCTTTATGAAAACTGCAAGAGAGAGAGATAAAGAGGAAAAAGAGAGATACTGTAGAATTAAAGGACTAAAGAAAGAGAGATCTAACGGCCATTCCCAAAGTCAGCCATCGGCGTCTGCAGTGCTGAACATAAGACCGCTGTAACCGTGTCATGCTCTAAGCTCCATGCTGAATATGAATCATGAGAAGGAGAATATGAAGTGGAGAGGATGGATGGATGGCTGGATGGATGGATGGAGGATGGGGTGAGACGTGAGGGGACGAGGGCTACCTTGTTCCACCAGACCGGCGGTGGTACCGGCCGCAGCGGCGGCTGCAGAGACGGTGGCGGGTGCCGTGGTCTGCCTGCCCACTGCCAGACACACACAGACACACACATATGCCCAAGTGCCATAGACTACTGGTTCTCAACTGGTTTTGCCAACACAGTACCAAAACTGTTTAGTGCACAAATATAAACAAAAAAGTCCTAAACACATCTATGGCCTATGAAGCCGGTTTCACACCATGTCCTAACCAGATACGACATGACACCGCGACTCACGATAAAAGGCATCTTTTCCTTATTAATCAGAGTTTTTGTCCTAACCAGCCGCTGGAAGAACAATATACAAACTATGACAATGAAAATCTCAGGTACTGATTATGTGCTTTATTTAATATTAAAAGAAGTATAAAGTGATTTTGAATATTTTGCATATTTCTCACTTGAATACTGTTAGATTTACCTACCTACGTTATTATACGTATCTTTTTTTGTAATGCATTTATTTGTTCATATTTTATGACTTGTTTACTAAAATAATTGTTTAGAAACTTTTTACTTATATTAGGCTAGTACTAGCTTTTGCAGTGCATTTGAAACTGATATCAAGAATTGGCTTCTAAAGTTACAATCTTATCATAACTTTATTTACAGCAAAAATAACTATATTGCAATATACATTTTGGTCACCCCTAAGATGAATGCACTTAAAAAAATACAGAATCAAATCATTAATTAAAATTGAATCAAACTGAATCAGATGTCATTGTGAATTGCATCATTCAGCAAAAATCATTCCTGAATCAAATCAAAAACCTATGAATTATGAATCGATTCACTGTCTCCCCAAAAATTCATATTTGTTAGATTTATTTTATGCATTACACATTAGCAATTATATTTCAACATTCAACTTTTAATTTAAATATATATATATATATATATACACACACACACATACACACACAAGTTTTAGAATATATACAATTTTAACATTAAAATACACTTGACCCTCTATCAATTGCATATTTATTCTCTAACTGCTAGCTTTTCTTAAAAAAAACTAAAACACTAGCTTTCTTTTCTATATTCTATCTACTTGTTTAAAAAAAAAAAAAAAAAAAAACCTTGCTACGTGTACTGCGTTAGGCTAACCGAGACTTGTCATATCGCTTGCATGTTGTTGCTCTTTTGTTGATTTTGATTGCTTCTATTGTCCTCATTTGTAAGTCGCTTTGGATAAAAGCATCTGCTAAAGGACTAAATGTAAATGTAAAATTGCTAAACTTTAATGTTTTCTTTTAAGCTCTTTGTGAACCTATATAAATGATTAAATAAATTCAATTGATTTACTTCCATTAATATAATCAGACATTTTCTTTCAGCTGCCTTCTCAAACTTTTTTGACAGCAGTGATGTTTTTCCTGCCTTCTAAATGTGCTTAAATCTATTATATTTTTTCACTGGTCTCTTAATCTCTCTCATGAGAAATGAATCAAACTGAGGCTCTCCACATTTTGTGATTGGCTGTTCGCCGCTGATGTCAACCGGTCTAATTTTAACTTCTACCAAGCAACATATGAATTTACACCAAAATACCGCAAACATACAGACTTTTACATTAGATTCAATTTCAGGTCACGGCCCACCAGTTGAGAACCACTGCTGTAGACATTGAGAGAGAAACCAAAGGATAGAGCAGTCTGTTAGCATGGAGAGAGTTAGCCGGAAACACAAGCCTCTGTCTGCAACCAGAGAGGGATTTGGAGAGTCCATTACAGTAGGTGGAGTAATCATATAATAAGGTTTCCCCTGTCACTCTGGAATAAAGAAAAGGCTCATTTTCTTGTCAAGGGCTCCTTGGGGAGCCACTCTCTCCTATCAGCGGGGAACGCGCTGCCTTCGCCAGCGCCAATCTATTCTACGCCAAAACAGAGCAAAGCATTTATTTGGGGGTTGGATTTTTGGCATTGTAAGAAGGCAGTAGAAATACAAAGGGAAAAAGTGATAGAATAAGTGACAGAAAGGACATAAACAGAAAAAAAAGCTCTCATCAGACATTATAGGGCCTATATTGTAGAAAACATTAATTTACTTGTTCTTCTGAAATAAAGAAATTGTAAATCTGTAATAACGGTCACCCACATTTACTCTATTTAAACAAACAAACAACTTTTTTTTAAAACGATTCAGTCAAGAAGACTCATTGAGTTATTGGTTTGAATTAGTCTAACGAGTTGTGTTTATGAGAGCAGTTACTAAAATGACACCAGAGTATCTTACTAAATTGATGTTTATATGATGTGTAGTTAAAGATACATGTTAAAAAAACAGTTCAAAACTTTATTTTAATGTAACAAAAAATAGGTACCAAGGAATATTTGTCGATTATAACTGCCTTAATAATAGGACTTGGCAATTTCATAGTAGATAACAAAACTATGGTATAAAATAATATACTATACTATACTGTATATACTATACTATACTATTTACACCACATACATATAATATATAATTCTAATTAAAATATAATATCTCATTTACACCATATATATTATTAATAAATTATATTAAACTGTTATATTGTATATTATTATGATATATATTTATATAATAGAAAATAGATATATATCATAATATACAACATAATATAATATAATATAATATAATATTATTTTATTTACACCACATACATATAATATCCAACTCTAATTCTAATATAATATATCATTTACACCATATATATTAATTATATTAAATTATATTGTATTGTATATTATTATGATATATATAATATAATATAAATATATATCATAATAATATACAATATAATTTAATATAATGATAATATGATTAATATATGTCTACACAATATATATATATATATATATATATATATATTCCTTTATATAAATATAAGATATATTTTAATTAGTGCTGGGCAATGATTAAACGGGATTAATCGCATCCAAAATAAAAGTTTTTGTGTACATAATATATGTGTGTACTGAGTATATTTATTATGTATATATAAATACACACACATGCATGTATATATTTAAGAAATATGTTATGTTTATATATTGAATCTATTTATATATAATATAAATTATATGAATATAAATATATACATAAAAATACATGCAAATATTTTCAAAATATATACTGTATGTGTGTGTCTTTACATATACATAATAAATATACACAGTACACACACATATATTATATAAACAAAAACTTTTATTTTGGATGCAATTAATCACAATTAATCATTTCCCAGCACTAATTAATAATATTAATATATATTTTATTATAAAACAAATATAAAAATAATATAAAATATATAAAAAATATGAAATTATATAAATAAATATACACAAATATATTTCAATTAAAAATGCAATCAAAATTTTTTTTTTTTTTAAATCACAGCCTCTACTAAATATTTTCTACCTTGAAATAGTGGACAAATGAAGCAGACAACTTAAGTGTATTTTTTTTTTCAAAACTAAATATATACATATAAATAAATAAATTATTATATTAAGAAACTATGTTTACATGACATTGCCTATTCTTTAAGAGGATATTAAATAGTCATGTAAATTTTAATTACCATTTAAGGTGCAAGAAATCTTGATTAAATTATAAAAGAAATTGAAAAGAAAAAAATAATACATCCCTTTTAAAAAAGAGAGTGAACAGAGGCCGAATAAAGAATAAGGGAATGACATATGAGGGCAAGTGCGTGGAGTGACGCTCGGACACTCCCACGCCTCCTCTACCACTGAGTCACCCCGCGGGATGAGGTAATTACAGTAATGAGAGCAGAGAGAGGACGGCTGACGAGCCACGGATGGAGAGAGCAAGAAAAAGAGAGAGAGAGAGAGCATCTAAAACGCTCCTCAAACAGGAACACTGTTGCTTCCGCCCACCAGCCTGCTGTTGAAGTGCGAGCGAGTGAGAGCACGTGTGTGTGTCGGGATGTGAGAGAGCAGATGCTTCATTACAACAGAAATAAATCACATGTTATTATAAACGCCAGTTCTCACACGTGGCATTTGGCACAGCCGCAAACATCCAGAAATCTCTTTCGCCGTACGCAGCCCGCTGCTCACAAACGCCACGCACTTCCTACAGAACCGCTCGTCTCTGAACCAATCTGTCAGGACACGGCCTGACTTTGAACGTCCAGCTGCTCTCGAAATCGAATAGTTGGATAAGAAAAGGCATATCGTTCCCTTAGCTGTGAGATTTCTTGTCTGATGCTTCAAAGCATAAAGGAGGATTTATTAATAGCATGAATATTTAGCTTTGAGATCATTTAAAAGGACAATTCACCCAAAAATGACAACCCCATCATCATTCGCTCAGCCTCATGTTGCTCTAAACCGTTGATGCTGCTCTTTTTTACAAAAGTGAATGGTGACCATCTGTCCAATAACAATACAATAAAAGCACCATAACAGCAGTTCATTTGACTTGTGCACTATATTCCAAGTCTTTTGAATCCATATCATAGCTTGTGTTAGGAAAAAAGCTTTTACTCACACAAAGTTATTGGCTTCAAAAGTTGCATGGACTAATTTTATGGAGTTTTATAATCAGTCACCATTCACTTGAATTTATGGAAATTGCGTCATTATATGGAAAAAAAAAGGAGCAAACTGGTTTGGTATGATATGATGATGAGCAAATGATCAAAATGTTCATTTTTGGGTGAAAAAAAGAAAAAGAAAATAAAGCTGAAAAAAAAACAAATAGACAAAAAATCTTACACTTAAAAAACCTGAAAATTAAAATTATAAATACCTTGGCAAATAACTGAAATAAAAAAAAGCTTTAAAAAGTTTAAAACTAAAAATGACTAACACAACAACTGAAATAAAAAGAAATTAAAAATAAATAGAAATAAAAAAAATTATAAAATTGACAAAAGCACATAAAATTGATTTTTTTTTAACTGAAAATTTAAAAAGAAATGCTAATTCAAAATATGAATTCTAAAATAGTATATAAATAAAATATCACTGTTAAGAGTGTTGATGCTTTTAGAATGTAAGTCTAATTTCTGATTTTGATTCCTCTACTAAGAAGTCAAATAGTTCAGCTAACGCAATCCAGGTTGGTCAAGTGGTTGTTCATGTCTTTGACTTGTCTTTCAGGACACAATGTCTATGCAACAGGCTTGATGTGAACTTACCAGAGAAATTGCGCGACACCAGCATGGTGGTCAATATCGCACCCTATACATGAGAAAGAGATCGTAACGTGAACAGAGCATCAAGCAGTGGGTTTCAGACATATACAGATGAAATGCATCCAGCTGCAGGTATAATGACTTTTAAAAGAGACATCAAGCAGACCTTGAGTTTCCTTCTTGCGTTGAACTTCTTCAGGCACTCGACTGTTTCCTGTCTGTGCATCATGGACGCCACAGTGGAACGTTGCTGCAGGACAGAGAGGAATCGGATTACTCTTTTTGATTTTGATTGCTTCTATTGTCCTCATTTGTAAGTCCCTTTGGATAAAAGCATCTGCTAAATGATTAAATGTAATTCGAATGATAAGTATTGCTTTGCATATATTTTTGATTCTTAAAGTCAATATGAAACTAAAGCTGATCCTATTTACTTTTTTTACTTATTGATAATGGTTATTATTAAAGGAAAGGAGGGAATAATGAAGTCCTGTCACATTTTATATTGTGAATATTTAGTTTTATCATTAAATATATCATCTCAGAAGTAATATGGGTCACAAATATCCTTTAATTTGGACTTTAAGTGTATGTATTCTAGTGTGTGATAGTATTTTGGGCTGGTAATACTCACGCAGACCCACGGGTGTTTAAGAGCCTCCTGGGCCGTGATTCTCTTGGCTGGATTGATGGTCAACATCTGATTGATGAGGTTTTTGGCTTCAGGGGTGACCGTGTCCCACTCTGGGGAGGGGAACTGCAGGAAACATGGGAACTCGGTTATGTATTGACTCAACAAGCTGTACCTTATGAGTGAAATCATAAGGGAACTCACGTCGTAAGCCCCGGCTTTGATCTGTTGGTAGAGTTTGTGCTGGTCTTCATCCCAAAATGGAGGATATCCCACCAGCAGAATATACAGGATGACTCCTGCAATCACATTATAGATATTTCACTTCTAACAGATTCCATGCCATTCTTTGTGTATTCAAAATGCTTTAACATTTAGCTTTTTTTTTCTTTTTTTTTACAAAGCTGACAATTATAGGCACACCTAAGACATCCCTAAATGTCTGCTAAATGATATAAATATAATAAAAATACAAATAAATTGTTATACATACATACATACATACATACATACATAAATACATACAATATGTATATGTACATATATAAACATAATAAATTATAATATTGTAATATTATATAATTATACATTATCATATGAAAATATATATGTCAGTTATCAGAACAGCTACATTTATAATTTATCTATATAATTTATATAATATAATTTCCATAGTTTACAATTAATAAAATAATATAAATATATTATAATAAATTGTATTGTTTAATTATATAGAAAAATATAAACTAAAATGGCAGAGGCTATCAAAACAGCTGAAATTTGTGCAAAAAACAGTTTTAAACCAATTCTTTATAATAACTTAACTCACACAAAAATTCACACACGCATACACACACACACGTAATCAAAATGCAATGTATAAATTAAATATAAACTACAAATAAAATATGGCAGTTATATATAGTTATATATAAATATATAACAAATAAAATGTAAATACTAAAAACGTATTAAAAACTTGTATTGTTTATTTATACTGAGAAAGAATGAACTGGTTCAAAAGAATGATTCATTCAGAAACTACAATTGAATGAATCATTCATTTGAACTGGTTCTTTGTAATAACTCAGCATTTGTGAATCATTTGACTGTAAAGCAGAAATTTGTTTGGAGATTAAAACTGCCAGGTGGGTTCAAGACTGTTGCTTAAAGTCATTGGGCCTGGTGATAAACAGTTTAAGTTAACTAAACATTTATTTTATGACAACGAACGTTAAATAGGGAACAATTTTGAGCGTTGCATTTTGAGAATGACTCATATGAATCCATGAACTGGTTCACTGATATACAAACAATCCTAATGAACCACTTAGCCGAAATGAATCAGATTTCCCAACCCCAGACAAAAACCCACCAACCCACCTACTGATCTGCATAGTAATTAAAGCGCTCAACTATCGATACTCTAGAGAGAGTGGACGTGAAACACGACGGTGAAAGCGGCGCTTGGCAACAGCCTCTTGACAACACCTGCAGGAGAAGAGCTCTCCACATCTGAGAGCTGATGTGTCTGAATATGTGCGGGGCGTCGAGAGAGCGAGCGAGAGAGAAAGAAGATAGAAATAGATGCAAAGAACTCTATCGGGATGGAGCGTGTGACTCACCACATGCCCAAATGTCCACAGGTTTCCCATAAGCCTCCTTTCGTAGCACTTCTGGGGAAAGGTAACCTGGCGTTCCAGCGAACCCTGCATGCGAAAGCAAAAAACACATTTGAAAATGCAACATCCAGGCTCTTTCCAACTCCTCAGTGTTTGTATGTTGTAGAAAACCATTTGGGTGCCATATTATGTGTTTGGAAGTAGCTAAATGAAACAAATAAGGCAAAACAGTTGGGGATTTTTGCTTTGGGAGAGTTCAAAGCGACCACGTACCAAACCAGGCCTGCTGGTCCCCTTGCACTTCAATGGCCAGGCCAAAGTCGGCCAACTTGACGGCGGCGTTCTTGCATTTACTGGCCAAGAGCAGGTTCTCCGGCTGGGGGGGAGATTAGGGGCGCACTCATATTACTGCTGAACCAAAATCTGATACATGTCACCTTTTAGCATCTAACACATTACATACAACCACAGCTGCGCAAGAGATTCAGCATACAAACAGAATCAGCTCCCAAAATATAAGCTGCGCTGGGCAGCACCGTGTTCAGTCACCAGTAGAGTTCACTAGAAGTGCATTTCCAGTGATGTACTACTGCTTTCCATTTAAAATCGTATGGGAGTTTGATATCTATGACTTTTGATCATCCAAATGGTCCAACGGTTGATTCTCGGAAATAAAATAGCGACAAGTGTTTAATTGTCAAGAAAAACATCTAACAACCAAAATACAGATGATAAATGATGCTACTGGCTCTCAACCAAGTTGCTGGGACCAGTGTTATTTTAGTATTATTTATACACTATTATAATTTGTATTATTTTATTTCATTTATTTTTGTATTTTTATTAATTAATTTATTTGTTTGTTTGACATTTTAATTGAGTAAATTTGGTCATTTTATGTGCTTTTGACATTTTTATTAGGTTTTCTTTTTTTATACCATTATTACTAATATATATATATATATATATATGAAGAGCTCCAATGCCAACCTCTCTAAAAGCCATCTTGGTCAAAAATGAGATAATGATATTGAGTAAATGCTCTCCACATATAGTATATGTTCATCAAGTACTTTCACTTCAAATGCACTAAATCCCAGCCTCAACCCAATCAAAAGTATCAGTACTTACATAGAAACCTACACATAGTAGCCAGAAAGAAATGCTAATTTTAAAGAAAAACATCAGACGTACTTAGATTTAGACTTAGGCTTTTGCATCTGAACTCTTCATATAATATATATGTTCCCAACAACTGCCATTTTAATTTTATTTTTAAAAAAACCAGGGCTCCCATGGTCTTGAAAAACCTGGATATATGAGGGGTTGTTCTAAAAAAGCAGTTTCTAGACTTGGGAAAGTCTTTGGAAATGTATAAAATCTTAAGAAATCATAGAAATTTTGAACATAAATATTTAAATATAGTTATGTCAAGACCTAAAATAATTTTCATGCAAAATTTGCTGAGAAATAATATTAAAATTAACCATAATCACAAACGATTGGAAAAGTCAAGTAATTGCTCATTAAGAGTGTAAAAAGCACTCAGCTCTTGAAACTTTCATAAATAGGAATTTTATTATTTAGATTTTAATTATTTATTTCACAATTTTAATAAAATAACACTCCTAGTTTGTATAAATAAATAAATACAAGTTCAAAACCAGTAGCTTTGCCATTACAGCAGAAGTACCAGAAACATCTTCACCTACAAACGGATCTTTTGGATATTGTTTTAGATAATGGGAAGCCTTGGAGTCAAAAAGGTTGAGAAGGTTGATTTTACACACCTGTTTGTGCAAACATTAGTTATATTAGCTCTAGGTAATGTTAGCCTACATTAGCTTGCTATCAATTTAAAGTTAATTAATACAGGATGTAGTAGCGTTATGCAGAAGAGTGTTATTCGTTCTTAAGAGCATCTTTAAAGTTGTTCTTTACTGTCATTCAATCCCAGTGTTCCTTACAGCATCTTCCTCTGAGACCAGACTGGACTATCTTTAGCTGAACACAGTCGATTTGATTGACAGGATGGGCTCTCAATGATCCCACTGATGTTTGATAAAGAATTCTGGGAAATTTGCTTTCATTTTTTGCTTTCATGTCAACATGAAACAGCATTCGCACAACACAACTTACCACAGATATTTACACAGAACACTTGACAACATTTAACCAAAGATATCAAGACAGACACTAGGGTTGATTTTGATTTCATGTTGATCATAAAAAAAAAAAGCAAAAAAATAAATATGCACATACAAGACCACTGAAAAAGTTAGGGTCATTAAGATTTTTTTTAAATAAATTAAATTAAAGCTTTTTTATTAAGCAAGAATGCACTGAATTGATCACAAGTGACAGAAAAGATCTTGTTATAAAAAATTCAAATAAATGCTGTTGTTTTGAACTTTTTATCCATCGTAGAGTCCTGAAAAAAATGCATCATAAAGCAGCACAACTGTCTGCAACATTGATAATAATCAGAAATGTTTCTTGAGCAGCAAATCAGCATATTAGAATTATTTCTGAAGGATCATGTGACACTGAAGACTGGAGTAATGATGCTGAAAATTCACCTTTGCATCACAAGAATAAATTACATTTTAAATTATATTCACATACAAAACATTTATTTTAAATTGTAATGTTATATTACTACTTTTACTGTATTTTTGATTAAATAAATGCATCATTGGGGAGCATAAGAGACGTCTTACAAAAACATTTTAAAAATCTTATAGACCCCAAACTTTTACAAAGAGTCAATTTTGATTTAATTTTTTCGCTGTCACTCATTTTGACTTATGGGTAAATAATACATCATCCCACATTCACACCTCCATGTAATGTTCAGTGTGAGTGCGAGAGAGTGTGTGTGTGTGCTGTTACTGAGTAGGTTATGTTCCCTCTGCTCTGGTGGAAGTTGAGCCAGGTGGGAAATTGGGTCCAGAGGAATCATGGGAAAGAATCATGGGAAACTTATTCAGTCTCAATCTCTGATCTCTTTCTTCCTGCCGTCCTCATCGCGCTACAGATGCCGCTCTGAAAAGAGACGAACGGTCTCTGTGTTCTGACGCTCAGCCGCCGTTGCCATCTGCTGGAGCTATTCTCGGGGCTCAGATGGCATCTCGACGTTTCGGGCTCATGGTTTGAAAAGCGTTCTGATTGAGAATCCGTAGGATGGTGTGAAATGCTCAACGACCTTGAGCCGCATCCGGGGAAAACGACGCTGGAAACGCACCCAGACTGAGATTCGCATAACCTGATTCTTTAAAATATAAAAAGCGACTTCTAATCTGAAGCAGGATTGGAAAATGGAGCAACATGAAATCAAAACTGAACCTATCTGCTTTATTTCTAGACGTTTCTGATCATACTGTAACAATTTATTGGTGAAAGTTATTCCACTCTAGTTCAGAATCAACCTGTGTGTGAAGTCTTTAAACAAATCACATATAAACTGACATCAAATCAACAATAAAAAATGAAATCTGAAATAATAGCACAGTTTAAAGTTTTATGCCAGACATAGACATCCATGCATACAAAATTTCATGCCAAATCGGATTGCGATTATTAAAGGGACAGTTAACCCAAAAATTAAAATGTACTCATTTACTCACCCAACCTGTACGAGCTTCTTAATAAAAGAAGATACTTTGAAGAATGTACAGTTTGTGGTCCCCACTGACTTTCATAGTATGGAATAAAATACTATGGAAGTCAATGGGTACCAGAAACTGTTTGGTTACCCAGATTCTTCACAACATCTCTTCTTATGTTCAGCAGAAAAAAGAAATCCATACAGGTTTTGAACAACATGAGGTTGGAATTTTCAGTTTCTTTAAGCCACGCCCCCTGCTGAATATTAATCATCTCACCATCCAAATCTCATCATAAACGCACATCACACATGGCATTTTTGTACCCAAAAGCATGCACAACATACACACGCACAGACGAACGAATCACCTGTCACTCACCTTGAGATCTCGGTGCACCACGCCCATTTGATGGCAATGAAGCACCGCCTCCAGGATCTGCTGGATGCAGTGACTGCATGCAAACACCAGGGGGTTAGTCTGAGCAATGCCATTCTCTCGTGCACAGGCACAGGCAGGAAATGCAGAGCAATTACAGGGAGCTACTAATAATATAACAGTACATCTTCCTCCTGAATTAATGTCAAAAACTGATGCCAAGCATAATAAAATATTTTAAGTGACTCACTCTTCCAAAAAACTGCCTTGTAAATTTTCATAAAAGTGTGGCAAAGACTTTTATCTACAGAATGAATCTCTCTACGTCATGTCCGCGTCAAATTTCACCCCCCAAATGAAAAGAAAGAAAATAAATAAACAAATAAATTAATGAATTAATTAATTTATTGATTTATACATTATTATTTTGTACATTTGTGGCAAAAATGTATATACAGGACAAATCTCCATTATGCTGGTCAAATTTCAAGACCAAATCAAAAGAAAATCTGAATTTACTGATTTATTTAATCTAAATTAATAAATGAATACTATTTTGCATAAAGAAAATAAAGCCAATTTTAAGATTTCACCCCAGATCAAAAGAAAAAAAGGAATCTATTAATATTTTAACAAATAAATACATAATATTTTGCATAAAGAAAATAAAACCATTCAAAGTCCGTGTAAAGTCAATATTAAATGTGTGTTCTGAGTTTGTCACACCACAGAAAAATGTGTTATTAACCACTCAGCCAAATTTGAATGCTAAAAAAAAAAAACGGCAAGTAAATAAAATAAGGTATCAAAATCTTGAAAAAATAAGCCATATTCTCTGCTCTCAAACGCTGGGGGCGTGTCCGCTGGCGGCGCTGAAACCACGCCCACTCGTCTCTCTCAACTGTTTTCCTCTAGCAGCTTAATTTAAATAAGGTGACCGTGCTCAGTTGTTTTGTAAATTATCGTAACCACGTATTAACGTGACGAAGGCATAGCTAGCTCTAGCAAACTGTAGGCTGTAGTAACTAACGGTAATAACAGTAACTCACGATTGAGCGGACGAACCACTGATGCTTATATGTTCTAGTTATTAGGTGTGTTCGACTTGAAGCAGCACTGCGCAGAACAATCAGTGTTTGACATCAAAGCACCGCGAGAGCGATTCGAAAGCATAATGTGCGTCTGCTCTCTATAGTTCTCACTGTACTTTGATGTCACACAGCGATCAGTCTGTGGTGCTTCAAGTCGAACACAGCTCTTACAGTGTTGTGGGAGGGGCGGTGCTCGGTGGCTCCATTGCGTCATCGAGTCCCGATTTAGCCCCGCCCAAAAAATCCTGATCACGAAAATGGTGAAAAACTGTTTAAAGGTATAACTCCACCATTAAGTACTATGTAGTTCACAGTCTTTGTAACATGTTTCAGCAATGTATTACTAACATTTATAATGTGTTTACAAACAATTCTCAGAACTGACTTTACACGGACTTTAAAGATTTTATTTTATTAAGAGTTTATTTTCATGACAACATTTTACCCCCCAACGTGTCTTATAAATTGGCATAGAGTTTTATATAGGATGAATCTTCCAACATCAATTTAGACCAAATTCACCCCCCCACCCCAAAAAACAACTAATTAATTAATTAATTAATTAATTAATTAATTAATTTTAGAAATTACATTTTGATTTCATGATAAAAATGCACATTATCACCAAATTGCCAAATTTAACTCTCAAATCAAAAGAGAAAAAGGAATTAATTTATTAAATTAAGATTTTTTTTAAATTTTTGAATATTTTAAATATATACGTATATATAAAATTGTTTTTTTTTTTTTTTTTTTTTTCATTTTGTGACATTATTTTCATGATAATAAAGCATATTTTATCCCCAAATTTTAAGTGCCATAATCAAGGGGCAAAAGTTTGTCTAGTTAATTCTTTCTTTTGATTTGAGAGTAAAATAGACATACTTCATGAGATTCTCCCTTGGATTTATCTCATCTGCAAAGAAAACTGAAGGGTTAGCATTCAAACACACAAGACTAAAAGTAACTTGGGACTTGAGAAAGACAACCACCCTAACCTAAAACAGAGACCCTTGACAGGTAAAGAGAGACACACTGATAAATGCTCCCTCTTAATGTTATAAACTCTGTTCAGTCCAGTGAAGTGTTCACGTGCTTTGACGTCTTTTGAAACGGCACACATGATGCTTTTCCTGCGTACTGAAACTCTGTTTTACTGACACAGGAAGCTCTAGCTAACACTACACACTTAAAATCTGCTCTCAAGGGTGAGACGATCTCACCACCCACGACGAGAGCGAGCATCAGGAGAGACAGAGAAGGTGAAAGAGAAAGACTGAGCCTGAGACGAGAAAGAAGAGAGTTAAGACTGGCAGGCGGCCCTGGAAAGGCTGCGGCGCTGCAGCGGACTGGAGTGTGTTTTTTGGCAGTTGTGTGGTGAGATAAGCTAGAGGAAATGTACCGGTGTGTGAGGAGAGGGAGGTGGAAGGCGTGAGTCAGTCTGTGTAGGCGTGTGCTGCTGATTTACTGAGAGTGAACGTGTGTGTGTGTGTGTGTGTACATGTTGTAAAACTGGAACATACAAAGCTGTTTTCTAGTTCTTCCACACTAGGACTCTTTAACTACCTTGTTTTGGGGCAAACTGCAGGTGGACAAACACTTTTCACAGTCATTACTAGATCTGGACATCATTAAAAACTAAACTAAACACTCTTAATAATGCGTTTACTTATTAAAATAGACAGGTTTAAAAATCTAACCTTGTTTTCCGTAAAATCTGACTGATGACAAACTTTGATGTTGGCTTGACAAAGCCAGTTTCTGAAAGTTTACAACTACTTAGAAAAAGTTTTTCTCAGAGAAAGTCAATAAAATGTTACTAACATGTTTTGACATGATTTAGCACATTGCTAGCATGCGTTAACTCACTGGTAGCATGTTTTAACAAATCGCTAACATGTTTTGGCAAGTTGCTACCATGTTTTAACATTTTGCTATGATGATTTAACAAGTTGCTAGCATGTTTAACATGTTGCTAACATGCATTAGCATGTTCCTAACATTATTTAACACTTCACTAACATCTTTTAGCATGTTTAACATGTTGCTAACATGCATTAGCATGTTCCTAACATTAACACATCACTAACACGCATTAGCATGTTTAACATGTTGCTAACATGTTTCTAACAATTTACCAATACGAATTAACATGCTCTTTACATGTTCTAAAACTATGCCAACATGAATGAACATGTTGCTAACAAGATTAAGCATGTTTCTAGTATGATCTGACATGATTACTACATCTTTAAGCATAAACTGGCATGGTCCTACTTCCTAGTATGCTTTAACATCATGCTAGCATATGCTTACATAAATTAACATGTTTTGAGCATGTTTAACGTGTTGCTAACACAAATTATCTTGTTCCTAACATGTTGTAACATTATCCTAGCATTAATTAGCTTGTTCATAACATGTTTTAACACATTGCTAACATGAATTAGTATGTTTCTAACATGTTTAACCTATGGCTAACATGAATTAGCATGTTGCTAACATGTTTCCAACAAGTTTAAAGTCAAACTAGCATGTTTTAACAACAGACTTACATTTAACTTCTATCTAGATCGATTGATCGATCAATCTATCTTAAAAAAATTAACAAAAAAATTAGAAAAAAAGATTTTCTTTATATTTTCCCTGCAAACGCTAGAGCAAGTGTTATTCTCATATATTTGAACAGATCATTTCATTTCATTATAACTTGATCTGATGATGAATCTTCTCTGTCATTTTTCCTTTGAAGGTTTAGTTTTCATCAGTGTCTCTTTACCAAATATGACACATTTCCTGTAATGGACACAATCAAAAATGATGCACCTGTCTGAACCATAGACTTTAACTCCAACTCTGCTCGAAATATGACCATTGAGTGTTGAACTCGTCTCTGATCGCACAGCAATGTCATCAATATCAATTGAAGGGCAATAAAAATGACTGATGTCTGATTTGGCCCACAGACGGCCAGCTGAAGAGCCCCTAGACTAACACTGTTTGGTTCACTAATATAACAAAAAGATTCTGCAAGAAAGAAAAATCACAAATGGGATCTCTTTAAAGTAGTTATAGCCTAAGGAATCAGATTTTTCTTGATCTTTTGAGACAGAAGAGTTCAACTATGAAAACACAGAGTAACTTCTAGACCTCAAAACTTTTAGAATTTATTGAAGCCAAGAAAAAGCTCATTCTGAAATCCTAACAAATCCCTAACATATGATCACCTATTTTACACATCAAACAACTCAATCTAAAACATACAATTTTACATTATAATGGTTTTCAGAGCATATAACCCTAGTTGTTTCTCCTAGAGAGCAAATTGAGATTTTGAGTGTCAATATGAAGTCAAATATCAAATCATCTGAGCTTACTATCCATATTTTATTATATTTTATAGCTCTATACTCTTACTGGAATTTTAGGAGAACAACCTGAGACAAAGTTTGTTAAATTACATACATGAACTTGATTAAGTCTCCTAAACAATGGCCATGTACACACTGCAGCTAAATTCGGTTTACCTTTTAGCGTTTAATCCTGTTCAGTAATTTACAGAAGTGACAACTGCATTCAACAACCAAATTAACTCCCGAAAAAATCAGGTAGTAACAACCGCATTACAGAAATTTGATGCAGTGTCAATGGAACCCAAATGAACACCTGTTTCTAATGGCATATTTAAACTTGTGTCAGAGTTGCAATGCAAGAAATCACAGGGAACAAGATACATCTTGAATCAGTGTTGCCAGATCTTGCTATAAAAAACAGCAAATAAGAACAAGCCACATAAGCAACTTCCAAACATGTTGTTGTGGAAATAAGCCACATACCAAAATATCACAACATGCACCTGCCTAATTTAACAACTTTGTAAAAATGGATTGCTTTATGAGCTAGGCCCAAACAACAAGCCAGAAGATGACTAAAAATAATAAATGAAAAAAAGTCGAAAAGTCGTGACATATTGTCAAGTATGGTGACCCATACTCGAAATTGGTGCTCTGCATTTAACCCATCCAAGTGCACACACACAGCAGTGAATAGTGAACAAACGCGCACACACACACACACCGTGAACACACACCCGGAGCAGTGGGCAGCCATTGCTCCAGCGCCCGGGGAGCAATTGGGGGTTCGGTGCCTTGCTCAAGGGCACCTCAGTCATGGTATCGAAGGCAGAGAGAGTGCTGTTCATTCACAATCCCCACCTTCAATTCCTGCCAGTGCGAGAATCGAACCGGCAACCTTCAGGTTACAAGCCCGACTCCCTAACCATTAGGCCACGACTTCCCCTAATGGACATGGCATCCCTTCAAGAGTGTGCTCTGCAAAGCAACCTTTCAAATATTACTTCCAAATATTCCAAATGGTTACCTTCCAAATATTCCAAATATTTATGTAATATTACTTTGGTTAAAAATAGCAGATACCGCTAGATGGAAAAATGTTTTTATAGTTGCAACGCTTTAGTTGGTTACATTTTCATTTAACCAACTTTGTTTATTAAATTAGTTAAAAAACAGCAAATAAGAAAAAGCCACATAAGCAACTTAAACGCAAATGTGTTATTGTGGAAATGAGCCACATACCAAAATATCACAACCTGCACCTGCCTACTTTATTAACTTCATAAAATGGATTGATTTATGAGCCGAGCCCAAACAGCAAGCCAAAAGATGCTTAATAAGCATTGCTTATAGTAAGTGGACACGACAACCCTTCAAGAGCGCGCTCTGCAAAGTTACCTTTCAAATATGTAATATTACTTTGGTTAAAAATAGATACCGTGAGACGAAATGTTTCTATAGTTACAATCAGGGATCTGAACCGGTTCAAGAAACGAAAACGAAAACCGGAAACGAACGAAATTTTGACTGGAACAGAACTAGAAACAGAAACTAAATCAAATTTTATAGTTCCGAACAGAATCGAAAATTTGAAATGGCCATTAACCGGTTAATAACGTTATTTTATCGTTCTATTTAATATTTGAAATTTGCTGTCAACCAATCAGGAATTCAAGTAGCTTGACTATGCAAATGTGACGCAGATGCATCCAACGAGTGAAATGCCCGCGCGCTCAGCTGTGAGCTCATCATAGGTAAGTCGCAATGCACTGCCTTAGAGTTTATCCGAGGACTGATGGATTCAACAGATCTTACACACCTGCAGAGCTTCTGTGAACGGAGAAAACTGAATAAAAATATAGGCTTACATAAAAAGGAATATATATGCCTATACACTAAATATATTTCACTTAAATCATTGACAGATTAACGAAACGAAAGAAAAATATATATGCTGAGTTAGGCCTATACGGTTCATTGTGACACATTCCAAAGTTCTCGGAAAGGAAAACGAGACGGCAGAAAGTAGTTTATTTTGCAAATGCTTTACAGTTTTATTTATTTTACAGTTTTATTTATTTTACAGTTTTATTTGTTTTGGAAAAGCGTGACAGTTTTGAATGATATCGCATCTGTAACCAACTAGAGTTGGTATGGCCATATCACGCTGGCTCCTCATGCGCACAAAGACACAATATTTTTGCGACTTTCCAGCCTGTTCATTATCAAAATAAAATACAGTTAAAGGAACGTATAAAAAGTTACAGCGCTCCGTTATCCAATCTGTTGCGTTCAGTGTGTGACCATCGCCTCACTGTGCTGATATAGCCTAGCCGATGTGAAGGATGATGTTTTACGTCGATGAAAGTACAAAGCCTATAATAAATAATATTTTAGCATCCAGATACGGCGCGAATATGGAAACATTTGGAACATTTGTTGTGGAGAGAAACTAATAAGTGTGTTTATAATGTTTGTAAACATTTTTGATTTACCGGCATTTTAGCCTACATCATTTCTGAATGTATAGCCTAATAAAATGCGACGCGACTTAGCCTATGTTTTTTTTCCTCAAAACGCAATTTTATACAAGTAGCTAGCGTTTTTTTTAACAATGCAGCAAACATTTTTAAATATCTTTAAAAATACTTAATGTCTTTAAAGCATTAATAGTTTTTTTTTTCTTTTGTTTAGTAGTCTACATTTGGGCAAATCTAGAAAAGATGATGCTGTATTGGCTGTGACTAAGCGCAGCGGGTTAAGATAACATCTCTTCCTGTTTTTTTTTCTTTATTTTTCTTTTCGTGTAAAGAAAACACTTTACTTTATTATTATTATTATTATTATTATTATTATAGGCAAAGACAGTTTTAAAAAATAATGTTATTAACCGTTATTATTTCTACCCGAACCGGTTTCGGAACGGTAATAATACAGAGGAACGCAGGAACAGAAACGTTAAAATATCGATTCTGCTCGGAGTGAACCGATTGACTTTTTTTTTCGTTTTCAAGCCCTGGTTACAATGGTGTCAATCATCTGTAATTTAGGGGATTCACTTCTGTATTTCAATGTGGTGTCACTCCTGAAACTTAACAGTGTGTACATGGCCAATAAAACTGCAACTGACTACTTTTTCTCCACCATCAAATCGAGAGACCAGACCTATCATATACATCAACAGCAGGTCATAAGGCCTGAGTAACCTCCCGTTTTATCATGATTCCCCTTCAAAGACCGTGGAGGTCTGGTTGACGTGTGGCTGAACAGAGCAGATACAGTCAGCAGCTTTATTTGAGCCTCTGAATCAAGACCACGACGAGCTGCGAGACTCTGGAAGAGCCCTTCACTCAAGTGACTATTAAACAAAACAGCGGCACTTTGTCATCCTCGATGCGAGGCTTGACTGAAACAATGCATTACACGCACCCGAGAATTACCCAATTGCAAAGATAAATGACACTGTTTTGAAACAACAGAGAGGAAGAAAGACAGCGAGACAAGAAACAGAGAGAGCAGAAGACAGAGAAGTTAAGGAGATACTCTCAGTGCATCAAGAGCAATTCGGCTGTTTTCGCAATAGAGCGTCTGATACTGACCCGAGTTCATCTGATGGCACAAATTCGGCTGGTTTGGTCAATGGGGCAGAACCCTTAAATATGCCCTGTCTACCCCTAAAGGGTGCCTATTAGTACCTTAAAGGGATAGTTCACCGAAAAATGAGACTTCTGTCATCATTTACTCAACGTCATGTCACTCCAAACCTGACTTTCTTTCATCTGTGGAAAGTAAAAGATATTCTGATGAATGTTTGGGTCAGTGGGTTAGTTATTGTTAACTAAAACTAAAATATTAAAATTTTCTGTATTTGAAAAAAAGCTGGAATAAATAGATTTTGAGCCTGCAAGTCTCAGTATGAACTCAAACACCAAATTCTCACATGACCAAATGATCTGATTTACGCTATTCATAGTAATTTTATAGCTCTATACTCTTACTCGTATTTTGAAAGAACAACCTGAGACAAAATTGATGGTTAAATTTTAAAAAATAAATAAATGAGAACTCTAAGTCTCCTGAACAAAGTCAAAAGAGCAATCCCTGACTATCTTTCCTCTGTCAGCAAGTCGAAAGCTGAAATAGAATAAAATATTCAGCAAGCTGAAATGAAATATAAATATTAGATGAAACTTAAATGAAAATTATAAATGTTGTCTTGGCAATTAACTGAAATAAATAAGTTGAAGCAAAATTACAAAAACTAAACTGAAATAATTAATTAATGCTATATTATAATAATTCTAATAAAAATGCATATAATAAAATACAATACAATAAATAAATTTAAAAAATAATAAAAGTGACAAAAGCACAAAAATTACTTGAGCTAAAATGAAAATAAAAACTGAAATAAAAGCTAACTAAAATATTATAAATACTATAATTGTATATAAATAATACTAAAATAACTGGTTTGGGTCAAAACAACAACAGATCCCAGTGACTTTCACTATATGAACAGTAATAAAAAGTCAGTCATGCAGGTTTGGAAACCCATGAAGGTGGGTAAATAAAGACAGACACCATTATTTTTGTTTGAACTATCCTTTTGAGGTTGCAAATTACTACCTTAAGGTGAAAGCAATAAAGCTTAATTTGAGGCGTAGTAATAAAATGTCTTTCTTTTTGCCGCAAGTTCGAAATTGCCTTCACAGGCACTTTTCTGTACACATCTTCATAATGTTACGACAAAACACTGTGAATCAGAGCCAAATAACACAACTTAAAAACTGACCTGTGGAGGAATTCAGACCAAACTACTCGCATGCTTCTCATCTCTCACAATTCATCCACAATGCCCTGTGCACTTTAAGATTTGGTAGTAAAACTAAAGCAACAAAAAACATGTTTTCAATTTTAGGCCTTCTCCTACACTGTTTTCTAGCTAAAATGGTATAAATAAATAAATAAATACATAAATAGCTGCTAGTGCTCACAATAGCACTTGTATCGACCCTTTTAAGCCTTACAAGATTTGTGGACTACCGGTAAAATTTGATCAATTTTACTGGTAGTCCACTATATGAAGAATTTTTGGGTATAATATGTCACAGTTTACTTTATTTTGCTATCCTCACTTACATAAATGAACTAAAGTGTCCTGCACCCATTAGTAAAAAAATATATAAAAAATTATCTGGTGTCTGAATAATTTTTTTCTTTGACTGTGTGTGTGCGTGTGTGTGTGTGTGTGTGTGTACCTGTTTTTATATCCCGGTGGGGACTTAAACCTGAAAACACACAGACTCATGGGGACTCGTGTCACGGTGGGGGACCTAAATTGAGGTCCCCACGGGTAAACAAGTTTTTTGAAAATCTAAAAATGCAGAAACTTTCCTGTAAGGGGTAGGTTTAGGTGTAGGGTTGGTGTAGGGCAATAGCACATACAGTTTGTACAGTATAAAAACCATTACGCCTATGAATGTCCCCACAAGGATAGCGAAACAAGTGTGTGTGTGTGTGTGTGTGTGTGTGTGTGTGTGTGTGTGTATGCATGCATGCATGTATGCATATTAAACAATTAGACAAAATATGTCAAAAATCAAAAAAAGTTTGCATATGTATATTTTATACATAAAGCTTTTATGGCTCAGATAGTTTGATATAGTGAGAATATGGAGATCAAAAAGCAGAAAAAACACCTCAGTTTTATTCAGAGGCCAAAACTGAGCAAAAATATGAAATATGTGCAGTTGCTGATATTTATACGGCCTGATGAAATTCTGATACCTTGTAATGTAAACCAATGAGATCTTTGTAACAGTATAGCAGATACTTACATAAAATCCATATAAATATCAGTCGTCACTCTGTATCTCCCAATAATATCTCTTCGTAAGACCATATTTAAATTCTTAGTTTAGATCATGTTCATAATTTAGAAGCCTTTGTGTATGAGATATGATACATATGTATCATGAATGTGTAGGCTTTATAGAGTTAAGTATGCAAATCCTCTGTGAATTGTAGCCAAATAACAATGTGAAAAGAAACCTACAGGGAATCGAACTCGAGTTCAGACCAAACAATCAAACAGAGTGTGCAAACAGCCATCAAATGCAGAAACACAGTTCAAGACAGACACATGGGCAGCTCAAAACAGGCAAGAGTCACATGACACATGCAGTGGGCCAGTGCACTTCCCATACTGACCTTCAGGTCCCTGTGCACTATGTCATGATGGTGAATGTGATTGACACTCTCTAGAATCTGATGGATACAATGACTGCAAAGACAAGCGAGAGAGGAGAGGACAGAAGGGGAAGAACAAGAAAAAGAAAGGATGAGAGAGGCGTGACGGAGGAGGTGAGTTAGTCACAGGGAGACGAGCGCGGGAAAGGAACAACGCAGATAAGAGAGACTGTTTGATAAGAGGGTGATGAAATGAGACGAGTGATAATGGTGAAAGGCCTGATGTTACACCACGCAGAACAATAGCAGCGCAGCCGGGCGGGACGCATCATTTCCTGTGAGGGCGCTGCCGATCACACGTGGGATGGAGAAATGGAGGGAAGGGTGGATGAATCAAACGGAGTAGAGCTGAAGATATGGAAATGATTCGTGTATGTGTCTAGGTGTTTGAAAGATAGTACGGCTGCTTTCTGAGATGCCAATGGTATTTTTTTTTAACACACATATCTAGGTTCAACAATAAAAATGGCCTTCTGAGTCTGACCCGGGAACAGTGTGAGAGCGTTTTGGGTCAGTTAGAACAAAAGTCACTTGTACAGGACATTTAGGCCAGTGCTACTGAAAATCTTTTCATTACATTACATACATACTAACATTTGTCGATGTATCATTTATACGCTTGGTTTTCGGTCATGTATTGAGGTTTAAAAATGTCAAAAATGACCAAAAAAAGTTTTAGAAAAATTAGCAAGAAAGTATTGATAATTACAAACCTATCAGTCATGTGTTTATGAATTAACAATTGTATTAGTTACATTACAGTTGAATATTTCCAGCTTGTTGAAAGTTCTTTTTGCAAAGAAAAAAAAAAGGGGAAGAAAACAAAATTGTAAAAGAACTATATAAAATATTAAATACATGTTCAAATAATAATAATTGTTAAATATATTTTAAATAAAATGCACTCATTATTTGATATCTACATGTATTTTATATTTAATATTAAAACTTAAAAAAATAGTAACGAAAACAAAATTGTAAAAGAACTTAATGAAAAAAAATCTTAAATACATGTTCAAATAATAATAATTTTTATAATATATTTTAAATAAAATTAATTCATTATTTGATATCTACATGTAATTTATATTTAATATTAAATAAATAAAATACAAAATACAAGTTTGGGGTCAGAAATTTTTAAGAAATTAATATTTTAAATCAGCAAGGATGAATTAAATTGATCAAAAGTGACAGGGAAAACAATAAAGACTTTATAATGTTACTTTATAATGTAATATATATGAAGTGACAAAAAAGCCCTTATTTCAAATAAATAATGCCCTTCCGAATTTTCTATTCATCAAAGAATCCCGAAAAAAATGTATCATGGTTTCCAAAATAATATTAAGAAGCAAAACTGATTTAACATTGATAATAATTAGAAATGTTTCTTGAGCAGCAAATCAGCATATCAGAATGATTTCTGAAGAATCATGTGACACTGAAGACTGTGGTAATGGTGCTGAAAATTCATCTTTGCATCACAGGAATAAATTACATTTTAAAATATATTCGCACAGAAAACAGATATATTAAATTGTAATATTATTTCACAATTTTACTGTTTTTACTGTATTTTTCATCAAATAAATGCAGACATGGTGAGCATAAGGGACTTCAATCAATCTAACTCCAAACTTTTTAACAGTAGTGTATTTATTTAAATGTACTTAAATAAATCTAGCTATAAATAAACATTGATATATATATA
The DNA here is from genome assembly GCA_039654775.1 of Spinibarbus caldwelli. Classification (NCBI taxonomy): domain Eukaryota; kingdom Metazoa; phylum Chordata; class Actinopteri; order Cypriniformes; family Cyprinidae; genus Spinibarbus; species Spinibarbus caldwelli. The sequence goes on from CM077267.1 coordinate 4,477,906, forward strand.
TTTTTAATTTCATTGTTGAGCCCTGAATCATGTTCCCTTAAAGCGATTGATCAGACTTGTGAACAATTAAACTGCAGAGACTTTTTTTCCCAATCACCTAGCAACCACCATAGCAACAGCATAGTAATGTGAAGAAAACCGTAATTTTCTTCAGAAAGTGCGAACATCCAGTTTCTAGTGCTATGGAAACAGATCGAGCTCAAATAAAGCGAGTGCGCGGGTTCGCAGCATGTGTGGCGCTGAATATGAGCTGACACCGTAATTATGTGTGTTAATTAGAGGCCTACTTTCAGCCATCGCTCTAGTGGAGGAAGGTGGAGGGTCAGCAGCCCTCGGGGACGGATACATTTCACCGTCCTGACGGCATCGTGACACGATTCTACCCACGAATATGGCTGATGATCTCATGGATTCCAGTAGTCTCAGCGCTCGCCAGCTCTTGCGTTTCCTCTCTCGGTAAGTATCTCTCGTTCTGTTTCTCGCCGTATCTCTCACTCCCACATGCGTACCCACACAGTCAAATTGATTAAAGCTTTTCTCCTGAGGGCGACTGCAGCGAGTGTGTGTGTGTCTGTGAGAGGATCTGATGCAGAGAGGAAAACAGGAATAGATGGAATGGAAAAAAAAAGAAGCCGATGGGAAAACCGGAGGAAAGGGACCTGCAGAAGTAGACGCACAGAGAGATGCTACCCACGCTTGCCGCCTCAGCGAGACACTGCCTCAAACGTTTTAACAAGCCTCTGAAACAAAACTCATCACTCATATGATGTGGACAAAACTAGTGCTCAAGATATACTAGAATATGTGCAAAACACACACATTTATCTGGTTAAAATGCGTGTGAAAGAGAAGAATGGATGGGGAGGATGGAGGGGAAATGGAGTGGAGTTTGGACAGGACAACAGGAGAAAACGGAGACGCTGTTTTACCTGGCGTCAGCTTCACTGTAATATTCTCTGGCTACAATGTCTTCAAACAGCTCTCCACCCGTCACACTGCAGGACAGAGAGAAGATATCAGTACCACTGTCACCATATTCACATTATTCAACTTCAGTTGGGTGCTTTACACTGGCAAATTGTGCATTCATTTTGCAAAAGCATTTGCAGCATGGCTGGGTACAATGGGTACAATGAAATGAGGCAAATGAAAGAAAAGTAAAAAGTCAAATAAAAGGTAAAATAAAAATGCAAACAAAACCAGAAAATAAATAAATTAATTAAAATAATGAATTGAAAATAATTACATACTAAATTAAATAATTACATATTAAATTACATATTAATAAAATAAAATATAGTAAAACAAAACATAAATGTACTACTGATAAAATGAATAAAATAAACTAATACTAAATAAATACATTAATTAATTATAACAAAATATTATTTGGACTCAAACAAATATTATTAAATAAAATAAAAATATTAATAAAATAAATGAAAAAGCTGTTAAATTAAATGTTTTAAATTAAATAAACTAATAATAAAAATAAAAATAAAACTAACAATAAACTAATAAATAAATGGTAACAAATATATAATTTTTTAAATATAAATTCAAATATTAAACAAATAAAATATTATTAAATAAAAATATTAATAAATGTAAAATGTAACTACTAAAAACTAATAATATAATATAAAAATATAAAGAAATTACATTAATTAAATGAATAATCAAATTAATCTTAATTTCAAATCAAATATTAAATTAAATAATACTTCGGTTAATAATATAATAATAAAAAAAATTACAATAATTAAATGAATAATCAAAGATCTTAACATTCAAATTAAATATTAAATTAAATAATAATATTTTGGTTAAATGCATAAAATAAAATAAAATAAAATAAAATAAAATAAAATAAAATAAAATAAAATAAAATAAAATAAAATAAAATAAAATAAAATAAAATAAAATAAAATAAAATAAAATAAAATAGCAATTTAACCAAAAGGAATAAATTAAAAGTGATTTGTGTTTGTTAAGTACTTTTTTTATTTATTTATTTATTTATTTTTTAATTACACAATTACTAGCATAAGAAAAATACTTTATCCTATGCAAGGTTAGGTCTCGTTTGGTTGACTTCCCCGAAGTGAAAACAGCATGAGAACAGATTGACACAGCAACACTGGCTCAACCAATGGCGCAGACTTTTATACTGCAGAGATCACATACTTTAATTTGCAAGTAATCTAATGTTCACATTTCTGTAACAAAAGTTGCAAATAGATAGAATAAATAAATAAAACAGCATTTATTAAACAAGCACAGTTAAAGGTCACATATTTTACATCTTCCTGGAGTTTTATTTTAGGCGTTGATGTCCTTAAGAATACATATTTGCGGTATAAGTACCAAAAATCATCTCAATATATTTTTATAGCTCCTCTCAGGAGCTCTGCTAAGAACAGGTAGATTTTGGCCTATCTAAATAATATTATTGATTGACCTGTTGTTTTCTGAGTGACGCACGGCCAGGCCAACCACAGGTAGACATTTTAGGGCTGACGTCACGATTACGTCACAGCGCTAGCTGGAGGCAAAACAAAGGGAAAACTGGAGGCGGCCCATTCAAACCAGCGCAGATTCGACTACATAAGGAGCTTAAAATATCATCTTCTTGTGATGTTGGGTGTCAGAATCAGCGTATTACAACCTCAAATTAGAAATTTGATCGCATACCTGCTGCCACTGCCAGACAAAAAAAACAAAAGCTGTGGTTTAACGCGATAAAACGAGCGGACTGGACAGAAACGATCGTCAAAAATGCTCGCGTTTGCAGCGCACACTTCTTACCAGAAAGGGTTCAATAAAGTATTGTCTTTTGTTGTTATGGGCGCGTCTAAAGATTTCTTGCATCTCACGACTATATCATGTATGAAATAATGTCTGTGTGCTTGTGTGTAAAACAACAAACTGACGATTTATATATAATCATTTGTAATTGTATATACATTGTGATTAATTGTGGCTGGAATAATATTGTAGCTGTAAAAATAGTTGCCTGTTGAAATTGAAATGTATTTACATCTTCATCATGACTAGATGGACACGGTGAGTTTATCTTTACTATACACGTTAGATGTGATCCACCTCATAGTAACAATCCTGTCAGATCGTCCATCCTTTGAGTGAGCGTGTAACGTTACAGGTCGGCCGATCTGGTTTTGTCCTTTAAAGTTAACCTTTTCGAAATGTTTCCATGTTGTTGTTGCTCAACAATGGCATGGACGCGATGCTGTCTGGGGGTTTGGCAAAAGGATGGTGGGTGGTGCTCAGGGTGATGACTGAAGGCGGTGACTGAGTAGATCGGACGTCACATTTTTATGGAAGTCACAACAGCTCATGAAAAATCACAGCTACTTTATGCAGGCTGTGTGCATTTTACTGTGGATTAACAGTTTTGAAACTTATATGATAGTTACATAGCCCCTAGACCTCTGTTATCATGAAAAAGCCAGAAAAATGTAAGTTTTGACAATATGGGACCTTTAAGGAAGATAAACTAAAGACTGCAGTATTAATCTACCGTGGTTGTGCATGACAGAACAAATAAGCGAGAGAGAGAGAGAGAGAGAGAGAGAGAGAGAGAGAGCGAGAGCGAGTGAGAGCAGCATGGATGGGGAATCCTCTAGAAGAGAGAACACTGGGGCTTCGGGGGGGGAAACCCCTGCTGCAGGATTTCTCTTCGGCTGGGCAGCCCGGCTCTGTTGCTATGGAAACTGGCTCTCGAGTGAGCGAGAAAGAGATAAAGAGAGATGCAAGGGGAAGGTAGAGTGGGTGGGCGTCTGTTGAAGCGCACCGTGCAAAAACAAAGCACAGAGAGAGATATTATGCGCCATATTATATGGAAGCACTTACAGGTCAAATAAGAGGTAATGGAAGCCTTCCTCTGATATACTGTCATGGAGCCGCACTGCATTAAAAAGAAAGAGAGTAATAATATCATGACATACTTTCATTTGCCATACACTCAAACAGCACAATTCGAAGAGCGGTTTCATTGGCTGAAATGAACAGGCATGCTGTCTATATTAATGCCCCTCGAGATGCTTTCAGCTCTTTCAAACCAGACCGTGTCACACCTGCGTCCTGAATGACAGATTTCACACTGATTTCATCATGAATGGAGAAGTTCGAGTGTATTTGTGAAGCTGACTTTAATGGACTCACCGATATTGGGATGCTTAAGCAGACGGCAGATACGGGCTTCACGTTCCAGCTTCTGGTGATCTGGGAAAAAAGTTGGGTCTGTGTTAAGTGTCATGTAATGGAGAAATTGCAGATGAATTGCAGTAATTAAATGTTTTAAAAAAAGCTTTTTTAACCAATTAATAGTTTGCACAAATCTTTTGTGGGATTTCATGAACTTTGAGGAAGTTTAGCTACTATGAAACCATGTTAGCCTTTCAGTTTCACATGAACTTTAGTTAACCGCAAGTTAAGAAACCAACATATGGCAGATTAACAATTATTACAGCAAATCAGGGATATTACCGTTAACTAAAACTAAAAGTAAAACCATAAGACCAAGAATATTTATAAAGACAGTAAGTGGGGTCAAATTTGCATTCACATTGTGAAAAGTGACATTAAAAGTGTTGTGTTTAAAGAAATCTTACCAAAGCTACATTTAATTGTTCAAAAAAATACAGTAATTAATAGTAAATTATGAAATATTATTACAATTTATAATAACTGTTTTCTATTTGAATAAATGTTAAAATGTAATTTATTCCTGTGACGCAACGCTGAATTTTCAGCATCATTACTGCAGTCTTCAGTGTCACATGACACATCCTTCAGAAATCATTCTAATATGCTGATTTGCTGCTCAAGAAACATTTCTTATTAAAACTGTTGTGTTGCTTCATATTTTTGTGGAAACTGTGATACATTTTTTTCAGGATTCTTTGATGAATAGAAAATAATTTATTACTATAAAAGAATTTATTAGCATTTATTTGCAACAGATTTTTATAACATTATAAAGGTCTTTACTGTCACTTTTGAACAATTTAATACATCCTTGCTGAACTGAATTATTCATTTCTTTAAAGGGGTGGCTGACTATTTTTCTTCTAGGCTTGATTGTGTTTATGGGGTGCAGTCTAACATGTGTTAATGCTTAGTTTGTAAAAAAAACACATTTTTCACATAATTTACCTTTATTTCACACTGCTCTGTGCCTTCTCTGAAAAACGCACTGATCGTTTCCTGGTTTTATGAAACCCCTCCCTCAGAAATACGCAATGGGCTCTGATTAGTTAGCTGGCCCAGTGTGTTGTGATTGGCTAAACCGCCTCTAGTGCGCGTCTAAACGCCCCGCCCCTCAAGCTCAGCGGCATGTGCTCCGGTTGAATTGTAAACAATGGCATTGTCTATATTGCTTATCAGTTTGAGCCCGACTGAGACGCAGAGGATATTAGTGAAGAGGATTGCGCAGAACCTGTGCAAGCACGGCTTTTAATGGTATGTTTTTTTGTTTGTTGTTGTCTCATACTTTTAGATACACTATTATTTGTAAACGCTACTGCTTCTGTTAGCTTTAATATATGGTTTTATTCTGATTAAAGCTTTAATACAGTACGGCAACCGCACATGCGTCCATATATAATGCTTCTCACAGCTATATGAAAAGTTTATTCACTGCGCTGATGATCTGAATGAGACAGAGAGAGAGAGAGAGAGAGAGAGAGAGAGAGAGAGAGAGAAGCAGAGCGTGTGCAGAGCAGGGCGACGCGAGGAACAGGATTGAGAACCGCTGTTTTAGAACATTGATTTTGAAACTTGTGAATCCATTAGAATGGTTAGAAGACAGAATCGCGAATCATATATGAATAGATTTTTACGTGCACCCCTAGTTTTCTCTTCCTCTTCTCTAAAGCAGCGCAGCATGGCTCCGCCCCCTTTGCTGCGTGTTCCCGGGGGCGGGGGTTTATCTGAGTTCATGATGTAACGGACCCGGGAAGTAACTCGTTGTAGTCCCTACGAGCCATTTTTGTAGGTATTAAACTGCCAGAATTTTAAAAGACGATATCTCCGTTTGCATTGAACTTTCAGCATCATAACTTTGCAGATATTATTTATGCTCAAACAGCAACAATGCACACTAACTAGCGTTAAAAAAGTGAAATCGCAATCAACCACCCCTTTAAAAATAATAAAATAAATAAACCTTTTTCATAGATGTTCAAAAATGAAACCGATATCTTGAAAAAAGCTTGGATTTAAGTTGTCATCACAGGATGAGATGCATAATGTTGGTCTTTAAAAATAGAAAAACCTTCATAATTAATTTCACATCTTTTGAACAAAACATAGAAGCGTTTTTTATCATTCTGAAGGATTGTGATATTTGTTTTTTCCTCCAGTCAAACAGTTCCTGCTCAACTCACACTGATCTCAGATCAGATCTTATACATTTAAAGCGGTCTGCGCATCACTTCAAACACAGCGGCAAAGGTCAGACTCAGCATCATGCAGACCACAGGATCTACTGTAAACCACGCGGCCAACCGGCGGCTGAAAAACATGCAACCTCTGCTAGTTTGAGTGTGGAGCGCACGCTCGACTCAAACGAATCTGCATGATACGGAGAGACAGACGTGTGCAGCCAAGAGGCCTGGACCGCTCCGGCACACCCCATGGAGGAAGCCTGCTGTCTGCCATGCATGAGTCATACGGGAAAGAGGACAGCTGGGAAAGAGGCCGCAGATCGTCTTCAGTGCTTCACGATTCAGAGTCCTGATAAAAACACACACTGCTGGTTGTCCATCATTCCAGCATCATTAAGTGTTCCCAAATGGACTAATGTGGATCGCAGCTATTGTTAAAAAGTCTGATTGGTGATGTTTAACAAGAGAAATCACATTTTCTTTTGATGTACTATAAAAACATACATTACTTCTGAGCTGCAAATAGAATCAAAACCCAATTCTATGATAAAGGGTGTAAAATGGTCATGAAAAAATTTAATTAGGAGTGCTTTGGATGTGAGTTTTCTGGAAGAATTTTAATTATTTTTTAATGGAAGCTGCATTTATTTGATCAGAAATACAGTAAAAATAATAATAACATTGTGCAGGGTTATCATCATTACCTAAAATGAACCTAAAAAAACAGCATTTATTTAAAATAGAGATCTTTTATAACATTATAAATTAAATTAACAGTATTAATTTCTTAAAAAAGAGAGAGAGAGATTACACTGTACCAAAACTTTTGAATGCTAAGTAGATCTCAGGGAATAAATAAAATTGCTTTAAAAATGCATGATATCAGCCATTTAAATTGCTACTGAAGGTACAGTCAGCTTACAGAACATCACTCTCTCAAACACACTCACACACACACACACACAACAGCTCGTGAAGTTGTCACATCGAGCAGTGCAACTGGTGTAAAGCTGTGAGAATGCTGACACCCAAACACCACAAAACGCCTCTGCAGCAAAGAGCATCAGACCCTGCTGAGATGAGAGAGGAGACCAGACTACAGTAATGAAGCACACCTGTGCACATCACTCACATTACAGTCATATTCTACAATTACCATGCATTTTATATATTTCTCTGAAGCTCACTGATAATTAGTCAAAAACACTCACAAATGTCTAACATTTCGAATTATTATTTTTTTTTTACTGCACCTCTAAGACATTTGTAAATTACCTCCTGAATTCCATGAATATGTAAATTAACTAAAAAATGGCATTCCCTACCCATTTACCTTAATGTGACATATTTCATAAGTGCTGCACAATTTGGGGGGGGGGAATTAATTGTGCTAGTTGGAAGCACAGCACAATAACTATTAAATTATTAAACAAAATACTATAAAATAAAAAATAGGGAAAATAATTTAATTTTACAGTAAAACAATAAAATTACAGTACCAGTTTTATGAAAAAAAAAATATTTTACAGCAAAACCATAAAATTATAATACTAACATTCATTGTTGTCTTAATTTCTTCATTTTTAAATGTTAAACTAACAAGCTTTTATTTTGGCAGAAAAAAAGAGATTACTTTTGTAATATTTTACTGTGAAATATTTCATAGCAAAAAGTTATAATACTAACATTTATTGTTCTCTTCAAGCTTTCATTTCTTCAGAAAAACAAGAAATGTTACTATTGTAATATTTTGTTGTAAAATAAAATACTTAAGAATTTTTTTCTACAGCAAAACTGTAAAATTACTAACTTTCTTCATTTCTGTCTTAATTTCTTCTAATTTCAAACGTTAAACTATCAAGCTTTTATTTTGTCAGAAATCAAATATTTCTCAGCTGCAAAAATAACTCATCAAAAACCCATTCGACTTCTAAAAGTCATACAAAGAGTGTAAATTAGCAATTAAAACCTAAATTATGACTGTTTATTTTTATTATTAACATTATTTGATAGTCATTGATATTTAATCACAAAAATCTTTGCCCATATTGAGCAGTCAAATTGACTTAGATTAATAGTGCTGTCCTAAAACAGGATATGTAACTAGAAAAAATATACACTACAACTTAGGTTTATCTATTGGGAATTGATTCATTGCACATTTAGCAGATGCTTTTATCCAAAGCGACAATTAATTAATCATACTTAAAGAACACACTCCAACAAAATGCCCAAGATAACTAAACACAGCCAATTTTGATGCAAACAAATTTGCCAGGAGATAAACTAAAGATAATTGGTGTTTCACACAGAGGAAGCCACTTATTTGCGACCAACTGTATGCAATCCAATGCAACTGTGCTCACGTTTGCATGGCAGGATAATAGCCTGTCAGAAACAATTACAGCTCAAACAATCGCTTTTATCGCCATTTATCCTAGCAGTAAGCCGTTATAATTGGAAACAATCACCGAGTCGATTGCCCCAATCAACCTAGTGCTGCATGTGTGTGTGACACTTTGGGTAAATCCAGGTCAACTCCATACTGCATTGCAGGTGCTGCGATTATGCACAAAGTATTCACAGCAAATCACAACTTCCCCAAAGCAGCTCTTGTGTAATAAGAGAATCCTTGTTGAGGAAGGGGCTGCGTCGTCATTGGCTGTACTCGGTGTCAATCACTCCAACCTGGCCCCGCCCCCTCACATTTGCTCCAGTTTCCACTTGCCACATTAACTCTTTCAGCGCTGACACTGCCTTCACATGACACCCAAACCCTCTTTCTGTAGCAAAACCGCAATAATATGAATGCACCCCGATGTCTGAGTGAAAACGAATCGTCGCATGGGCGTCAGGGGACAGCGAGGTGTCAGATGTGGTCACAAGCTGAGTCAAAACAACAGCAGCGATGACGAAGCGGCAATCTGAACTTTTTCCACTTGAAATGTGGCATGGCTTTGCTTCAGAAGCGCAGTGGCAAACAAAAGCCCCTCGTGTTTGAGTACTTGAAGCCGCGCCGCAGCAGCGTGGGTGTGTGTTCGAGCGTGTACAAGAGTCCCGTGCTCTTGGCATGTTGGCCGCACAGACACGCTGTCAGTGGCATGCCAAATGGTCAGGCTGCCTGTGATGACCTGCAGACCGTATGATTATCCCGTATGTGACCAACACTTCCCAAAACACACACACATACACACAGAGATCCGTTCACCCAAAATATCACACAGCATCATAACAAACATGTCAACTACAAGTGGTGACATATTTATATTCACTTAGTCATTTAAAGTGGCCATTTTAGGCTTATTTACAAGTTTCATTTTGGGGTCTGCTAGAACTAGTGTTAAAGGGATAGTTAAAAAAGAAGATATTTTGAAGAATGTGGGTAACCAAACAATTAATGGCCCCCACTGACTTAATTTTGTAAGCAGTTTTTATTATTATTATTATTATTATTATTATTATTATTATTATTATTAAGTACTGGTCTTGTGTCAAATGTCCTTTTTAGTTTTTATCATATGTAGTCTTGTCCAAGTTTTAGTTGGCTAAAAGTCTGGGAAATTTAGCCTAGTTTTAGTCGAATAAAACTTAGACATACTGCATAATGGTTAAACTGATAATCACTATTGTTTTGCTCCAAATTATAATTGAATTTACTGATCGTGAGTGTTGTCATTTGAGAAATTACATCAGAATTATTAGCGGAAGCAAGGTTTACTACGGTAATTTTTCTATTTATACTTTTGTATAATGCACATCTTTCAAAAGTTTGGTCTTAGTAAGATTTTTTTTTGAAAGAAATTAATACATTTATTCAGCAAGGATGCATTAAATTGTTCAAAAGTGGCATTTATAATGTTATAAAAGATTTCTATTTCAAATAAATGCCGTTCTTTCTATTCACTGAAAAATGTATCATGGTTTTTCACAAAAATATGGAGCAGCACAACTGTTTTCAACATTGATAATAATTAGAAATGTTTCTTGAGCAGCAAATCAGCAAATTAGAATGATTTCTGAAGGATCATGTAACACTGAAGACTGGAGAAATTATGCTAAAAATTCAGCTTTGCATTAAAGAAATTAATTGCATTTTTAAATATATTCAAATAGAAACCAGTTATTTTAAATTTCAATAATATTTCACAATATTACCGTTTTTACTGTATTTTTGATCAACTAAATGGAGCCTTGGTGAAATCTTTCAAAAAATTAAATAGCTTACCAAACCCCAAAGTTCTGAATGGTTGTGCACTTTAAATAAGAATATTACATATTTAACTCCAAAAATTACACACATCTTTATATGAGAAAAGTATGCCATTTCTTACACCAAAATTTTTAAATAATTTAAATAAAATTAAATAATTTATGCTTGAAACAAACCCACTATTTTAAGCCATTTCAGACCACTATACATAAATATTAAGGTATGTATCAAATATCCTTAAAAGACCTGAAAACATCCACAGGTTTTTTACCCATATCATCCATCTCAAAGTGCCAACCAACCCCCTTTTCTCAGTCCAGAAACAATTTCCAGCAGTCATGATTTACCTCTTGCTGAGAGCTTTTTGGTGTTGATGATTTTGGCAGCATACTCTTGGCCTGTGCACAGCTTGACACAACGACGCACGACTGAGAAGGCCCCCCTGAAGAAACAGACAGAGAAGAAAATACACCATTGAACTTGACGTGGAACCCAAAAAACAGTTCAAAACCCTTCACAAACGGCTTAAAGGGACACTTGTGTTCTCTATTTGGAATGTTTTATTTTTGGGTGAACTGTTAAGAAGAACAACAGTTATGCACATCTACCTCTTTACCAACAGAGCTAAATCAGAAATGAAAACAACACGCAGGTGTTTGATGCGGAAATATTCATGATATTCGCATGGGAACAAAATGTAGAACACACTCTGTCTTTCAAAAACCTCCTTGAGTCTATTTTCAGAAAGACCTGCGTTATGAAAATCACTTGAGACAGACATGATAATGGTCTGATGTCATTCCTTACTGGCTAAATTTAGCGCACCTTGTTACAGTTACACAATACACTCGGCATGTCTCAAGCAGCCGCTCTGGATCCGTGACTTCCCACCCCTCACCGACAGGCTCAAATGCCCTTGGAAACACCCATGTGATGATAACATGTGATAAAAACAGACCATATGCCCCTCTGTGACCTCAGGCAAATCACCTGCTCACGATTCGCTTGGCCAGCGGACTAGAAGAAACGAAGCCTGGGAGATCTTGGGCATCATTAGACACGGATCATCATTCAAAACATCACGCGAGAGGTGTAAATGTCAATCATACACTTTCAAAAAGTGACTTTTTGGATACGGTAACATGGTAGTACTACGTTTTAGACATTTTCAACATTAGCACTGATAATCATTTAATGTTCTATAACAAGGGTTAATAGTTAACTAAAACTGGAATTAAAATTAAAACCATAAAAAGTCTGTAACTTGAAATAAAATAAAAAACAAACTTTTTATTTCAGGTAGTTGCCAAGGTAACATTTCTCATTTTAATTTAGTACTAAATTTTAGTTTAGTTTAAAATTTAGAACTCATTTTAACTTGATGTTCTAAAAAAACTAAAATTGAAATAAAAATTAATAAAAACTATAGTGTAAAACTGAAATAAAAATGAATAAAAACTATATAGACATATAGAAAAAAAAAACATTAAATTATCAAAACACAACAAAATTACTAAAACTTTAACTAAAAATTAAATGAAAACAGAAATAATAAAAATAAAAACTGAATCAAAATTTTAATAAAATCTATAATAGTATCCCAATCTCAAATATAACACTGCCGATAACTTATTAAAAAATTACGAAATTAAAATTCCATAGAATTAAAAATAAAACACTAAACTAAAATCAATCACTTTAAATGCTACAAGTTAATTTAGGCATCGAAATATTAATATTAATATAATGTAGTGGTTGACAATACATGTTTTATGATTCCTGATATGAAGCAAATATATATGATATCACACTATTTAATTTAAAGACGGTAAATACCACAAGCATAACAACTGCTGCGATTAAATTGATTTTGCATAATATTTACTAAAAATAATCCTTTTGGTATTTACTAAAGTAAAAGATCACAGAGCTATTAAAATAAAAGTCCCACTTGTGACATTTAGCGACCAAAAAATAAAAAGTTATCATTGGCGATTAGGGCTGGGTATCGAGTTCGATACTTTTTAGGCACCGACCGAATTGCCTAGATACCACCGAGTATCGAAAAACGTCTTGTCGTTCGGTACCAAATTTCGATACCTAAGGGGTTAATCTCATCAACGTCAGTGAGGCAATAAGCCTGCAGCACTAGGTGTGTTCCACTAGAAGCGACACGGCGCAGATTGATCAGTGTTTGACATCCGGCGAGAGCGACTCGAAAGCGTACGAAGCAGTCTGCTACTACACATATACTGAAGTGTGCGACACTCGCGGTGATTTGAGCGTCTGCCATCTCACTAAATGAGGACATAAACACATGAACAACATCTCCAGAACTGCTCTGAGAGTCACTTCATGAGCATTTTTACCGTTTGACTTGAGTAAAACTAGCGTCATATCATATACACACAGAACTGTAAGGTATTCACGGCGACCCGTCAAAATAAAAGTTTGGTTTAACTTGGAAGACACTGCGGCAAAAATACATTACTATTGTTCAGCAGACAGTACATACTGCTACTACTAGGCTACTATTATAAATTATTAAAACTTTTATTTTTTTAGTAATGATCACATAAAATTTCTTCCATGTTTTAATTTTAATAGTAAACTCCCTTTGTTTGTCAAAATAAACAAATAAACTTTGATTTAAAGATAAATGAAATTAATGTTTTATGCCTTCACTTGAAAACCAGATACAGAACACAGAATATCTGAGGAAAAATAAAACATTTCATAAGGCTATTTTAAGAATAAATTTGAATAAACTAAATTGTTTTATGCATTCAAATAATTAACCATACTACACCAGAATTTAATAACAATAAAACATATGGTGAAAGAAAATAAAAAACCCACTAATGAAAGTGGATAAAGATTTTCAGTTTCTTGAAGTCTTTAACAACCTAGAATAAATGAATAGAAATGATGATTCTGTCTGAGCTATGCGTTTTAAATTGAACACGCACTAGTGTAAACGTAGCCTAACAGATGTGTAAACTGAAAACTATTTGAACTTTATTAAAATTGTTTGCACTAATTTATTGTGTTGGATATATTTTGTTCCTTTGTGCAGTGGCTCAGGAGATGAGGCTTTGAGTCTGTATAAATGTCAACAAGCTAAAAAATAGTTTTTTTGAGATAATGTAATCTTGTTAAAACTGATTTCATAAAATTGGTATCGAAAAAAGTATCGTTCAGGAACCAGTATCGAACTCAAGGTATCGGTATCGAAAATTTTTGAACGATACCCAGCCCTAATGGTGATAATTTAAAAATGCCAAATATCAGCCAATAAACTCAGTCAACCACTAATATCATGCATGATAATTAATGAAATCAAATATTGCTTGCCAGTGTGAGGGAAACACATTCAAGAAGAAGAATGGAAACTTCTCGACTAATAAAGCAGAAGGTCAAAGTGTCACAACTATGAGTCGTCCACCTTTGACCGGGTGGAGGCCTGGAGCCAGTGAAGCTGGAGAGCCGTCTGTCCACAGCTCGTGCACTCTGTTAGCAAATGTGTAGTTTCATTAGTGCTGGAAACAGCCTGAGTGTCTCAGCGGAGACATTGAGCTGATTTACTGCCGTCGACCTGTCAGGAAGACCGAACCGCTGAGCTGCGGGCTGCTGAGGTGTTTAGGGTAAAGAGGCACACAGCAGCAGAAAACACGCTCACAAACCCAAAAAACCAACAACAACACAACAACTTTGTTCTGACAAGTCTAAATATGACTATAAATTAAATCATAAAATGTTACTGAATTCATAATATAATAATATGTTACATAATATAATATAATATAAATTATAAAATGTTATTGAATTCACAATATATAATATAATATTATATTATATAAATTATAAAATGTTATTTAATTCATAATATAATATAATAATAACTAAGGCTGCATTTATTTGATCTAAAATACAGTTAAAAACAGTATTAATGTGAAATATTATAACAATTTAAAATAACGGTTTTCTGTTTAAATATATTTTAAAATGGTTTTTTTTTTCCTGTGATGGCAAAGCAGCCAGACTAATCAATGTAATATGCTGATGTGGTGATCAAGAAATATTTATTAAAAGTTTGAGGTCATTTTTTTTTTTTTACATACATATTATATTATATTTTATATATATATATATATATATATATATATATATATATATATATATATATATATATATATATATATATATAAACACCACACCGACACAGAAGCTAGGATAGGTGTGGTATATGTTGAGTATGTGTCATTATTACATTATTATTATTATTACTATTGTTACTATTTTTATTAATTGTATTATTATTGATATTACTGTTGCCGTCATCAAAGGATATTATTGTTATCATCACCATCTTTATTATTATTATTATTATTATTGTTATTAATTATTATTATTACGCATGCTAATACTACTTAAATACTACTACTATTATTCAGATTGTCATTGCTGTTTATTTTCATTGCTGCTATTATCATTGCTGTTCTATTGCTGTTTTTGTGTTTTGTGTTCACCGTATGTTGTATGTTTTGCACTCTTAATAAAAAATAAATAAAAAAAAAAGAAAAGGCTAAAATGGATGTCTCCACCACAAACTGAGGATGTGGTCAAATACTCAGTTCAGTATGGTGAAGATCTGCTGAAACATCACACATACAAAACATTTAAAAAGTTTAAAAAATGTCTATTTCTCCTCAGTGAGCGGGAATATACACTTCGTAGAGATGAACTGAAAATGAAACCCACAGAGTATTTATAAAAGGTTATGAAACAGCTTCTAAGAGAAGCCTGTCTACTACTATCTGTGTGTTTTTGATTGTGGGTGATACACACGGGGCCTGCTGAATAATTCGGGAGGAAAAAGGTGCAAAAGAAACGCAATACTGACTGACTGGAGGAGAAGTGGGGGGGGCTGAGAGAGTAAAATAATTTCCTAACGTCAGGCCGCTGGCATGTCTCACACACACACACACACACACACACACACACACACACACACACACACAGTCAGATTATAGACAGCAAACAGCCGTCTGGGCAGCTCTCACAGCTCCAAATGTCACTGGACAGAACGACACAATGTAGTTACCCTTCACTGCTGCCCAGAGTTTGATACATTGTAACATTCATTATAGAACTTTTGATACACTGTACCAACCCTTCATATACACTCTCAGAAAAAAGGTACAACACCGTCAAAATGTATGAATATGTACACTTTAAATACTAATATGCACTTTTAAAGTACTAATGTGTAGCATTTAGGGGTAAATAATGTGAAAAAATGTACCTTTTAGATTTTGTACCTAGGATCCTGCCCCAGCGAAAGCATTGTACCTTTTTTTCAAAGAGTGTAGAGATAAAACGTAGCGACCCATTGGCCTGATTAAACTCTCAAATGTATCACCCTGAACATAACCTCCAAATAACCCCAGACAGCTGATAATTAGGATCAGACATATGAAATATATTCACTATAAGTCGCTCTAATGTTTCCTGACAGCTCCTCTGAGCTTTCTGCATGAAATGCACCATGCAATATCCTCATGATTATGTTAAATACTCCCGTGCATATTAATGCAACTCCCTTGTGTATTCTAGATATGCAATATCTCTAGATTAACATCCAATAGTCTTTAAATTAACCCTTGATTGATCATGTTTTATCTTTGATTTAATACACTCACTTTAAGAGCTCTTGCATTTCAATGCAACTCCCCATTATTTTTCCAGACAGCATATAAAAAGCATGCAGCATCCTCAGATTTAACACCTGCATGCTCATTTTTATAATCAGAGACTGTATGCACATAAATACTCACTGTAATATGCACAGTGGTGGGTGTATTTAAATGCAACTCCCCTCTAATGTTTCCTGACAGCTCCACCGAGCTTTCTGCATGAAATGCACCAGAGGGGCCACAAAACATGCAATATCCTCAAAATTAACCCCTGACGGCTTATATTTATGAGCACAGACAGTTCAAATAAACACAGTAGTGGGAGTATTTGAATGCAACTCCCTTTGATGTTTCCTGACAGCTCTTTTGTGCATCCTGCACGAGATGCATCGAAACGAGCCAAAAAGCATATGCATGTGCATACAGTACATGATAACAGAGTAATTAAATGCAACACGCCTTTAGGATTCCCCATAGATAATCAACGCATTTTAGATGCCAAAAAGCAACAAACATTTTAAAAATTATGACTGTTTATCATCATACACTCTATATAGTTAAATACTAGTGGGAGTATTTAAACGCAACTCCCTCTAATGTTTTCTGACAACTCCTTTGGGCTTTTGCATATTCAAAAAATGTGTGATATCAATACAGGACACTCGGGTTACGCACAAACACCAGCAGAGAAAGCAAATCTTACTTTCCAAGTTCTTCATACAGCTGGTACTCGTCGGTGAAGCGCGTGCAAGTTGTCGTTGCCATTTCTCAGCCCTCAGCGTTCGCGGCAATATCCGAGCTGTGTGTCCAGCACTACGATTATTCTTCTGTGCCTTCGACTTGCGGATTTTCTCAGAACAAAACTTCAACGTGGATACGGATTCGAGTGAGTGAGAGGTTCGCCGACGAGCAGGCTCGACTGCTTTATAGACCTCTCACCGAATGCGCCGTTCAACTGCAGTGCACTTGTTTTCCGCTGCGAGAGGCGCGCGCTGTCACCGCTGGAGGGCGCCGCGGAGCTTCTGTGCGTCGCGTTACACCTGCAACATCTTTCCGTTTTCACCTTTTTAGTAGATGTATGGAGAGGTGATCTCATTATGAAACTAATAACACATTTAGAAATGAATTATGTTCGATTTATCTGACCAAATGTATATACCACATTTAACTCATTCCACGAAACACACACATACAGGTGCATCTCAATAAATTAGAATATCGTGGAAACGTTCATTTATTTCAGTAATTCAACTCAAATTGTGAAACTCGTGTATTAAATAAATTCAGTGCACACAGACTGAAGTAGTTTAAGTCTTTGGTTCTTTAAATTGTGATGATTTTGGCTCACATTTAACAAAAACCCACCAATTCATTATCTCAACAAATTAGAATACTTCATAAAAGACCAATTAAAAAAAAAAAACATTTTTAGTGAATTGTTGGCCTTCTGGAAAGTATGTTCATTTACTGTATATGTACTCAATACTTGGTAGGGGCTCCTTTTGCTTTAATTACTGCTTCAATTCGGCGTGGCATGGAGGTGATCAGTTTGTGGCACTGCTGAGGTGGTATGGAGGCCCAGGTTTCTTTGACAGTGGCCTTCAGCTCATCTGCATTTTTTGGTCTCTTGTTTCTCATTTTCCTCTTGACAATACCCCATAGATTCTCTATGGGGTTCAGGTCTGGTGAGTTTGCTGGCCAGTCAAGCACACCAACACCATGGTCATTTAACCAACTTTTGGCAGTGTGGACAGGTGCCAAATCCTGCTGGAAAATGAAATCAGCATCTTTAAAAAGCTGGTCAGCAGAAGGAAGCATGAAGTACTCCAAAATTTCTTGGTAAACGGGTGCAGTGACTTTGGTTTTCAAAAAACACAATGGACCAACACCAGCAGATGACATTGCACCCCAAATCATCACAGACTGTGGAAACTTAACACTGGACTTCAAGCAACTTGGGCTATGAGATTCTCCACCCTTCCTCCAGACTCTAGGACCTTGGTTTCCAAATGAAATACAAAACTTGCTCTCATCTGAAAAGAGGACTTTGGACCACTGGGCAACAGTCCAGTTCTTCTTCTCCTTAGCCCAGGTAAGACGCCTCTGACGTCTGTGGTTCAGGAGTGGCTTAACAAGAGGAATACGACAACTGTAGCCAAATTCCTTGACACGTCTGTGTGTGGTGGCTCTTGATGCCTTGACCCCAGCCTCAGTCCATTCCTTGTGAAGTTCACCCAAATTCTTGAATCGATTTTGCTTGACAATCCTCATAAGGCTGCGGTTCTCTCGGTTGGTTGTGCATCTTTTTCTTCCACACTTTTTCCTTCCACTCAACTTTCTGT
The DNA here is from genome assembly GCA_039654775.1 of Spinibarbus caldwelli. Taxonomy (NCBI): domain Eukaryota; kingdom Metazoa; phylum Chordata; class Actinopteri; order Cypriniformes; family Cyprinidae; genus Spinibarbus; species Spinibarbus caldwelli. The sequence goes on from CM077267.1 coordinate 4,496,564, forward strand.
TAACATGCTTGGATACAGCACTCTGTGAACAGTCAGCTTCTTTGGCAATGAATGTTTGTGGCTTACCCTCCTTGTGAAGGGTGTCAATGATTGTCTTCTGGACAACTGTCAGATCAGCAGTCTTCCCCATGATTGTGTAGCCTAGTGAACCAAACTGAGAGACCATTTTGAAGGCTCAGGAAACCTTTGCAGGTGTTTTGAGTTGATTAGCTGATTGGCATGTCACCATATTCTAATTTGTTGAGATAGTGAATTGGTGGGTTTTTGTTAAATGTGAGCCAAAATCATCACAATTAAAAAAACCAAAGACTTAAACTACTTCAGTTTGTGTGCACTGAATTTATTTAATACACAAGTTTCACAATTTGAGTTGAATTACTGAAATAAATGACCTTTTCCACAACATTCTAATTTATTGAGATGCACCTGTATATGTGACCCTGGACCACAAAAAAAGTCATAAGTGTCAATTTTGTGAATCTGAAAGCTGATTAAATAAGCTTTCCATTGATGTATGGTTTGTTAGGATAGGACAATATTTGGCTGAGATGCAACTATTTGAATATCTGGAACCTGAGGGTGCAAAAAAAAAAAAAAATCAAAATATTGAGAAAATCGCCAAAGTTGTCCAAATTAAGTTCTAAGCAATGCATATTACTAATCAAAAATTAAGTTTTGATATATTTGAAATACAAAATATCTTCATGGAATATGATCTTTACTTAATATCCTAATGATTTTTGGCATAAAAGAAAAATTGATCATTTTGACCCATTCAATGCATTTTTGGCTACTGTTACAAATAGACCCGTGCTGCTTAAGACTGTTTTTGTGGTTTAGGGTCAAATATGTCTATATAATTTGCACACTAAAACGGCGTTGTTTTTAGCGGTGACTAATCTAAAAGCCTCTTGGCCATTGCATTCATAAGCTCAACAGAAACGTGTGTGATTGGTTATAATGCTCAACGCTGCGCAAAAAAAAAATAAAAAATACGCGTAAAAAGCAATATGATGCAATTCTGCGAATTGACACATTTCATTTATTTTCACATGTAATTTTAATCCCGACAGCGGACAGTTATTACTGTTTTCATGCATGTTTAATTGAATACATAAATATCTAAACAAATATATATTTAAATAGTCCTTATATCTCACTTAAAACGTCATTCTCTCTCTCTCTCTCTATACACATCTTACATATGACAATAGAGAGATAGATAGATTTTCTCCAATAAATGTTGGTTTTCCTCCAATAATTGTTGGCTACAGTTATTACCACCCCTGGAAATTCTTATGAGTAAAGTATCTCTCCAGTATATTCCCATTCATATTTACATATTTTAGCACATCAAGGTGACTAGAAACATGAAATTGTCCAGCCATGACTTCCTGTTTCACTGAAAGGTATACATTTCCATAATCATCCATCACAATGTGTAAAACCAAAGAATATAGTTCTGATGTGCAGCAAAAGATTATTGAGCTTCACAAAACAGAAAGTGGATGTAAGAGCTATAGCACTGAAAATTCCCAGTTCCACCATCAGTGCAATAATTAAGAAGTTTTCAATCAAATGTTATGAATATGCCTGTCCATTAATGCAAGGCAAGGAGGAGAAAAGTTTGAGTTTTCAGGCCAAAGACTCACAGCTAAACAATTGTAGAAATTAGTTTAGTCTTGTGGTCAGAAAGCCTCAAAAAATATCAAACAGGGCCTACATCACCACAAGTTGTTTGTGAGTGTTTCAAGAAAAATCCTCTGCTCTCATCTAAAACCAAACAGGACTGGGTTCTGTGGTCAAGTGAAGCTAAAAAAAAAAGCTTTTTGGCACACAAGAGGTAGGTTTGGTGCACACAGGGATAAAAAGTACCCCATGCGCATGGTTAAATATAGTGCTGGATCTTTAATGTTGTGGGCCTATTTTTCTGCCAGTGGTCCTGGACATCTTGCTCAGATACATGGCTTCATGGATTCTATCAAATACCAATATACCAATATACCAGCAGATAAAAAAATAAAAAAAATAAATAAATCCTGACTGACTGAGCTAGAAATCTTATAATGGGTCATGAATGGATCTTCCAAAAGGAAAATGATCCAAAATCAACATAAAAATGTGTCACTGAGCACAAAATTAAGTCTGCCATGGCTATCCCAGTCCTCTGAACCCTAAAGAAAATGTGTGGGGTGAACTAAAGAGAAGAGTCCACCAACATTTTGGGGTTTTATCATTTTAATAAACTTATTTATATGAAATGTTTAGCTTGAAAAGCTTGTGTGCGCCAATATTTTGTTATCTAATGCAGTGTGACAGCAATCAAACAATAAGACAAATTTAATGTTTGCAAAAGGTTTTATTAGACTCAGGCACAAAAATCTAATGCAAATGATGGAAACAAGTGAAAGAAAGAATTTCTTTCTCCTGTGTGAACTGCAGCAATCTGCTTAAAGAAACAGCGCAAACCTTTAATATATCTGATGAAACTTTGTTTCACTGTTGCTATTGTAGATCACTGAAATAGTATGAAAACTAACAATCAATAAGCCCGAATAACTGGCCAAATGTAAGATCACAGACACACTCGGACAAAGAAAACATCTGTCAAATGATTTCATAAAACACTAAAAATTATAAATGATCAACGGCCCATTATGCACACCAAACAGTAATTAAACATGAGACAATAATCAGTGTCAGCGAATCAGTTATATTGGCATGAGATGTGCGGTGCAGAAACTGTTGATGTTCATTCTATAGCACCGCAAGAAACTGACAGCATTACTGTACTTCAGTGTGTGTGTGTTACAGTAAGTGCTGACTTTACATCTGGCACTGTCATGTCACCTCAAAACTGGACAGCACTGGATGGGATGTTAAACATGGAGGGGTCAAAGTCCTGGCCTTTAAAAGGAGATCCTTCAGCATTCCAGCCCTTCTTCAGCATCTCGTGGACTTTCTAAAACACAAAGTAAAACATCTTTCAATGCAATATCCTGATAATTTCTCATGCAAACAAGTGCCAAAGCTCTTAAAGAAATAGTTCACTCAAAAATTCATCAGATTTGGAGAAATGTAGCATTGCATCACTTGCTCCACAACGGCTCCTTTGCAGTGAATGGGTGCCGTCAGAATGAGAGTCCAAACAGCTGATAAAAACATCACAATAATCCATGAGTAATCCACACCACTCCAGTCCAACAATTAATGCCTTGTGAAGCAAAAAGCTGCATGTTTGTAAGAAAGGATTCCATCATTAAGACATCATTAATTAACTTTAAACCATCGTTTCTGGCCAATATATCTCATCCATAATCCATAATAATGCTTCCTCCAGTGAAAAAGTCTATCCCCTGTTGTCCTCTCACATCAAAATCCACCCACATATTTTTTAGGACTGTTTTTGTTTGTAAACTATGCTTGATCTGTGCATATTTTTCTGCTGATTCAGACATGATGACTTTTTACTGGAAAAAGCAATATTATGGATAGAGGACTCATATTTTAGCATCAAAGAATGGTTTTAAGTTAAAAATGTCTTGGTGAATTTGTTTACTACTAACATGCCGCTTTTCACTTCACAAGACGTTAATTGATGAGCTGTATTGACTCTCATTCTGACGGCACCCATTCACTGCAGAGGATCCATTGGTGAGAAAGTAGTATAATGCTAAATTTCTCCAAATCAGTTCTGACAAAGAAATAAACTCGTACACATCTTGGATGGCCTAAAGGTGAGTACATTTTCAGCAGTTATCATTTTTGGGTGACCTATTCTAAGTGTCCTTGGACTGCACTCCTTTTATGTTCTAGAGCAGTAATGAAGCAATACAGAAAATAACAATTTCCATTGCGTTCTCACAATCTCATGGCTCTGTGGTTTCCCCTGGAGTTTTTGGTGGTAATCAAATGACAGGCGATCCAGTACGGCATGCTCCTCTTCATCTACAGATGCCATAGAGCGTTCCCGGTTGATCTGGTTCACATCGATCTCAGCCTCGCCGTTCAACACGGCACTCCACCAAACCTCTCCGGTTTTACTGAGGGACAGCTGGAGGAAAAGTCCAAATGATCATCACGACTATCTACAGTTACTAACAAAATACATCAAATCTGTCTCCAGCTTACATTGCCTCAAATAATTCAGATAATAATAACAATCAAATAATAATTTAAATTCCATAGAATATCTAGAGATATAATTCAATGTATACAGAATACAATTTAATGATAGCAAATGAGATGTACACAAAACAGGGCTGTTATTGTTAACTACAGGGTTTCTGCAGGTTTTATGAAGGCAAATTTAAGATGTTTTAAGACGTTTTTAAGTCCAAGTACAGAATATGGAAGTAACTTTTACTGTACCTACCTACTGATCACGCTGCAAAATAGTCATATCTTGCCTTCTAGAGCATATGTCAAATGATTCATAAATCAATAAACATTTACTTGAGATGCAAAATTCTATGAGATAAGAAGTCTTGTTTACTGAGAAATTGATCAAAAAGGGAGTTTATGATTAAAACAAGAGTAAGAAAAAAAATGTAAACCCAATGACAGATGTTTGTTCTTGTTTTAAGCATAAACTCACTTAATTTTGTTTAATTTCTCAGAAAACAAGACTTCATATTTTTAACCTGCATCTCAAGTAAGTACAGTGGTGTGAAAAATTGTTGGCCCCCTTCCTGATTTTTTATTTTTTTGCATGTTTGTCACACTTTAATGTTTCAGATCAAACAAATTTAAATATTAATCAAATATAACACAAGTAAACACAACATGCAGTTTTTAAATGAAGGTTTTTTTATGAAGGGAAAACAAAATCCAAACCCACATGGCCCTGTGTGAAAAAGTGTTTGCTGAAGCGAACTTGGGTTCTGCAGCAGGACAATGATCCAAAACACACCAGCAAGTCCACCTCTGAATGGCTGAAGAAAAACAAAATGAAGACTTTGGAGTGGCCTAGTCAAAGTCCTGACCTGAATCCTATTGAGATGCTGTGGCATGACCTTAAAAAGGCGGTTCATGCTCGAAAACCCTCCAATGTGGCTGAGATGAGTGGGCCAAAATTCCTCCACAGCGCTGTAACAGACTCATTGCAAGTTATCGCAAACACTTGATTGCAGTTGTTGCTGCTAAGGGTGGCCCAACCAGTTATTAGGTTTAGGGGGCAAGCACTTTTTCACACAGGGCCACGTGGGTTTGGATTTTGTTTTCCCTTCATAATAAAAAACCTTCATTTAAAAACTGCATGTTGTGTTTACTTGTGTTATCTTTGATTAATATTTAAATTTGTTTGATGATCTGAAACATTAAAGTGTGACAAACATGCAAAAAAATAAAAAAATCAGGAAGGGGGCCAACAATTGTATTATAAAACAAGTCAAAAATACAGTGCATGCAACATTTAATACCATGACTTTATGAATTTAAGATTTTCTGCTCAAATCTAAGACCTTTTAAGGCCTCAGTTTGTGTAAGGGCGAATTAAGACTTTTAAAGACCCACAGAAAACCTGTAACTAAAACTATTTTTTTAAAACATTTTTTATAAAGCTTGAATAAAATAAAATATAAATATTCAATCATAAACGTAAACTTATTTCAAGCAATTTTTGTTTACTCTAATTTATTTTTGTTTAGTTGAAGCACTAAAATTAATAATTGGAATTAAAAGAAATGAAAACTAAAACTGAATTAAATCATTAAATAGAAAGCATGAATTAAAAACTATAATAGTATATAAATAATACTAAAACAACAAACACTAACACAAAATTGCTCAAATTGCATTTAAAATTCAAAAAACCTTTGAAAACCAAGCACTTGTTATCAACTGACAAGACTGTCAGTGAATTCTGCAACTGACAATGAAATAGACACAGTCTCAAAATGGCTAAGAATTGGCTGATACATCAGACTATCAGCATTTCAGATACACCGTCCAAAAATAATGCATACCAGAACGCAGCGGCCAGGATCCAGGCTCCATAGGGAATTTTCTGTGTTAATTTTGTGTGTGAATTCACCCTCCATCAGGACTCTCTGTGATCCTCCCTCGTTCACGGCCACGCGGACCCTCCCCGGCTGCAGATCCACAGACACCTGCAGGTAAAGATGGAACGGAAATCAGACTGTTATCAAATTAGCTACTAGACAGCAAGATAAAAAGATGGAAATGAGGATTCTGCCAAACTTTAAGACGGAAACACTGATAAAATCAGATGGCAGCAGGTTAAACACACCTGTCGGCCTTTAACGATGTTAGGCTGCACATGCACTCGAACTTCCACATCCGTGTAATCCTGCGACCAGGTGTAACTTTCTCTAACGGCGCCATTGTAACTGTCTGCATTCAACTGACAGCTTTCTTGTCCACTGGAAATGTGAAATAGAACTTGTTAATAGGTCCAAACAGTGCACAAAAGTTTGAGGTCGGTAAGATTCTTTAATGTTTTTGAAAGAAGTCTCATGCTCACTAAGGCTACATTTATTTGATCAAAAACTGAAATATTGTGAAAAATTATTACAATTTAAAATAACTGTTTTCTATTTGAATATATTTTAAAATGTAATTTATTCCTGTGATGCAAAGCTGAATTTTCAGCATCATTACTCCAGTTTTCAGAGTCACATGATCCTTCAGAAATCATTCTAATATGCATTTCTTTTTTCTTTTTTTTCTTTTTTTATCAATACAGTTGTGCTACTTAATATTTTTGTGAAAACTGTAGTACATTTTTTTTTCAGGATTCTTTGATGAATAGAAAGTTTAAAAAACAGACAATATTTCAGAATCTTTGAAATATTAAAAATGTCTTTACTGTCACCTTTAATTAATTTAATGTGTCCTTGCTAAATAAAAGTACTAGTTTCTTAATAAAAAAAAATAAAAAAAATCACAGAGCCCAAACTTTTGAACAGCAGTGTCTTTCAATATTCATATTTTTTGAGCAAATGATTTAAAAGTCAAGCATACACTTTGGCTGTGTCAGAATCAGAGTTTGATGGTGCTGCGGCTCCTGCTGTCTGTGCTTCTCCTGATGGCTCAGCGGTGCTGCTCTGAGTCTCTCCGTGTGTCTCTGTGCTCTGTGCTGATGGTGTTAGGACAGCTGTGGACTTCTCTGTGCTCCTCTTCTCCTCCACAGCAGCTTCAGTCTCCTGTTCTGATTCAACCTCCAGCTCCTGTACCGCAGGAGGAGCGGCGTTCTTCTCCTCTACCAGCCTCGCTGCCCTCTCTCTGTCCTGCTCGGCGAGATTCTCAAATAACTTAAACGTCTGATGGGAAAAAAATGACAGAAAATACACTCACAGTAAATTCAATAGACTCTTAAGTTTGTTATAGCAAATACAAAGTGACATAATAAAATAATATAAATTAATTATAATATTTAATTTAAATTATATATTATATTTAAAGATGGTCACAGCAATTATAAATAGGCGTAAAATAAATAATCTAATTTAAATATTTTAATTTAAGAAATTATTATTTATTTTAATTAATGAAATTATTTAAGAATTAACAAGACACTGCTTTAACAATAAAAGTGGTACAAAATTAATACATTAATTTTTATTTAAAATAATTTAATTATTTTATAGACACTGTTACAGCAATTATAAAAGTAGCATACTATAAATATAATAAATGATTTTAATTTAAATATTTAAAAAAACACTGTTACATCAATTATAAAGTTATGACAATAAAAATAATGTATTTTTAATTTTATTTAATGAATTTTTATTTATCTTGATTAACTTAATTATCTTTTATGATAATAAGAAATCTGCTACTACTGTCACTAACGCCTAAAAACACTGACACGTGGTTAGCTATCATACATTAACAGCAAAACAAGACAATACCATGTTTTTGAACTAGTACCAAGACAGTTGTACCATGGTATTATTTGAAATATGTAAAAATCATAGTACATGAATACAATAATCATTCAGTACCATAGTATTCTCAGCTGATGCCATCACTGCACCGTGGTTAACTGCCACATTTATACTCGTTTCTAAAGAATGCAGTCAGTTTAATGGATCAAAACAAAAGTCAGTCAGTACCTTGAACACCATTTTTTCAGCTACTCCGGGCGGGAAGCCCATGCGGTCCTGCGGGCCGCTGAGGAGGCGATAGAAGTCCGTCTTTCTGTAGAGGAACCCAAAATAAACCTGCAGAAAATTCTGAACGTTTCCAACGTGCTGCAGGATCCCTAACAGCGCGTTATCATACAGCTCAGTCATTTCCACCGGAGAAGACATGGCTGAGCAGCTCAGCGGGATCAAATCTGACTTAAAGCGGTTTAATTTAGATGATTGTTGATGGAAAACAAACGTACAGCAAGAGAGGACCAGCAGAAAACTTGGGCAACAGCACTGCAACAACAGATCTTCGGAGAGCAGCTGCTACGGCACTTCCTGTTCAATCCGTACAAAATAAAAGTCTAGCCATAAATAAAACACTTGAAAATTTATTTTATTTTATTACGTTTATTACATACACATAATTACAATATATAATGCATTAAATTTAATATTTATAGGAGTATTATATGTTATATTTATTATATATTATATTTTTTATTAAAATGTTTGACACGGCATGTAATGTAGTCCCAGTTCGGCAGGTGGCAGTAATGCGCTCTTGAAGGCTGGCCTTGTGCAAGTATATGAGCGAAAACATGGCGACGTCCTTGGTCAGACAGACAAAATTGTTGTCGGTAAGATTTCATTAGACTTTTTTTTGCTATTCTAACTAATAACACGTTTCTAATCGAGAGGATCTTCCATGTCTTATGTAACTGACGTAGAAGCGGTCTGATAGATATATAAAGAGATAGATGCTGCCACTGAATGTAATGTGGGATGAAAAGCACGATTTAGATTAAATAGCTAGTAAATGTCATTTATCAAATATTCTATATTTTCTAGATTGTGACCAGCCAGTTAAATTCTGCGGCATGTTTCAGAAACATTCATTGCACTGCAGCTTGTTTGAAGGTATGTGAACAAACTTTAGTGTTTCAATCAGTTTATAATGTGACATTTGTGTGTCCCGCTTAACCAAGCACATTTAATTTATTCTATCTTTTATTTTTTATTTTTTTCTAAATGTAGTCAAATGGGGTACATATGGTTAAACAAAATGAAAAAAAAGTACAAAAAACAAAATGTTTGAAAATATTAGAAAATTCTATTTTATTTATTAATTTACTGACTTACTGTTTTTGTATTGTTGAACTTCTGTCTTTAAAATTAAAACAAAGCCTTATTTGTCCCATATTTACATTTATGTATACTAAAATTAGCAAATAGAAGTAGCAGACTTATTAAATAATATTCCTTATGACGTCATACATGAAAAAAGAATAAGATCCAGAATAAAAGCACATTTCTACACATAAATCACAAAATGTACAAAAATATCAATATTAATATTAGTAAAATCTATTTATAAGATTACAAGGGTAATATTTATGTGCTTGAAGAGGTTTTCTTTTTTTTTTTGAACAATTTTTATTTTCAAACATTGTCATACAGGTTAAGACAACAGTTCAATTTTATCATTATAACTGAATAAATAATAAAAAAAAGTAATAATAATAATACATAAATGAACTCAAAGATAACTCAATACCCTTAAAATAATAATAATAAAAAATTAAAATACAGCAATAACAAACTTGTCTATATACTCTCAATGTCCATCAATTCCACAAAAGACTCACCATCTAGACTCTCCAAAAAGACATTGAACACTTTCCAGGTGGACCAAAATACATGAAGTTTGTTTTTCAAAAAATAGGTAATCTTTTCTAAGGCAAGGCATGAGGTCATCCCCTTTATTCATTGAGACACGCCAGGACTTTCTTCTTTTTTCCAAGAACATGCAATTACACATTTAGCTTCCAGCAAACAGAGAATTAACAAATGTGTTTGAAGAGCTTATGAGGAATTTTATTTGTCATTTAATATTTAAGAAGTAGTTTTCAAATTTTATTCCACATCGAACCATCAACAGTCATTTCAAAATGTCATAGCAGTAGACAAAATCCCTTTGAAACAAAGCCTGGACACATCGAATATATAAAGGAAGGACAGACACAGATTCGACTGCTTACAGTGTCAGCAGAATCTGTATTTTTCATCAGCATTTTTAACCCAGAGGATCTGTTTTCTGTCTTACAGAACCGTGCAGCTCGCATTCGAGTGGGTAAAGGAGACAAGCCAGTGACTTATGAGCAGGCGTATCACCCTCATGACATCGGGCACAGGAAGGGCTGGCTCTCACAACACACCAGTAAGTCACATCCACACTCTTTAACCTGTTGGATTCCCAACATTACTCATGCTATATGGGCTGGTAATCCAGACCTTGTTGGTTCAGTTACCTGTAGCATCTGTAAGTGCATAAATAACACTCTTTTCCACATCCTGTAGGTAATCTTCAGGGTGAAGATGGAGCGGCGGAGCGTGTAGTGGAGGACGTCTTCATCAGACGCTTCATGTACGGCACGTTTCACAGCTGTTTAGCGGATGAGCTGGTGATCAAACGCAGAGGAAACCTCCTGGTCATCTGTGCTGTGATGATACAGAAACTCTTACCGTCAAAATTCTACTTTCTCATTGGTTACACAGAGGAACTGCTCTCCCATTTCTACAAATGTCCCGTTAAAATCGAGATCCAGACAGTAGAAGAAAAAGTAGTCTACAAATATCTTTAAGGCCATGTGTTGTGGGTTTGGAAAATTGTTATTAAAGGAAAAAGCTTAAGGAATTTCTCTTTATTTTTACGTTTTACACTGTCCAGTACGTGTTGTTTTTATTTATTTGCAACATCATTAGTAAAAATATTCACAAATTGGTGACGTGAAAGGGTCTTACACTGTGTGTATTTGTAAAGATCAAAATATTTCTTTATTACTTCATGCCAGGGTTGGAAATTAATAGGGGTTGAGTGCAAATATGCCCAAAAAATTCCCACAAAAATTAAGATAAAAAATGCCACTGCACAGTTACACCAATTAAAACTCCACATTTTACCTTTTAACTTGTCACAATTAATGTGAAACATAAGATTGAATGAAAAGTGTTGATTGCGGCATTATATTTAGATCTGCTCTTGTTGCATTAAATTTTTTAAAGCATTGGGTTTTTGCAGCGTTGTGCATTGCAACCAATCACACACGTTTAAATTAATTGAATAAATATTTATAAATATTTATTTATAAGTATTTATCATAAAAGACAACACAAATACATATAATAAGGTAATTCGAATTACAAAAGGTAAAAAATGCCCCCGGAAATAAATCTCAGGGGATAAATACTGGCCCTTAATGGAAAAATAAATGTATGACCCTGCTTCATACATTGAGTTTTTATTGGTTTTTTTTCACTCCAAAAGTAGTGAATTATGTATTTTGCATTTTCATTTTAAATTTACTGGATTTTATAAATTGACCTAACAATGAATCACTTAAATTTTTTTAATTCAGTTCGCAATAAATATGGATTTATGCATATTCCATAAAGCTCATTATGCTCCGTTTCTTAACTGAATCAGTCTAGATGACTTTCAGTCAGAACCATACATTAAAATAAATATTACAATCCTTCAGAAGGAAAACTATTTGCATTAAGTGGACACTGCAAAGTAAGTCTTATTTATTTAATTTTTTTTCCATAAATTTATTGATTATTCAAAATTAAACATTTATATCATACAAAGGCACAAACACTGCTTTAGTGCAAAAAGGCACAATCATATTTTAGGTTAAAATCAAAGTTGGCAAAATTCCCTTAAATATCAGACCTTTCCCTTTATCATTTTAAAATAACATCAGAACAGGATTTCCACTGTGGCACATGAGCGTTTGCATTTATGGATACATACCAGTTTTAATTCACAGTATCAAGAAATCATAACAAAACAACCATGCATAGAGGTCAAACAGCAAAAAAACTTAAAATGCAAAGGGTGAAAGTTTTGATGGTAGTATATTCAGCCAAACGTGACAAGATTTGGTTCAAACATTCATTTTTCATAAAAGTGCTGAAAAAAACATTTGCAGTAGGAAGTAAGGCAAGCCTGGCGACAAGTAATCATCCAGTTGAACTGGTTCAAGCCCTTAGAAACGGTGTTCATGTAGCTGTATGACAGCATTTGAACTAGAATCACGCTGCATATACATTCACATTTAAAGGAGGGAAGTGCACGTGACTTCCCAAATCAGAATTAAAGAGAGAGTTCATGCCAAATATTACATTTCTGTAAATATTTACTCGCCTTAATGTCATCCAAACCTGTATGACTGACTTTCTTGCATCAAATGCAAATCCATCCACATTCATTGTGTGGTAGAAAGAAGAAAGTAAGGGTTTGGAAAACCGCAAGAGGGAGTAAATACTGACAGGACATGAACTATCTCCAAGTATATCAGGAGAGATTTGTGCAAGTGAACACCCAGATACGTCTTCACATTACCCAACTTGGCGTTCGCTGCTAGAGATGGGCTTTCAGAGCAGGCTGTGGTCCGGCCCACCCTCCAGCAGAGTTTTATTTGATGTTTCGACAGCTGTCACCTGTGCAGGACTGCAGCTTGATCAGCCTTTGGTTCATGATCTGCAGAAGCGTAGGATCGACCTTCTTCACGATGTTCTCCAGCTGATGGGGATCTGACGTCAGGTTGTACACCTCTACAAATGACTGAAGGAGATCACAGGGGAAATTCATTGAGGTTCAGCTTAAAGTTTGGTTCACAACGGCCCACCTGACTGACATACGCTCACCTCGTTGTCTGCGAACTCGCAGTACTGCAGGTTTGCATCCTTTAGTGTTCTGACGCAGGCGTATGTGTTGTTGAAGGCGTCTTCGCATACGCAGTCTGGGAAGCATTCCTAGAAGAAAGAGAAAACGTCACTTGGTATTATAAGAAATCAGGAGAGTTTGATGGGAAAATGCATCAGTGCCATTTTTGCTTCCACAAAGAACCTTTCAGTGATCAGTTCTTAAAAGAACATTTTTTTCTTAGTGTGAAGAACATTTTTCCACTATAAGGAACCTTTTGTGCAATAGAAAAGTTCCAATGATTTTAAAGGTTGTTCATGGAACCATCAATGCAATAAAGAAGCATTGTTTTTAAGAGTGTAGTATGTGATTCCTGAAACACTTACAGCTAGTCCAGGGCCGAGTTTAGGGCAGCTGGGATCTTCAGAGGAATGGCCCTCACCGGTGTACTCGACCAGAAAGAAGGGCCGTTCAGTGCCGTTACGCAACGATGGTGCCTTCATGAGAACATTTGAAGACATAAACACAGAGAAGACTTTCTTTCAGTGTGACATTATTAGACAATCCTCATTTATTGTGAGAATTCTCATGAATGTAACTTTCATTATTCTCATTAATGCAATGCAAAAAAAAAGCTATGAAAATGGTATTGCTCGGATACAATTTTTCTTGAAAATAAAAATTAGCATGAACACAATGCAGAAAATATTACTATAATTATAATCAAATACTTCAGAATTTATATAAGGTCATTATAGTATTTTATTGCTTTCTAGTAATGAGATTTGAGGGGAAAGTGTTTAATTTTCAATGCATATAAATCTTAATGGTCATAAAACATGCTTAATTTTTTTCCCTTTATAGAAAATATTTTTTCTCTTTTGATTTAGCAATGAAATATGATGTGCACATGCCTCTGACAGGTTTTGTGAGAAACATACACTATTGTTTAAAGGTTTGGGGTTGATTTTTTTTTAATGTTTTTGAAATAAGTCTCTTCTGCTCACCAAATCTGCATTTATTTGTTCAAAAATACTGTAAAACAGTAATATTGTGAAATATTATTACAATTTAAAATAACTGGTTTCTATTGTAATATATTTTAAAATATAATTTATTTCTGTGATGCAAAGCTGAATTTTCAGCATCATTCCTCCAATCTTTAGTCACATGATCCTTAAGAAATCATTCTAATATGCTGATTTGTTGCTCGAGAAACATTTATCATTATTCTTTTCAATGTTGAAAACAGTTAACATGCTTAATTTTTTCAATGAGTAGAATTAACAGCATTTATTCAAAACAGAAATATTTTGTATACATTATAAATGTGTTTACTGTCACTTTTTATCAATTTAATGCATCCTTGGTATTAATATAGACCATTTTCAAATAAGTGTGTATGATATAATGCTGCATTGAGAAATATACTGTAGTGAAAAATGCATAAAAACAGGTGAAATGACAAATATTTAATTTACAGTAGTGTAATGAATAAAGTAAAGTGCAATGAAAAGAAACATATATACATAAACAAATAAGAATATTAATACACATGTTCTAAAACAGGAAGTGAAAATCATGACACACTCACCATCTGCGGCAGGAAAGACTGTCCGTCCATGTTGACGGTGGAGAGATTTACTCCTGCGATGTCCAGGATCGTCATAGAAAGATCTATATTCAGCACTGGAGACTAGTGGACAGGCAAACAGAATTTTTACATATAATAATATATTTATACACACTGTTCAATAAACCTGTAATTCTTTCATCTAACCTGAAGTGTTTGTTTAGGTTTGATTCCTGGACCCCGAACTAAGAGCGGGATGCGAATATCAAACTCATATAGCTGTCTCTTGTCAATGGGCAATGAGAACTGGCCTGAAATTGATTGAAAAATAAGGTGTCAAAGTCAGACAATAACAGGTCAATAAAACTATGGAGACTGAGGGCGCACCGGTGTGATAGCCGTGATCAGACGTGTAGAAGATGTATGTGTTGTTCAACTCCTTTATTGAATCCAGTTTCTTAATCAGCTGCTCCACCATGTCGTCCACTGACAGAAGCGTCTGCCACCTATCAGAGATATTAAATACACATATCTCAATAAAAAGATTTTTTGATAGAACATTGTATGAAATCTATATTTGCATACCTCCTGCGGTAAGCGTTATCAAGGTACTCAATGGAGCTGTTTGGCATTGGATTCGCAGGCTGCCGTAATAACCAATGTTTGTCCTAAAATCAGAGAAACAGCATCTTATGGTCATTCTGAGGTAAGAAATACTTGCATCATTGCACCAAAATATAATTTAGCAGTATGAAAATACAGACAAAAATTAAATAGGCAACATATAATATATACAAATAATAAAATGTATATTAAAAATCTATTTTGGTGAATATTTGGCAAATTATATTAATTTATAAAATTATGGAATTTTTTAAATGTATAATGAATGCCATAATATTATGAAATTCAAAAATTTGTAATAAATTAGTATAAATTATTAATATAGTACTCCTTGTTTATATTTAATGGCTGGTATGAACATGTAAAAAAAATAATAATAATAATAATAATAATAATAATAATAATAATAATATATATATATATATATATATATATATATATATATATATATATATATTTTATAAGAAAAAAGAAGAAGAAGAAGAAAAAAAAATATTTTTTCTTCTTTTAATTTAAATTTATTAACACTCACTGACTGGTATATTGACTATTTATTCAACAAAAATTCTAAGAACGCATTTTAAAAAATTATCATTAATTAAAAAAAAAACATGATTCTTGCTCTATTTTAAAAATAAAATGCAGCAATCACCATCAATGTTTAAGATTAAGGTCTTTATCTGCTATGAGATACTGTGAGAAAAAAATGTCTGCTGAAAGATGCAAACTAATGCTTATATAAAATTTAACATGCATTTATATGACCTTATTTACAAATTATAAACAATATTTCTATAAATATTACTAAAATATTATTTTATTCCAATCTTTTGGATATTATTTTAGATTTGGTTTCTTGAAATTTAAAATATTGTGTAAAGCCAATCTTGTCAAATCCAACCAAACTCATCGTTTACACCTGCAGCACTTCCTCATAATCTGTCAGATGTCATTAAGGATGAAACTGAAAGCTGAACCTTTCCAGGCATGTTGAAGCTGCCGTTTCGTGGTGCTTTGACGTCGTTGAAGGACTGTTGGTACTGAGGGGCAGCCGTCCATGGTGAATGAGGAGACGGAGGACACAACATCATGAAGAACGGGTGATTGGGGCTCCGCTCTGCCAGGAAATGCAGCGAGCGGTTTAGCTAGAATCAACAGATTTTATTTCAGATATTAATCACTTGATTTTCATGTAAGATACATTTCATGCAGACAAACTGGATTGTCTGGTATGTCATGCAGCTTGACATCGGATCACTTTTCAATACCAGACTGTAAGAATTGAAAAACATGGCAAAAATAAGTTGATTTTTTTTTTTTTTGGCTGCAGAAGCCACTTGGTTTGTATTTTATTTAATGCAATGACATTTATATTTTTAATCAAAAATATAAACAAATGAATGCTGCAGATGCACTGTTTCAGCAACCCTTTTCTTTGAGAAAACATAACAAAAAAAATCGAACTCATTTTCATTTAAATTAGTTGCCAAACAAGCATATCTCATTTTCATTTAGTGTAACCTGATATACTAAAATAACAAATTAAAACTGAAATAAAATGAATAAAAACTAAACAGACATATGTTATAAAAAAAACATGCAATACAATCACAAAATATGTATCTAAAATTAAAATAATTTTAAATAAACTTATATATTAATTAATACTAAATGAATATAAAATTTAATAAACAAAAAAATCTAAAAGTAAATTAATAAATGAAAAAATTAAAATCTAAAAAAAATTAAAATGGTCCAAAAAAAAATCTATAATAGTCTCTCAATGATACTAAAACAACACTGCTACACACAGCCCCAGACTGAACGTGCTTATCTGTGGAAAACCACTATTATGAGTGGAGTTTAATTTAGGACTAGAGTCGATCTGTTTCCGGGACACCTGCCCTTAGTTAAATAATAGCAACGGTCAGTGATGCAAGATTTCAGCCCAGGTTTAGTGTCAGATAGGCAATAAAACAATGTATCAAGCAGTCCAGTCATGCATCTCACAGAAGTCATGTGACACACTGCAGCGTGGACAGGCTGACGTGTGGAGGTGTATTCAGAGTTACACAGAATAAAACTATGTGGCTTCTCACTCACTCATGAGGCAAAAAGCTTGAATCTTGTTCTAAAACAGCCAATGGCGATATTATTTGGTAACCACATTGTGTTAACTGATACATTTCCAACGTAGAATAAGTTTAGCAGATGATGAAGCAATTCATTGCCAGTCACATTTAGCAGGAAGTAAATACCTGCAAAAATTAAGTGACTATTGACACCTCTAAAAATTAATGTTTGATTTAATGGGACATGACATGCTCCAACTTGAAGTCAAATTACTCTATTTACTTTCCCAGTACACATTCCTAGTCTTATTGTAAAATCCTTAATATTTTTTTGCATTATCTGTTATTAAACGCGCTTAATTTTTTGGGAAAAAATGACAATGTAAAATCCTAAAATAGCAACAGAAAACAATTTCTTAATTTTGTTCTGTTTGAATTTGAGGTGAATCTGTCTATCTATCTGTCTAACTATTTATCAGGGCAACTTATTTAAAATAAAAAGATTGCCTTTGAAATTTTTCATGAACATATAATAACTTGCCTACTTCAGATTTTTAATAAGCCTCCTCTCTAAAATAAATAAATACACTTCACATTATGGAAGTAAAATGGGTTACAGATCCTGTTTTAATGTTGACTCTACACTTAAAAGTATTAAAAACTTACAACCAGGTCTGTGAGATAGTCCTTCTCATAGCTGTCTCCATGTTTTTCCTCTTTTCCATTCACAGACAGCGTATAATTGTAATATTTAGAGTTTCCCACCTGTGGAGGCACAAATAAAACCAAAAAGACTGTTAGATCATACATCAAAAAACCAAAAAACCCTGAAACCATCAGTAAAAGGGAAATTAGATAGTTAAAAACCGGATCTGCTTTTGCAGTGCAAGTTGTAATAAGACCACATCACATGACCATACTAAACCATGCATTCTCCATGAATGCTTGTCTATAGGTGACTGACACTGTCGGAAAAGGGAAGTATAGAAGAACATATTGCAGCACATACAGCTTTTTTCCCACTGATCTGAATGCAAAAGGGAAGTAGTCTTGGAATGATGCGTTTGTTCTTGACTTACCAGTGTGTGCCATTGGTCCCAGCCAGGAGGCACATGATTCACACCGCCTGCGTCTTTACTTCCATACTGAGGACACAGAGAGGGATTTATGTAAGCTGAGGAAAAACAGTGACTGGAAGAACCTCATGAAACCAGTCAAGAACATGCCAAAGTCATTTTTCATCTCCAATAATACATATTTTTTTAGGTTTCAGAAAATTAAGAAATTATATTTTGTTGATGAAATGAAGGCTGTTTTATGATTTTTTTTGCATTGTGACTTTTTTTAAAATAAAAATTAAGTAAATTTAATTTCCCAATTATCATTAAAATAATGCAAAAATGTAATTTATTAAAATATTTAATATTTAATTTGTTTAAATTAAATTACACACACACATATATATATATTTTTTTATTATTAAAAAGTATTTAGACGTGATAGTACTACTGCTGACTGAAATAAATTACTGTATTTTAGTATTTAATTCATAATAATCATAACTTGGAGGTAAAATGAGCTTAATAATCATGAAAATAAAGTCACATCACAAAATAAATCTTCACAATGCTAAAAAGAGGCTTAATTGTCTTACTGTTTTTTTTTTGTTTGTTTTTTTCAATAAAATTTGGGGTGAAATGTGACCTGGACATGTTTTAGTGATTTTGTGCATTGCAACATTATTTTTATCACAATTAAGCAAATTATCTTTACCTGTTGTCATTACTATAATTCAGAAAGATTACAATAAAAAATATTGTATATTTCACAAAAACATGCAAAAAATATTTCAATAATATGAATAATTTAAGTAACAAAGTATTTAAAATATATTTTATTAAATTATTTTTATTTTACTCTGAACTGAAAAGGAACTAAAAAGGAACATAAACATTAGCAGTATTTCAAACTTCTCAAACCCGTAAGAATGTTGTTGGGGTAGAACACTTCAAATATTTGAAAGTTTGAAAATATTTAAACAAGATGTGCAGAGCTTCTGATATCACTGTACGCAAATTTCAATGAACGAACATCATGCAAATAGGCCAGTGGTAGTGTATAGAGCACTAGGCGGGTAAAAAGCTGACCTGATTCAGGTATTTCCCACCATAAAAGGTCTGGTAGCGCATCTTATTGAGGTAGACCGGAAAGGCGAAGGGCTCTGCCTCCTTCTGCCATGCTGTGCTGCTGCAGTTGCCAGAGATGGAGTTATTTCGCACCAAATGATTGTGTGGATATTTACCAGAGAGGATGCTGCTGCGGCTGGGACAGCACAGAGGGGTGGCAGTGAACTAAACACAACAGGAGAGACTTGTGATATTTGATCAGATCCATTAAAAAAAATCTTTGGTTCATGGCTGAGCGCTCACAGCATTGGAGAAAGTCACACCAGCATCACCGATCAGTGCTTTGGTCTTCTTCATGGGCGTCTGTAAATAATAAAGACTCAATGAGATGGCTATAGTGTCAATATGATGCATCATCTCTAACACACTAAAATGTCAACAGGAAGTAAGATTTCACACACTAATTTTAGCCGAATACCTTGTTCCTGGACTTGATTCTTAAAACAACAGCAGCTTCAATATGATTTTAACATGGGACTGGTTTAACCTAGTAGTTTTATAATCACATGACATTATTTTCATGATACTTAAGGAAATCATTTTTTATTTCATTCAGAACTAGTACAATAAATGCTACGATGAATAAATAAATAAATAAATAAATAAATTTAAATAAATTTAAATAACGCATTTTAATATATATTTAACTATTTAATATAGTTAAATAGTGCAATTACCGGTTATTAAATGCACTTAATTTTTTGGGAAAAAATGTCATTGTAAAATCCTAAAATAGCAACAGAAAACAATTTCTTAATTTTGTTCTGTTTGAATTGAGGTAAATCTGTCTATCTATTGATTGATCTCTACACACACATACTACTTTTTAACACTATATTTTTATGGACAAACAGAGTACTAACTTCTTTTCTTTTTTTTTTGACACCAAGGTAGCACTTTGGTATTTTTGGAAGTTCATTGATGATTGATCTCAATAAATCATATTTTAAAAAATTATATATATGCAGAAAAATCAATGCAAAATTGCCTAGTACAACAAATGCTACAATTTAAATAACATTTTAATATATATTTAATATAATTTAATAGATTTTTGCAGTAGCAGAATGAAAATTGGAAAGTTAAATGTGCTTGTTTTTCCATGATAAAATGTCACAGTTTAAACAAAATCCTATAATAGTCTTCATCAACAAATTATATCTTAATTTTGTTCTGTTTGAATTTGAGGTGAAAAAAAATATTTATATATATTATATATATATATATAAATTATATATAAATTATATATATATATATATATATATATATATATATATGTGTGTGTGTGTGTGTGTGTGTGTGTGTGTGTGTATACATACAGAGTACTAATGTTGTTTTGTTTTTTTTTTTGTACATTTTTTTCATGTACACCAAGGTAGTACCATGGTATTTTTGGAAGTACTGTCTTAATAAAGATATATTTTAAAAAATTCTATATATGGAAAACAGTGCAAAATAAGCTAAAATAGCCTTCTTTTCATGAACAATATAAAATGACACTAATTTATTTTGGAAAAACAGGGTACTAACGTTTTCCAAGGTAGTACCATGGTATTTTTGTAGGTTTACTGAAATACTATGTCAGTATTATGGTGCATAAATTTCAATGCCTTGGTATTACCATGTAAAACCACTGTTACCAGCAAGTCACCACCACAACACTTTGTGAAGAAGTGATACTGTCATGGTGCACGACAAATAAAAAAGCATTTGTACTCTAATTTTGTACACTTACCATTCCCCCCATGTCCACATCCTGGTCGTCGGTGAGAATGAGGATGATGTTGCTCAGTTTGACGCTTTCTGAACACCTGAGCGTGCAGGTGAGAAGCGCGACAAGCAGACAGGTGGACACGACACGCGCGCTGGACCTCCACTGACCGACCTGCGAGCTCGCCATGAGGCCAAAACCAGACCAAAGCCGCAACCTGCCCGCCTGGAGAAACTCTGGGTTTAGAGAGGCGAACAGCAGCACACACGGTGGGATGAACGGAGAAAGTTTGAGGAAGTGAGACACTCAGTGTGTCATATGACTGCAGCCTGATCTAACAGCTGCTGATGCGCTCACATAAAGTCACAACTCATAATGAAGGAATAACATTGGGAAAAACATGTGCTCTTTTTGAGTTTTTATCATTATTATTATTATTAAGCACAAAGGTTGTGTCTGTTAAACCATGTTCTGTGTAGTTTTATTCACTGTTTTATGAATTGTTATTGCTTAAAACTCTTCCCCAATACATTTTTTTAATTATTTCATTTAAAAATTACAAATATAAGATTATAAATTATATCCCAGACGAAAATTGTATATTTCTATCATTTTCATTTATTCACGTATGTAATAAGAATTCAATATAAATTAATAAAGAGAAACATAAACCTCAAATGAACAAAATAAAAGTTTGACCATGTGCGTCACTTTCACGTGATTGTTATTGTTTTATAACCGCATATGACATGGTATTATAAATGCATTTGAAGATCAAGAAAATCTGCCCTTTCGCATTTATTATTTTATTTTTTATTATGTAACTACTGTGAGTTATTGTGGCAACCGACGTATGTCATATCTGCACCCAGTCGGAACATTTTATGGGTGCACCAAAACTTTCTCAACATGTGTATCACTCAAAATAAATCCCCCTGGATACAATCCTACCAGACATGAGGTCCGAGAGGTGTCGCCTGTGGCCCAAAAACCTAAACTCTCGTTTGATCCGCGTTCAAATATGAAGATGCTTTACGTTTTTGGAGACGTTTGTTTACAGCGTTATTATATTAATTAATATTATTTATCCTTTGCTATATAATTCGAATCTGCGGGAACAATTTCTATGAGTGATTTTAGAATTCATTTTACAGTAATCACAAAAGACTGTGATTGGTCCGTCTTCACCAGCGCAGAGAAAAGTAACAGATACCACGTGACAACACTGCATCCTTTAGCACCATCAGGACAACTTGAAATTATCCGCTAATTTTTTATTTTATTTTTTTTTTATAGCTGTTCATTTAAAAACACAAAAATGAAGAGTCAAAACAGAATAATTATTATCTATACCCACTGTGACCAATTAGAGACAGCTTTCGGGCCACCGGTTCGCGATGTGTTTCACTTCCGTTCTATTTACGTATTTTATTTCTGTGACGCACACGTGACACCTTTTCCCTCAGTCTGGTGGAAGAGCAGAAATAAACACAGAGGGTCTGATCTGATCTGCTCTGTGGTGGTAGATGGAGTGATGAAGGTTATGATTTTAGTGTTTACTCTAGACTATGATCCCATTAAAACGCAGGAAAGTCTCTCTACCTGTAAGCCAACAGAATGACACCTGCAAATATCCTAATGTTTCTGTATTCATCTTGGAGAGGAAGATGGGAACATCTAGAAGAGCATTTCTTACACGACTAGGACGGAGCAAAGGATTTCTTATTAAAGAAACTTACAGGTATGAACCATCATCACTTTACCATAGTATTACCACAGTAGGGGTGCAACTTTTGGACTATTCCTGTTGGTTTTTCTCTTTCACAGCTCCTCCATCACTCATGTTGTGTCAGAAAACAACAATGGAGATGAAGTCCAGGCCTGGCTGGACAACCAAACCGGACGAGACGCCTCCAGTTCTGTCCATTTGTTGGACATCAGGTGGTTTACGGAGAGTATGGAGGCAGGGCATCCCCTTATAGTTCAGGACAGACATGTATTAAAGGTACAATGATGCTCAATTGCTGGATCTACGTTTATGGATACATTACTTTTAAAAGAAGAGTTGAACTAAGTATGTAGACGTATTGCAGGTCAACCCGAAACCCAACGGAGACTCTGCTGCAATGCTGATGAAAAGTTATGCCTGTCAAAGACGAACGCCTTTAAAACACCATAATTCATTTCTAACAGTGAGTTATTTATTGTCTCAGTCTTGTCGTTAAACTAAAGATGAACAGTCTGACACTCTGTCTTCTAGGAGGCTCTTGAAATCTTGGCTCAAAATGCCGAATATAATGATAATGAAGGACGGAGCGTGGCATTCAGACGGGCAGCATCAGTCCTAAAGGCTCTTCCTCATCGCGTGAGGAGCATGGAGGATCTGAGGTGTTTGCCCTGCCTGGGTGACCATTCACAGAGAGTTATAAAGGTGAGGATCAGTCTTCATTGTCTTCTCCGTATTATCTAGATACATCTGTTAAAAAGGCTATTTCACCTTTTTAGGAGATTTTAGAAGATGGATCATCAAGAGAAGTAGAGTCAACAAGACAATCAGAGCAATATCAGGCCATGAAGGTAATGATGGGTAGTAGTCATACTATGTACTGTTTTTGCAGAAATAACTCTGAAGGCAGTGGAGATTATATGCCTGATTGGTCTGCTTTAGTTTGTGAATTATGAAGTCATATCTTCTTTTTCTGCAGGCACTAACTGGCATTTTTGGGGTGGGTGTGCGGACGGCAGATCGCTGGTTTAGAGAGGGTTTGCGATCTCCAGACGATTTGATTCGCACAGGACAACAGTTGAACCGTGCACAGCAAGCAGGTACTGCATTTCACTGTTGAAAATTATTATTTAGGTATTTGTAATTATATTCATAAATTAAACCATATATATATATATATATATATATATGAAAAGTTATGCCTGTCAAAGACGAACGCCTTTAAAACACCACAATTCATTTCTAACAGTGAGTTATTTATTGTCTCAGTCTTGTCGTTAAACTAAAGATGAAAATCAATTCAATTAATCAGTTGAAAATCAATTAATATATATATATACGCGCACACACACATATATATACGCGCGCGCACACACACACACATTAATTTTACATAAAAACATAAAATACAGTGTATTTAATATTTTAGATATTTTTTTTAAATATAAAAATACTTTAATCTTTCATTAAAAGTTGTTTGATGTAAATATTTTATGAAAACATGTTTTAGATATTTTTTTTAAAAATACGTTAATCAAACCAATTAATCAAATAATTATATATATATATATATATATATATATATATATATATATATATATATATATATATATAAAATGAAGAGTTTATTTTCAAGAACAGATAACTCTGTTTTTATTAATTTTCATAAATCATGTTTTTTATTGTGTTACCATGTTTTTATTGTGTTAGTTAGCTGTATTTTTGTAAGTTATTATTATTTAATCAAAACAACCCAACTGCAGTTTGACTGATATTAGTTGGAATGCAGAATAAAAAACATGATTTTTTGAAAATTTTTAAAAACGGAGTTATCTGTTTTTGCAAATAAACTCTTCATACATATACATTTTATTTTATTTTATTTATTTTTTTTACACACCTTTTAAATAATTTGATTAATTGGTTTGATGAAAGTATTTTTTAAAAATATCTAAAATATTAAATACATGTTTTCATAACATATTTACATCAAACGACTTTTAATTGATTTTGTCAAGTTTTAAGTGTGTGTGTGTGTGTATGTATATATATATATATATATATATATATATATATATATGTATATGTGTGTGTGTGTGTATATATGTATATGTATATTTATATATGTATATATGTATATGTATGACCTCTTACCTCATCACTTTCAGGAGTCCAGTATTACGATGACCTCCAGAAACCCGTCACTAAGGCGGAGGCTGATCTCATCAGTGATATTGTTGAGAAAGCTGTGCACGCTGTGCTGCCCGGAGCAGAGATCCAGCTCATGGGAGGCTTCAGGAGGTCTGTGTGCTAATGGTGTGCAGATCTTACCTTAATACTGAAGCTTCAAAGCAGTTTTGATGTGCATTTTAATTTTAAGTCAAGTCAAATTCATTTGTATAGTGCTTTTTACCATTCATGTTGATTAACAGGATGTTTACAGAAAATACTGATGCTTATATTTCTAATATTTTAATATTTTCATGTCTTATACTAGCATTTAGCAGATTAGAGCTGGAAAATAATGTAATTTACATTTTGCGATTATATAAACAATCAAGAAGTTGAGATTTGCTATAGATTGCTTATCATTAGTATACTGTATGTATGCAAATAAGGTTGGGTACATATCTAACTTTGTAAATAGAGCTGTACAATAATATGATTTTCATTTTGCAACTATATAAAGAGTCAAACACTTGTGATTTGCTAAATTGTATATATTCCTTTTACATGAATATACTGTATATTTGTGAGTAAAGTTGAATGTACTGTATATACAGCTTTATTTGCTATATATATTTTAGGGGGAAGGAAGTTGGTCATGATGTGGACTTTCTCATAACACATCCAGAGGAAGGAAAAGAGGAAGGACTGATGCCTAAAATCACAAACTGCCTGGATGAGATGGTACTCATGAAGTTCTGTGAATAGTTGCTTAATCAAATCCACCCAGTATGTCTGTTTGGTGATGATATTTTAAAGTGAGTTTTTATATTGAATGACAAAGTAGCATGTATTTTTCATCAGGGTTTGCTGCTGTATCAGAAGACGACCAGAAACTCTTATCTGGAAAAAATGGATGGTCCAGCTCGGGCGTCTAGTAACATGGATCGCTTTGAGAGATGCTTTTCCATACTTAAGCTTCAGAAATCTGCTGTGAGCTGCAAATCCAATTCCACTGCTTCTGCTGAGGACGTCAGTACTGAAAGATGCGGTGAGCATCATTCAGAAGTGTCAGGCTGGAGAGCTGTACGGGTCGATCTGGTGGTCAGTCCCTACAGTCAGTTTGCTTTCGCCACTCTCGGATGGACCGGGTCAAAGGTGTGTAGCTTCCTCACTTCCAAATGATCCAAAATGCACTGCTTTTTATTTCTTTTCTTTTTTTTTTTGTGTTTGGTTTTAGTTGAAAATCTGTTTGGTTTTTGATTGAAACTAACACTTTTAGGAGTCCTTTTTTAAGTACTTCCTTCAGTAATTTTCATAGTAGTCAGATCACAGATTATTGGTTGAAAAATAATGATAAAAAATATTTATATTTTCTACCCTATTTTTGATTTTGATCCAATGAAAAAATATATATATATATATTTATGAAAAAAATATAGTAAATAAATATTAGCATGAAATAACTTTTGATTTGATTGGTGTTTGATTGATTTGATAAATATTTTTCTATTCATGAAAAATAAAATATATATATATATATAATTGTATTTGTTTTTTAATATATATATATATATATATATATATATATATATATATATATATATATATATATTTTTTTTTTTTTTTTTGCAGTTTTAGTGGTTATTTTGTTTAGTCATTTTCATAGTCAGATCACTGGTTAGTGATGAAAAAAATCAAGCAAAAATTAGTTTGGTGAATATATGTAGATATGTTTTTTTTCTTAAAAAATTATACATTTACAATTGAATTGATTTTTTTTTAATGATTTGATGAAAATATTTTTTATTTATGGAAAATATACATAAAACATTAAATACTTTATGTGCGTGTGTATGTGTGTGTATTTTTCATAAATATAAAAATTCCCATTTTCATCAACTTTTGATATAATTGATTTTGTGTCATTTGATTTTAATTGATTTGATTAAAATGTTTTTCTGTTTATGAAAAAAATATATAATAATAAATATTTAGTTTTTTCCATAAATAGAAAAATATGTTCATGAGACAACTTTTGATTTATTTATACATTTTTGTAATGATTTATATTTTTTATATACATATTTTTTCTTTTTTATATTTTCATATACTGTATTTTCTGAAAGTGTACTTTTAATTTCCCTGTGTGCTGTTCACATTTTAGTTCAGTGTTTTCTGGCTCTCTTTATCAACATCTGTGTGTGTGATTGTCTAAACTGTGCCGTCACACCTGGCTTCATGCTGTGGCAGTCTTTTGAGGTCAGTTTCACTCACTCATGATGTGCTGTTTGTTCTGCAGCTGTTTGAGAGGGAGTTGAGACGGTGGGCGGGGCAAGAGAAGCACATGTCCTTGAGCAGTCACGCCCTCTACGACAGCAAACAGGTGAACTAAACTAAAAATACATCATACATTACATTACACAATATTTGTCTAACAGGATATATAAAACATCATTTGGCCTATATATAATATAATTTATAGGTTTTATATGTCATTATTAAACGTTTAATTGTAAAATCTTGCTAGAATAGCTACATTTACATCTCTCTCTGTAAAACTGTACAGAATCTGTATCTCAGAGCAAAGACGGAAGAGGAGATTTTTGCCTACCTGGGTCTGGAGTTTATTCCTCCATCTGAGCGAAATGCCTGAATCTGTCCATTTCCGATTATCACTACAAATGTGCCAGTGCTTCCTTCGCCGAGCCTTATATTTTAGCTCCTAGTTATGATCAGATCACGTTTCATATGTAAACGTTTATTGGACCTGATGGAAAAGAGACTGCAAACATCAGATGTCTGTTTTTTAGTCAGTAATTTTTCACCATATTCATATGCAGTTTCAGGTTCTAAAATGTGGTTCTTTGTAAATAATGTGTTACTTAGATGTTCATATTGTTTATTATTTGTCTCTTTGAAACTTGAACTTAAAATTAATCTTATTGTATACTTTTTAATTAAAGATGAATTTAATTAAAACTCAAAATATGTCTCTTTATATTTTTCTTATGATAGTGCTGACATAACTTGTCTTTGGATAAATGACCAAAGGTGGTTTCCATCCTGTCCATATACTGCACTGGCACATATTGGTTTTGACTTGTTCTTCATTTGCAGAGATGCCTTTTCCTTCATTTCTTATGGAGGCTCAAGGTTTTGTGAGAGAATATTTGATGCATATGTAGACGTTGTTGCATATATGCAGGATGTATTTGTGGTTAGATGATACATTATTGTAACGTCCTTTTTGTGCACCTGGTTCATTTTGACCCGCTTTTCCCAACCGCCTAACATCTATACATGCTCACTGCATATTTTAAATGTTTTTTCTTGATTTCTGGGGAAGAACAGACCACATAACTGAAGATAAAAAATCACAAAGCTGTTTGTTTTTTTCTGGGATTGCAGTCTACTTAGAACCTACTTAAAATAAGGACAATTTTCTAAAAATACTGCATTTCTTTATGATGTTAAGAACAATTACATAAAATTATATGTGAAACAGCTGTGAAACCTTAATAAATACACTATTTTTATAAATTAATCTCTTCCTTCTCTCAGTACTCAGTAGAAATGTTTATTTAAAAAAAAATACATAAAAATACATACTGTTTAAAAGTTTGGGGTCAGTAAATCTTTTTAAAGAAATTAATACTTTTATCCAGCAAGAATGCATTAAATTTTCAAAAGTGACAGTAAAAGCATTTACATATTACAAAAGAATTCTATTTCAAATGAATACTGTTTTTTGAACTTTTCATTCCTCCAAGAATTCTAAAACAAAAAAATTCAGTTTCCACAAAAATATAAAGCAGCACAACTGTTTTCAATACTCATAATAAGACATATTTCTTAAGCATCAATTGAGCATATTAGAATGATTTCTGAAACATCATGTGACACTGAAGACTGGAGTAACGATGCTGAAAATTCAGCTTTACATCACAGGAAATAAAATTACTTTTTATAGAAAACTACTATCTTAAATTATAATATTTCTGAATATTGATGTTTGTACTGTATTTTTGATCAAATAAATGCAGCCATGTTGAGCATATAGGAGACTTCTTTCAAAAACATTTAAAACCCTAAACTTTGGAACAGTATGTATATATTTCTATAAAACATACACTGATTGAAACTGAGATAGGAAATGTAGTTGTTTTAAAGCTAATGGCGGTGTAGTTGTAAGACTGTCTCCAGTATGTAAACAGACGTCTCTGTCTCTGCAGGAGATCTTTCAAGCTCTGTGTGTCTCCTTTCTTTCAGTGTTAACGACAGCACTGTTTATTTAGCCTTTACAAAAGAATCAACTGTGCTGTGATAGAATGAATCCCTGATTTTACAAGGAATTTGCATGCATTTATATACTATGGAGAAATGCGCATGTTACAGAAAAAGGTAAATAAGAAAAAGTTTACCTCAGCATATAGAGTATATTCAAATCAATCATTTGCTCATTTGAAAATGACAAATAACCACAAGTATTACTCGATTTATTATTTTTGACCTTTCATTTTATTCTTTCCCAATACAATTTTCCTGCTGCTACCACTTTTTTTCTTAAGTATGACACTTTTTAATACAATATCTGTATTTTATTTTATACCAGCATATTTATATATGTAATATTAAAATTAAAATACTTGTATATACAGGTCTTATGTCAATATCAGTTATCATAGTTAATTAAAACTAAAAACCATTAAAAACAAAAACATTCTTGTTACTTGAAAATAAATTATATGAAAAAATTACAAATAACAAAAACACATATTTAATGTTAGATTTTAAAGACATTTTAATTTGAATTAAAATTATATATTTTTTCAAAATATATAATATTTTTCATATAAAATGAGAATAACTTAATTTAATATCTAGATTTAATTTTAATTTTGTACCATGTATAACAGCGCATAGTATTGTGATTATATAGCATATTAAACGTAAAAGCAAAAACAAAAAACATTTTCATTAAATATACCAAACGTTAACTTGAAATAAATTAAAATATTAAAAAACGTAAACTTATTTTTATTTATAGTTAACTTGATGTGTTAAAATGTGTAAAACTGAGGTAAAAATATATATAAAACTATAAATATAAAAAACTAATAAAAATGACTAAAACAAATTTTTGTTACTTAAAAATAAAAAATATAAAAAAATTCAAATAAAATTAAATGCATTTTAGCTGGTTGCCAAAGAAGCATTTATCATTAAGTTTAACTTGATGCACTAAAATAACTAAAACTAAACCAGAAATAAAAATTAATAAAAACTATAAAGATATTAAAAAATAACAATAATAATGAATAAAAATGACAAAAACACAACAAAAAAATTTACGAAAATCAAAATGAAAACTCCTTGCTGTTACCACTTTTTTCCAAAGTATGAAACCTTTTAGACAAGGTAGTATAGTAATACCACAGTAAAAAGAAAGCAAAGAAACAAGTTTTGCATAAAATGGAAGTTTGAATTTAAAAAAATTAAATAGTATTTTAAAAAGTATTAAAAACACTCCAATAATCTTTTAAATGTTTTATTTACAACTGTGTACTATGTGCAGTATTCTTTATAAAAGCCTAGAGTACAGTGTAAATATTATGGTTCATGAATATGACAATCATTGAGTTGCATTACTATCTAAAATGGCCAATGTACCACAGTAAGTGGTGAGAAAGTACAAAAAATATTTTAAGTCTTCTCTCATAGTTTTTGTGATATTTTGTTTTGATATTCTGTCACAGAAGTCTATAAGACACTAATGGACGGTGTGAAACACTATATTGTTTTATCTCCAGTTTCAAATGGCACGTCTTCAGGTCTGACAGGACATAAACCGGCACGTCTCATTTTATCTACCTTTAAGTTGTATTTTACAGGGGGGATGAAACCGGCAGACACCTTCTGCTAACAACATAATTGACCTCTAAATGTCATTTTAACTTCAAAGGGCCCGTCTACGTTCACACCTCGCGTCAGCCTTTACATTACACTCTTAACAGGAAAAGGAAAGGCCCAAATGCAGCGCTCCCTCCTCCCTCGTCTTTATCCGCGAGGACGCTCCTTTCAGTCCAGGGTCCACCATCTGAAAGCATTCACAAACATGCTGATCTGGCCCCGGCTCCTCAATGATGAGCGTCGTAAGAGACAGGGTGGGTGGCTTTCGGCAGTTATGATCAATAGGGCTTAATGCCTCCTTCACACTTCAAGGTGTGAAACAAAAGTGCTCTGAATGGGCCGCTGGAGAGTCCCGGGACACCTCTGGCCTCGGCTCTGGAGACGGGGCTTTTCCGGCTTTTCCGTCCGGGCCGGTTCCTTGGGTCCTTCTTTGAGTTTGATTCCTCTGATTGGAGTCAGTGATGTGTTGCAATTAAATTGATGGGATTAACCGGATTAGTGACTTTCATGGACATTCCCTGCATAACAAACAAAAAACAGGAACACTAAGGAGTGGCCATATTAAAGTGATTAAACAGACATGCACAATCATAATTCAAGTGCTGATGCCAATTGACGCCTATATTGCAGAAATGTAGAAATAAACAATCTGTGCGCAGAAAAAACAATAGCAAGGTATTTAGGATTAACAAAAGTTCTCAACATTCTCAACAAATTTACAGTGTATTTGATTAGAATTTATGTAGGTTGTTAATCATTAAATTTAGCACATTTTTATTATATAATATATAATTGGTTGCAGGTCGTTTTGGCCTATGCAGTTGCAATATGCAATTTTAATGTTAGATTTTTAGGACATTTTAATTTTATTTTTAAGCATATATAATATATATTATAATATATAATAACATTTTGTATTTTAGGTTGTAAAATAATAATAATTTGATTTAAAATGAGAATAACAGTTAATTTAATATCTACGTTTTGTTTTATTTGACCAGAATATTGATATATACCAGCATATAGCTGTAACTAATTAGAAATGTTTTGTTGCTTGAAATAAAATAAGCATTAACTTAAAATAAAATATAAAAGGTAAACTTATTTTATTTTAGGAAGCTCGAAGTACTAAAATAACTAAAACTGAATTAAAAATGAATAACATACAGGTGCATCTCAATAAATTAGAATATCGTGGAAAAGTTCATTTATTTCAGTAATTCAACTCAAATTGTGAAACTCGTGTATTAAATAAATTCAATGCACACAGACTGAAGTAGTTTAAGTCTTTGGTTCTTTTAATTGTGATGATTTTGGCTCACATTTAACAAAAACCCATCAATTCACTATCTCAACAAATTAGAATATGGTGACATGCCAATCAGCTAATCAACTCAAAACACCTGCAAAGGTTTCCTGAGCCTTCAAAATGGTCTCTCAGTTTGGTTCACTAGGCTACACAATCATGGGGAAGACTGCTGATCTGACAGTTGTCCAGAAGACAATCATTGACACCCTTCACAAGGAGGGTAAGCCACAAACATTTATTGCCAAAGAAGCTGGCTGTTCACAGAGTGCTGTATCCAAGCATGTTAACAGAAAGTTGAGTGGAAGGAAAAAGTGTGGAAGAAAAAGATGCACAACCAACCGAGAGAACCGCAGCCTTATGAGGATCGTCAAGCAAAATCGATTCAAGAATTTGGGTGAACTTCACAAGGAATGGACTGAGGCTGGGGTCAAGGCATCAAGAGCCACCACACACAGACGTGTCAAGGAATTTGGCTACAGTTGTCGTATTCCTCTTGTTAAGCCACTCCTGAACCACAGACAACGTCAGAGGCGTCTTACCTGGGCTAAGGAGAAGAAGAACTGGACTGTTGTCCAGTGGTCCAAAGTCCTCTTTTCAGATGAGAGCAAGTTTTGTATTTCATTTGGAAACCAAGGTCCTAGAGTCTGGAGGAAGGGTGGAGAAGCTCATAGTCCAAATTGCTTGAAGTCCAGAGTTAAGTTTCCACAGTCTGTGATGATTTGGGGTGCAATGTCATCTGCTGGTGTTGGTCCATTGTGTTTTTTGAAAACCAAAGTCACTGCACCCGTTTACCAAGAAATTTTGGAGCACTGTCAAAGGGAGCTGAAGGCCACTGTCAAAGAAACCTGGGCTTCCATACCACCTCAGCAGTGCCACAAACTGATCACCTCCATGCCACGCCGAATTGAGGCGGTAATTAAAGCAAAAGGAGCCCCTACCAAGTATTGAGTACATATACAGTAAATTAACATACTTTCCAGAAGACCAACAATTCACTAAAAATGTTTTTTTTATTGGTCTTATGAAGTATTCTAATTTGTTGAGATGTGAGCCAAAATCATCACAATTAAAAGAACCAAAGACTTAAACTACTTCAGTCTGTGTGCACTGAATTTATTTAATACACGAGTTTCACAATTTGAGTTGAATTACTGAAATAAACAAACTTTTCCATGACATTCTAATTTATTGAGATGCACCTGTGTGTGTGTGTGTGTATATATATATATATATATATATATATATATATATATATATATATATATATATATATATATACACACACACACACACACACACACACATATATATATATATATATATAAATTTAATGTTAGATTTTAAAGACATTTGAATTAAAATTATATATATATATTTTTTCAAGATATATAGTAATATTTTATATAAAATGAGAACTTAATTTAATATCTGTATTTCATTATATTTTAATAATATTTTATATTTTAGGTTGTAAAGTAGTAATAATTTGATTTAAAATAAGAATAGCAGTTAATTTAATATCTACATTTTGTTTTATTTTACCAGCATATTGATATATACCAGCATATAGCTGTAACTAAAACTAAAACCATTAGAAATGTTTTCATTGCTTGAAATTAAATTTAAAAATAAAATAAAATATAAAACTTAAACTTACTTTAAAAACTTAAAAATTTAATGTCAGATTTTAAAAACTTTTTAATTTGAATTAAAATTATATATATTTTTCAAGATATATATAATAATATTTTTTATATAAAATGAGAATAACATATTTAATTATATTTTATACTACACTATTGATATATACCAGTATTGTGATTATATAGCATTCTAAAACTAAAAGCAAAAAACATTTTCATAAAATATAAGAAACGTTAACTTGAAATGAAATAAAATAAAATATTTAAAAAACATAAACTTATTTTTTAGTTAATTTGATGCATTAAATAAAACATAAAAATAGTAAAAAATAGAAAAAATATATTAAAAATGAATCACAATGTTAATGTTAGATTTTAAGGACATTTTAATTAAAGTTATATATTTATATATTTATAGTTATATATTTAATATTTACACTGAATATTATCTTATATTTTATATATTTACTATATATTTACAAAACTTGTTATAGTTGTTTGAAATAAAGTAAACATTAACTTAAAATAAAATATAAGTAAACTTGTTTTAGGTAACTTGATGTACTAAAATAAACTAAAATAATAAAAATATATATAAATATTTTTAAAAAATAATAAATGAAAAAATCACTAGAACTTTCACTAAAATTAAAATGAAAACAGAAAATATAATATAAACAATATAAATATATAAATGATTATTTCAGTATCAGCATGTTGTAGGGCCTCACTATAAGGTTAAGCCCATCTAGAAATGTTGATGTAGTGTTTATTTTGTGATGGTGTGATGCTGGCTTTGCTCAGCTGGTTGTGTGTGTTCAGCCTCAGGCCCCTGCAGCGCTAAGAGAGAGACAATACATGAGCAGTCATTACAGAGCAGCAAACAGCCCTATTAGAGATGAAAGGGGCTCAATGAGGACAATCAAAGGCCCTCACTGCTGGGGGCCATTACTCGGAGAGACTGCCGTCTGTAACAGCGCTTCAGGATCAACTCACTGACGGACACCTCAGACCCGGCAGTATCACACTAATGGAGCCAGATATGCTTAACTGCACTCATCATCACAAATAAAAGAGAACAAAATACTGAGCATCTGTTCTTAATGATCAAAACATTTTCATCAATAAAAATAAGTTTCTGCTTCCAAAATCTAATTTATAAATAGGTGAATAAATATTAGTTTTAATATTAGTTTCAATTAGCTTTTAATTGTTTAAAAATAGCAATACAGATGATTTTAGATTTTAGCAACCTCCCTTATACATCATTTAAATTTCTTTGAAACTAATGCAAAACTAATCAAATATAAAATAAAGCAGTGTTTCTTGACTTTTATTTATTTATTTGTTTGTTTATCATTGGTTTGTCATTGTTTACAAATATAAAATACATACATTGCTAACTTTTAAACAATTAGAAGCCTATAAATAACAAAATAAATAAATAAATAACATGCTTTATTTTATGTCTGATTAGTTTTGTATTAAACAAACTGAAATATTTTATTAAGAGGGGATGGACTGCTGAAGTTATCTGCATTGCTAAATGTATATTGTAAACAATTAAAATTCTCTAAATTAAAAATAAATAACAGCCAATAAACTTTATTTGATTAGTTTTGCATTAGTTTAAATGATTTATATTGATATTTTTAAACAATGAAAAACCTCTACATAAATAATGAATAAATAACAGTAAAAGACATTGCTTTATTTTATAACTGATTAGTGTTGCATTAGTTTTAAATCAATTTAAATGATTATTAAGGGAGGTTGCACTGCTAAAATCATCTATATTGCTATTTTTAAACAATTAAAAGCCTCTAAATAAATACATGAATGAATAAATAATAGTTAATAAAAAAACTGATTCATTTTATATTTTATTAGTTTTGCATTAGTTTTTAAGAACATTACTTTTCGTTTTTAGTATAAGACGGACTTCTGAAATCATCTGTTGCTATTATTAAATAATTAAAAGCCTCTAAATTAATTAAAAATAGTTTAAATAAAAATAAATTATAGTCAATAAAGACTTATTTTGTATCATTAGTTTTAAAGAAATTTCAGTTTTATTAAGAGAGGATAGACCGCTGAAATCATCTACATTGCTATCTTTTAAACAATTAAAAGCAAGCAAGCAAACAAACAAATAAATAAATAAAATTGTAACACTATGTGATACGTAACCTTAAAAAAAATATTTAAAAAAAATCTTCATTTGCAGCATCATGCAACTCAAACTCTTTAAAAAATGTTTGCACAAAGAAAACATTTTTTAAAGAGTTTCTTCTTATGAAGAACAATTAATTTGGCTGTAAAGGGTTTTTCAAATGCTGTATGGTTCTTTGGAGACTAAAAAAGTTCTTGCAGTTACATTATATGTTCCTCAAATGAGTGTTTTGGATTCTGGGTTCTTTAAAACTACAGTTATATTGATGATTTTCTAAAAAACAAAACATCTATAAGTCCGTATGCTGCTATCAGCTCAGGAACATTATTACAGAAGAGTTTCTCACTGTAATCTGTGCTTTAATGATAGTGTTAGTGAGATGAGAAGTGGACTTGCCGTCTCCAACCCCTCCCGTCTGTCATCCATAAAAACAGGCTCCTGTCTGTACTGCAGCCTGATTCTTCTCCGCTGACACGCACATCAAAGTCAGGCCCCGGTTTATCACATATCAGGGCCCGGGGACAGCGGAAACGAGACGGGGACGGTCCCCTAACACTGAGCCTTACTGGAATATAGAAACCTACAATGCAATTACAGACAGATCAGTGACAGATAAGTGAGGAATGAGATCAGACCGATAGAAATGAAGATATGATGAGAGAGTGTAAACAAATTAACTGCTCTTTGAACCTTTAAATGGGCTGAAGAGGGGAGAATATATACAGATTCAGCTGTCTGAATGGTTTTACTCTCATTACTTGGTCGTTTGAGAAGATGAATGAACAAATTATATAATCTCTCAATTATTTTTACATGATTAATGCTTAAATGATTAAAAGTTATTGAAAAGGAGTTACTTCATTCATTTTTTTTGTCTTAAAATAAATAATTGTATAATAATAATAACAATTTGACAGTATAAAATACTGAAAATGGCTATTTTCAAAAACACATAAAAATATAAATTATATATATATATATATATATATATATATATATATATATATATATATATATATATATATATATATATAAATTCTAAAATTATTTATATTTAAATATAATTCTAGAAAAATATTTTCTTATACTGTAGTGCATGATATTGACTATTTTTTATTGGAGGGGGGGGGGGGGGGGGGGGGGGTTGATATTCCTCATATCTAATATAGTTGTGTGCTCACCATTAAAAGTCCATTAAAGACCATTAAAATTTTTTATATCTATTAAAAAACACTATTTAGTCATTTTTTAATTTTCTTAATTTAGTGTACGAGCAAAAAAAATATAAAATTAATTAGCAACCAAGCAACCAACCCAAGAACTAAACAAAAAAATCAAAGAGTCAGCAAGAAACTATCCAACACAAACAAACAAACAAACAATAAATAAATAAAGGACATTATCATTTTTAAAAATATTTATTAAAAATAATATGTACAATTTTTTAAAATGAGTGTATAAACATAAAATAAATAAATAAACAAACAAACAAGCAATCAACCCAAGAACCAAACAAACAAATAAATAAATAGCAAGAAATGATTCAAATAAATAAATAAATAAATATTATTTTTTGTAATTTTTAAAATGTGTACTAAAAAAAAATAAATAAATAAATACATAAGCAAACAAACAACCAACCAACCCCAGAACCAAACAAATAAAAAATATCAAGCAAGCAAAACTATCAGACACAACGAACATACATACATACATACATACATACATACATACATAAATAAATAAATATAGATGTATGTATATATATATATATATATATATATATACATACATATACATATATCTATATTTATTTATTTATGTATGTATGTATGTATGTATGTATGTTCGTTGTGTCTGATAGTTTTGCTTGCTTGGTATTTTTTATTTGTTTGGTTCTGGGGTTGGTTGGTTGTTATATATTATATATATATATATATAAGATGACTTTAACACATTTTCCAGGATGTAGTTTACAGGTGATAAATCTTCTAGTGAACCTCTGTATGTGTAAATCTCCTCCCTTGGCGCCGTCTTTCTGTTTTGTTTTCTTCAGTGCGCCCAAAAGGGATCAAACCCTTCAGATCCTTTAGAAACAATAATGGGACAATCTGAGGCTGTTTTATTTGCTCGTCTGATAATCAAAAGTGTCTGGCAGGCTTTGAAATCACGTATTCTTCAATAGTGGGCCTGATCAAGTTAATCTCAAGCAAGCTGCTGATAAACCAGATCAGCTATGCATAATGATCCCGTTTGGGGGGGCCAACAGATCCAAGGGCCGGCAGTTATCTCTGTCAGTAGTTGGGTCTCTGCAGACTACTGTCTCCATACTCGTGTAGTGTTTCTAAAACAGCCCATTAACCTCTACCTGCCACTTCAAAAGAGCCGCCTGCTTTGATACCAATACTCGCTGAAAAGGGCATAAACAAGAGCTGAATTACCCACATTTGCAGCCACTCACAGGAACATTAAGTGTCTATGAGAGAGACAGAACGTTTGTGTTTGTGAGAGAGACGTTTTCATAAAAGGACACAACTGCAGTTTTGCTCTATTGGAATCAGAGAAACTGACAGGCAAACAAACAATAAATAAACAAACTGGTTTTTCATAAATAAAAATAGTTTAACAATAATATTTATTTTAAAGACACTATGAAAAAAAGACCATGAAACATTTATGTTTGATTTTCTGTATTGGAATCAGTAAAAGTAACTTTGAATAGAATAGAATAAAATTCTCATTTGACATTGTTTGAGATTCATTTTGTTGTGCTGCAACTGACTCTTATTAAAGAAATAAAAAAAATTAATAAATTGAAGATATTAGGATAAAGGACTATAATTTTTTTTAAAACATTTAATTTTGCTGAAATAAATAAAAAATAAATATTTATGTGACACTATGAAATGTTTGAGCTTCATTTTGTTGTGCCGCAACTGACTCTTATTAAAGAAACAAAAATAAAAAGATTAAATAAAAAATTCTAAACAGATTATAATAAAGGACTATAAAAAATCTGAAAACGTTATTTTATTTTGCTGAAATGGAATAAAAAGGAATAAATAAATAATTTCCTCCTTTTACACTATTAAATGTTGGAGCTTCATTTTCTAGTGCTGGAACTGTAAATAAATAAATAAAATCCTTTTCTCATTTTACACTGAAATATTTGAGCTTCATTTTGTGGTGCTGGAACTATAAATAAATGAATGAATAAATCAATGAACGAAAAAATAAATGAATGAATGAAGGAATGAATGAATCCTTTTGTTTTACATGACCATTTCTATTTTTCTGATTAGGGACTAAAAAAATTGTTTTATTTTATAGTGAATACATACATACATACATACTTACAAATAGTTATGGATGTCATTTTTCAAGTTGTAGTTTTATGTTACCATTTCTGTTCTAAAGAAATTTGGTGATAAAAGGACTATAAAAAAGATAGAATTTTTTTTTTATTTTGCAAAAAGAAAGAAAGAAAGAAAGAAAGAAAGAAAGAAAGAGAAAAAGAAAAAGAAAGAAAGAGAAAAAAGAGAAGTTTTTAAGTTTTAAAGAGGATTTGTGCTCTGTGGATATTATGCAATGACGCTGATGAATAACTAAAACTATTTAACTTTTGGGATTACCAAACATTGCTGTTGATTATGAATTCCAAGCCTCTGTTTTTAACCTTGAACTTCCTCCATCACACTGTTCTAACGTGAACATATGAAATCACACACACACATGCACACCTCAGAGAGGAGACAGGATCAGAGATGGTTTTAGGGAGGGGATTACATCTCCAGACTTACTGGTGCCAGGAGTTAATGGGTTCACTCAAGGCCGATTGAGACGTCTTCATTACCACACTTGTGAAAACTGAAGGAGTGGAGATCAGGACTTTTCCTTTGATCCGGGGCGAAGTGAATTGTAAATGAGCTGGGATTAGCCCTATAAATACTTCAGCCCCATACTGGAGGTGTTGATCAGTGAACCCAAAGCCACGCTTATCAGAACACAAACACACATCTGACTCACTCAGTCACAGGACTTCAGCTGGAAGAACTGCACTGTTTCATATCGGATATCTGTCTTTCTTTGCTGGATTTGGACACAGTTGCTTTTCCAAGATGAAGGGGCATTTTTCCATCGAGTGGCTTTCTCAAAGCAGCCAGGCCTTAGCGTCCACACTTCCCTCGAACTCTTGGGTCTCTCCCGGCCAGGACGTCCCGAGCACCTCTGGTACTGCATCTGAGAGCCTTCCTGGCTTCTACAGCAGATGGAGACCGGAAAACATGGAGAAACAGGAGAAATGTATGGAGCCAGCACAGATGTGTACATCTACGCAAGAGACAGAGTCCAGTGACAACAATATCATGCAGCAACACACTCACGGTAAGAAACTGATCTGTTTAATCCATGTTTACATTGTTGAATCATTTTTATGCATTTTTTTTTAATGGTTTAATGTAAAATACTAATCTAAAAATACTGATATTTTATTTTATTTTTAATTTAATTACCAGTAAAATAGTCTAAATAATTCTTTAACATAGTAACAATAAAGATAAAGTACAGAAGTGAAGCTTTTCCAACACTGGAATAAATTAAATTAAATAAAAAAGTATTAAAAAAGATTATTATAAATTAGAAAACAGTTATTATAAATTTTAAATAATGATTTCATGTAAAATACAGAAAAATACTAGTGTTTTTTATTTATTTATTTAAGAGTAAAGTATAAAGCTTTGCCAACACAGGAATAAATTACATTTCAAATATATTAAAATAGAAAGGTTGTTTTACATTTTAAATCATTTAATGTAAAATATGTATCTAAAATACTATTGTTATTATTTTTAATTTGATTAGTATTAAAAATAGTCTAAATAATAAAAAATAAATATTCTTTAACATAACTATAATTAAAAGTACTATTAAAATACTGTTAAAATAATAAATAAAAACTAAAATACTTATATTATATTAAAATAACAAACTAATTAATTATTTTGAATATAACTCCATGTCATGTAGTTTGTATTAGGATACCAAATTTAAAATATAATGCTTATAGGAAATTTACAGTTTCCATGGGATCTACTTTAATTTACTTTTGTTGTATTTTTCCTATATTTACTTATTTTCAGTTGAACATTTTCCATTTAAATGCAAACTTACCAAAAAAAAAAAAAAATACAAATTTTTGCTCTATTATGTAGGCCTAGTTTTTTAGTTTGTTTGTTTGTTTGTTTGTTTGGTTTTTGTTTCCTGACTTCATATTTGAATCTTTGTATTCATTTTTCTTTGTTTTCTCATAGCATCAGAGCCAGTTTTCAGCAGCAGCGCGGAGGAGGAGGAGACGTCAGGGTATGAGAGCGAGGGCGGCCCTTCTCTCTCACCTGGGGCCCCTAAAGAACCGGCGCCCTCAGTATCTCCCTCTACCGGCCGCAGACCCCGAACTGCGTTCACTGCCGAGCAGATCAACAGTCTGGAGAGGGCCTTCAAGAGAAACGCTTATCTCGGAGCCCAGGACAAAGCTGAGCTCTGCAAAACACTCAATCTGTCTGATAAACAGGTATGAGGTCGATTTATTGTTTTTATTATTACTATTATTTTATTACTATTATTTTAAATAGTTTTTAATATTGTGATTTAAAACGACTGTATGTTAAGTTTTTTTGTATCTTGAAATAGTGAAGCACAGCTTTGTGAAGCTTCGAAACTTTTGCGAATCATTTGTTTGATCCAGCGATTCGGAGCACGTATCAAACTGCCAAAGTCACGTGATTTCAGCGAACGAGGCTTCGTTACGTCATAGCGTTTCGAAATTTGTTGTATTATAAATTTGTAGACATTTTTGTTAAAATGTTTGAATAAAAAAAAAAAGGAGAGTAGTAATTAATCTCTTATTGGACTGTTTAGCCAAGCCGTCTCCAGAAAACAAACAAAACAATTAATAAAAATCACATATTAAACAGACACGGCATATTTAATGGTATTTGATGATTTGTTAATTGCATTTCATATATTATACTTAAATCAAACATTAGCATTGGGTTGTTAAAAGGTGTTTTTATGCATGTTTGGTCTGAGTTTTTGTCGCATTTACACAGTTTTGACCAGCAGGCGCCAGTAATGTGCTGTGATTCGAGCGCTTCGAAATAGTGAATCTTTTTGCGAAGTGATTGGTTCGATTGATTAAAAGATTCGAATAGGTTCGTTTCTCCAATCGCTACCTTTAAAAATCAGCTTCAGGATGGTACACTGACTTCTAAGGCGGCGAATGTCTTCTGTTTCTTTCCCAAACGTCTGTTCTAGCAGCATGTAAGTTTTGTTAGTGACGAAATTTCGTGAAAAGGCCGGATTGCTTTACACAACAACAAATGCAAGCGTACAGCTGTCCACTGTAATTCCACTCTTTTAACTGTAGGGGGCTCAAAAATAGTCGCAAAAATAGTTTTTTTTTTCCCTAAGTTTTTCATTCTAATAATTTTTCTAATAGTAATTTAACTTTGTTTATGTATTCAGTGTTAACTTACCCTATGTTTCTCTCTATCAGATCAGAAACTGGTTCCAGAACCGACGCATGAAGCTGAAACGGACCGTTCAGGACAGTCTGGCTCATGCCTGCCAGGCCAAAGTGGCCTCGCATATGATGCATTACTCCGATCTGCACAGTTTCCGTGCCGCTCCGTATCCCAGCTACTACTCAGCGGTCCAGGAGAGCCCAGCACCTTACGGCCCGGGACTCCACTACAGTCCTGCTGCAGCCGGAGGCCTGCCGACCCTGCCTGTGGAGGCCCTGTATCAGTACAGCACCCTACAGAGCCTTCCTGTCCATCCTAGCAACCCCTCCATGATGTGCCCATATCAGCCCTATCACTCACAGTACTACAACACACAGTGAAAGGAGAGACCACCAACAAAACATTCATTTCTGCCTGTTAAGCCTTGGGCTTTGTTTACATCTTTGCATTTGTGAATACAGGGTGAAGTGCAATAACAAATGTGATCTTTTTTATC
Source organism: Spinibarbus caldwelli (assembly GCA_039654775.1). Taxonomy (NCBI): domain Eukaryota; kingdom Metazoa; phylum Chordata; class Actinopteri; order Cypriniformes; family Cyprinidae; genus Spinibarbus; species Spinibarbus caldwelli. Next base: position 4,539,481 of record CM077267.1, read on the forward strand.
GTTTGATGAATTATTTAAATATGTTTGTAAATCTTGAGAAAGTTCTATTTCGTTCATGTCTATGTGTACAAGAGGAGTGAATAAATAAATCATTTTCTATTTGACTATGCCGAAGTGTGAAGTGCTTTATTGCTACGGTAATAAATATGAATACTTTTATTCATCAAAGATGGATTAAACTGATCAAAAGTTACGGTAAAGACTATAATGCTGTACAAGATTTCTGTTGCAAATAATTGCTGTTCATTTGAAATTTCTATTCATTAAACTTTTCAACATAAGAAAGAAATAAGATGATAATAAATGTTTCTTAATGCAACAAATCAGCATATTAGAATAATTTCTGAAGGATCATGTGACACTGAAGACTGGAGTAACGATGTTGAAAATTCAGCTTTGCATTACAGGAATAAATTATACTTAAATTATATTCACACCGGTATTTTGAGACTGCAATAATATTTCAAATTATTGCTATTTTTACTGTAATTGTGATCAAATAGATGCAGCGTTTTACTTTTTCAAAAACATTAAAAAGTCTTACCGCCCCCAAACTACGAGGAGACAAAGACAAATAAACAGTACTGTACTTTAGTATCATTTTGTGGATTTTGTACAAATATACTGACCTAAAACTGAACACTTTTAATCTGTTACATTTTCAGCATGCTACCATCTATTGTTATTTAAGAAACATTCAGTTACAGGGTTTCTGCAGGTTTTATGAAGGTATATTTAAGACTTTCTTAAGATCAACTAAAGAAAAGGAATAAACTGAAAAGAACACAATTTGTCAATATGTTCTCTAAATGTAAATGTCTAGGGAGAACAAAACGAGCTGCATTAGCAACATTTTGTTTGAAAATACAACTTCCAACATATCTCCTCTACTTCTTAAATCATTTTACAAAAACAAATAGCTTATGATTCAAATACCTCGGCTTGCAGCCACTAGAATATAGAAATGCATTTTACTGTAACTTCTGATCACATTGCAAAAATGTTCATCAGTACTTTTTTTCCTGTGCAAATGTCTAAAGATTCTTAAATGATGCATTTATCTGTGATGCAAAATGACATAGGTCCTATTTCCTAAGAAATTGATCCAAATGAAGTGAGTTTGTGATAAAAAACAAATAAGCATAATGTTTAATTTCTCAGGAAACAAGATGTCATATCTTCATTTTATATCTAAAATGTATTTTGATGTAAAAGATGTTTAGATATTTGTACTGGACAACTAGAGAAAGATATTCTGTTTTTGTAGTGTATGCAACATTTAATTTCATGACTTTGAATTTAAGACTTTCTGCTTAAGACGGTTTCATTTGAAGAAGGGCAAATAAATCAATATGGCCACAGCTATTTGTTAAAGAAACATTTAGTTAATTATCAACTATAACCAAATGTAAAACAACTAAAAAAAATCATCTGCTGATAAAGTTGGAAAGAAAAAAAGTTGCTTTAATACTTTGACCCAAGTGTTTAAATCTGTATATTTCTGACTAATGGTTCGGCACATTTTCAAGTATAATTTCTATGCTCGTTTATTTCGATACATACATAAAATGGCAATGTAGCTAGGAAAATGTTTATATACATTTTATTCACATAATTCCTTATGTCCGATCCAAGAATGACTATCAGGATTCATGTCAATAGATTTCCTGCAGCATTTAGCAGAGCATAAAGCTAATATGAGGAGTTTCTAGGCAATACGTGTCAAATGAAAATCACAAAAAAGCAAAAACACATATAAAAAAAAAAAAAAAAAAAAAAAAAAAAACCACTTTTAATGTATAAAACAGATTTTAAAAAGTCAATAATGAAACCCAAACCTCACAAAACCCAGAACCTGTTCCTTAACCCAACTAAACACAAAAACCATGATTACATTTCCTTACCCCACAACACTTAACACCTCCCTCCCCCATTAATTATAATGAATACAGTACGTCAAACTCTAAACATTGTTATGTTAAACTACGCTTACCAAACATAACCAAACAAATGGGGAAACGTAACAAAAGCAACTGCTCTCTCAATGCTGATTGCCGTTTTCTATACAAAAACAGAATCGAATGTCAATGCATCTTATACGGTTTTCTGCTGGCCCTTCTTTCCAATCAGTGACTTGTGGATGTGTGGAATCACACCTGTAGGGAAAGACACAAAGAAATGCCATTAAAATAATATCAGCCCTAAAAATATACTTTTACAGCATCAAAGTAACATTTTTAACATACTACACTTCAGGAGTTGAAAGAAACTCACCTCCGCCAGCAATAGTAGCTTTGATAAGCGAGTCCAACTCCTCATCACCACGGATGGCCAGCTGTAAATGCCTTGGAGTGATACGCTTCACCTTCAGATCTTTGGAGGCATTACCAGCCAACTCCAAAACCTGCGAATATGATGAGCAATGGGTTTGAATGAGGTTGCATTTGCTTTATAGATGATTCACAGTAAGAGAAATCACAGCCAGCCAACAATCTGCCACTATGACATCCAACAGGCTTGTTTAACAAACCAAGCCAAAATAAAATCATTACCTCAGCAGTCAGGTACTCCAAGATAGCAGCGCTGTACACCGCAGCTGTAGCTCCAACACGACCATGGCTGGTAGTTCGGGTCTTCAGGTGCCTGTGGATACGACCTACAGGAAACTGAAACATAAAAAACAATCAAACGCTCAATATCACTCAGTTACATTCAACAGTAGTTCATTTTTTCTTATCTGGCAGAGGAATATGTACCTGCAGACCAGCTCTTTGTGATCTGGAGACTGCTTTCGTCTTGGCTTTTCCACTGTCCTTTCCAGCTTTTCCTCCTGCCTGCAGAAGCACAACAAAAAGGACTCATTTAAAAGCCTCTTTTTTTCCCCAATTCAAATTTAAAAAAAAAAAAAAAAAAAAAAAAAAAGATGGAAACCTCTGGTGAACCTATACAAGTCATACACTGAAAAAAGGTGGTGAAACACTTTTTTTACTGTGAAATTGCTTGTATATTTAACAAATAATTACCAAAAAAAAAAAACCTCCAGTAATGTTCATTTACAACATCGACAAATCTTTTAAATAATGAAATATATTAAAAAACGCCCAAAAATGACTTGTTTCACGATTCCTTTATATTCTTAGTATTTAAACAAAAGTGCAAACAAACAAAAGTAAATTCAGAGCTCATTTGTTGTTGTTTTTTAGCGTGTCCAAACAACAACCAAATTTCTTCGACGAGAGTTCGGCTCTTATTTATAACCATTACGTTACCTCTACTCTATAAATCTGAAATATTGCCATATCCCACCAGCCCTGCATTCTAATTATTAAACACACACATGCATTTTCTGGCTTTTTGATTCGTTTTGTAAAATAATGCACCAAATTTACTTTAATCCACGGTCGGCGCTCTTTTCCCAAAACACTGCAAACTCACAAACACCGCGAGCTTATTAAAAGCCATCACGTGCTCAGAATTAAAGCACGGCACATTTACAATTTATACAAAACACAACCGTCCGAGCTAGCCTATATTTTAGTAATTAGACAACAAAAACTTGCTTTACCATATCGTCAGATGAGCTGCTTCTCTTTTCGCACGAAACGGAGGGAAAACACAATGATGCCCACTTCAGCGTTAGCGCGGTTCGTTCCAGGGTAATAACCAATCAGCGAGCTACGTCTTGGTTTGAAACGTCGGTTTCGTCCAATCACAGAGCTTTTCTATATGTGGGTGGGTTTTTTTTGTTCTCTTTTTTTTTTTCTTAGGCCACCAGCTCACTAGTCTTGTGCGCATGCGTGCCGCCGTCATCATTCATTACAAAAAATGAAGTATTTTTTTTTTAATTGTGATGTGATTGGGAATGTTTCGATCACAATAAAATCAATAGAATAATAACTGCCGTGTTATAGTGTATTCTATTGTTCCATTGTAAAAGCTACCATGCATTACAATTAAAATGTGCCATTTAGCACGTTTTGTCAGTTTACGTCTGGTTCTGTTCAGCTTCCTCTTTACAACATCTCTAAAACTGAAGTTGTAAAAGTGCCCTCGTGAGTCCCTTTAATCTTTGTATGCTTATCTCTGTTGATAACGATGAGATGACCTTAGCTATAAGACAAACTGGAAAACTGAGGAAGCACCATTTTAATGTGTTTTCTTATTTCTACTTTTAATGTGCATATCATGGAATGGCTGCTCTTTTTCATACTATTTCAGTTCATATTTGTTTTGTGTTGTGGGGATTTGTCTTAAAACTGTTAAATGCTCATAAAAGCGCGTTTCTTTTACCTGGCCACGTTTAAAAATAATAATTTTGCCTCCTTACCTCAACTATGTGCGCATGCGCGATGCGTTTACCGCCTTTTCGGTGTCTGAAGATTGACCCTCGTCCACAAATGAATGAATTACCACAACAATAACGAGAAACGTAAGTAAAACAAAAGTACAGCATTAAAACATGATTAACATATGATTAAAAGCCTATGTCACTCAATTAAAATATGATTACCAGCCGTTGTTACGAAAATAACACCCGAAAGTGACAATATTCACCCACTCTCACCTATCCAAACGTAATTATTGGCTTAATTTTGTAGCTGTGTTAGGTTAAAAGTGATTAATTTAGGCAATTTTTCTATTTTCTCACGTTTTTGGCCAGCCAGTGATGTTTTACTTCACTTTGTAGGCAGGTTAGATTTTACTTCCTTATTTGGTAAGATAGGCTATCTTGTTATTTTGGCCTGAAATAGCGTTACCTGTTTATTTACTTTTTGAAAATTTGCTGATAATAATTAAAAATAATAAACATGTTAATCTTGAAGTAATAAAGTGTTGTGCTGGCACAGGAGGGTCTTTTTGATCTATCTCTTTTCTTTTTATTTGTTGACAGTGGAGGGCGTAATAGTCCACATTTATTGTTTTCCGTCTTGATTTATTATTTTACAGTGTGGTACAGTTACAGTAGGCTATACATTAATAAAATTATTTAATTAAATGAAAGGGATTCAATTGTGGTTTTCTGTCATAAAATCAAAAGCAAAAAATACACCAAAAAATCCATATAAGTAAACAGTTTCTGCATTCTTTTGTGTGTGAATTATGATGTCTATCAATTTTTATGTATGTGATTATTATTATTATTTTTTTACATTCTGTATATTATTGTTTACATGAAGGTTTCCTTAAAATATAAGTCAGAAGTCAGAACTCTTATTGCCAATATGTTTGCACATACAAGGAATTTGTTTTGGTGTCACGAGCTTCCAATACACAGAGACAACAACACAGATAATAAAAAAAAAATAAGATGTGAATAAAATACACATATGTATGTGTGTATATATATATATTCTACATACATATATATATATATATATATATATATAGAGATAGATAGATCAATAGATAGATAGATATAGATATATATATATACAGATGTAGAATAAGCATGTAAGATGTAGAATAAAGATGTAATAGTCAAAAAAGTTAACTATGTATAGACTATGCATCCTTGGATCTGTTCTTAATTTCTAGGCTGTTAGAAATTGACAGACTCTATGTGAAATGTATAAGACATCCAGGGGCAGACATTAGCAGAAATTTGTATGATTTTGATAATAATAATAAAAGAAAATCTGCACTAAAGTTTTACAGTGATTTTGGTGCACAGATGTGCAAACAGAAGCAGTGAATATGGCATGAGGTTTTCTGTAATTATGAAGTTTGAGGTAGATACTTCTGTTAATTTCTCTTAGTTGATTCAAGACATGGATGAGCAATAGGTGAATAATTAAGTTAATTATTTTTTAAACTTAAACTTAGTAATAGAGATATCAATGAAATATGTTTTGCTCATCTAGTGATTTCAGTTAATTAATTGTATAGCCTAATACTATAATTATGCTATATTATTATAATTAATTCTCAGTTTCACAGTTTTTTCATTGTAATGACAATAGGATCTGTGTTGGACAAAGCAATAGCCTAATTAAAACAATTTGCAATCATTTGTACAAAAAAAGTCTTATTCAACCAGTTACATAGTGTTTACGTGTGTATCGCTTTCTACAATTAAAGGGTGATAATTATTAATGTGCGTGCTTTTATAATCACTTTCACATTGACCTAAAGCCCGACCTCACTTTTGACGTCATCCCTCACATAAATGCGGAAGGTCAGCGTTTACGTCACAGCTCATAATTCAAAAGTGGGAAAACTGCTGATCCTAGGTCAGATTTTAAAATAAAATACGCAGAAATGTGTGCATATAAATGCTGCATAAAACTGTTATGCAAAGTATTGTTGACAATTTAGTAGCATCGTATAGTATGGATTTTAGATAGAATTTCATAACATTTAAAGTATTCTTTTTAAAATAAAAATACTTATATAAATAAGTGTTTAAAAAGATGAAATGCATTTGTTAATTTTGCATTTATTTCTGACATTCACTATACAATAGTCAAATACTGTCTTGTTCATTTCACTCTATTTTATATTGTTATTATATTAAAATCAAATGCACGTCACATTTGTATCGATTTTCTTTTCTGTCACTTTTATTGCATTGTTGCGCTGGCAATACAAAGCAGCCAAGTAGCTAATTTGATGTATAAATGATGATTTAAAAAATAATGCTAATGTTTAGGCTACTAGTTCTCCTTCAAAGCCTGAGCTGAGCTCCAGAAGGACAGGAAATGCCTGCACAGGAGCAGGAAATGTCTCTAACCAATGGAGCCCGAGCGCACCTCCCTCGCGCTCCGAATGACAAGCGCGCAGACCTATTGGTGACCCCGCGAATGCGCTCGCCTGTTATTGGCAGATGTGAGGCCAATGCTGTGGTGCTGAGAGCCGTGCGTGCTGGAGCAGGGCAGAGAGGAGTGTTTCTCTGAGGGAGAAGTTGGCTGGAGGTGCTGAAGATGGCGGATGGAGACAGCGGGAGTGAGCGCGGGGGCCTCCAGCACTTCCAGCGGGAGCAGGAGACCCAGGAGCTGGCGTCCAAGCGCCTGGACATCCAGAACAAGCGCTTCTACCTGGATGTCAAGCAGAACGCGAAGGGCCGCTTCATTAAGATAGCAGAGGTGGGGGCTGGGGGCTCCAAGAGCCGCCTGACTCTTTCCATGTCCGTGGCGGCCGAGTTCCGCGACTACTTCGGGGATTTCATCGAGCACTACGCCCAGCTGGGGCCGAGCAGCCCGGAGCAGATCGCGCAGTCGTCGGGCGGCGAAGACGGAGGCCCGCGGCGGGCGCTGAAGAGCGAGTTCTTGGTGCGCGAAAACCGCAAATACTACCTCGACTTAAAGGAGAACCAGCGCGGGAGGTTCCTGCGCATCCGCCAGACCGTCAACCGAGGTCCCGGCTTCGGCGTCGGCGGAGGGGGCGGCCCCGGGGGCGGCGTGCAGGCCGGTCAGACCATCGCGCTGCCGGCGCAGGGCTTGATCGAGTTCCGAGACGCGCTCGCCAAGCTCATCGACGACTACGGCGGGGAGGACGAGGAGCTCAGCGGGGGGTCCGGGGCCGCGGGGGGCTACGGCGAGCTCCCCGAGGGCACCTCCATCATGGTGGACTCCAAGAGGTTCTTCTTCGACGTCGGCTCCAACAAATACGGCGTGTTCCTGAGGGTCAGCGAGGTCAAGCCCAGTTACAGGAACTCCATCACCATCCCCTTCAAGGCCTGGGGGAAGTTCGGAGGAGCCTTCTGCCGCTACGCCGAGGAGATGAAGGAGATCCAGGAGCGACACCGGGACAAGATGTACGAGAGGAGAGAGGAGTCCGAGGGCGAGGACGTGGACGACGACTGACCCCAGGAGATGTGTGAAACAATAAGTGCATGAACTGAACTCAAATAGCCTACTAAAATATTCATCGGACAGAAAAATAGATCTGTGAAGTTTCTATGTGGTGAGGGTTTGGGGAGGGGGGTCGTCCAAGTTTGAAGCCATGGGGCGAAGGATGTGTCGTGGGGTTTGATTTACTCCTGATGCTGCCCTGTCCTGTGAAACCAGCAAGTTTAATTGTCTTAGCTAACAATTAAACCTTTGTTACATCAACACCAAGGCTGCTGAATTTCAAAAGCGGCGCGTATGCCATAAAACCAGGCTATAAGGGTGCAAACATGTTTTTAGAGGGGAGAAATTTAGTATATACAGTATATATATATATATATATATATATATATATATATATATATATATAGCATCACTGGTCTTCATGGTGTGTTTCCTACCAAGGCAGCATGGGACTTACTAAACGTACATCAGAAGTTGTCTTCTCAGATTATTTTTTCTCTTTTATAGACAAAAGTTAGTACTTTAGGGTTTTTGTTCTCGCATCAACATAACTTTTATGGTTTGGCCTGTTCGATTGAGCATTGAAGTGTTTTAATTCAGATTTGGAGCATTTTGACCCCTGGTTTTGTGTTTGTGTGTCTCGGCTGTTCATGGCGAGACTTTTTAAAGTCATAATTTGACTTCATTACAGGCATTGTTGATGAAAATGGTTGCTTTGTGCACATCCTTCCACCGGTGCTATAAATTGAGATTATGGACAGGTGGGATATTTTGATTTGGGGGTCAACATTCAAAAAGCTTGTCTTTTTCAGACTTGGGTCCAAGTCCCCTCTGAATATTTAAGGACAGATTGCTTAACAGACACCTGAAATTAGTTCATTTAAAGGACAGAGCTACGTGGGCGAGTGTATTTTCACCCCGTTCCCTTTTGCGTTGTCTTTTTTTTAAATGTAAGATTGTTCTTTTATCAGAGAATACGAAAACAAACCAGCATATTTTTGAATACGCAAAGTAAAAATTATATTATAAACTACAGAATTATTAAAGCTCAAGAAGCTAATTTTGTAAAAAAGAGAAATAAGCTGGGATTGGAAGACTATCCAGTGTATTTGTTTTGTGGAAGACTATAGTGTCGTATATGAGATTAGCCCTGCGAAACGTCACCCTCCCAAGCTCCACCCACAACCTTTTTGAGTTTACAGCACGCACTTCATTACGTTTTCTTTCTACGATTAATATCAAACGTCTTTCCGGTGGTCTCGTGCGTCCATTTCTGTGCATGCCCGTCCCGCATTTGCCTTTTTATTTAATTTATTGCTTTCTCTTGCGTAGTATCTGCAGCTATATTAATGCGAGATTTTTGTTTAGCCTTTCACCAAAAATTCTATTAAAATAATCAAGTAGACCAGTGGGTTATGATGGAGAAAGATTGTTAACGACGTTAAACACATTTCATCCATGCACTTTAGCAAAAACACAAAATGCAATATGCTTGCATCCACGACGAAGAATTGAACAACCGTTTTATTTTATTTTTAAAAATGATTTGGGAGCAACAGTGTTTTGTGCTGACTTGTAAAGCCTCCTTTGACCTGTTTCGTGTTAAATGGCAGCTGTTGAAGTCGTGTGTACTGCTGTGATCCTTCCTAAAATGCAAGACGGACGAATTGCATCCTATGTTATCAAATAATTTCACACTCTTATCTGTTGGCTGCAGAATTGTTAACGGATGCCAATCTCTGTGCTCGTTTTCTGTACTTCCACGATTGCAGCAGCTGTTTCTCCTCAACAGCGCGCTGACTTAGCAGGCCTGCTATTTTTAATGCGAGAAGCATGAAGAGGGTGAGCATTCCTGCCCTGGCGGCCGTGGATTCAGCTGTGCCGTTTGCTCTGTAGTGCGCTGAGGCACAAGGGCCCGATTGTTGAGCCGTTTGCACGCCACTGCAAATGTTATTACATCAGCAGACTGCATTCGCTGCACGTGATGGTGGGCCGCTGAAACCCAATAGTAGAGAAAAACCTGACTTTTGACGTTGTAACACACAGCATTGAGCGTTTTCTGTGTAACCTTAAAAAACAGGCCCCGATTTGGCAGCCGAGCCTGAACGGCAGTAGAAAGCGTGACACAGCAGCTGTTGGCAGGACATTCTTGCGTCCCCCCCCTCCTCAGCTGCTGTTCGGGTTGCTCCGCTAAACTGAGCATTTGTAGACGGGAGGCACCATTCGAGAGTCAAGGGGGGCTGAGTTGGCTTTGCAACACGGCTCGCTGCTCGCTTTAGGAAGGAGATTTGCCATGTTTTTAGCACTTTGTGGTTACGCTGGCGTGTCTAAATCAGCAGCGTTTGTGCATTCGTTTTGATTGTATGACCCATCAATACTATTAGTGAAGTGAATGTGTCGTGAAAAAACTGAGACTAATTGTTTCAAAAATGCAAATGATAACAAAAAGCCATTTGAAAGCATTTTTTCTTCACTTTGAGGGGTGTAAATGCATTGAAACCCTCTAGGCTGCTAAACTTCAAAGTGGAGTTGAATATCGCAGCACTTTTTTCGTTCATTTCAAATATGGAATCGGGCACAAATCTCTTGCAGAACACCAGAAATGAAATTTCTTTCGGCTGAACTTGGCTGTGTTTATTTCAGATGTATTATATATAAATATATATGTGAGAATATGTGCTGTAAAAGTTGTTTTGTTTCCGCCTTATTGTCACTAAAAAAAAAAAAAGGGACAGGAAGCAATACTCATCCAGAGGGATGGGATTATGAGTTCATTTCCTGTCAGGCTCTTCAGCGACTCTCACAATTGGCCAATTTGTCTTCCTGTTTCCTGAGGTTGGGATTTGTGCAAAGTTCTGTGGGGCGTCCGCATACTTTTTGAATGAACAATACCTCTGTACCACTGTACGAAAGATTGGAAAACTTCTGAAAGAATGTTCTGTTATTCCAGGTGACTCACCCGAGCTCTTAACAGCATCCATGTGTCGACCACTGTCAACCACGTTTTTCTGATCGTACGCACAAGAGCAGCAATTCATAGAACAATCTTTATCGAAAGGTAGCTATTTTTCCAATATCTTGTGTTCAGCAGAGATTTTAACGTCGGAATGCCCTCGTCTGGTTTAAACTCAGGTTCTTGGCATTCTCAGTATATATATTTGCTCGATTCATTTTCTATCTGTTACTTGATACTGAAGTTACGGAGCGAGTTCATGGCTACTGCAGGACACTGTCAAGAGCTCAGGTCTCAGATACTCTCAAAGTATCTCCACCCATCCCATCAAGCCCCGCCCCCCATACTAGACTGCCTCTATCAGAACGGGCAGCCCTCCATTTTTCCCATGGCTAAACCTTTTTTTTTTTCTCTGAGATTTACAAGTCTATATTTAGAAAATGCTATGTATGTTTGTAACAGAATAAAGGAAATTATAAATAATGGAAAGCAAACTACTGGCCTGGTGTTGTTTTGTTCATGTACATTCACCAGTTTTAAGTGTTATTTTTGTAGTATTTATGTAGTATTTATAGTTTTTATTCATATTCTCAATTAGCTTTTTATATTTTTAGTTTTCTTTTTTTTTTTAGTAATTTTGTTATGTGCCTTTTTAATGTTATGTTTATATTTTATTTTTGTTATAATTATTTTTAAATATTTAAATATTACTCATCCAGGTTTCATTTATTTTTAGTTTTTATTTATTTATTTCCAGTTAGTAATTTTAGTGTTGCCCAGGTAACATTTGTCATTTTTGTTACATTTAGGTGTTTCATCCAATATTTATACTTTATTTTACTTTAACATTTTTAATGATTTGTTTAACAATAATAACACTATAGTCAACATAATATAAAAATCAAACCTTTTCGTAAAGTAAATGATAAAACCATTTGTCTTCTAATAATAATCTCTAATCAAAATGTAATGACTTTTGTTTCAGAGTCCCATCTCTGAAATGACTGTGTCATGAATCCTTATTATTTTTCAGCTGCTCTGCTCCAATCATCTCCATTCTGGTATGTAAGGCCCACTTTTCATGATCCAATCAGTTGCTGATGGTTAAAGTCTTGTTGAACTCTGAAATGGATTATATATAAGAGAGTAAAATAGGTTTATACACTTAAATCTAAAACCAAGCCCTTTTCCTTTTTTGGTACAAGTTTGTGCTTATTATATGCAATTAATTTTTTTTAAAGGAAAAAAAAAGCTTTACTTCTGAAATAACATTCCTTGACTAATGTCCGCACAGACTTTGAGTTAATGTTAACACATTAATATTAACTATAGCTATTTAGTCATTGTTTTAAGCCAGTGTTTGTCTGAAATCTTGCCAATAGTTGATGCAGTAATTCATTGCAATTTAATGCTAATATAATAATGTAATGTATAGTAAGTTACTGCAAAAAAGCAAATAACTAGATTTTGGGTTACATTCTTGTTTTGAAGGTGAAATTGACCTTCAGCCACTAAAGCCATTCTGCTGTGTTGTTTATTTATTTATTTTTTGTTGTTGTTGTTAATATGTCACATAATATATACTACTGTTCAAATGTTTGGAGTTGGTAAGTCTCTTTATGCTCACCAAGGCTGCATTTGTTTGATCAAAAATACCGTAAGAACAGTAACATTGTGAAATATCATTACCATTTAAAATAAGTGTTTTCTATTTAAATATATTTTAAAAATGTGATGCAAAGCTGAATTTTCAGCATCATTACTCCAGTCTTCAGTGTCACATGATTCTTCAGAAATCATTCTAATATGCTGATTTACTGCTAAAGAAACATTTCATATTACTATAAATGTTGAAAACAATTGTGCTGCTGGAAACTGTTTTTTTTTTCAAAAGAAAAGCATCTAAATGAAACAGACATCTTTTGTAACACTGTCATACTGTCACTTTTGCTCAATTTAATATCCTTGCTGATTAAAAGTATATTTAAAAAAACATCTTAGTAACCCCAAACTTTTGAACGTTAAGTAAAAGTAAAACTTTACTGCATGACTTACATAACCTAAAAAGTGAGTCAGTGCGTGGTAAGGAATGTTGTAACGGTGACGTAAAAATTGCAGTGTGACAATATGTAATTTACCTACATTGCAGCATCTCCAGCCACACAGATGTCTGCGGCCCATTTGGTGAACGTCATTGGCATGACAGTCATGGCCACAGGAATGTAAGTCACCCTCTTTAAAGACTACAGGGGATGCCAGGTACGAATACGCTCCATGTCCTGGCTGACCCTCAGAAAGTGACCCATGGAATTAGACAGGGTGGCACTGCAATGCCACGCTGAGGTCTCTGCCAGATCAGGCCCGGATTATTTGAAATGCACTGAGCTCCTGCTGTGATCACACGAGCATTCATTGGTCACGAAGAGTCGGCGCTGTCTCTAAGCATTAAATGTGGACCAAATTTAGACATGCAACTGGACGGTCCGTCGTTATTCTGATTTAGGTCAGGCTGGGTGGGGTCAGATGATGTCATAAGAGCAAAAAGCCACAATATTCAAATGTTCGGGCTTAGGTTTTTATCTGAGTGAATGAAATGCAAATATGTCTTGTTGGTCAGACTATATGGTGGTGCATAATTTTTTTTCAAAGTTGAAATGCTTTGTCCTGTTCAAGATTAATAATGCTTTTGATATATATAATTCAAATGCAAACACTTTTATCTGAATTTGATGATGTAGTTCATAGGACAACAAGCAACAAAAAATTAGTTTGATTAATGAGTTTAATAAGTGTTATTTTAGTATCATTGATATACTATTTATTTTTGTATTTTTTATTTTATATTTTTAATTACTTTTTCATATCTTCTTTTTTTATTAGTTTTATATCTATATTTATTTTTTAGATTATTTAGTTACTTTAAAAATGTTGTAAGATATATAGGCAACTAGCTGAAATATATTTATTTCAATTAATGTGTATTTTATATCAAGTAACCAGTTTAAATATAATTATTATAATAATTATAATTATTTTTTAGATTTTATTTAATTTGAGCTAATGTTTATTTCAAGTAATTGTTTTTTTAGTCAATTATGGCAGCCAGCTGAAATAATTTTATTTATTTTTTAAGTTAATGTTTATTTTATTTTAAGTAATATTCTTTTATGGTTTCAGGTTTAGTTAATGGCAAGCAGCTGAAATTATTATTATTATTATTATTATTTTGTTAATATTTATTTTAATTCAAGTAATGAAAATATTTAATTGTTCTATATTTAGTTAATGACGGCAGCTAGCTAAAATAAATTAGTTTTTTTGTTTATACTTAATTTTATTCAATATCATATTCAAGTTTTTTTAGCTTTTTTTTTAAGCTTTTTGGTTTTAGATTTAGTTGATGGCAACTAGCTAAAATAAAAATTATTATTTTTTGTTTATATTAATTTCAGCTAGTGTTTATTTCAAGTAATTTTTAATACTAGTAGTTTTAGTAGATGATATATATATATATATATATATATATATATATATATATATATATATATAATTTTCAGTTAATGTTTATTTTATTTCAAATATTTTTTATGGTTTCAGGTGTAGTTGATGTCAAGCAGCTGAAATAATTTATTTTTATTTATTTATTTTTTTTTTTGTTAAAATTTATTTTAATTCAAGTAATGAAAATTTATATTAATTTTTCTATGTTTAGTTCATGGTGGCAACTAGCTAAAATAAAATTAGTATATTTTATTTCAATTAACATTTATTTTATTAGTTGCTATCAGTTAGTATTTTTTTTTTTTTTTAATGACAGTAAACCTGCTGCACACAATGCTTTCGACATTGTTGTGAGGTGAAGTCCTCTGAGAGCAGCACACACCGTTTAACTCCGTAAATGAACTGCTGCCTTTGGCAACCAGTTCGAGTTCCCTGGTGAGAAGTGAACGCACGAGCAGATGAGAGGACAGCGTAAAGAGGAGGAGGGAGGGGGCGTTACGTGATGGGGATTCTGCATTCGCAGGAAGAAACCCTGATCCCAGCGTGCTGCTGGGCTGGCAGGCTATATTTAGCTGGTGTTGCCATGTGCCCAGAATGTGAGACATACATTCTGCAGCATGCGCATGTAAGCGTGCAAACGACCGGGGAGAGGAGGAGGGCGCGTGCACAAATATTACACACTTCTCACATAATTTTAAATAAACGCCTCTGACATGGAATGAGCCATGTTATGTATGCCAATCCTTTGAAAATATTAATGCAAAACCAAACAAAAATTAAAAATTGCATATATGCATTCTGTTTTTTTTTGTTTTGTTTTTTTGCAAACGGTGGCTTAGAGAGCACAAATGACCTGAAACATCTTTTATGACACTCTGTCTTTTGTATGCATGGGTTCGGCTTGTGCAATTCAGTGCAGCCACTGTGTGAAAAGGGAATCGGGTTGCTGCAGTGGGACCTGTAATAGAGAGCTGCAGTATTTCTCCAGATACTTACAATGGAGGGCGGTTTGTGGGAGGAATCCTTTTACATTTGGGATAAATGCCCCATTTGGCATGTGATTTAAATCTTTGCTCATGAAACCACAGAACCTTTTGATGCAATCATGTGAGCTGTAAATACCAGTCGACTAGTTGATTTTTTAATATGTAATTCGATAGTCTTTAAAGGAATAGTTCACCCAAAAATGAACATTTGCTGAAAATTTACTCACCCTCAGACTGTCCAAGAGATGAGTAGATGAGTTTGTTTCTTCATCTAAACAAATTTGGAGAAATTAACATTACATCACCAATGGATCCTCTGCAGTGAATGGGTGCCGTCAGAATCAGAGTCCAAACAGCTGATAAAAATGTCACAGTAATCCACAAGTAATCCACACCACTCCAGTCCATCAGTTAATGTCTTATGAAGTAAAAAGCTGTGCTTTTGTAAGAAACAAATCCATTAAGGCGCTTTAACTACAAACCGTTGCTTCTGGCAAAAAAAAAAAAAATGCACAAATCAAGCACCGTTTACAAGTGAAAACAGTCCAAAACAGCTCTAAACAAATATGTGGGTGGATTTTGATGTGAGAGGACAACAGAGGATGGACTTTTCACTGAAAGAAGCATTAATATGGATTTATTATTATTATTTTTTTGGCCAAAAACAATGGTTTAAAATTAAAATGCTTTAATGCTTAAATGATTTTTTTGCCCCATAAGACGTTAATTGATGGACTGGAGTGGTGTGGATTACTTGTGGATTATTGTGATGTTTTTATCAGCTGTTTGGACTCTCATTCTGACGGCACCCATTCACTGCAGAGGATCCATTGGTGAGCAAGTGATGTAATGTTAATTTCTCCAAATCTGTTTAGATGAAGAAACAAATTCATCTACATCTTGGATGGCTTGAGGGAGAGTTCATTTTCAGTTAATTTTCATTTTTGGATGAACTATTCCTTTAATTAACTGTACCATCAAATGTAAAGAATCTCACATTAAGCAGTCCATATGAAAAAACTGTAGCACTAGTATCTGTCGTTCATGGCTTTGATTTTAAATCACAATCATGTATGGCTTCAAGGACATGTGCAACCAACTGGGAAAAACCTCTGCTGCAAAGAACCCAGCAAATGCCATCTGGTGGCTTCCCTTACAAAGAGCAGTATACTGAAAAAAAAAAGATTCATTGAATTTACTACATTTCTTTTTAAGGTAAGTGGTTGCAATCAATTTATTTTAGCTACATTTAAATAAACAAATTTATTTGACTAACTTTCAAATTTTTTTTAAATTAAATGTAGCTAAAATAAATTGTTTGCAATCGCTTACCTTAAAAAAATTTAGTAGCATTTTTTTTCAGTGAGCTGCTATAGTACAGCGATTGTATTAGAAGGCAATACATTCATATGTATTCATGTAACATGCTCCATAATTATATTCGTTTACATGATACTCCAAGGTTCTTCAAAGATGGTATATCATAGCACATCTAAAATACTATGATAAGTACTTTTTTGTTAGTATCTTACATATCTTCGTTGTGTGAATTAAACACGGTAAATGATATATACAGTAAGTCATTGCAATCTATCAAAACAATTTAACCAATTTCAACTTAAATTTTTAGGTCTGTCTAGCGGGAATGAAAATACATGCTTTAACTAACTTTTTTTTTTGGTAAAATAAAATATTGTGGAAACATTCCTTACTTAAATTTTATTGTGAACAGGTATGATATGATTTGCCAAAATACATAATGAAATAAGAAGTCGACATTAGATGTGCTCTATTTGAAAGACTTGTCAGATCTGTCAAATCATGGTTTGCTTTAAATCGTCTGATATCAAGAGTTTAAAGATCATTGAGACTTTGGCAACATTTTGAACCAAGGGAAGAACTGGAATAGACAACATACATAGGCCTACACTTAATATCCATACTGAGGACGCTTGTGTTTCTAATGTAATGCAATCAACTGTCTGTATGCAGTGAGATGTTCTCATACCACATGGAGGCGCTCATGTCTTATTTTCTGTATCAAGACCAGAGAAATTACAGCATAGGGAGCTGCACCCTGATATATGAAACAAAATAACTTTTTTTTTTTTTTTTTTTTTACTGTAAGTTTTTTTTTCTCTCCATGTTTCAGAGTAAATTGTCATTGTTTACTATGTCTTGTTTAATAAATGTTCAAAATGTCTCAATGTCAAATGATACAAAGTCCTGTGCCAATTTGTACATAAAACATATTTTTGGGGTGCGTGGATTCAACTAACAAAACATGATTTAAAAAAAGTTCAAAGTTTAAGATCCATTGAAAAGTAATATTTTATTGAAGACTATCAATAAAGTGACAACGTAACATCAAAGCGCACAAAAAAAGTGACTGCACAAAAACAAAAAGCAACATTTTCAATGCTTAAAGAATAAATTAACTGCATTTACGGGTAGGATGAACAAATGATCTATTAACTGTAAAATTAATTAGTGTTCTGCTAATTGTGTTATTTTGGTGTCTCCAGTTAGTGCCTTAAGATGTATAAATGCAGTTAATTTATGATGCTAAGATTTAAGTACTTAACATTTTGCTTTTTCTTTTTGTGCAGTAACTTATTTGTTTGGTATACTGTTGTCACGTTATATGATAATCTTAAGTAAAATATTACTTTTCAGTGGATGTTGAGCTTTGAATTTGTTTGATGTGGAGATTCCTTTTTTTTTGTCTGTCAAATTAAAAACACTGTGAACAAGGTCTGTTGTTTTAATCAACTACACAACACCAAGTAACATCCATATCTTACGTTTATTTTAAAATAAAATAAAAATCAGTACAGTGTAAAATAAGTTTGATTTAAAAATAATTTAAAATAAATATTAAACATAATTAAAAAATTAAATTAAGCACATTAAGCACAATGTTCATACTTAAGGAATTCAACATGAATTTACCCTTCCCAACACAAACCTTACACGTATAATAGAAAAAAAACAGACAGATACAGAAACTCATACAGGTTTGTAACGCTGAATAAATCCAGATTATAAACTGTACATGGTACATACTCTCTGGAAATGTGTTTATGGATCAAATCTGATTCTTAAATTAGTTGTTGATCCTCAAGTGTGAAGTTTGTGGTCCGGTCAGTTGGCACCTGGTACATTTCCACCTTCTGCCAATCATCAAAAGCTGTGGTAATAAACCATCCACGATATTTAACGGATTCAAAAGTGTTGTAAGCCGTGCCGGTCTCTTTCCTGAAGAAGAGGAGGCTGTCGTACCCATTCGGGTCACCGGCTTTAATGGTGTTTAGAGGAGCACTGACCTCCTAAAAAAAAAAAAAAAACAATAAAAAAGGGGTTTAAATCCTCATTTTATAATGTGGAAAACATTTTCTGGGGAAGGTTAATGTGTTTGTGGTGCACGAACCTTCAAGATCAGGAGGGGAGAAGAACCACCAGACTGGGTACAAGCAAGGTAGAGGTTGCTGTTGGAAATTCCCAGGCACACAGGCTGAGCGTCATTTTGTGGGGTGCTCGATATGTACGTTGACATACTGAATCGAACTGAAAGAAACAGGGGGAAATGTCAAAAGGACATTTCTGAAGTCATGCATTTTACATGCGAAAGCTTAAAGTGTTATAAAGATTTACCTTTGTATTGAATGGTTCCTACACTCAGGGTCACAGCCTTCAAATGAAGATCTTCGTTGTTTAGTTTGTTGCTCTGCACCAGAGTCTTTTTGTACTTATCGCAAACGCTGCACTGCAGGGTCCGGCTGGTCTTACAGTAAGTTGGTGTTACATTAAGCGGCTTCATTTGACGCTCTGTGGAAATAAAAAGACAGTCAAATTTCCTTTTAGGTCAATTAATACACTTAGTTTGATATTGCAGATTCATATTAATAATATAGAGGTTTGACAAACAAACACTGGACAAACCAGTTTGACCCCTTTGTATTATGTTTAAAATCGGAGTACGATCTTAATGTGTCAAATTCACCCAAATTAGATTTGATTTGAACACATCAAAAATCAGGTAAAATTTGTAAATCTTTAACCCTTTAACCTTGTGCTGTGCTGAAGATCTTTGACCTAATTTGGTGTTTCCAGTCAAAAATGATCAGCCTTTTAAAAACTGCTTGTAAATATCTCGTTATGCTATATTATAAGCAAATCTTACATTCAAATCTTGTTTGATTTCTTTCCATTTCTTCAGATACGAGCATCGGCCAGATGCATAAATGTAAATGTAAACACCCTTCTTAAGAGGATGCATCAAAAAAATATTATTTTGCTTGTGCATCCATGAAATTTGCCATTCAAATTGACTCACAAACATCAAAAAGTCACAAAATATGAAGAAGAAGAAAAACAACAACTCAAGAATCAATCTGGGTCAAATCTGACCAGCTACATAATATAATGGTTAAGGTGGTCAGTATGGTTTGTTGCTGGTGCTTCCAGCTCTAACCCTCTTGACCAACTATCAAACCACCAGTTTTAGCTGCTTAAAAGTTTGCTAACGGTACCTTCGATCACATTCTCCAAGAAGAAGTTGAGCAGCGCATCTTCACAAAACTTTCCAGAAGACATTTCTTTGATGTGCTTCAACCTTTCCACAGCAATGATGATGTTCACCACCCGCCTCATGCTGTGAGGATGCGGTGACAGCTCCAGCTTGATGTCTTTATTCATGTCGCATTGGCAATTCTGATGAAAAACAAAACTATGTTTTAGAAGACTTAATATTAATCAGACCATATCCATGAGCATATTTAATAGCAACTCACCATGGCTAGTAGATCTGGGCAGTCCGGTTCATCAGCACTGTCAGAGTAAATTGCACTGACTGCACTGTTTAGGAAATGAACAAAATGTGTCATTAAAGGAGTTTCAGGCAAACTAATCCAAGGTAAGCCAAAGCTAATTAATGAAATGCATAATGTACAGATTTTATATTAAATGCATCATCTAGCCAAGAACTATTTGATAATGCATTAATTAAAATAATACAAAAAACAAGCGATACTTACTCCGATGAAGGCAAAATATATTCATATCCGTAGCATGCCATCGTTCTAAAATAAAGCATAAAACTAATGTGAGAAAATAATAATCTTTATCTTTAAAAACTGACTTTCAATCAAGATGCACGTGAAAGTAAATAGTACGCCACATACCAGTGGTGTAGTTCAGTTCCCTGTCTGGAGTCAGTAGGTTGGTGAAATCGTTGTTTCTCTCGTGAGAGTCCTCGGTTCAGTGTGTTTGTGAGAGCGGACGCGTGCTTATAAATCGTCTACAGCGGGAATTTCCCCTTTAACCCATTCCGACAAATGAGTAGAAGTTTGTTTCGACATAACCGGTCAGCTGGTTTTTATAAAGGCACGCGTTCCTTTGAAGTGTAAATAAACGTACTAACTTTTCTTTGTTACATGGCTGTCTCGACAGAGATGTGTAAAGCTAATTGTTTTAATTTTCTCCTAAGAAAAGGAGGTTGTGCGCAAGCTCACATGCACTCGCGATGACATAATACTCATTTTGTTGTCCAGATCTAATCATTTATTCAAAAATACATTTTTTAAATGTGCAAATCATGCATAGAATAACTTGGATACAACCCTTGAATGATGATGATTCTGCATTCACTTAATTAAAAGTCAGCTTGAAATTTTTCGACTGTCCTAAAAAAAAAAAAAAAAAATGCCATAAGTAGTTTGGCATTATATTTTATTGTTAATTCTTAAAAAAAAAAAAAAAAAAAAAAAAAAAAAAGCAGTGAAGCATTTGTTTTTTTTATGTCACAAAGTAATTAAAAGGCGTTTGTGTTTGTATAAGTTATAAAGATATTTTTATATATATTTTATATATATATTAAATTCAAGAAAGAATGACAGCATTTTAATAGTATTAGTATTTTTGCATGAAGCATCCAGTAACATAAAAATGGTTTTGTAAAAATGAACTGTGATCTACTAAAAAGTTATATGGCTTGTCATAGTGCAAATTATGCCATTAAACAGCTTATTACAGGCTTTTCAGCAAATGAATTACAAAACATAAAACAATCAAAACAACAAAAATGTAAAATATGAACCTATTATTTTGTTCTGCAAAATTGTAATTACGCATTTGGTTTTTTTTTTTTTTTGTGGTCATTTTTGTGGTTTCCATCCACTTTTGCAATACTATGATGCAACTAAAGTTTTGGTTTTTGAGAAGGAGTTCACAAAAATCATCCTAATTTGCAACAGTTTTGAACTACACATTAGACTAATGTAAGAAATTTTTTTTTTATGAAACTGAAAACATTACGGTTACTAAAATATAGCCTATGTGACAACTAGCCCTGGTCTCCACTGGCACCAATCTGTGGCAAAATGTACACACAGTTTGTATACTAATCTTTGAGATTAATTTGTACTTGAAAGAAATTTAAGACAATTTCTTACCTACAACGTTGCCTTGTTGAGTCTCAGGCCTCCATGCAGTGTTACTGTTTGTGCTGTGAGCAGCAGTGAATCTCTTCAAGTGCCACTCTCACTTCAGACTAATCTTGAGACATGATCCCTGAAAAGGCAGTGATTCACTCAAGCCCCACTGCAAGAACCAGATAACAGCCCATAATATCACATTCAGGGGTCAGAGAGGTCAAACAGCAGGGGCTGCAGGAAGTGTCCACATGAGACAGAGAAAGATGACAGTTATTAAAGAAATGTGTCATTATTGTGTTTGTGATTCATTCATTTAGTAGGGTGTTTTAAGCTGAATACATTGGAAATTATATCATTTATCATAATTCGAGTGAAAAGTTGAAATGAGACATCTGGCCGTTTATACGTGTAGTTCACATGACCAATGATGCAAATTTCTGACTAAAATGTCACGATTTATTTATTTTTAGGTTCATTCATTTTCTGCGTTCTGCTCCATCTAGTGCACAGTTGAGCGCAAACTAACAGAGCTTGAGTGAATGCGTTCAGCGCTCGCGCGTTTCTTGTTTACGAAGTTTATGAACGTTCAAATGACTTGCGCATGCGCTGTGGTCTGCGCACAAGTCTGCGCAAACTATTTTTTTTTCGCGCGAACACAAAAAACGAGCTGACAGAGCTCTGAAAATTACATCATGGGGACATTTGTAAGTTTGAAATCATTTTAAACGTGTAGTATCCTATTTAAGTGGTTGAAATGGTCCAAATTCATAATTTAATTGAAAAGTTGTTTCTCCCTCCCCCTCGTCACGCGGGTTGCCAGATTGAGGACACACAACAGAAACAAGCACAATTTACAATAGAAGGCGATTTTCCACGTTTTAATATGTATCTGGCCATAGAGATCTATAGATGGATACCGAGGCTTTTTAGGTGGGGTAAAATCTGCAATCTCTCGGGTTCATTTGCTGCCTTCCATGGGTACAGTACACTGTGTTTATTTATTTATTTATTTATTTTTTTGTCAAATGGCAACCCGGGGGTGTCACGGAACACACATTTTAAAGTCGAATAAATGGCTGTAACATTGTTTTTCAGAAGTATGTGAGCTTAGCATGTTTCCTAAACATCTGCAAACATATTATGCTATTTTTTTATTTAGATTAGAACATTCAAAAATATAACATACAGCAGCTTTAAAATTATATTTTGTAAACTCAAAAAATTACAAACCACATTGTAGTTATAAGCACTGCTTAAATAACTGCCTGTTCAAATGAAACCATGAAGAAGAAATATTATTGTAGCATAGCTGCTTAATTAGTTGATTCAGACTTTATGATAGGCCACGCAATCTTATTAACTTTAATTTTCACTGAGGTCATATATAAAAAGTTGGTGAATTAATTACCAGTGTATGGCAGAATGTCCACAGCTGGGTTATTACGAAAATAAATTGTTCAACAGAGAGGGTTTTTAGGTGTTTTGTCTAGTTAGGCAATCCCCGTTCACTCGTTCAAACGAATATTGGGGCTAGAATGTCCAGCAGAATTTCTGCGTTTATGAAACTTCCTCATCTAGCTTCTGCTAAATGCTGGTATAAAATGTTAACCTCGGCTGCACTGCCACTTTTTGTCTGAAGAACACATAAAAACAGCTCATGTGCAGATTTACTATTTTAAGACAATACTGTATTCTCACGAAGTTTCTGTTAGGTCAGACAACAGACACGATCAGTCTGGATTTGTATTTGCAGTACGTAACAGGAAATTTAGACATGAAACACATAAACAACAGCTTCCCCAACCCTGCAAATCCAGTTTACCCCGGACTTTCTTATCCTGCAATCCCGTGACTCAGTCTTTCTAGGTGTGTTCTAAAAGGATGTGTGTAAACGTTGCATCATTAGGGATATTATCTTTAAATTATATAGTTGCATCATAGACTCATATTGTCATGTCCAGTATTACAGAGATCTGAATGAGTGTGTAAAGGAAGGAAGAGGGATAAAATACTATAAACTATATTACTATAAGCAACATTAATTTATATAAATGTTACTGTTGCAATTGTTTAAATCAAATAAGTCTTGATGATATAGTGATATACACTACCGTTCAAAAGTTTTGGGGTCAGGAAGATTTTATTTAAATATTTATTTAAGAAATTAATACTTTTACTCAGTAACGAAAGCATTCAATTGATCAAACATGTCAGTAAAGATATTTATAATGTTACAAAAGTTCTCTATTTCAAATAAATGAAACGATTCCATTAAAAATATGAAGCAGCAAAACTGCTTTCCGTGTTGATAATAATCAGAAATGTTTCTTGAGCAGCAAATCAGCATTTTAGAATGATTTCTGAAGGATCATGTGACACTGAAGACTGGAGTAATGATGCTGAAAATTCAGCGTTGCTTCACAGGAATAAATTAGCCTACATTTTAGAATATATTCAAATAGGAAACAGATCTTTTAAACTGTAATACTATTTCATAGGGATTTCGTGGCACGAGATCTCGCGAGATCAGATGGGTCTCGCGAGATCCGACTGGTCTCGCGAGAACGTGACAATATCCTCGCAAAACATTTTGCAGTGTTTACATTAGAGCTGCACCATTAATCTTTAAAAAATTGCATTCAAACACCCACGCGATCTTATTCCTGAATGACAACGATTCAGCTATGTCTATTACGATTGTTTAACATCGCGAGTGTCAGTGGATCGTGAAGCACGTTTCGTCGCTGCCCATGTTAATGAACCGATGTGAATGCTGTCATTCACTGATATGGGCGGCGACAAAACGCGCTGCTCACACTAACAACTCCACTAACACCTGTTTCACATCGCAAGCGTCTTAAAGACATTCAAATCTGCATTCATGCTGCTGCTGATCCAGAAAGAGCAACACAAACAGTCTTTTCAACCACACATCATTATTTCTGTGTTACAGACATTTAAATAACAGAAGTAGGCCTGCTGGGATAAAAGTTTATAGTTTGGGTATAAACACTTTTTGTCTACAGTAGCGATCAAAACGAAAGTCTCTTAACACTTGTATTGTAACACTTATCTTCCGCCTGGAGGTGGCCACAACCCCTTTAAAAAATGTATTTGACATTGAATCATTCATTCAGGAGATTCCAATAGAGAAACAAGTCTTTATGAAGTGAGACACTGGCTCCTTCATTGAATTTTGTTTTTAGTTTGTCAGAGCCATTAGTAAATTACATTATTGTTTAGTTTTCTAATATATTTTTTTCAGAATCGTGAGAGAATCGTGATCTGCAATTTATTTAAAAAAAATTGTGATTCTCAATTTATCCAGAATCACGCAGCTCTAGTTTACATGTTTATTACTGCATATAATTAATTAAAATAGAAGTTTAATTTCATAAAGTACAAGTTGATTTCAAAATGCACCTACAAATTTTTGCATTTTGTTTTTTTCTGTTGACTAAAAGACTATTTTTCCCTATATATTTCATCACTGCGGATTTGTTTTATTTATTTTTTTTAAGTCAAAAAATCTGGTCTCGTCTCGTTCTCGTGAACCCAGTCTCGTGTCTGGTCTCGTCTTGTGGGATAAGTGTCTCGTCACACCCCTACATTTCACAATATTACTGATTTTATTTTATTTTATTTTTTTTTGCTCATATAAATGTAGCTTTGGTGAAAATTTGAACTGTATTGTATGCATGTACACATAAGAGTATGATGTAACCTTGTTTGTACTTCTACTTCCAAATATGGTCTTCTGTCACTTCCGTGCTTGTAAAAGGAAACTGGTCATAAGGTTGTGTAAAAAACAACAACAAAAAAAAAAAACACAGGCTACTCACAGGCAAATAATGAATGTTTAAGGTTTACAGATTCAAGAATAAAATAATTGGTAAAAAATGAAATAAATAAAAACAGAAGCTTTTACCTGTTAAAAATATATTTTTTTTAGCTATTACATCTCTAAGGCACATTAAAAATTAAAGATTTTGGAAATCTAAGAAAAAATCTTTATATAAAAAAGAAAGGTTCAAACAAATAATTTTGATGTTTTTTACACTATTATTTTTTATTTTTGGATGCATCTGCCTTGAAAAGTTGTCAGGATTGTCTTGTGTGTCTTGTGTTCCCCTTCCTCTTGTATGCCCATATTTGGTTAGTTTCCTGTTCCTGTGATTATTAGTTAATTCTTGTCCAGCTGTGTGTTTAATTATCTAGTTATGTTGTGTATTTATAGTGTGTTCTGCCCTCTGCCCTGTGTTTCCTGTCGAGTATTATAAGTCATATCCTGTCTGTCGTGTGAGTGTTCCCAGCCTGTATGTTTCTTGCCTGTTTTTATTTATTAAAGACTCTTGTTTTGGATATATTTTATGTCTCCCCGTTCCTGGTATCCGTCTAGTGTAATCCGTGACAAAACTATACAAAAAGATATTAAAGGGGTCATATGATGGGTTTTTTTTATTTATTCCCCCCCCTTTGCTGCTGCCACCAGCGCCATGTCCTAGTTGTGTCCTTAAGAGGACACAACTAGAAATCAGTGGTTAAGTTGTAATTACAACACTCTTCCAGAACAGTTCAACCCAAATATTCAAGCATGTGCATTGCATTTTACGGAGGACTATTTCCTGAACCTGGGAGTAGCCTGCCAGCTGAGCTCAAAGACTGTTTCTATAAAGTGTGGCAATTCCAACTTTCTGTCAGTCTGGCGCTTCTGACTCACAGCCTGTAAGTATGTTTTCATATTTAAAGAATTTGCCACTGACGATTCAAAAGCGAGTTTTGAGCTGTGTAGAGTAACGTTAGTGCTTGTTGTTTGTCGTTTCTCCGATCACAAATGCAGACATGGTAATATTTATGCGGCGCGATGCAATGCTACGTGTAAAAAGACAGTATAAGTCATTATATTCAGTAATTATGTCCCTACTGGATGCAACAAATGCCTCGTTTGTAATGGGTTTGATTATTTTTTTTTTGTCATTGCGCCGGGACACGGCATCACAATGCGGTAAGGGGCGTAACATTTCCGTCTGACGCTTGATGTATTCGGCCAATCACAACGCACTGGATAGCTGGCCAATCAGAGCACACCTCGCTTCTCAGAATGATGAGCTTTGTAAGAATCGGTGTGTTTCAGAAAGGCGGGGCATAGAGGAGCCACAATAATGTACAGTATGTGGAAAATAATGTTTTTTGAACCTTAAACTGCATAAACACATTGCATTACACCAAATACACAAAATAAGGTTCTTTTTAGCAACGTCATATGACCCCTTTAATGTGCTGATATACTGAAGAAAAAAAAATCTTCTTAAACATTAATTATGTTAAATGCTACAGATGTATGGCAACTCATCTGACAATATCCTTGGACAAAAACAGGATTCAGCAGAAGCATGACAATAGGCTAACCACAATGAGCAACGTGGCGGGTTTTCGGGCAAATTCAGTGGAAATGTAACTTGAGCAATTAATGAGAATTCTTATTCTTATAAACACCACAAGACACGAGTAGTAATTTTTTATAGCAAATAGAATAGCCTACAGGAACTGGAAGTGCTATGCACAATACCAGCAACCACAGAGAGCTTTGGGACAATTAAAGTGCCCCTATTATGGATTTTTGAAAATGACCTTTCATGCAGTGTGTAACACAGCTCTAAGTGAATGAAAACATCCTGCAATGTTTTAAATCTGAAAGTGCACCGTGTATAAAGTTATTGTCTCTCAAAAGAAAGAGTCGACTCTGAATCATTGAAACGAGTCCCAAGCCGTTTCGTGTTGACGTCAACATGAAACATTAGCATATTGCCCGCCCACTTCTTGGTCTTTTCGCGTTGGTCTGAATGAAAATGCAAATTCATTCATTGCCACTAGATGCCGCTTTTGGAGCGGTAAAATTAGCGGTTTCCCCGGTAACGCTGTACACAAATCAGCTGCTTTATCAGGCATTACATGCATGATGAAATGAAAATGAGACCAATCGACCAATCACCGCAGATTAACGTCATGCAAAGCAGGGGTTTGGAAAAATGAATCGTTGAACGAATCGTTTGGGAGTCGTTGAGCAAATAAGGTAAAAATAAATGCATATTATAAGACAATGAAAGTGTTTTTTGACCTTGCATGCATGTCAACCAAAATATGACCCTTTAATTACCCATAATAGGGGCACTTTAAGTCACACTTATAAATTACTGAACATCATGGTATTAGATTGTCTGTATCTGCTCAAAGCAACTACATGTAGTTTTGTGTATTTTTGTGACTGTTGGGAGCCCCCTGCAGTTAAGTGAGGGGAATTCATTGTCGTAAATATACTACTGTCGTAATTACAGTGGACGCACGCATGCATTTGTTGCTGCCGTAAATCAATCCGCCCTTTTCGCGGAATTTCGTACCCGTTCACCAAACTGGCATGCTCACAAAAACACGTTTGGGAAGAAAACAGAAGCCATTCGCCTTATTAGAAGCCACTGTAATAATTCCGTGATTTCTAAACCCTCTAAAATGTCCGGGATTTCCTTTTGTTTTTATAAATGCTGAAGGTAATGACTGAAAATTATTGACCAATAGCGTGCAGGCATTGTACATAATCGACCAATCGTGGCGTGCGAGAAGGCGGAATAGAAAACTAATGCAAATACTCCTACAGATAATGCAAGACGACTGTAAAGACCACGTCTCTAGAAAAACAAAGCCAAAACCTCCACATTTTAGGCAAATAGGAGTAGGCTACGTATGGTCAGCACACTGGAAACATAATAGAAAATGAACGACAATCAGTTGAGCACTGGGCTGTGTTTATTTCCTATCAAAGAGTTGATATCAAGAGCATTGAACGGCTCATGTACAATACAGAGAAGATTTGAATCTCAGCTACCAAAAATGGCTGGTCAGAAGTAAAAGTGTGTTTGAATCCCTGGTAATATCTGCATTTGTACCTGAAGAATTGACATCTGCCAGCAACCGTTCCCACTTTACAACCTCCACGATTCAGAAGTTTCTTATTAATTTACAGTCATATCTAACCTATGCAAAAATCCCAGCATTTCTTTTGATAAATAGAGTAAGACAAGAAAAGGATTTATATCTATATATATATATATATATATTATACATTCGTTATTTTTTGACCATATAAATTGACTTTTACAACAGAGCAAACTACAACATTTTGAACAGCAGAAAAATATTTACTTGGATCACACACTGATCGGTGCGGTCAGTTTTCAGCGGATGGACTATAATGACAACATAAATAAGCACACTTGTAAATAACTGCTTAAAATGGTTACATGACTATTTCCATCAATAAAACATCAGATGAAGGCTTGAATTTCTTGAACAAAGTCTATTCTGAAAGTTACTCAAATCACACTCTTCAAAACCCAAATTACACACTACCATTCAAAAGTTTGGGGTTATGATTATTTTTTAAAGAAACTAATAATTTTATTCAGAAAGAATGCACTAAATTAATCAAAAGTGACAGTAAAGACATTTGAGATTTCTATTTCAAATAAATGCTGTTCTTTTGAACTTTTTATTAATCAGTAAAATCTGGAAAAATTGCATCATGGTTTCACAAAAATATAATAATAACAAGAAATAAGAAATGTTTCTTGAGCAGCAAATCAGCATATTAGAATGATTTCTGAAGTACTGGAGAAATGATGCTGAAAATTCAACTTTGCAACATGATTAAATTACATTTTAAAATAAATTCAAATAGAAAACAGTTATTTTAAACATTTTTACTGTATTTTTGATCAAATAAACATCCTTGGTGAGCATAAAAAACATACTCCAAACATCTGAATGGTAGTGTAGGCTGGAATGTCATAGAAACCTAAAATAAGCTTTAAATGTTTAAACCAAGCATCTTCTCTAGGACAAGCGGATGGAACGGATAGCGAATTCATTATAACAGAACACCATGGAATGCCAGAAAAGCTTCTAGACTCATTAAGAAGTAGGTTTTAGGTTAATAACCCATCTACACAACGTTTCTACATTTCAAAATATGATACAACCTCAAAAACATTGAGATCTTCAGTATTGCTAGGATCTAATTTCAGTGGAATGGTCAGGTTATTCCAGTATGGCAAAGCTTGGACGCTTTTCATTTATACTGTTAGTTACATCCGCTACAGTCATGCAAGGCATTTAGTCACCTAATATGCAAATGTTCTGAGATGCAAAATTGAAAGGCAGCCGGATATAGACATGCAGTGAAAAACCGGGTCAGGATCACGCAGAACTTGTAACGTCACTCAAATTTATGTTTTTCGCCAAATAATCAATCTAACAATCTGAAAAGTTGGAGGGGAATATATTAGGCAAAGGTAATGATAAAAGTGAAAAAATCCAGCTTTCCACTTCTTGCAAGTTTCTTGTGGAGAAACTTACATTGGCACATACATATTAGGATCTAAAAGGAGTATTTCACCTAAGGACTCACCATCAAACCTGTCTTTGAAAACATTAATGTGGTAATTACTGATTAATATCAACCTACACTCAAAAATAAATGCTTCAAAAGGGGGTTTTCGCAGTGAATGCAATACACTTTTACAAATAACGTTTTTTTTCTTCCTTTACTAGCATTGGTGATTCCATGTAGAACCATTAACATTTATGGAACCTTACCATTGCACAAAAGGTTCTTGATAATGGAAAAAGGTTCTTTAGATTACTAAAATGTTCTTCACACAGTACACACACACACAAAAGGTTCTTTTAATAACTGATTCTTCAGTGGCATCACTGCATTCGCCCCTTTTGGAACCTTTAATGAGCGCAGAAGAACCATTTTTAGCTCCACAAAGAACCATTTAATGAACAGTTCTTAAAAGAACCATTTTTTTCTAAGTGCACTCTTAAAAGAGGTTCTTTATTGACATTAATGGTTCCACGAAGAACCTTTAAAATCCATGGAACCTTTCCATTGTAACAAAAGGTTCTTTAAAATGGAGAGTTCTTTATATTGTTCAATTGTTCTTTACACTAAGAAAAAAGTGGTTCTTTTAAGAACTGTTCACTGAAAGGTTCTTTGAGGAACCCAAAATGATTCTTCTATGGCAGGGATGGGCAACTTCGGTCCTGGAGAGCCACTGTCCTGCAGAGTTTAGCTCCAACTCTAATCAAACACACCTGAACCAGCTAATCAAGGTCTTCAAGATCACTAGAAAGCTACAGGCAGGTGTTTGATTAGTGTTGGAGCTAAACTCTGCAAGACAGTGGCCCTCCAGGACTGAAGTTGCCCATCCCTGTTCTATGGCATCACTGTGAAACCCCCCTTTTGGAACCTTAACGGTTCTTTATGGAACCATAGATGCCAATAAAGAACCTTTGTTTTTAATAGCGTACTTCCCCAAAGGTCTAAAATCTTATCTGTGTTCAGATTTGATGGCATTTAGGCCATTATTCCAGTTCAAATATGTATGGAGAATGACATTTGAGTGCTTCAGTGAAGCTGTTTTGTCCTTTACAGAGGGACAGCTGTAGTCACTATTAAATGGAAAAGACAAGATGACATGTTTGGAATGACATGAGGGTAAGTAAATGGCTATTTTCTGTCGCTCTGAGCCCATTTTTGGCTTGACGATTCAGGGCTGTAATACTGCTTATATGATCTGACAGGGATAGTAAGATCTTGGCACACCATTTAATTTAGTAGCACATACGCACACTCATACACCTTAAGGAAATAAGTAAACTCAAACAGAGTGCAGAGGAAGTGACATTAGAGGGAACAACTGAATAAGCAGAACAGTGAGAACAGATCCCATCCGACCAGAAAGACACGTCCTGAACATCACGTCTCTTGTTTTCCTCAACAGTCCTCCATCTGGCTCAATCGCTGCATTCCAGGAGTAAAAGATTCATTTAAGACCACAAAAACAAATTAGTTGTCATAATAAAATCCTTGTGAGTTCTGCGGGAAGGTTAGATAGAAGGTCAAAATGCTCCTCTCTGGCTGTGAAGCTCCTCGTCTGGCCTGGATTCCTGGCTCTTGCTCGCACCTGCAGAGCCCGGGAAACCAGAATGAAACCGTCCGTCAGAAACACAGATTCATCATTCTCTGGTAACACATTCTGACATCATTCTATGGACAGTGTCCAAAATGACCAGAAATACATTCAAATTCAAACTGTGACACATCTTCTATTTAAAGGTCAATGAATCATTACAGCTTCATCGGAATTATTAGCTTATTATCGGTAGAGGTGGTAAAAAGTCACGTAACGTTCACACATACAATGTGTGTATGTATGCATGTATGTAAGTGTGTGAGAAAAGCAAAAGTTCTAATTTGTACTGATAAGTACTGATTTAGACATTTTGGTTGATACTAATAATTATAATACTACGACTAATAACTAAAAAATATGATCATAAAATCTATAAATTTTTTTCTGTTTAAGGTTTAAAAGAAAAAAGTAACTGTTTGAATGAAAATGAATGAATGAATGAATGAATGAATAAATAAATAAATAAATAAATAAATACTGATGATATATTGGATTTATATTATAATATAGGGGACATATATTGCAATATCAGACTATTATAATATTATATGAAAATATTTTATGACCAAAGGTAATTTATATATCGGCCAAAATAAATAAATAAAAATAAGTAAATAAATAAATAAATAAATAAATAAGTAAATATCAACATTTGTAATTAGTTAGCAGTTTGGTAAAGTGAAGGGAACTTCATAAGAAGACCTACCTGGACATTTATATCCTGTCTGAGAGTTTTATGCGGAGGAGCCAACAGACAGCATTAATATAGAAGAGGGTTACTTTGGAAAATAGTGGCATTAAAAAATTAGGAGGATAAAACACTGATTAAGCTCATATCAGTGATGCATTCAAATGTAACCACTATGCGTATCATTTGACATGCACTGATGTATCATACCAACCACCTGGTGGCGCTCTGTGATGCTTCGATGCGCTGCTGGGATACACTTTTCAAATGTAACATACCATGCTTATCACTTGCATTTACCTCATGCAAAGCACACTAACAGTAGTTGTCAATTGCGTCAAAGAATGAAAAGTGGAGCTGAAAGTCTAATGGAGATAAAAAGAGGGAGAAAATGAAGGGAAGGAGAGAAAAAGACAAAGAAAGAGAACAGTCTTAGTTCAGCAGAAGAGAGCGATGAAGTTTCATAGACATTCCCGGTTGAGCTGTTCTTGCATGTTTAGACTCCACAACATTCCAACGCCAGCAAATTACACAGAAACACGGGAAGAAGAAATACGCAAAATCAAAAGCACAAAGAGTCGCACAAAATGTTCTGTTATGTATTCGGTGTCATGCATATCCGGTGGTGTTCATGCGACGTACCTTGAGTAGTGTTTTTCTCGTTGAGGAGTTTGGTTTGACTGTTGGGCAGGATCTTAATTTCAGGCGGGTCGGGGCTCTGGGCGACCCGCGATGCCATCACAGCGTTGAGGTACTGCAGACGGGTCACCTGCGGGACACGGGGCCATTTTAACAGCAGAAAACACAAAGGCGACCTTTTCTGAAGGTCACACAAGTACATTATTCATGTGTGACGAAAAAGTCCATCAGTTTTCAAAATAATCTTCAATAAGAAGTTTCAAAATAAAGATGTATCACAACATTGCAAACTTTGAAGTGATGCAAAAAAGTTGGAGAAAACAAAAGACAAAGATATAACATTGTGAACTTTAATCGTTCATGAGGGAAATGAACTACAATAGCATAAATCAAATAAAAAATAACAGTACAATATAAAGACTTTGATTATAGGTCTCGAAAAAAAACATTATCTTTTAAAAATATAAATAAATACTATTTGCTAAAAATCAATTTCTATATATATTTTTTATTTTATTATTTTTTTTCCAGTAGTCTAAATATAATTTTAAATGTTAAGATAACTACAAATTTACAACAGCAGCAGCAATAATAATGAAATGACCAATGTTTAAATATTAAATACATTTAAAATGTATTTTAAATGTTAAAATAATAATAATAATAAAAATAAAATATATTTAAAATATATTTTTGGAAATATTGAAATAATAATAATAATAATAAGAAGAAGAAGAAGAAGAAGAAGAAGAAGAAGAAGAAGAAGAAGAAGAAGAAGAAGAAGAAGAAGACTCCTCAAAATATTTAAATATATTGAAATTTTTTAAATGTTAAAATAATAAATTGAATTTTTTTTATAAATGACATAATAATAATAAAACAATATACCAAATGTATATTTTAAATGTTGAAATAATAATAATAATAAATATTTAAATATATTGAAATATATATATATTATACACACACACATATATAAAAAAAACTTACTTTTACATATTATTATTTTAACATTTATTTTTCAACAGCAACAGTATTTTAAATATATATATATATATATATATATAGGAAAACAAACTGAAAAACAACCACTGACTGAAATTTAAGTTTGACGTCAGCTGAAAACTAAAGTTGTTTCAGTGACTGAGCAGAGATGTATGTTTTGATTAAAATGAAAAAGGACACATTTTTATAAAAAAATAAAAACACCTGCATCGAGGAATCATGCATAATAAAACCAGAAATCAAGTGAATTTTGATTCACAATGAATGATCTATTATCAAATACGATTATAATACACACTGCAACAATCATGCCAAAAAGTGTGGGGAATAACACAAGAAAACCACAAGTTGAGACGAGAGCTATGCGTGTTGTGCTGCGCTCACCTTGATGAACTGGAGGTCTGTGAGGGCTCGTACTGTGTAGTCGGGACAGTAGCTGGACGGGCTGGTAGCGTCTCCCAGATCAAAGGGGTCTCTGGGGGACTGACGCTGCGTGGACACCGGAGACTGATGGACTGATCACACAAACAATCATCACAGTCACTATACCAGAACACAGACTACCGACATTCACAGCAATAACACTGTGATCCCAATCAGGTGTTACACAATAAAACAACAAGTGATAAATCTTATCACTTCCTCAGATGTTTATCTGAGTTTTTTATCTGAATCAACTGCAACTGCTACTGCTACCCGCTCGGTAATTCATGATTTTCTTCTCCCCTGAGTTACGTCTTCCGCCATTCTAGAGAGTATCACAATACATACGCATGCTTTCCCCTAAGTGCAAACAACGCTTATAATGCTGATTATATGTTCATGCGTGCTTTCCCCCCCCCCCGAGCGTAAATAACGCTGATTACGTCAAATACGTTCTTGGGTACTCTCCAAAATGGCGGAAGATGTAGCTCGGGGGAGAAGAACTGTTGAGTAAATTATGTTATTTTTGTTTTCTTTGCGGAAAAAAAAAGTATTCTCGTAGCGTCGCAAAACTGAAGCTGAGCCACGGATGTCACATGGACTGTTTTACCGATGTGTTTACTACTTTTCTGGACCTGGGAACATTTCAGTTGCGTTGCTGTCTATGGAGGGTCAGATAGCGCTCCGATTTAATCAAAAATATCTTAATTTGTGTTCTGAAGATGAACGAAGGTCTTACGGGTTTGGAACGACATGAGAGTGAGTAATTAATGACAGAATTTTCATTTTGGGGTGAACTAAACCTTTAAATAAAATTAACAAATCACAGACTTGTTCATTTTACAAAACGTCCCAACTTTTCTAGAATTTGGGTTGTACTTTCTTTAAAGTATTTGTAAGCAAACTTTTAAATATTCTCACAAAATTTATGAAATACAGTAAAGTAGGATTTACATTTCTTCCATTTGCATGTGTAAATGTGGTATTTACCTACCAAAAATAACCATGTCCACTATGTCAGGAAAAAAAGGGAATTCTATATATTCTCAAAAACAAACAAAAAACAAAACAAAAACAACAACAGGGTATTTTCTAAAACTAATTAGGGATAAATATTATTATTTTTCACTGAAAGCTAATTGAAAACATCCAAACATATCACAGCAGTAAAAAGTTGTTGAAAAGGTGTTCAAGAGTTCCAGGAATGGAAGAACAAATTAAAATCTCTTCTGTAAAAATGTCACTGTGGATATGTTCTAAACAGGAACTTTTATTTAGTCTTTTTAAATTTGGGGCAACAAGGTAAATCTCACAACACTGAAGCTGTAGCAATGAAAATCATCAACATCAACAAAAACTCTGTAAATGAACGCTATTTTACTTATTTTAAAATAATTTACTGTAAGAAAAGTACTTCACTGTCTTTTTGATTAATTCAATGCATCCTTGAATTAAAGTAATTTCTTAAAAATCAAAATGATCCCTTACATTCAAATTACTGTAAATATAATAGCAGTCCTCATTATAAACACAAAATAATAATAATCAACTTTAATATTCAGTGAGGACAGTTTTATTTACCTTTTATTTTACCTTTTATTTAGAACCACTGATCTAAACAATAGCCCCATATGGTCCTTTTTCTTTCAAAACACACAAGGCTTGCAGAATCAGTCGTTTTTGTTTTGTTGCTCTGCAGTTTACAACCAAAACTCACAGGAATGTCTTCGACAATTGTGTAATTTTTAAGCCAATATTCATGAGTCAACTTTGATTAAAATGATGAATTTTGATTGGATCTGGGATTATCATAAAATCACATATTGCCGGGACAAACCTGAGGAGGGAGCTGTGAGGGCCGAAACGCCGTAGTAGGTGAACGCACCGTTCTCAAACTTCAAACCCTCTTTCCCAATCTCCACCTCCACACGGCCCTACACACAAACATATTATTGAAACATCACAAAAAAATAAAATACGCATTTTATTTTATATTTCAAAAAATACATTAATATACAGATATATTCTAAAAAATATAATTTATGTTTTATGTACTAATATATATATATATATATATATATATATATCTCAATCAAATAATCAATTATATAAATATTTTAAATAAAATTTTATTGTTAAAAATAATAATAATAATAGTTATTATTAAATTACCAATGTTAACTCATCAAATATTGAAATATATTTTAAAGTCATACTTTAATAAATACTACCAATATTACCAGTACTACTAATTTCAAAACACGACTAACAAATAATTATCAATGTTTAAATATTTATAATTTACTTATTTTAATTGTTAAAATTATTATTAAAAATTGATATTTTTAAATTATCAATATTAAAGGATCATATATTCAAATATATTTAAAATATTTTATTATATATTATATTACATTATCATTATATATTTAATAAAAATATTAATACCACCAAGACTACTAATACTGCTAACATCATAATTGTCAAAACACTACAAACAATGTTTAAATATTTCTTTATATTATTTATATAAATTTTAATTGTTAAAATAATAGTTATTAATAAATTAACTTATTAATACTTATTATATTAAATTAACAATTAAATTTACAATGCTAAATGATCAAATATTGAAACATATTTAAAATATTTTAAATGTTAATTAAAATAACTAATACTACCAATAGTACTACTACTACCATATTTATCAAAACACTACTAAAACATTCCGACAGATTAATAATAACAAACAATTCATTTATGTTGTTGTTGTTATTATTATTATTATTATTATTAAATGATCAATGTTAAATATTGAAATATGCTTAAAATATAATTCATATTTCAATATTAAAAATACTACTACAACTAATAAAAATATCATATTGAGATATTGTATATTTATTAACACTATTATTTACACCAGAGCTTATAAAGCATTGTCATGCCCACATATGTAAGACACACTGCTGTCGCACCTGCAGCAGCAGAATGAAGTAATCCACAGGGTGGTTCCGCGTGTACAGGTAGTGATCAGGACTGAGCCGGTTCGCGGGGTCAAACTTCACTTCTTGGTTGACGCTCGGGTGCCGCAGCAGATGAAACAGGACTCTCTCTGACACACGCTGCGGGCTGAAGTGTTCCACCTCTGAAACAGAGGAGGAGCGCTGCTTAATGGCGTATGAAATCACCTCCATTAACCAGCACATAAGCACAAATCATCCCGCCGCTGATCCGAGAGACACTGAACGTCCTTTAAAAGTTGAGGCTTGTTGAGACAAACTTCTTTACCTCTTTATTCTTGTCAGGGGAACGGATATGCACTGCTGTTTAGGGTCAGTGAGATTTTTTTATGTTTCTGAAAGAAGTCTCTTATGCTCACAGAAGCTGCATTTATTTGATCAAAAATACTGTAAAATTGTGGAATATTATTACAATTTAAAATAGCTGTTTTCTGTTTCAATATATTTTAAAATGTAATTTATTACTGTGAGGCAAAGCTGAATTTTCAGCATCATTACTCCAGTCTTCAGTGTCACATGATCCTTCAGAAATCATTCTAATATGCTGATTTGCTGATCAAGAAACTTTTTTTATTGTTAGCAATGCTGAAAACAGTTGTCCTGATACATATTTTTGTAGAAATTGTGATACATTTTTTCCAGAATTCTTTTGTAACATTATAATATATATATGTCTTTACTGTCACTTTTGATCTTTTGTCTTTGTTGAATAAAAGTATTAAACGTAAAAAACTAAAAATTCATACTGACCCCAAACATTTGAACGGTAGTGTAAACTGCATATAAACATAAAAACTGATGATCATCTGAATAACTGTATAAATATGTATAACTGTATATAATATAATATAAAATAAACATGACAAGTTGTTTGAGTTGTCCTAATTTACGATAATGAGATACTATTTTGTGGTTATTAATGTTATTATTATTATTAATAAATGCATTTTTTTAACATTGATGTCTTTTATTATATAACTACGAAGCCCTGTACATGACATGCGGACAAAAATAGAATAATCGTGGCCACAAATAAAGAATTTATTTCCTCATTTTAGTAAAGAGTGGCCATGTTGAACTAATTTGTTCCTTTTTTTTGATTGAATTAAAACAAAGGAATGAATTAGCACAACATGGCCCTGATTTACTAAAACGAGGGAAGGAATTCTTAATTTGTGGCCATGACAAATCTATTTTTGTCTACATGTCACGTACAGGGCTCTGTATGTATTGATTTTATTTGTTTAATAAAACTATTTTTAATTACATTTTACCCTTAAGAAGAATAAGCCACTCAAGGCTGAACACTAGTGATTTTAACATGGTTAAATGTGTTTTAGCATCCAGAATCACATGGGAGGTTTCTATCCGACCAGTGCATTTGCAACTTTGATCAATGCAGCTTTTTGTTATTCATGAATACTGGATAAGGACTGTAAAAATCATTTTAAAGAAAGCAATTAAGAGAGTCAGAGAAAATCTAAACTAAACTAACTATTGACATTTCTAGACATGGAAATCACAAACAAAAAAAACCTCCCTGATTTTTCCAAGACTTTGGGAACCTTGACCTCTTAACCATGGTAAAATCACTGTAACATGCAGCTTATGGGTTGATATTAAAGCAGGCAGACCTCGGGAGAGGAATCGGTGTGTGGCCAGCAACAGTTGAGGAGAGGTGCGGATCTTGGGTTCGCCCTCTGGAGGTCTGAAGATGGAGAACTCGTCGTGAACGCTGCGCGGCTCCAGGGGAATCTCCACCGGGGCCAACGGACGCTTCACCTTCATGTCCACTGTGGAATAAAACAAAACGCATTATAATTCAGTTCAAATGACATGACAGGGACCAACTCACAAACACATCATGCAGCTGCTCACTGTAGCCATCTGACTCATCCAGGATCTCAGATTTGATGATCTCCTCAATAACGTCCTCCAGCGTGATCAGACCCAGAACCTCGTAGAACGGATCTCCTTCACCCTCATTATTCACCTTCTGAACGATGGCCAGGTGGGAGTTTCCTGTGAAGACAGAGAGAAGCAGCTTTGTAATGACTTTCTTTGACTCACAGTGCATTCTATAATTCATGATTATTAAATACAAAATAATGGCAAAAAAGAAAATTCTTATTGTACAGTAAATATTCATTTTCAAAAAATATTTGATAAAACAAAAATACAGTGATTAACCAATCAGAATCAAGAATTAAAGAGAGATGTGTAATAAACACTGATATATAATCACAGTTTTAGAAGTATTATAACAAAAATATAATCAACAATATGGAAAATTATATATATATATATATATATATATATATATATATATATATATATATATATATATGCATTCAACAGAAATAATTGGTACAATATTGGTTGTACATTGATAAGTAGTTTGAAGGCGTCTGCTTTGAATTATCACGTTATCAAAACACTAATAACACATTCTAACATAATAATAATTATAATTATTATTGCTAAATATTTAATGATTTTAATGTAATGTAAAATGTAATATTTTAATAAATGCTAATATTTTATAAATAATAATAAATAAATAATTAAAAATGTTTAGTCAAAGTAAAAGCCCAAATTATTATACACGTTCAGTATCAGTCTAATCAGGCCGAGAGAGCAATAATTATTCTGACAATAATAACAGTAATACTACTAATAAAATTCTAAATGTTTAAATATTGAAGCATATTTAAATAATTGTAATATTTTAAATTTTAAAATTTTAATAAATGTTAATAATAATAATAATAATAATTTTTTGTGAAAATAAAAGTCCAAATATTATATGAATTCAACATCTGGCTGTCATAAACTGATACAACTAGTTTGAAAGCATCTTCTTAGGATTATCAAGTTTATGAAAACACTTCCAACACAGATTAATAATACAGAATAATAATGATATAATAGCCCAAATATCATAGGCATTCAATATCGGCCGAGTCAGGTCAATAGCAATGACTGCAGATAATTGGTAAAATATCAGTTGAACACCGATACACACAGTGCGAAGGCATCTGCTTAGGACTGACATGCCTTTTTTGAATTCCTCCAGCATTGCATCCAGCTTGGTGTCATTAAAAACAAAATGCAGAGGATGGTTGTAGAACTTGGTGATGGTGGTCATGGGCGTGCGGTCCTCCGGGTCAACCAGCGCCAGGTCTTTGACGTACAGGATTTCCACGATATTGGACCTCTCCTCCTCGTACACCGGGACGCGAGTGTAGCCGCTCTGCATGATCTCAGACATGGTGTTGAAGTCCAGCACAGCCGTGGAGGGCAGCATGAAGCATTCCTTCAGGGGGGTCAGGATGTCCTCTACGGTTTTGGTCCTGAGAGCGCCTTTACTGAACTCCACCTTGACGAACTCGTTGTACGGATCGTTCACACTAGTCCGAATCATCTCCATGGTTTTCTCACGGATGCCCACG
This sequence comes from Spinibarbus caldwelli, assembly GCA_039654775.1. NCBI lineage: Eukaryota > Metazoa > Chordata > Actinopteri > Cypriniformes > Cyprinidae > Spinibarbus > Spinibarbus caldwelli. The sequence goes on from CM077267.1 coordinate 4,580,409, forward strand.
GTGCTCACATCCCGATGCAAGATCAAGTCCAGCAGGAGGCCGAGGGGACAAGAAAGCGGACACGTCAGGATTAGACAGATCTGGGCCAGCCATATCAAACCCGGTGCCATCTGGAACCCATAACCCGAACACACAATATGAGGAACCAACTCAGCCAGGAGGAATATGAGAAAGCCACTAGTGAACACAGCAGGCAGGATGGACCCATAGAGACGATACAACAGGACGCCAAGCACAGAGTGACCCAAAGCGCAAATGAACAAGAGCGAACAAACCAGAACGTTTCCTCTCCTCCGAATGGGCTTGAGGCGCTTGGCCGCCCGCTTTTCATCCTCTGAACCGCAGCTGTGGAGAACATAGAGCTCCAGTGGGTCCAGCCACAGCAAACTCAGATTCACGCATCTGACCACACTGCAAATCAAAACCAGAACCACGACCACCAAAATCAGACCCCATAATGGAATGTAATCTGACGGCACATCCGGGTTCTTAATAATCAACTTATCCGACCCGACAGACACCCACGCCTGGCCCTTTAAGACGCAGAAATGATGGAGCACAGGCTCTGCATCTTTCTTCTCTGGTTCGGATGCTGAAGCCTCGGTTTGGACTTCTATAATCCCGCTGTTCTGGTCATCCGACTTGAACGGTTCGCGAACCCGGAACGCAGAGGAATTGCGGCGTTCCTCAAGAACGCACGGGTCACCCGAACCGCCTCCAGCCGCGGCGAACGCGACCCACGGCCAGGTCTCATTGGACAGGTAGGACCCAAACAATCTGAGCTTGAAAGTGGTCCCGTGCGGAGCTACAATGACCCTTTCCCGCATGAACACCCGCTCGGTAACGTCCTCCAGGCGCAGCCCGAAAACCTGCGTTTCTTGAAGGCTGCAGGTTCCGAACCCGCACAGGAACGATATGATCAACGGGAGACGCAGCTCCGCCAAGCTGACCACCATATTGGAACAGGGCAGCCTGGCTTGATGAATCATGTGACGCTGATGTTGTTGCCGCTACGCTAACCTCCTACTTTTTCAGTTGTTTTCATACATAACGGTGAGGGAAACTGGCTCGGTCCGGCCGCCATGTTGGCTCCGAGATTCTTGAGAAACAGGCACGGACTTGTCCCAGAACTCTGGAGCCACAATGAACGCTGTTTCATTTTTTTTGCACTGCCGCTACGTCGTGTCTACAATGGACCAATGACAGAAGAGTAAGTGCTCGCTTGACCAATCGGAGAACGGGCTGGCTTGGTAAACCACGCCCACAAGTGCACTAAAGACCTTCAGCGTGTGAGATTAGCATCCTCTCAAGGCTCTTAGGAAACCAAATTGGTTTATCTGGCTAAAAAGGTTTTTTTTTTTTTTTTTTTTTTTTACATTTACAGCTTTTATACGAATCCAGCAGCTAGGTTAACAGAGAGTTAAAAACTGACCGTAATGTTTTACACCTCGCAAATGTTTTACCTACAGTTTGCCACTGGAATAAAAGCAATATAACTACACAGACTGAGCAAAAGAGGTGTTTTAATAGAGAAATATTTATTTTTTAGCATTTACATCATCAGAACTCAACAGAAATACAAAATATTACTTATAGATTGCCTTAGATACGACCGTGTTCATGAGAAGTACAGTACACCTGCGTTTGCATTTCCCTTTAAAGAAAGCAACTTAAGAAAAAACGAAAAGCATACAGTTTGTGGTGATGTTTTAAAAAGTAAATATGACAAAAATAACTAACCCTGCTTACAAAACAAATCATGGAAACATTTTTCTGTATTTCACATGGCTTTTTAATGGAAGACGGTGTGTTTTCACTCTAGTGAACCCAAAACAAAGTGTGCTTACTTAGTATGCAATACAATACCCTGAACTGTTTGAAAGGTCAATATAGGTCATGACTCTGAAAAGTAAATAAATGCAGACGCTTCCTGAAAACACACATTTATAATCTTTAACTGTGGTCTAATTATCAAACAGGAGACCCTGCACAACATCTCTCCCGTTGAGTTCCTCAGGAGAAACTACCACGAACATTAAAAGCAGATTACTGAGCTGGATCGAAATCCCAGCACCACGCTCAAAAGAATTTCATTAGTTCCCCACAAACAGAGTCCCTGTGCAATAGAGAGAGGAACACGGGCATTAAATGGACAAATCAAAGTGCAAAAGGCTTTGGCTGATGTGTTCACTCACAAATTTAATTCCACGTAGTGCTGTTACTTTGGTAATGATATAACGTTACGCCTCAGTACAGAGTTTGAGCGCAATGCCCACGTTTTGGTTTCAGTTGAAGTAAATACTAGTCAAATTTCACATACAAGAAATGTCAGCTGAAGTAAAATGCAACTTATTTCTTCTTTCACTGTGCAACTGTACATTAAACATCTTACAAAAAGAAACCAACCTATTTATTGCTTCAGATTTAAATCTCTCGTAAAGGCAACAAAACATTTATAAATAACTTACAAATCATCATACACTATTTGGACAAGGTCAATTTCATACTGTTCAATGAGAAAACATATCTTCTCTATAATTATTTCTAATACTCTGCAGCTCTCACTGGGATATTTCTACAATATATGAAATAAAAGAACACTTTAACACTGAAAGCTTTATGCATGCACTGCATAGCGTACTTACAGTATGAATACATCAGAATAAGGTTTAAATATGGTTTCTAATGTCATCTCAGCATGAAAGGAACACAATGGAAAAATCACTGTGTGACTTCCGAAATGTGATCTCTGGACAGAACCGGCTTTATGGTCACTGCAAGTAGATGTAGAAAAGCTTAATTCTAGTGCAAAGAAAGAGGCTTTAGTTTCTTAAAGGAGTAGTTTACCCAAAACTAAAAATTGGCTGGAACTTTCTTCATCAGAAAACAGATTTGGAGAAATTTAGCATTACATCACCTGCTCACCAGTGGATCCAGTGAATGGGTGCCGTCAGAATGAGAGTCCAAACAGCTGATAAAAACATCACAATAATCCACACCACTCCAGTCCATTGTAAACAGTGCTGTGCATATTTCTCTCCTGATAAAGATAAGACAACTTTCTCACTGGAAAAAATATAGATAGAAGACTCATATTTTAGTTGGAAGCGACAGTTAAAAACATCTTGATGGATTTGTTTCTTACAAACATGCACCTTTTCACTTCACAAGATGTTAATTGATGAACTGGAGTGGTGTGGATTATTGTGGTTTTTATCAGCTGTTTGGACTCTCATTCTGACGGCACCCATTCACTGCAAAGGATCCATTGGTGAGCAAGTGATGGAATGCTAAATTTCTCCAAATCTGTTCTGATAGAGAAATAAACTGAGTAAATTTTAAGTTTTGGGGTGAACTATTCCTTTAACTAACCTATAATCTGTTCACTTTTAACTTACTAAAGTTTTAAGAAACTAAACAGTGCTAGTGACTTCACACTTCAGGAAGAGAAACTGAAGATTCAGTAGTGTACTAGTGGATTCTAGTGTAACAAACACGAGAATCAAAACGAATGTACAGTTTCACTCCAGTTCACAGTGAATTCTGCTCAAGCATCTGTATCGTCTGTTTCTGAGGATGGGAATTTTGGTGGAAAACAGCATTTGTGTTGTTTGATGGACAGTGTAGCTTTTGAGATCAAGAACTGGGTAAATCTTACAAAACCTCAGGCCATATTTCACCCCAAAATCAAAATGAAAATCAATATGTAATTAGGACCATTAAGATTTTTTGCGTTGTGATATTTATAATTCTCATTAGTATAAAGTGAAAAGATAATATTTATGTTGTGAATTATTTATACATTATGGTGGCATTTAATTTTTTTGATAATTTAAATAAAGAATAATGAGAATTATAAATGAGAATTTGTGAAGAAAATGTGCTTAATTCTCATGAAAAGAATGCATAATATGATGCAAAATATCTTAATGGTATAAACAGGCTGTGTTTTATCAAATTAAATATTTTGTTGTGAAATATAACTCATATTTTTGTCAGATTCATCCGTGGGGATGAATTATAATTGAGTCAAAAAAGAAAAAAATGTAATAAAATATACATACTACTTTAGACAAAAAATAAATATATTAATATTTAAATAAATTACTATATAATATTTTGAATCATACATCACAGATTTGGGTTTGCAGTGGTCAATGCTTGGTGTTTTTTGTTTTTTTGGCTACAAATGTCTCAGTCTTGAGCACAAACTGACCACGTGGGGTTCTCCAAACCATATCTGCATCAGCAAATTTCATGTCTCCAAACTATATTTACAACATTTCCCTTCACGTTTGTCACGCAGAGCTACGATTGCGTCACATACAGCTACATCACGTAGCCACAACTTACCAAATGACCTTGGCTTGATGATTTCAATTTTGAAAGAAAGCTGTCAAAATCATCTAGTACTACACAGCAGGAAAACCAGACCAGACCGGTTTTTCTTTGTGCTAAAAGGATAGTTCAGTCCAATAACAGCTTATGAGACTCAAAGTGCTCTTATGCTCAAAATCTCAGAAAAACAGTTCACAGATGTACGCCGCTGGGTCAGAGACATTATAAAAAGTGCATATCGTACAATAATTCTGTTAGATACTGTTAGATAATGCCTTTAAACGGTATTTGTGGCATACCGAACACACTTGTGTCGAAAGCTTTGAGAGAGAGTCTACATGATTAGCATGCAATAGTCTCCAACACCTCGACGTCAGGCCGAACCCGCAGCCCCTAAAATCACAGTGAGATCACGTCCAATGTTGACGATGCACCTTTTTTAGTACACCTGCATCCTCTCGAATCGAGAGAAAGTATGCTACATTGTCCAGTGTATTTGTGCTTGTGCGATCGCATTCGGTCAGCTCTGGAGCTCCCGGAGCCCCAGATTAGTGTCGTCAAATTGTGCTCTCGGTGTGCACGTGCGTGAACGTGTGTATGCGATGTGCGTGAGGGCTGGGGAGGGGCGTCGGGCTACTGTTGCTGTGGGGATAAGGGGCGGAGTTGGAGTTGGCGTTGGTGTTCAGGTGCGACTGGTTCTGAGGGTGGATGTGGCTCGGCCGCCATTTGGACAGGCTGTTCTTGTCATTGAGCAGCGAGGTGGTCTCGTCCGGCCCATTCTCTCTGGGTGCCGGCGGCGCTGGGGTGTGGTTTGCGGTGGTGAACATGGGAGGGGTCAGGGGCGGAAGAGGGCCGGGATCCAGGCGGATATGGCTGCTCTCTGGGGACTGGGGCGTGCTGTCCAGTTTTGAAGCCAGGAGCCCGTTTTGGTACTGCGAACGAGTGACCTGAAAAAGAAAAAGAAAACAAAACAAAAAAAAAAAAAAAACAACAGTCAAACCAAAATTTATTCAGACACCTTCAACATTTCTCACATTATCACAGTTTATTCACTATAGTTTAGAAAATGTTAATAAAATATGACAAGCACTTAAACTGTGTCAGAACAAATTCATCTTGATAATGTCAGATGAGTTTCATATAAAGGTATGTAACAAAACGTGGTCAGTTCAAAGTGTGGTGGTCCCAAATTTTTTCATCAGTTTTACTGGTAGTCCACTGTATGAAGAATCTTTGGGCATAATATGTCACAGTTTACTTTATTTTGCTATCCTCACTTATATAAATGAACTATAGTGTCCTGCACCGACTAGCAAAAAATATCAAAAATTATACCTGGTGTCTGAATCATTGTTGATTTGACTGTACATACAATATGGTCCATTTCTTTTTTTTTTTTAAAGAAATTAATACTTTTATTCAGCATGGACTCATTAAATCGATCAAAAATGACAGTAAATACTTTTATTACGTTACAAAGGATTCAAATACATGCTGTTATTCTGAATTTTATATTAATCAAAAATTCTGGAAAAAAATGTATCACAGTTTCCTCAATTTTATTATGCAGCACACTGCACTTTTGCTGAAAAAGTCTGAGGTAAAAGTATTTTAATTTAAAGTAAATAAATAGTAAAACAACAATGACAACAACAACAATAGTAATAATGTAATAATTTATAAATTTTATAAATTTTATATATTTATATATTATACAGATTTTTAAAAATATTTATATAGTATTTTATTATTAATATTTTTATATATATTAAGACAACAATTAATTGTATTCATTTATTAATAATAATAAATATATACACATTCAAATTTAAATTAAACTTAAAAAATAAAAATTAACAAAAATAATAAGCTAATTAATATATATATATATATATATATATATATATATATATATAAAAATTCTCTCTATCTATCCGAGTAGCAAATTACCATATTAGAATTATAATTATTAGAATTTCTGAAGGATCATGTGACACTGAAGACTGCAGTAATGATGCTGAAAATTCGGCTTTGGATCACATGAATAAATTACATTTTAAAATTATTTAAATAGAAAACACTTATTTTAAATTGAAATAATATTTCATAATATTACTGTAGTTTTGATTATATAACTGTAGCATTTGTGAGCATAAGAGACTGTTTAAAAAAAAAAAAGAAAAAAAAAAAGGATGGTTTCCTTTAAAGGAGGGTTTCTATCGTAGACACTAACTATTCAGACATAACTTTGATTATTAAAATGATGAAAACTATTAACATAAAAAAATAATTATCCATAGTCAACAAAAAAGGTTTTTTAATGGCTAACACTAATTGCTTTAGATATACAAAACAGCTGAAATGAAAGTAAAGTCAAGCTTCAAGAAACATCATAAAAATAGTCCATACAAACTCCTGCGCTATATTTCAAGTTTTCCGAAGTCATACACACATCTGTGTGAAGACCAGGCTGAAACTTTGTTGTAATCGGCTGTTGATGGACACAACATACCTTCACATACTGCAGGTCAGTGAGGGCCCGCACGTTAAAATCAGGGACGTACTGTGCCGCAGGGCTGTTATTGAGCTGACTGTTGCTGCCGCTGATGGACACAGAGTCAACTCTCTCTGTGCAGCTCAGAGACGCAGAGCGGTTCAAACCGCTCACGTGAGACGGGGAGCGAAACTCTGGAATGCACAGGAAAACCATTAGTTCATGTCAAAGCACGCCTGCTTACAAACACTCACACAGATGAGTCAAGAAGTCCATGAAATACACACAAATACAAATGTGGCAAATCTTAAAACATAAAATGAAAAAACAACAGTGAATGACATCGATGAGAGGGACAGCACAACAATAAACAAGGAGCAACAAACAACTCATATCACATTTGAAATGAATGGAAAGATTATTGCAAATGATTGGATGGTCATTTCAGACGTGCATTTGTGAGCAGCGTTAGTTTGGTTACACTGGGCAAGCACAGTGTACTAATTAACATTACTATAATATTAGTATAGGATGTGCATAAAACCTTGATTACCCAAAACCACGTGGGATCAGCGCTGTAATGTTAATGCACTAGCGCCCTCTACAGGTGCTTTTAGTCACTGCAGCGCCTATGCTTTGACAGATTTTACTGCGACATTAACAGACAATAAATGAATGCTGATTGATGCGGACAAAAACGCACAGCTGACTCAGAAGCACATGGTTACTGATACAAGCATGGGAGATTTTTCTCTGCTGAAATGCTATGTTTACGCTGCGAGCGACGCAATGTGATGAACTAGAACTCTGCGGTTATAATCAATGAAGTCCCTGATAGCACACATACATCTCGGAGACATCTATTTGATGTCTGCATTTACATCTGCAAGACGTATTTTTTAGGGTGTTTGCTCATCTGCAATACATCTATAGGATGTTTCCTTTTAGATGTCAAACAGACGTCTATTAGATGTCTTTAAGACGTTTATGATTTAGACTGTATGTAAAACTGACATCTGAGAGACGTCTGTCAGACGTTTGTAGACAGCAGATGCTTTCCAGATCAAGAGATCTTTAACAGACATCTTGCAGATGTACATGTGCTATCTGGGGTCATTTACACTGCAAAACATGCAAAGTTTGTTGATAATAACGGAAGAGCTCTAGTATTTTCGTGTCGCTCGCTTGCTCTCAGTGTAGTTGTTTACTATTGTTTAGTCAGTTACGGTAACCAAAGAGAACATAATTAATATTCTTTACGAGTTGCTGACGAAACCAATCATCACTGCGATATCAGAGAATTTCGATGATATCGGAACATTGCCTTAGTATTTGACTATACTACATTGCACTTCTGTCGAAAGCGTCAGAGACTGGATAAGTTGGTGAAAATATATTTCAAAATCTTAATTCCAAACATTATTAATATTATAACACGTCACTTTACGTAATTAATATTCATGACGCAACCCGAGCATGGCACATCGCTGACAGAGAACCTTGAAAACAAATGTAAACAATAGAAGAAAAAGTCGTATAGCACATAAAAGTGAATTGTTATATTCAAAGCTGTTTGTAAATATTTTTAGGCCTAGATATTAAACAAAAAAAAAGGCTATATTGACCTTTTTGGAACATTTTCAAATCTCAAGCCTTCAGTGTTAGGCTACTTTAGTAGCTATTTTAATGGCATCTTGTGAATATTTTTGGTTTTCATTTTTATTGTCATTTTAGTCAAAGTTTTAATAATTTTGTGGAGTGTTTTAACCATTTTTTAGTGTCTATTTACTTTTTAATTATTTCAGTTTTATTAATTGTGCCTCTAAATTAACTAACTTAAATCAGTTTCTATTTTCTTTTATTTCTGTTAACATTTGTTTCAATGAACGCCTTTTCCAGTATTTTTAACTTTAGGTTTAGTTAATGATAACACCACAAGTATTTAACACTTTTAGTCTGACTAATAATGTATAATTATATATTATTTATAATGCATTTTATTTTTTCATCCAAATAAACAACTCCTGTTTCATTATGACGTTACAAACGGATCTTCATTGAGCCTCACATCATTCATAGTAGAAGCAGAGCACATTTTCTAGTATATTCTGATACTAAGGCAACTCAGAATGGAGCAGGACTGAATCTTCAGGGTGGTGTGAATGTTGTGTTCAGTTGCAGGAGGTCAGGTGTGATGAACAGGCAGAAACGCGGGCAGCAGGGTGAGTGTGTTAGTGGTTAGAGTAGAAGAGCTCTTCAAGACTGAGCTCAAGAGGTCAACACCAGAGCCAACCAGTCCAGCAAGCTTTCATTTTACTAACATTGTCATTAAAATCCTTTTTATGTATGTCATATGCCACATCAAACATATAAGCCATCGCTCAAAGTTGATTTCAATAGAGTTATGATGTTGCTAATAACTTAAAACAAATAAATACTTTACCCATGCAACACAAATAATTAAGTTTCGCTCATTAGGATTAAACTGTATTCTACTTTTCAGTACTGAATAAATATTTCTTAAAAAACACAGAAAAATACATTTTGCTTGTGCATTTTTTCTTTAGATGGAACTATTTTCTATCAATATTTTAATAAAATGTATTGTGTCTAGGTTTTGAAACAGTTTTTAAATCACTAAATAAAATAAAACTTAATAAAATAATAGAATTTCAGCCATTTATAGTGATTTTTGCATTGTTTTTGTAATGTTAAAGGACTAAAAAATTAAAGTACAGTAAAAGCCATATGCTATAGAAATATGCTGTATTTCAGCTTTTCTGAATGCAAACAATAATTTTGTGTGAGGGGAAAAAAAAGAAAAAGAAAATAATGGCATTATTTATTGAAAATTGTCTGCTGTTGCTCTTGAATCTCATTTATGCACGCACACATTCAAACCTGCTGTCTCAAGACTAGTTGTGATCATTTTGAAATCAGAGATGCCAAACTTTTTGTTTTTGTCATTCTCATGGTTAACTTGATGAATGAACACAAGCACAAATTTAACTGGAAAATACTGAATATTTACTTAAAATAAATTTTGCATGAGCATATTTAATCAGCTGGAACTATTTTCTATCAATATTCTATGCAGCACTTAAATGTATTTTTATTGCATTAAACACAATGCCTAAAATTGCTGTCTAGGCTTTAGAACAGCTTTGAAATCACTGTAAATAAATAAATAAAATGTGAACTTGCTGGACAACGGGTCATAGCGCGATAAAGGTTATTTTTCCCTTTTAAACTAGCTCCTGTTCCACACTGCCCCATGTTATCTACCCCTACATCCCTGAGTTAGCACCCAGCATGCAGGGCATTTACCTGGGAAACGCGAGAACAGAGAAAACCTCTTAAGCGAAAGGCGGCGCGGACGAGGCGACACCACAGAAGGAGAGAGAGGGGGGGTGACAGCTGAGGAGGAGGGGGAGAGCCAGAGCAGAGCAGAGGAGAGACAGAGAAGCTCTTTAAACACGCCACACATCAACATCCTGCTGAGAGCTGCTTCAACATCAGCAGCCGCTGAAGGTACAAATCCCTCATTATAAAACACTACGGGAACATATTTTCTTTGAAGGGGTAATGCTATGCTACTAACCTTGCCTTTGAAAGTAAAACATATTCTGGTAAAGTCATATTTCACCCAAAACTTTATTGCTTTATTGTCATTATTGCTCCAAACCTGTATGACTTTCTTCCTACAGTGGAACCTAAATATGGATATTTTGCAGAATGTCCAAGCTGCTCTTTTCTATACCACGAAACTGGACTTCACATTGCCAACAGGCTTCAAAAATTAATCAAAGTGGCACCGTAAAAGTGGTCTATATACACTTGAACTTTTTTGAATACAAATCATAATTTTGAGTAACAGACCAAAAATTAAGTGTTTATTCAATGAAGAATTCAGACCTACAGTGGGCCGAATCGGTTTAGTCCGATTCGAAAACCAAAACGATTCACTGAAAAGATCTCCAAAAAAAAAAGACCTTTTCTGGTATTAGATATTGTTATTTCTCTTCTAAGGAAAGTATGTTAACATTTTCAGTGAATAACAAATATTTTAGCCGGTTGTTCACACTTTTATGATATTTGCATCCTTTTTTTAATTTTAAAGCACTTAAAATCCCCATAAAGTATCATAAAAGTGGTCCATATGCTATAGTTCAGTTCTTCTGGATGCAAATACTAAAAAATAAAAGTTCTGTGGGGAAAAAAACATTATTGAATGAAAAATTCTCTGCTGTAGCTCTTGAATCTCACACTTTTCCACATTCAAACATGCTATCTCAAGACCAGTTGTTCCAATTTTTAAGTCAAAAATGTCAAATATTGTTTGTTTATACATGGCTAATTATATCAGTCAATTAATCAATATTATTCAATGGAATAATATTCAATTATTCAAAGGAAAATTCTTTGTTGTAGCTTTCAAATCTCATCTACACTTGCAAACATTCAAACTTGTTGCAAAAGGCAAGTTGTGCCAAGTTTTTTTTTTGTCGTAAAAAAAACGTAAAATTTAGTTGGTTCGTGTTTGACTAATTGCATCAAATTTGAATGCTTTGAATGAATGCAAGCATAAATTTGACTTGGAAGCAAATTTTAAGCCTGTTCACTGCAAAAAATAAAGTATATATATCTGTGTGTATATATATATATATATATATATATATATATATATATAAAGAAAATAGGAGCTTTGAAAGGACATGAGGGTGAGTAAATGCCAACGGATCAGACACATGAGCCCTCGTCTCTTACGCAGTGTTTCTCAAAGCACATGTAGCCACACATTTAGACACATGCTAAACACATAAATGTGACGTTTGGCACACGGATGGACTGCGGCACAGCTGGAGGTGAAGAACAGAATCAGACAGCATCATAACACATAGTGATGCTCGGCCAGCAGATGTCCCTGCAGTCAAATGTGTCCCGTTTAGTCCCCTACCGGCAGCCCCAGTGTTATTATGTAATACAGAAGACTAAACTTACAATGACATATCATGACAAAGTGCACTGGGAGACTAAAAAAAAAAAAAAAAACCCCAGCGCTGACCAGATCCATCACTTAAACTAAGGCTGGGCAGCAAACATATCATCTTTACCATAAATCAACCTGATTCAGAAAACTCAAAGATTCATTCATAAATCATATTATAAATTCTATCAGCATTTACTGTGCCGGTGGCTATTTTCCATGCAATTATAATGACTGAGAAGCTTTCAAGCCTCCATAAAAAGAAGATACAGTTTCTGAACGACACATGGGTGAGTAAATGATGACAGAATTTTAATTTTTTGGTGGACTATCCCTTTAAATGAACTATTCCTTTAGGTTGGAATGTTTCCCATTTTTTGATTAGAGAAAATAAGAGTTAAAAACACAAGGTAAAATACTCACCCAGGCATGGTGTAGTCAGTGCCATGACTCCATAATAAGAGAAAGGACCCGTCTCAAACATCATATTCTCATTTCCAGCCTCAACTTCCACCCGACCCTGAAAGACAGATGTGAGTTAATTAGCTTCATTAGTTATAAAAGTCAATTGTGCAGGACATTGTTGTAAATATTTCAAATAATCATAAAGACAACCACATAAATGAGAACTGCTTTCCAATCAAATCAAAATTAAATCAAATAAATAAATTGGCAATAAAAAAATTGTAGTTTCAAGATACTGAAACGTAAAGCCCTCAAGAACCCTCACTGATGTTGTTCTTAAATAATTGAACCACATTTTTAAAAACACTTACAAAACATTTAAGTCAAACGCATCTAATTTTGAAATCTTAACCGGTTTCCTTGAAGAACAACCAGTTGCGTCTCCATAATTAAAGACGAATGACACAAAACCCAACCGTAACTCCCATAAGGAATGTGAGGTGAGTACTTCTAGTAGTTTGAAACCAGTCATGTGTCACACCACATTCGAGCGTACACACAAATTTTCCAATGTGTCAGGCATCATATTTGCCCCATTTTCCATCCCAATGGAGAGTCAACCTTTCCTCTCATTCTAAGAAAAACGTAACCGGATCTGCGACACTCGGATTGCATGACACACGGATCCTGTCACTCTATCTGCGTCTCCTCTGCTCTGGTGTCTATATTCAGGTAGACACTCCAAACACAAACAAAGCTCGCCAACACTTTGCTGCTTTCTGTTACGCCAGCAAATCAGAGCCAAATCGAGTTTCATAAAACAAAACAAATAAGGTGTTAAATCTGACACTGTATTTGTATACTAGAGTAAAAACAAATTACTGACAGAAATACTACTACTACTAAAATCTTTACATTCATGAAAACTAACTTATAAAATTATGTACACTACTATTCAAAACTGATGTCGGTAAGATTTTTTAAATTTATTTTAAGAAACTGATACTTTTATTCAGCAAAGACACATTAAATTGAGCAAAAGTGATAGTAAAGACATTTATAATATTACAAAAGATCTCTATTTCAAATAAATGCTTTATTTTGGGGAAAATATGGCTTCCACAAAAATATTAAGCAGCAAAAACTGTTTTCAACATTGATAATAATAAAAAATGTGAAACCTTAAAAATACTACCAACAAATCATCACTCATCAATTACAAAAAACTTAAATTACTTGCTTTTATTTACAAAACATCATCATTCAACTAGTAAAATATTAAATATTAATATATTTATTCATTGAATACATATTTTTCCTAATAATTTTAATTATTATTATATTATTTTATTATTATTAAATTTAAATAATTTGTGAAAGTATAAATATATTTTTTTCTCATAATTTTATTTAAATATATTTAAACAGAAGTATAAGAAATTATAAAATACATTTAAATATAAAACAAAAAAACAATACACTATTATTTGTCATCTATTTGATAAAGTCCTTTGCTAGTTAACTAATGTTAATTTACCTTGCTGTAAAGTGCTACTAACAAATAAAAAAAACAATCAATTACTAAAACATATTTATTAAATATATTAATATATTTACTTGTTGAAAACACTGAATATACTGAAAAAGTATACAAAATCAATATATATTTAATAAATCTAAATGGAAATATAAGAAATTGTCAAATACAATTAAACAAACAAAACAATACTACACACCATTATAGTTATATTTTCAATACATGCTGCATATTATAGGTTATATAATTTATTTGAGAATTTAAAACATTCTATTTAGTAATAATTAAATTTTAAATAGATTCAAAGCTCATTAAAATAGAGGCAGATTTAATCTGGAAATTAGCAGATGTAAATAAGCCGCAGGAGTTTGGTGAATTCAAGCAGACATGTGGTTTGATGGCCAGCGTGACGTAACGTTCCCCGACACATGGCGTTTGTGCTCCGTATGACATTGTGCCGTGGGGATGATTACGACTGTGATAAACACTCTCACACTGACCCAGGGGGCGCCCATGCGCCACGTCGGCCCTGTGACCTGTCACAGCTCGTTCTACCTTGACCATCATCAATCTTAAGCCACGTTAAGTAAGCTGCCGCAATGATATACGTTCAGATGACTGGAAAGTATGCGGGAGGTTAAAGGTCACGCTGTTGTGTTGATCCCTGTACGAGTTCAAATGCAAGTCAATATCTATATATGTATCATCTGCTTGCTGTAGCATGGACATCCAAGACTCTTTCCATCAATCTTGCCACTGATTGGACTGTTTCGCAAAACAAGGGTACAGCTTTTGATTGGTTGTGCATTCAATTGTGTGTGTGGTGTGTGTGTGTTGCTGGCAGAAATGGGTGGGATTAGAGCTGCTATGCTCAGGATCACTTTCTTATGTAAGAGGGATCAATTAGTGAAGGGCAGGCCTGTCCGATGCAGGGCCTCTTCTAGCTAAACCTACAGTGAGGTCACAGACGCTCCCAACAGACCCGTCTGTGCAACTCTACACCAGGACGCCGCGGCTGAGGGGCACCAACGAGCCGCCAAGCTCAAAATACATCACTAAAAAAGGTTGAAAATGTTAAGCAGTGTGTTTCATTCTATGCCGTTTGTGCTACACTTTCAGAAAAAAAAGGTACAAAAGCTGTCAATGGGGTGGAACCTTTTCAAAATACATCTTTGTACCTTATTTACCCCTAAAGGTTGCTATTAGTACCTAAAGTGTATATATTAATACCTAAATGGTACATATTTGTACTTTTTGTAAAGTTACCACCCCAGTTACAGCTTTTCTACCTTTTTTCTGAGAGTGTACAGACACAAACATTGCCTCAAATTGCACTGTTACTTCTCCAAGTGATCAGACTAATAATTATTGCTTGGCAAACAACAACACAGGCAAAAAAAAAAAAAAGAAGAAAAAGAAAATGAATTTAATTAAATTGAAGGATGGACCCAAGTCATATCTAAAGATGACTGCAGAGTGGCAGTAAGAAAGCACCTAGCAATCACCCAGAATACCCTAGCAACCGTATTGCAACGCCTTGAAAACCACTTAACTCTCTGGTGCTATTTGGTCATTTTTGACTGAAGAATGTTACATTTGTTTTGTTTTTTTAATTAGTATGAATAGTACTAGTATTAAATAGTACTAATATGCAATAGTATGAAACTTAGTAAAGGTTTTGAGACTTGCTATGTGAACAAGAAAAAAATAATCATGGACATGATCAGTGTGGGGGTAACACATTACAAGTAACGCAAGTTATGTAATCAGATTACTTTATTACTAACTAGTAAAGTAACGCATTACTTTTAAATTTACATGAAAATGGTCCTGAAATGGTCACATTTGTACTGTTCATGGTCAAAAATGACTGCATTGGAAATTAATGTGCCTCGAATTTCATCGAGTGGAAACGTTTGGCACTGCACCCAAACAAAACCTTACTATTACTTTTTTTTTTTTGTGATAACCTCAAATTTGAAACACAACTTGTTTCGATTTATGGCTTTGATTTTCTTACAATTTTAAAGTAAAACGTTATGGAAAATATATATTTCATATCCACCTTATTTTTCCCATAAGAGCCGACACAGCCATTTGTAAATTTAATGTGTCTGGCTTCCGTTGTCATTCGATTCCAGCTATGTTTAGCTGTACAAAACAGCTCGATATTGCAAACTGGTGTGTCTTACCATATTATTTTAATGTGCTATCTTAAATATGAACAAACTGGTTTGTAGTGCAAACAGTTTTACGGTTTACTGCACATTGTTATTCTTCTAGTTATATCCCTATAGCAGCTAATGAACCAAGTTTCGCACATACACAAAAAACAACTCCTCTGACCTTTTCTCTCAAATCTCTCAAATGCAGTAACTAGACTTAGTTCATTATTAAAAAGGTTATATTATTAACGTGAGACATGTTTGTCCAGGTCAACACAAGGATGCTAGGAGTTTTAAATGGTTGCCAGGGTGTTACTATGCAATTGCTAGGGTGCTCTGGGATTGGTAACTGGCTCAGATCAAAAGAGTCCATCCTCAAGTCTAAATATGCACCGGACCCTCCTTCAATGGAAGTCTGAGGTATTTTTTTAACAATCTAGGTTAAGCTAATTTATGCATATGCTAGCACATTTTAACATTTCAAGCTGTATAAATTAGCATTATATAAAACATTATGAACACAATTTATTAACAATAATATATTTATAAATGAAACTAGATTAATAAATGCTGTAAAAATTAACTGTCCATTGTTAATTAACTAATGTTAACATTAATGTTAACAAATTAAACCTTATTGTAAAGTGTTACCAACAAATCATCATCAGTTAATAAAATATATTTATTAAATATATATTTTCTATTTTCTTATACTTTGATATTTAAATATATTATAAATTAAATGAATTTATTTAAATTAATTATAAAATAAGTCTAAAAAAACAAACCAGCTTTACTGGTAATTTATTTGATATCTGAAAATAAAATGTAAAAAAACCTCTTAGACGCAGATTCAATATAAAGGTCTAAGGTATACTCTGCAGTTCAAAAGTTTGGGATTTAATGTTTTTTAAAGAAGACTAATCAAGTCTGCATTTATTTGATAAAAAACACAGTTAAAACAGTAATATTGTGAAATATTATTACAATTTAAAATAATGGTTTTCTTTTTGAATATACTTTAAAATATACTTTAAAATATAATTTATTCCTGTGATGCAAAGCTAAATTTTTAGCGGCCATTACTCCAGTCTTCAGTGTCACATGATTCTTCAGAAAACATTCAAATATGCTGATTTATTATCAATGTTGAAAACAGCTGTGGTGCTTGATATTTTTTGGAACCTGTGAGAATTTTTTCATGATTCTTTGATGAACAGAAAGTTAAAAAGAACAGCATTTAGTCAAAACAGAAATCATTAATGATGTTGAAAATTCAGATTTGCCACCACATGAATAAATTACAAAAAACATTAAAAATCTTACTGATCTCAAACTTTTGAATGGTAGTGTATCTTCTGTTTATCTTATGTCACATGAAAATCATAAACCTGATAGAGTAAGTATTAGCACAGACATCCTCAACAAGCCACATGATGAATTAGCACAAGCGTTTCAGGTAGTCAAAGTTTAATTTGAACAGTTTAAGCAATAGTAATATTTGCCTTAGCAAGCACAACTAACATGTGACTAATTATTAAAGGAATTAGCACACTTTCCATTACAGCACTTTTACTGGTAGCTGAAAGCATTTTCAAACCACTCTAAATATTTAATAACACATACCGCAGGGGAGATGTGTGGATATTTGTGGGCGTTCAAGCTCTTCCAAAAGTCTACAGAGCTTCCAGCTGAATTCTCCACGCAGGCCTACCAATCAGTTTTACTCACCTGAAGGACAAGGACGAAAAAGTCAACAGGTTTTCCACGCTGATATAAATAGTGCTGTTGCGAGCGCTTGTCGTTCTCGTTGAACTTGATCTCCTGAATGACATCCGGGTGCTTGAGGATTCGCAGTAAGACCTTGTCTGAAATCTGGAGCGGACTGAAAAGGCTCACCTCTACGGAAAGGTAGGACACGACAAAAATCGGCTGTTATTCGCAATAGCGAATGCTCAAAGACTGAGGGGTCTTATAGACGCAACAGCTCACCAGTAGCGAGGAAACGATGCGCTGCTAGCATTAGTTGTGGGGATATCTTGACTTTGGATTCCCTCTCATGTTTGAAAGCAGAAAAGTCTCTCTTGTTCTTGTTGGGATCCACTTTCTTTCTGTTACGATTGTCAGCTAGAAGGCAAAAAAAAAAATCATTAATCACTCAACCAGTGTTCAACATGGGCATCAAAAACCAAGTAGATCATCGAAACCATTGGCAGCAATAATCTCAATGATCTACTTTTGCTATTGGGAAGGCCTAGATCAATAAATCAATTGAACCAATTAATAAATCAATTACATTTCTATTGGTTATCTCATGCCTAGACATGCAATTCTCAAAAACAAGTAGGAAAATCACTAGCATGAACATACTGTAGAGATCGGACTCATCCAGGATCTCAGATTTGATGATCTCCTCAATAACGTCCTCCAGCGTGACCAGACCCAGAACCTCGTAGAACGGATCTCCTTCACCCTCATTATTCACCTTCTGAACGATGGCCAGGTGGGATTTACCTGTGGACAGAAAAACCTGAGCCACAAATCTCCCACTAAACATGTTGAACACTTGGAAAGTGGGGAATTCAATGAACCAAGTGCTGTAATTGCAAACTGGGCGGCTGTTTAATAGTTATTTAACAAAGATTTAGTTCACATCAGACTAGGAAACCCACTTAGTGGGTGTAGAATAATTCAAACCATATTCGTATGGAAGCACTGCATGGATATGCATATTAATGAGCTGTATTATCACTGCAGTCGGAAAACCCCATGAATTATTCATCATCTTGTTTTATCTGAGGGGCCGGATCAATCATAACCTCTTAAGCAATACGGGACCATTAGCACTGCATGTTTGGAGTCAGATCAGAAGTGCTACTAAACTAAGCTAAAAGAGCTTAGGAGGGGGAAATGACGGAGATCTCTGGGGATTAGAAAAAGAAAGGAAAAAGGGAAGAATGAGAGTAGAAGACACTTTGACGGCATTTAAAGTTAAGAAGGAATCTAAAAATGCTGCAAAATCTACATTACTAGACAAAAACTGTATATTATTGAATTTGTGCAATACTTAAAGCTCAAATCTGAACCAAAATAAATTGATTAACCAATATATTATTTTTTGTTATATGTTAATGCATATTTTTCCCCACTAAAGCTCTGAACTATATTTAAAATACAAGTAAAATCAGACATTAAAACATTTTCAAAATTGGCCAATTCAGATTCATATTTAAAAAAAACAAACAAAAAAAAACTGTTCAAATTACTAAACCTAAGCACTATTTTTTTTTAAATAATGGGTAATATGACATCATGTATCGCTTATTATATTGATCTTAAACAGATTATATAGTTTCATAGCATCACACTTTATTTTATAATACAGAAAGCATCAGACTGCTCAAGAGAAGAGCTAATATTTTCTCAATGATTTACTCCAGTGTTCCTGAGGGATCCGAAGCATTCACCAAACCACCCACATTTACTTATCTGCATACTCATAAGCTTATTTACATACATTCATATCTCAGTGGAGCTCATTTTAAACAAATAGTAAAAACACGTTTGACTAAGGTGTGGAGAGTTTCTACAAATTTCTCATCAAATGCAGCAAAAGCAATGTCCTGAGTTGACGTTCTGGACAATAAAGTGCCTGTCACATCGCTTTTGTCCCTCTGTGGCACCTCTGCAGTGCTGCAGTGATTTGGAGATGAAAAATACAGTGGGAGGAACTTCAAACTGCCAATCATTTCAAAACACCGCCCACACAATTCATCATTAATGTAACACGTCAATACTGTTTCACACACTGTGTTTTATAATGTGCTGCAACAGTTTGTACAAAAATCATACCAGCATAATCGATAAAGTGAATAAAGTCAATAAGGTGAAATAAATCATTTATGCATTTGGCAGACACTTTTGTTATTTTCTTTTCATTTAAAGTATATTCAATGCTATTTTAATATCACTGAGACTGTATTATAGATTTTTTTTGTTAATATCAATTATAAATCACTATAATAGACTATATAGACATTTTTAATAATATCTGTTTTTATTTTAATTTTAGTTAAATTTTTAGTAATATTGTCATTTTTAGTAGTTTGTTTGTTTGTTTGTATAAATAAATAAATAAATAAATATATATATATATATATATATATATATATATATATATATATATATATATATATATATATATATATATATATATATATATATATATATATATATAGTTTTTACTCATTTTTATTTCACCTTTAGTTTTTGATCATTTTAGTATAACATAACTTTGTTAAAATGAGAAATGTTGCCCTGGCTACTAGCTAAAAATTTATTCTATTACATTTGTTTTTTCAGTTAACATTTGTTTTACAAAAGTTACGAAACTTTTACAAAGTTATGAAGATGTTTTTTTTTTTTTTTTTTTTTTGCGGTTTTAATTTTAGTTTCAGTTTTAGCTAACTATAATAACCCTGAGCACACATTTGAACAGTTATTAATTCAATTACAATTTCAAAAATTCTCATTTGTTAACATTAGTTAATGCACTCAACTCATTGTTAGTTAACTAACATGAATAATAATATATTTTTACATCATTTATTAACGGTATCTAACTAAGCTAGTTCACAGTGCGCTTACAAATGTAACCAGATACAACTTTTGATATTAAAAATGTACTAGTAAATGTTGTGATTAACATTAACTAAGATGCTGTAGAAGTACTGTTTATGGTTAGTTCATATTAACTGATGTGGTTAATTCACTTTACAACAAGGTTTTATTTCTTAACATATTATTAATGGACGAACATTAATAAATAATAATCGGAATATTGAAGGGAACATGTCTCCCTAAATTTCTATGGTGGTTACGGCCTCGAGTATGAAGGTTAAAGTGGTAAAACATCATAGTGAGTGTGCAAACTCTGGTGGAGAGGATGATGGTGTGTATTTTTTCTGAGTATCAGGTGCTTTTGGCAGCATGGGATTCCTCTGCCTTTTCTAGACGAGCTTCCTATTGATCGTAGGCTGATACTGTGAGCATATGGTTATTGATTCGGCTCTCAGGGGGAGTCTGAGCACCCATCATAATCAATAGGAGGATGAAAACAACTGCATGGAGCCAAAGCCTTTGCTTCCTGAGAGCACAGCAGGTTCTGTTTAAACTTTCAAGACTCATAAAACACAACCACTAACCTTTCTTAAACTCCTCCAACATGGCATCCAACTTAGTGTCGTGGAAGACGAAATGCACCGGGTGGTTGTAGAACTTGGTGACCGTTTTAAGTGTCGTGCAGTCGTCAGGGTCTACGAAAGCCAGGTCTTTGACGTACAGGATGTCCACGATGTTGGAGCGCTCAGTGTCATACACAGGTATCCGTGTGTAGCCGCTTTCCATGATCTCAGACATGGTGTTGAAGTCGAGCACGGTGTCGGTGTGAATCATGAAGCAGTTGCTCAGCGGCGTCATTACGTCCTCAACCGTCTTGGTTCTGAGTTCCAGAGCACCTTGTATGATGTTCAGCTCTTCCTTGACCAGGTCGTTATAAGGTTCAGTGACCTTTAGCATCTCCACCAACTTCTCACGATTGTAGACGGTGCCGATTTCCTGCCCTAGAATGTAGTCCAAAAGCTTACTGACGGGGAACGACAACGGGAAGGTCAGGAGCATGAAAAATTTGGTCAAAATGATGGTGTTGGCACCTACAGCCAAGCCATGGCGCGAGCAGAGCGCTTGTGGCACGATTTCACCAAAAATGACAATGCCAACAGTAGATGCCACAACGGCTCCCAACCCCGACCCAATCAAATCGTCTAGTAGGATGGTCAAAGTTGTGTTGACCAGCACATTTCCCAACAATAGAGAGCAAAGCAGATAGTTGCCTTTGCTTCGAATGGGTTCGATTTTTCGCGCATACTTCTTTTCCTTATTAGTTCCACAACTTTGCACAATGCGAAGCTCCATTGGATCCAATGCCATGAGCCCCAGGTTGAGTCCGCTGAACATCCCAGACAGCACCAGCAAGCCCGAAACCAGGATGATTTGGAGCCAAAGTGGTAGAAGAGACTCTTTCTCCTCTACGACTAACAATCTCCCATCATTTTCACCCAGCTCCACCCATTTGTCTCCCAAACCCTGCCTGACACATAAGCTGTAGGTCTTTTCTCGTTCACTCTTGCGCAGTGGCTTCACATACACACTCACCAGACCTGAAGTCCCTCTGTTGCTGACGTTCATGTAGGTGTTGATGCTCAGGTCTTTGGTGAAATCCTCACAAGTCCTGTTTGACGCGTCGCTGTCCTCCGTGAACCTGATGTGAGATGCTGCGTCTGGGCTCAGGTGCACCCCATAAAACCTGAGCAGGACGCTGCTCTCCTCCGTTACCTGGATGAGCCCGTCCTCCGTCGTGCTGGCCGCTTTGTCGCTCCTCTCCAGCCGCATGCCCAGGATCTGGCCGCTGGAGCCGGGGCTCAATGTCTCCGTTCGCCCGCCGACAGAGCTCCAGAGGAACACGATGAAAGTTAGAAGACACCCCTGTCCGCTCCGCTCTGGCGCCATGTTTGTTGCGCTCTCTCCGCAAGGCTGGACCAGTGTTGCCAGATTGGATGGACGATTTCCAGCCCAAAAGCTCACAAAAACCCGCCCACTCCAACAAAAAAACACCCAAAACTTTAACTGTCAAAATAGTGTGATAGAATATGTCAGTCAAGGTTGATAAGAGCCATTTTAACTCCTTAAAACAAAATAATGACGACAAAATAATATAAATATAATGTCAGATAAATTTGCCATGGATCATATCTGGGCAAATACATTAAAGAGAATATGATTAAAATATGCAAACAGACACTGTCAAAACGGAAATCAAGAAATGCATGCACGGCAATCACATGCATTATTTTCAATGTCAATAGTCAGAATTTAAATGCAAAAAAGTGCCCAAGTGATCAGAATAAGCAATTAGGTAGGCTATTTCATACTCGTTTATGCACACACCATGACAGTCAAAACTGTCATTCATTGATGCATACTGTATGATAATCCGACAATAATAAAAAAATAAATAAATAACAACAACAACAATAATGCGCTTATCTTCGTGTCGCTCTATAATTTCACACAGACCTCGAGGAAGTCTTTCGTGAAGTTCATATTGTAGAACATAATACAGAACTTTGCACAGTCAAAACTAACAAGTCCAGCAGTTTTCAAGGATATACCAATCTGGACCGTTTAAAAGATAAAAGACAGGGTCGTATAGATATAAATAGATTTTGATTAAATAATTTAACTGTGCTCTGATTTCAGAGTTGCAGTGATAGAGCCTTCGTGTCATCTCTCCATTAAGGTGTAATTCACATTTTGAGAGTTAAAACACTCACCCGCGTAACTTAAATTTAGGCATTATGATCACTTATACAGTTTTACATTCAAAATCAGATCCGTTATCGCGCTAGTGATTGGCTAAAAGTGCGGCTGTGATGTCAACATCAGCACCAGTCGTCTTTGCCGTGTGTGTGTGTTTAGTAACGTCTTGATGACTGATTGGATGCAGTATATGTACACTTGGGATTGTTTCTTAACCAATTAGCTTATACAATTTATGCGTTTGAAAACCGCCAAACTGTCCCCAAACCAGCCCAAATTTTGTGCACCCGCACAAGCCAATTTTTACCCGCACAATCTGGCAACACTGGGCTGGACCTTACGTCACGTCATCGCTGCCACACGCGGACCCTGCCCCCTCATTTGCATAATGCAAAATTGCGCAACGCCCACTTTTAATATAGTGGAAATAATTAGGAATAGTGTCGAATAATTTTTTTTTTTTTTTATGTGTAATGCATATTTAAAAAACAACGTTCGGGCTTTAAAGATAAATGCCTGATAGCATAGTTATTTATGATAAATTGTGGTAATAAGTTTAACTACATTTAAGCATCTAACATTTTTACGATTAAAAATAATATTATCTATATATTTTTCTGCCGCCTGGATTTATTTTTTGCTCTCGGCACAGTTGTATCGCGTGGTGTTGTTATGTAATAGCACGAGCCTGGTCCCCTTCACCACACAGTGGTGAATTTCATTACAAAATGAAATGGTCGAATAGAAAGAAAGAATATAGAATAAATTATATTTTGAATAAGATCATAATCATTTTTGGCAGTATTTTGATGACAATTAAAACACATTTCAACCTCAGTTCGTTTACTATAGCACTTCAATATTTATGATTATATATATATATATATATATATATATATATATATATATATATATATATATATATATATATATATATAAATATAATTATCAGTATAAATTAAAACTAGTAGATTAAATAATATCATTATGTTTAAATAGTAATGAAAAGTAAATAAATCAACTGCAATAAGCTGCTATAATGTAATACATTAGTGGATGTTGTTTATGGAAGCGTGTAAAATCAATGTCATTGTGAATATTGACTATCACTGCATTTCGTCCTCTGTAAAATGTGATGCAAGTGCGTCCTCTAGTGTTACAAACTCATCAACAGTGTGTGTTTTCATAAATGCATTTTATTTTCATCTATTAGTGCATAATTCTGTGCACATTTAAAACATTCTCAGAAATTAAGTGGATGCAATAACTAAATATTACAAGGATTATTATAATCTTGCTATTATAGCAGGATTTACCCATTAAATGCATTGACATGAGTTCAGTTGTATTATAATTGCTGTGATTCAATGTCATTTTGATTGAGAGATATTCTCAGTAATATATATTCATAATTATTTCACATTTAGGAAAGTATCTACTCATATTTTATACTTTACAATCCCCATCAGTCTACACTGCTTCCATTTGTCATACACAATTGTAATTCAAATACTGCTAACGTTTCATACAACATCCTTTAGGAACTGCTTGTGTATGATCGCTTTTCATAATTATCTATAATAATTTGCTTACAGAAAGCATAATTATCTAAAAACTTTCAAATTAAAAAACACTTATTTAGTAGTTTTGATTTCACATGTTTAAACATAGTGTGCTCAAAGTCCATGATGTAAGGATATGAGTAATCTTATCTAATGCTAATGGATATATGACATAAAGTCTGATTCCAGTCGAGTTTTATGCCTGTTTTCCTGTATGTCCTTCAGGTACAAGCACATCCACGGTTAAGCTGACCTTCTTTGAATGTAGCATACTGTAAGTGTTGTCAAACCGGACCACATCTACAAAGAAGAGATTGAAGAGATCAGCATATATAATAATAAATAATTGGAATAGCACCAAACACTATGAAAGCTTGTTTCTGCCACAGGATAAAAAATATAAAAGGCTAATTGCAAATTTTTATCTCACAATTCTGACTTTTTTTCGTGCAGTTCTGAGTTTATATCTCTCAATTCAGAGTTTTCTTCTCTTTTGATTTTTTTTTTTATCTCACAGTTCTCAGAATTGTGAGATGAAAAGACACAATTACCTCTTGATTTTATTCCATGGTAGAAACAAACTTCTATCGAAAACTCACATGTCAAATTTAAAACAAACGTACAGATGCCTGGTTCCTCACAGGTGTAGGATCCATCTTCTGGAACTAGGTGGGAATTGTAACGTTCGGTGGGCAGTATTGCCTGCATGGCTTCCACTTTCTTTGTCTCATTCCCTTTTGTCTTCAGGAAAAGTCCAAAACCGATATCAGACCCCTCGCTCGCAAATTGCCATCTAGATTGAGAAAAAAAACGTCTCGGTTACGTATGTAACCCTCATTCCCTGAAGGAGGGAATGGAGACATCACGTCGGTAATGACCGACTATGGGATCTCGCTTAGAGAGACCAATCCACTTCGAGTGTAAACTAAACGAGCCAATGCACATTGGCATGCGATGATTGCATCCAGCTGCCGCTGATCACAGCGTGAGTATAAGTAGGCAGCAGGTGCAACGCATATTCAGGTTTTTGCTGAGGAGCCAAGCCGGTGACCCGGCCGCTCAGCGGTGGTACAGAAGCCGTGGCGACGGGACATGACGTCTCCGTTCCCTCCTTCAGGGAACGAGGGTTACATACGTAACCGACACGTTCCCTCTCAGTCGGTCACTCTCGACGTCACGTCGGTGATGACCGACTATGGGATCCCTACCAAAGTGCCACAGATGCTGCCCCTTCCAGTGTCCTGTGCGAGCCTCTTGCGCCCCCTTTTGGTGTAGGCCGGGGTTCGAAACAGAAGGCCAGTCACTGTCGTCGTAGCACTACCCACTCAGTGAACTTGGATAACATTGGGAAATGTCCCCATTCTACTTGGAACAGGAACGTGCGGAAGCCCCATCCTTCCCGAAGGAGGTTTCGGAAGCACTTACACATATGAATCAACTGTTTAGGTGCATATGGAAGATTAGAGGTGATTGTAATCCTCTTAAGAACGCAGACTGACTGCCGGGGAAACACGGGCTCTGTGGCTATACTGTGGACTTTACACATATGGGATCCAATTAGGTCTCTACATATGGAACCCAGCCCTCTACCGGTTCTCACGGATTCATCGAGTGAGGGCCTGGCGTCAGACGCTCCACCACGTCTGGCTGCCGAGGGGATGGAGGAGCTCGACAGGGTCTGCTGTATGGACTCTCTGGAGCAGTTATAGCAAGCCGACCCGAAGCCGGGGCTCTCAGTGCTTCTACCCATTTGAGGTGAGAACACAGGAGGATACCGGCTCCACATGAAGGCTATAGAATCTAGCAAACGTGTTAGGGGTCGCCCAGCCCACAGCTCTACAAATATCTGCCAGCGTAAACGATGCGACACTTCTGGTAGAGTGAGCTCTCAACCAGAACGGGCAGGGCACATCCTGTGCCTGATAAGCCAAGGTGATGGCGTCCACTATCCAGTGGGCCATCCTCTGCTTAGAGACAGCATTCCCCTTCTGCCGGCCTCTGTGACAGACAAAGAGCTGGTCTGAGGTCCTGAAGCTTTGTGTCCGTCTACGCAGCATCTCAATGCTCGGACAGGACAAAGCAAATCTAGGGCTGGGTCTGCCTCCTCTGGGGGCAGCGCTTGCAGGCTCACCACCTGATCCCTGAAGGGACTAGTGGGAACCTTGGGCACATAGCCGGGCCGGGGCCTCAGGATTACCTGGAAGTCAGCCGGCCCAAACTCTAGGCATGAATTGTCGACCGAAAATGCGTGCAGGTCCCCTACCCTCTTGATGGAAGCCAATGCAAGCAGGAGAAGAGTCTTCATTGAAAGAAACTTCAGCTTGACTGTCTGCAAAGGCTCAAATGGGCCCTGCTGTAGTGCTCTGAGCACTAGAGACAGGTCCCAAGAGGTTATAGAGGGGGGCCGTGGAGGATTTAACCTTCTCGCCCCCCTAAGGATCCTGATGCTTCCCCACTGACTTCCCTTCCACGGGGTCGTGGTTGGCAGCAATCGCAGCAATCGCAGCCATGTAAACTTTAAGGGTGGAGGGAGACAGCCTTCGCTCCAACCCTTGTTGCAAAAAGGACAGCACGACTCTGATCGGCACTTCCGGGGGTCTTCTTGGTGAGAAGAGCACCACTCGACGAACAGGTTCCACTTCAAGGCATAAGCATGTCTCGTAGACGGCGCTCTCACTGAAGTGATGGTGTCAACTACCTCTTGGGGTAGGTCACCTAGAACCTCTGCGTCCTGTCCAGGGACCAGACATGAAGTTTCCAGAGGTCTGGACGCGGGTGCCACAAGGTGCCCCGTCTCTGAGTCAGCAGATCCTTCCTCCGAGGAATCTGCCAAGGAGGGGCTGTCACGAGTAGGATTAGTTCTGGGAACCAAGTCCGAGTGGGCCAGTACGGCGCCATGAGCAGGACCTGCTCCTCGTCCTCCCTGATTTTGCACAGTGTCTGTGCGAGAAGGCTCACTGGGGGAAACGCATACTTGCGAAGGCCCCGCGGCCAGCTGTTTGCCAGTGCGTCTGTGCCGAGTGTTCCCTCGGTCAGGGAGTAAAACAACTGGCAATGAGAGGTCTCTAGAGAAACAAACAGGTCTACCTGAGCGAGTCTGAAACATCTCCAAATCAGCTGGACCGTCTGGGGATGGAGTCTCCACTCTCCGGGGAGCGCAGCTCGTGACAGCTCGTCGGCTGCTCGGTTGAGCGAGCCTGGAATGTGAATGGCACGAAGCGACCTCAGATGCTTCTGACTCCAGAGGAGGAGGTGGTGGGCGAGTTGCAACATGCGATGGGAGCGTATACCACCTTGTCTGTTGATATACGCAACGGTCGCAGTGTTGTCTGTGCGGACCAATACGTGCTTGCCTCATAAGTGCGTCTTGAGACGGTTTAAGGCCAGGCGTACTGCCAGCAACTCTAGGCAATTGATGTGCCAGTGCAGTTGGGGGCCCGTCCAAACCCCCGACACTGCAAGCCTGTTGAATGTGGCCCCCCAGCCGGTGGTGGAGGCATCCGTGTAAACCACAGCATGCCTGGAGACCTGTTTCAGGGGCACTCCTGCCCAGAGAAACGAGAGGTCTGACCACGGGGTGAAGGTTTGGCGGCAGGCCGGTGTAACTCGGACCCGGTGAGTGCCGCGTTGCCACGCCCACCTCGGGACTCGGCCATGGAGCCAGTGTTGAAGAGGTCTCATATGAAGCAGCCCCAGCGGCGTGACTGCCGCTGCAGCTGCCATATGCCCCAGCAGCCTCTGAAATTGTTTCAGTGGAACCGCCGACCTGCTTTTGAACGTATTCAAGCAGTTCAACACCGACTGAGCACGTTCCTGCGTGAGGTGTGCTGTCTGATCAACCGAATCCAACTCCATACAGAGAAAAGAGATCCTCTGCATCGGGGAGAGTTTGTTCTTTTCCCAGTTGACCCGAAGGCCCAACTGGCTGAGGTGCCGGAGCACCAGGTCCCTGTGTTCGCACAACTGGTCCTGAGACTGAGCCAATATGAGCCAGTCGTTGAGGTAGTTGAGAATGCGAATGCCCTGTTCTCTCAGGGGAACAAGGGCTGCCTCCGCAACTTTCGTGAAGACACGGGGCGAAAGGGACAGCCCGAAGGGCAGGACCTTGTACTGATATGCTTGTCCTTCGAACGCGAACCGCAGCAATGGTCTGTGGTGCGGAAGGATCTACACATGAAAGTACACGTCCCTTCAGGTCGATCGCTGCAAACCAATCTCGGGGACGGATGCACCCGGAGATGCACTTCTGCGTCAACATCTTGAACGGTAACCGCTTCAGAGGACCAACTTCAAGACACGCAGGTCCAAGATCGGTCGTAACCCACCGCTTTTCTTGGGTACAATGAAGTAGGGGCTGTAAAACCCCGTCTCCATATCGGCTGGAGGAACCGGCTCTATCGCATCCTTCGCCAGTAGGACTGCGAACTCCGCATGCAAGACAGGAGCATCGGCCGCCTTCACTGGTATGAAGCGGATGCCGCTGAGTTTGTGGGGGGGGGATGCCGGGCGAACTGAATCGCAAGTCAAGTCTGATGGTCCACAGGAGCCAGCAAGACGGTTGGGCCTCACAAGCTGGACCAGCGGGACCACCGACATACCCGCGGTGGGGCAGCGAGGTGGAACGCAGGGACCCAGTCCGTGGCGGACCGAAGAGGGGTCTGAGTGTGCGGTGCACGCTTACCTGGTTCCATGGTTGGCAGAGGGTGCGTGAGTAGGGCCTTTGATGACACTCTCGAACCGCCTGCTGCTGCCTGCTGGCGAGAGAGGTGGATGAGTGTGGTCCGGTGTTGGTCTGTCCGCGACTCTCCATGCCCTCTCGGGACCCAGAGACAGAGAAACCTGCTGTCCTGTCGAGATTTTTTTTTTTTTTTGGAAACCAGATTCTCCACCCAGCCCTCCTCCGGGGGAGGGAGAGGTGCATTCACACCCCCCAAAGAGCAGTTCCCTCTTTCTCTGGGTCGCCCGTCCTGGGGCCTCTTGCTCTTCTGCTCACCACCAGGTTGACGGGGGCCTGGACGGGTGGGGCGGCCTGCCTACGCTTGTTTGAGGCTGCTGCGGATGCGGCACGGGAGTGGGTGTGGACACAGGGGGCCGCCCTCGGCGACGAGCAGCCTGGGGCGCTGCAGCCGGCGGACGGGTGGAGGCAGCAGCTGCCCGCCGGGGCAGGACGTGTGCCTCAGTCTGCTCCTGTGCAGCCGAGAACTGCTGGGTCCAGTTCTCAACTGCGTCGCCAAAGAGGCCGGTCTGGGACACAGGGACCTTGAGGAACCGAGCTGTCGGTGTCCCTCATGTCGACCAGACAGCCAGAAATGGCACTCCTGGACCACAAGTGTGGACATCGCACGACCCAGAGAACTCGCAGTGGCCTTCGTCGCTCGGAGCGTGAGGTTAGTGTGGTTTGGAGCTCCTTTTAGAACTTCCGGGTCGTGACCACCCTTGTGCAGGTCCCCCAGTGCTTTAGCCTGAAGAACCTGCAGTAACACTGTAGCGTGTAAGGCGGAGGCAGCTTCTCCACAGGCCACATAAGCATCGCCGGACAGACCAGACAAGTACCTACAGATCTGGGGGAGGAGGCACGGTTCACCCTGCTGGGCGGAGGCAGTATTAGGACACAATTGCATCGCAAACCGACCGCTCCACCGGGGGGACCCCTGTATAGCCCCTAGCTGCACCACTTTCGAGAGTGGTGAGGGAGGAGGAGTTAGCAGGTCGGTTTCCGGCAGAAAAAGGTGCCATCCACGACCTGGTAAGCCCCTCATGCACCTCCGGGAAGAATGGCACTGAGGCAGGGCGCTGAGAACGCGCGTACCACCCCAAAGAAATAATCGTCCAACCTTGAGGGCTCGGGACACGGTGGAGGTCTCCACTCGAGCCCTACCCTCACAGCAGCCCGGGAAAGCATAGCCATCATTTTCAGATCCGATTCAGGCTTTGCTACAGTCCCGGAGGGCAGCAGCGCAGCCGAATCTTCCTCTCCAGAAAGCTCCGGCTCACCCTCCGATGCAGCGATCGACATCCGGTCGTCGGGAGGAGCGCCGAAGGATACCGCTGGTATGCTCTTTGAGAGGGTCCAGCGCGTTCCCTCAGCCGCTCAACTGGTTACGGAGTGCAAGAGGAGCGATGGTCCCTCGAGGGTTGGTTCCCTGGAGGGTTTGCCACCACTATAACCCTCAGACCACCCGTACTACCGCCTGAAGTAGTCCTCGCCTGTCTGCAGCCAGGACGAGAGCCAGATCAAGGCAGACAACGGCGCTCCGCCCGTTTTGAGATAACGGAGTCAGGTCTGCAGCTCCGAGATGATTATCATCCCGCAAGGAGAAGATAACTCATCCATGAACGCCACCTCAGCATGCTTTTATGCCCAGACACATGAGGCAGTGATCGTGACCATCACCCAGCGCCAGGTAACGACCACATCCAGAAACGCACGGGTGGTACGTTGTCTATAGCAAGACCCAATTCGTCTTTATAAAGTCGTAACGTCGCCTTTAAAAAGACGCACCCGTGAATGCTCTTTTAGGGAAAAAGCTCTTTTAGCGTGCTGAAGCACACAGGGGAGATGGCTGCCTGCAACACAAACAGGGGGTAGTGCAGCCTGCTGTGTGCAACCCACTCGACACGGGAAAACCACCACCGCTGAAGCGCCGTACCACCAACACCAAGAGCTCCAAAGAGCGCACTGAATTCATTCAGTCTTCTTCTCTCAGTAGAGTAGTCAGGAGCAAAACGATGTGTTCGCTCAGCTCCGAAGCAAAAAGCTGAATATGTGTTGCACCTGCTGCCTACTTATACTCACGCTGTGAGCAGCGGCAGCTGGATGCAATCATCGCATGCCAATGTGCATTGGCTCGTTTAGTTTACACTCGAAGTGGATTGGTCTCTCTAAGCGAGATCCCATAGTCGGTCATTACCAACGTGACGCCGAGAGTGACGGACTGAGAGGGAACAGTTTATTACTAGTTTAACCATGAAAGAAAAAGAGGCTATGCTCAAAATGCAATATTAGCATACATATGGAGTACTCTTATTGCATATTGTAATTGACTATGATCTAATTTTATATTGCATGCTATTTTGCTAAACAATTATGCATAAATATTAGCACTTACAAATGGTACTTACCGTAGTACGCAGTTTGGAAAGAGAACCTCATAATCTAGCTGGTACGAGGAGCCACGGCTAATTGTGAGACACTGGTCATACTTCACTTTGATAGAGTTACGCACATAGTATGACTTCGGCACAACACCACCATAACGTAACTGAGAGGAAGACAAACTAAAGTAAAGACAACTAAATATTGATATTCTGAATGGACTACCATTAAAAGGTTTGGGGTCAGATTTTGTAATGTTTTTGAAAGAAGACTCTTTTGCTCACCAAGGCTGCATTTATTTGATCAGAAATACAGAAAGAACAATCATATTGTTAAATATTATTACTATTTAAAAGAACAATTTTCTTTTGATATCTATTTTAAAATGTAATTTATTCCTATTGCAAAGCTGAATTTTCAGCATCATTACTCTAGTCTTCAGTGTCACGTGATCTAATACGCTGATTTACTGCTCAAGAAAAAAGTAGCAGTTGTGCTGCATAATATTTTTGTGGAAACCATGATACACTTAAACTCTGATTTTACTGACCCGAAACCTGAATGGTAGAATATGTTAATCTCCTGTTCACTAGTAAACCTCACCATGGTCTTACAGAGAGGGTTTCCATCAGGATCAGTCATGGATCCCCCGTAAACCGCAGGTAACTGATCTGCATCTACATAGTTCCTCAATACCTCTTTCCAGTTGGCTGGAAGGTGGAGATCACAAGAGAAATTGTCATTCATGCAGGATGAGTTACACATCAAAGTCAACAGTATCATGATGTTTGCCTTAACAAACGGCACTAATGAGACAACTTACAACCCAGGACAACAATCTTCTGCCTTGTTTCCTCACGCAAGAAGTGTTTGACCAAGTTATATGCAATAGGGAAGAGTTTAGGTGCTGTAGAAAGAAGAATTTTCTCATTAAAAGAATTCAGAAATGTTTATTATCAAACAATATCACACTGATGAAATTTCGCTGGTGCAACAATTACTAACCTTTGATTAAAAGCACCTTTTTTAGACTCTCTGGATAGTTCTCTTCAACCATAGTCAGAATCTGCAGGGGAAAATATCACAATATAACCATTTTAAATGGCATTTTTAATTTAACGTGAAAAAAGACTGTAAGACGTGTTACAAATGTTTAAAGAAATAGTTCACCCCAAAAGTGAAAATTTGCTGACAGTTTACTCACTCTTGAATCATCCAAGATGTAGATGAGTTTGTTTCTTCCTCAGAACAGATTTGGAGAAATTCGCACTACATCACTTGTTCACCAATGGATCCTCTACAGTGAATGGGTGCCATCAGAATGAGAGTCCAAACAGCTGATAAAAACATAACAACAATCCACAATTAATCCACACCACTCTAGTCCATCAATTAACATCTTGTGAAGTTGAAAGTTGTATGTTTGTAATAAACAAATCCACCATTAAGGCGTTTTTAACTTTTAACCATCACTTCTGGCCAAAATATGAGTCCATAATCCATAATAACACTTCCTCAAGTCCATCTTCTGCTGTCCTCTCACATCAAAATCCACCCACATGTTTGTTTAGAGCTGTTTTGGACTGTTTTCATTTGTAAACGGTGCTTGATTTGTGCATATTTCTCTTCTGATTCAGACTAGACAACTTTTTCACTTGAGAAAAGAATATTATATATGATGGACTTGTATTTTAGTCGACTAAAAAACCGCTTAAAATAAACACGTTAATGAAGGATTTGATTTTTACAAACACGCAGCTTTTCACTTTACAAGATGTTAATTGATGGACTGGAGTGGTGAGGATTACTTGTGGATTATTGTGATGTTTTTATCATTCTGACGGCACCCATTCACTGCAGAGGATCCATTGGTGAGCAAGTGATGTAATGCTACATTTATCCAAATCTGTTCCAATCAATAAACAAATTCATGTCCATCCTGGATGGCCCATCCTGGATCCTGGCCTGAGGGTGAGTAAAATTTCAGCAAATTTTCATTTTTGGGTGAACTTTCTTTAAAATAATAATTTCTGATGAATTTCTTATTAATTTACATACTTATTGATGGCAAATAGCAACAAGGCACCAAAATCAATCAATTTCATGCACCAAAGCTCTATGTGTCTGAGCATGTGTGTTAGGCCACAGTAATTTACAAACAATTATATATAGCAATGTTAAAAATCTGTATCTTATTATAATTATTGGACTTCAAAATCACCAGGCTCTACAGAAAGCATCATGTTCTTACCTCTCCGTACATCTCAACGGCAGGCTTCCAAAGATGTTTCATGCCAAGCCCCTCACAGTCATAAATGATGGTGATTGAATCAATGTATTTTCCGAGCTGATGAATAAGATCACCCAAAAACAATTAAAAAAACACAGACATAATCCTGATCACTGCAGATGGGAAGCAGATTTGAATGTTCAAATAATAAAATATCACATTACACTTATTACATTTTAAAAAATAAAAGTTCCAAAAAGGTCTTTTCGCAGTGATGGTGTAGAAGAAACCTTTTTTGTCTCCCCAAAGAACCTTTCAGTGAACAGTTCCTAAAAGAACCATTTTTTCGATAGTGTGAAGAACATTTTAGTAAACTAAAGAACCTTTTTTCCACTACAAAGAACTTTTTCTGGAATGGGAGGTTTCCATGGATGTTACAGGTTCTTCATGGATCCACAGATCCCAATAAAGAACCTTTATTTTTAAGACTGTAGAAAATAAAGACAGATTTTGGTGTGTATTCTTAGTCATTTGTTCTTTATTTGACAGACTGTACCTTTTTAGACTGCTTCTCACACTCTTGTCTTAGAAGTTCAGCGTCTCTGACTTTGGTCCTCAGGCAGTCTTGTTTGCTAGCCGACAGTAAAAGGCCCTTTGGATCAAGAGGGCCAATGATATCGTACCAGACAGGACTTCCTTCACGATCATAGCCACACAATCCCCCTGCCACATAGAGCTCAATGACCTGGATGGAGAAAACAATACATGTTTGTTAGCAAGGCAATTTTTTATTCTGAGATCATGTTAAAAATGAGTTGAACTGTCCTGATATACCTCAGGTGGCTTCCAGTCGTCAATGATGGTGTCTACTTTCATATGCTTGCGAAACTCCAGATGCTGGAGGACAAAGATATTGATATACAGTATGTAAGGCAAATGAGAAAAAAAATTAACAGAATTCTGGTTTAATTTGGTTTCTTACGTGCATTATTCAAAGTGGCCTCCAAGGGCTGTATTACAGAAATGTCCTATCTTATATTGTGAAAAAAAAAAGATATTTCTAAATGAAATAATCATGGTTACTAAACAACATGGTTACTAATCTGTAATACAGACTTCTTAAAGTGCCTGTAAATTCATTTAAGCTGTGATATTACCTTTCTAATCATTGCCTCAGATTTTGGGACATTGAAGCTTCTAGCTGCAAACAAGATATAAAAACACACTGAATATGTCTTTTATATAATCTACACTAAAAACTTGGTGTAGAAATTACTTTGAAATGATTTTCACCCAGAAATTGCTAGAAATGTCACAAATAATTACAAAGGAATGGCAAGTAACACTGAAATAAACATGAAATTCTGAAGTATTCATGAAATTCTTGTAAAACATATTGCAGTAATATTTGTTTTATTTACAACTTCAAGAAATCATTTTTAGGTAAACTGCTTTACTCTACAGTCTTGATTTCACAATGCAAAATAGAGAAAATGTAAAGCACATGCCAGATTACTATGCTGCTCTTTCCCAGATGAATCACAACTAAAGGCTAAATGCAGTTGAGGACTTTAGGATATTATACAATAATGTAGTGCAAAGGGTGAGAGCAAATAATTCTGCAACGGTCAAAAATCACAGGTGAAGAGAGATAAATATTGACGCATACATTCAGAAGAATGTCACCTTGAACTTCCCTCTCAAAAAGTAAAGTCAACAGATGGTTTTGGGATGATCTGCCTCAACATACAATATTGATTTCTAGATAAAACTGGTTAAGATGAAGCAATTGGACATGCAAAAACTAAATACATCTCAGAAATTACTGGGGTTTTTTTTCATGGAAGAGTACTTGCATGTATTGTCCTTCATATAAGTATTTACGGACAATTATTGATTGCAGTCTGTTAATGAGCACACAGGTTCATGGGGTCATAAGGTCACTCACAGAGCATGACCATGCAGTCAGAGATAATTCAATACCAAGAACTTTAGCAGGCCTCCACTACATTCATTCATAACCTAACCTGAAATCAAACTCCCGGAAAAGGACATTTTATGAAAATCATGTTGTTTCCCGCTACTCCGATGTTGGCATTATTAAATCTTGAAATAAAATTCATCCTCACCTCTGAGCCACCGGAGCAAGTAATGGTCAGTTTGATTGGGTAGTTGATCCAACACATCAGCTATTTTCTCCCGAAACTGATTCAACAAATAACATTGAAATAAAACACCATTTCTTCAGCAGGAATTTGGAAAAACAAAACTCTGAAGTTTTGAATTCGATATTAATTTCTAATACACTACCATTCAAAAATTAAGGCCAGTAAGATTTTTGATGTTTTTGATACATTTTACCAATGCTTAATTTATTATTCATTTATATTAGAAAGCTCAAAACAACAGCATTTATTTGAAACAGAAATCTTCTGTAACTTTATAAATGTCTTTACTGTCACTTTTGATAAATTCAGTGTATCCTTGCTGAATAAAACTATTCATTTTTTTAAATAAGTAAATAAAAAAATATATTCCTGACCCCAAACTTTTAAACGATAATGTGTAATCATATTTTATATTAAAACTGACATGTAAACAGTGTGTAAATTATGAGTGACATTAAAAATATGTCAAACTATCCTGAAATTCGTGACTAAAACATGTTTAAAAAGAGATTTTTTTGTATGTACTTGCCTGTGCTAAAGCCTCAGTTTGTTTGGGACTGAGGTCTCCTACTCGTCCGCTCATACTGACAGCATCAAACACACTCCTGGAATGAGTTTTCGCTCTCATGCACCTGATATTTATACCCGGTCACCACGCGTAGCTAAGGTAATGAATGAAAGATGCAGCGTCATTCTGAAACGATGCATGACAGCAAAGCATTGTTATTGTTCTGCAATTATGCAGTACAATCCAAAGTTTTAAGTTTTCCGCTTGGATAGTTGGTGACGATTACTTTTTTTTTCAAGATATTTTGTAAAAACACCAGAAAAATATGTCGATTTATCGTAATTTAAATTCCCGTTATATTAAGATTTTAGTTAAATATTTAATATGTGGACCAATAATAATGCTCCAACAAGCGATTGACATTTATATTATAATTAGTTTCAGAAATAAGCCAATAAGCGAGAAGGTGGGCGGGGTCAAATTTCACAAACATATAAAAGTCTTCGAAACAATTTCAAAAAACAGTATCGGGAGACCTTAGGATTTCTACGTGGTTAAATTAGGAGAAAATATAAAGTAAAATGACTAATATCAAGTTACCAACGTTTACTGTAGTAAAAGTAATGGTATTTTGGAAGAAACGATTTTTTTTTTTTTTTTTGTATGCTTAATTGACCATTTACTTTATTAATATGTTTTAGGACTTGAACGATTTGGTGGCGCAAGTTACTCCACTGTATTAACCATTCTCTTGCTAGGCCTCTGAAAAATTAGCACTTTTCTGCTGACATCATCAGGTACTCTCATTTTTTACACTTCCTGTCCAAAAACCTGTCAAACAGAGACCATTTTCCCCGTCCCATTACATACAGGTGCATCTCAATAAATTAGAATGTCGTGGAAAAGTTAATTTATTTCAGTAATTCAACTCAAATTGTGAAACTCAAATTGGTTCTTTTAATTGTGATGATTTTGGCTCACATTTAACAAAAACCCACCAATTCACTATCTCAACAAATTAGAATACTTCATAAGACCAATAAAAAATAAACATTTTTAGTGAATTGTTGGCCTTCTGGGAAGTATGTTCATTTACTGTATATGTACTCAATACTTGGTAGGGGCTCCTTTTGCTTTAATTACTGCCTCAATTCGGCGTGGCATGGATGTGATCAGTTTGTGGCACTGCTGAGGTGGTATGGAGGCCCAGGTTTCTTTGACAGTGGCCTTCAGCTCATCTGCATTTTTTGGTCTCTTGTTTCTCATTTTCCTCTTGACAATACCCCATAGATTCTCTATGGGGTTCAGGTCTGGTGAGTTTGCTGGCCAGTCAAGCACACCAACACCATGGTCATTTAACCAACTTTTGGTGCTTTTGGCAGCGTGGGCAGGTGCCAAATCCTGCTGGAAAATGAAATCAGCATCTTTAAAAAGCTGGTCAGCAGAAGGAAGCATGAAGTGCTCCAAAATTTCTTGGTAAACGGGTGCAGTGGCTTTGGTTTTCAAAAAACACAATGGACCAACACCAGCAGATGACATTGCACCCCAAATCATCACAGACTGTGGAAACTTAACACTGGACTTCAAGCAACTTGGGCTATGAGCTTCTCCACCCTTCCTCCAGACTCTAGGACCTTGGTTTCCAAATGGAATACAAAACTTGCTCTCATCTGAAAAGAGGACTTTGGACCACTGGACAACAGTCCAGTTCTTCTTCTCCATAGCCCAGGTAAGACGCCTCTGACGTCTGTGGTTCAGGAGTGGCTTAACAAGAGGAATACGGCAACTGTAGCCAAATTCCTTGACACGTCTGTGTGTGGTGGCTCTTGATGCCTTGACCCCCCCCAAATTCTTGAATCAATTTTGCTTGACAATCCTCATAAGGCTGCAGTTCTCTCGGTTGGTTGTGCATCTTTTTCTTCCACACTTTTTCCTTCCACTCAACTTTCTGTTAACATGCTTGGATACAGCACTCTGTGAACAGTCAGCTTCTTTGGCAATGAATGTTTGTGGCTTACCCTCCTTGTGAAGGGTGTCAATGATTGTCTTCTGGACAACTGTCAGATCAGCAGTCTTCCCCATGATTGTGTAGCCTAGTGAACCAATCTGAGAGACCATTTTGAAGGCTCAGGAAACCTTTGCAGGTGTTTTGAGTTGATTAGCTGATTGGCATGTCACCATATTCTAATTTGTTGAGATAGTGAATTGGTGGGTTTTTGTTAAAGGTGAGCCAAAATCATCACAAAAGAACCAAAGACTTAAACTACTTCAGTCTGTGTACATTGAATTTATTTAATACACGAGTTTCACAATTTGAGTTGAATTACTGAAATAAATGAACTTTTCCACGACATTCTAATTTATTGAGATGAACCTGTATATACTATTGTATTTTTTTAAATAATGTTTTTAAATAAATGTTTTGAATTGTCTTTTGTTTGTTTATTTTTAATTGATGTTAGTTATTTTTATTTATTTATTTTTAAAATTATTTCTTTTATTTAGGTTTGATATATTTTTTTTTATCTCAGTTTTAGTTCTGTTTCAATTTTTTTTTACTGAGTAGTTAGTAAGGCAACATTTCTAATTTTTGTTTATTTATTTTTTTTATCTATTATTTTATTCCAGCTTTATTTTAATTATCAAAAATGTTTTAATAATTTTAAGTGAATGATTGTACCCCTGTGCCATCCAATCAGTTCCTGTTTTTGTTTTTACTCATATTTTTTCCTATTCAGATGAGGTTCGAACTGGAACATACAGACAGCTGTTTCATCCAGAGCAGCTGATAACTGGAAAAGAGGACGCCGCCAACAATTACGCCAGAGGCCATTACACCATTGGCAAGGAAATTGTAGATGTCG
Organism: Spinibarbus caldwelli; assembly: GCA_039654775.1. Classification (NCBI taxonomy): domain Eukaryota; kingdom Metazoa; phylum Chordata; class Actinopteri; order Cypriniformes; family Cyprinidae; genus Spinibarbus; species Spinibarbus caldwelli. The sequence goes on from CM077267.1 coordinate 4,620,140, forward strand.
TAATTAACTGTGTTCACAAACTGGTAAGACATTTTTCTCTATTTAGATGTACAGTGGGTACGGAAAGTATTCAGACCCCCTTAAATTTTTCACTCTTTGTTATATTGCAGCCATTTGCTAAAATCATTTAAGTTCTTTTTTTTTCCTCATTAATGTACACAACAGCACCCCATATTGACAGAAAAACACAGAATTGTTGACATTTTTGCAGATTTATTAAAAAAGAAAAACTGAAATATCCCATGGTCCTAAGTATTCAGACCCTTTGCTCAGTATTTAGTAGAAGCACCCTTTTGATCTAATACAGCCATGAGTCTTTTTGGGAAAGATGCAACAAGTTTTTCACGTCTGGATTTGGGGATCCTCTGTCATTCCTCCTTGCAGATCCTCTCCAGTTCTGTCAGGTTGGATGGTAAACGTTGGTGGGCAGCCATTTTTAGGTCTCTCCAGAGATGCTCAATTGGGTTTAAGTCAGGGCTCTGGCTGGGCCATTCAAGAACAGTCACAGAGTTGTTGTGAAGCCACTCCTTCGTTATTTTAGCTGTGTGCTTAGGGTCATTGTCTTGTTGGAAGGTAAACCTTCGGCCCAGTCTGAGGTCCTGAGCACTCTGGAGAAGGTTTTTGTCCAGGATATCCCTGTACTTGGCCACATTCATCTTTCCCTCGATTGCAACCAGTCGTCCTGTCCCTGCAGCTGAAAAACACCCCCACAGCATGATGCTGCCACCACCATGCTTCACTGTTGGGACTGTATTGGACAGGTGATGAGCAGTGCCTGGTTTTCTCCACACATACCGCTTAGAATTAAGGCCAAAAAGTTCTATCTTGGTCTCATCAGACCAGAGAATCTTATTTCTTACCATCTTGGAGTCCTCCATGCGGGCTTTCATGTGTCTTGCACTGAGGAGAGGCTTCCGTCGGGCCACTCTGCCATAAAGCCCCGACTGGTGGAGGGCTCCAGTGATGGTTGACTTTCTACAACTTTCTCCCATCGCCCGACTGCATCTCTGGAGCTCAGCCATAGTGATCTTTGGGTTCTTCTTTATCTCTCTCACCAAGGCTCTTCTCCCCCGATAGCTCAGTTTGGCTGGACGGCCAGCTTTAGGAAGGGTTCTGGTCGTCCCAAACGTCTTCCATTTAAGGATTATGGAGGCCACTGTGCTCTTAGGAACCTTAAGTGCAGCAGAAATTTTTTTGTAACCTTGGCCAGAGCTGTGCCTTGCCACAATTCTGTCTCTGAGCTCTTCAGGCATTTCCTTTGACCTCATGATTCTCATTTGCTCTGACATGCACTGTGAGCTGTAAGGTCTTATATAGACAGGTGTGTGGCTTTCCTAATCAAGTCCAATCAGTATAATCAAACACAGATGGACTCAAATGAAGGTGTAGAACCATCTCAAGGATGATCAGAAGAAATGGACAGCACCTGAGTTAAATATATGAGTGTCACAGCAAAGGGTCTGAATACTTAGGACCATGTGATATTTCAGTTTTCCTTTTTTAATAATAAAATGTCAACAATTCTGTGTTTTTCTGTCAATATGGGGTTCTGTGTGTACATTAATGAGGAAAAAAAATGAACTTAAATGATTTTAGCAAATGGCTGCAATATAACAATGAGTGAAAAATTTAAGGGGGTCTGAATACTTTCCGTACCCACTGTACATGTTTTGTTGCAATTACGTTTTAATAGATGAATTAATAGTTTGTGTCTGTTTTTTTTTTTTATACATTTATATTCAGTTCCCTTCAGTTTAAAGTCGCGATGAAACGGAAGTAGTGACTTATCTTTTCTCATGTGTTTTAATGTACATCTAAGAGAAGTGGATCATTGAAATAGGAAAAAATTGGGGCGGGTTACTTGCATAATCCATCGGCAGATGTGAATGTAAGGGGTGGAGTTCAAGCAAACTAAATGACTGGAAAAGACTGGCATACATCACCAGAGAGAAGTCTGTTGTTAGACCGGAAGATTGAGTTATGACAGTTTGACTCAAAATTACAAGGTTAAAAAATGTTAGAAATGAAACAAATGCACAAACAAAATCTGCTAGAAAATAGTAGTGCTGGGCAATGATTAATCATGATTAATCGCATCCAAAATAAAAGTTTGTGTACATAATATATATGTGTGTGTACTGTGCATGTTTATTATGTATATATAAAATACACACACATGCATGTATATATTTAAGAAAAATGTTATGTTTATATATTAAATATAATTATATATAATATAAATTATATGAATATAAATATATACATGTAAAGACATGTAAATATTTTCAAAATACATACTGTATGTGTGTGTATTTATATATGCATAATAAATACACAGTACACACATATATTATGAACACAAAAACTTTTATTTTGGATGTGATTAATCGCGATTAATCATTGCCCAGCACTAGAAAGTAGCTTTTCATGTCATGCCGACATTAACGAGTAAGAATGTTTAAAATCACTTGGTGCGTTCTGGTATTGTTCAGTCACTTTATACTGAGAAATTTTGTGGTTTGAAATTTTAAACACTTTTATTTCATCAGAATGGTACAAAGCTTCACTTAAATGTTGTATTAATTGAAAAATATTATAAAATGTGCAATATCTTGGAAACCACCTGTAACAAACTCAAGAACCACTAACATTCAGTCTAGTGGATTATGAAAAAGATTACAAGTACTTCAGACTGTTCTCTGTTGGCTTCTTCTTCAGGTTTCCACCGCAGTGGTAGAGCCCTATAATTCTATTCTGACCACACACACCACCCTCGAGCACTCCGACTGCGCTTTCATGGTGGACAATGAGGCCATCTATGATATCTGCCGAAACAACCTGGACATAGAGCGGCCCACATACACTAACCTCAACCGCCTCATTGGCCAGATCGTGTCATCGATCACCGCCTCCCTGCGCTTCGACGGAGCTCTCAACGTCGATCTGACGGAGTTCCAAACCAACCTGGTGCCCTACCCTCGCATCCACTTCCCCCTGGTCACGTACACCCCGGTCATCTCTGCCGAAAAGGCGTACCACGAGCAGCTGTCCGTCATGGAAATCACAAACGCCTGCTTTCAGCCAGCCAATCAGATGGTGAAGTGCGACCCTCGGCATGGGAAGTACATGGCTTGCTGTATGCTGTACCGTGGAGACGTGGTTCCAAAGGATGTCAATGCTGCCATTGGAAGCATAAAGACCAAGAGGACCATTCAGTTTGTTGACTGGTGTCCCACAGGGTTCAAGGTCATTCTTTGTCTTCAGTTCTACATTGGATTGTATATAGCAATATGGGTAACTATTACAATGGGAACAATGCTATGACATGTTTGTAAATATAATGTAATGTTTGTGAAATGTGTTCCTTAAACGGTTTTCGATTTTATTATATTCAGGTTGGTATCAACTACCAGCCGCCGACTGTGGTTCCAGGAGGCGATCTGGCCAAAGTTCAAAGGGCAGTCTGCATGTTGAGCAACACCACAGCCATCGCAGAGGCCTGGGCCCGTCTGGATCACAAGTTTGATCTAATGTACGCGAAGAGAGCCTTCGTGCACTGGTACGTCGGAGAAGGTATGGAGGAGGGCGAGTTTGCGGAGGCCCGTGAAGATTTAGCCGCTCTCGAGAAAGATTACGAAGAGGTGGGAGTCGACACTCCCGAAGGAGAAGGTGAAGAGGGAGAAGAAGAAATGTGATATCACTCTTTAGTTCTGAATATAGCAATAAATACTGACATTTCACTTTCGTTTAGTCGTTTATTAATCAGCATTAAAAAAAAAAATCACTGATAGCCACTAATCAAACAGCTACAATGTACAGTACTTTACATAAGGAGTGTTACAGATTACCACACTACAGATAAAACAGTTCAAAAGGTTCCTGCACCATTAATTGTTTTCAGAAACAGAAAGTTGTAGATGGCTTCGAAGATTTATCAAAGCACAGCGACGGTGTGATTAAATGCTTTCTTCATTAAACATCACTTGTTTGTTTGTTTGTTTGTTCTGTTTGTTGCAAGGCACATTTGATTTCTTTTACCTGTACTTACATCAGTATATAGTAAGTGACTTTACTCTCTAGCTTTACAGACTTGCATAATAACATCCTTCATATAAAACGTGCACAAGAATTGTCACAACCCAGCATGACAGTTTTTACTTCAAAGTACCTGCACTTCTCTGCAAAGAAGTGATTTCATCAGAAATACAGTGCCAAAATAGATCGCTTTACATATCGGAAATGTTGTAAACAGTGTTCTAATTATTTTAATAATATAATATTTCTATTATATTTTATATGGTAGCTGTTTAAGGATAGTTTGATTCAGTTTAGGATAATTAAACTGTTTACTAAAATCTGATTAACACTAAGAACACTACAGCAGACTTACTGTCAGGCTGGTCTGTTAATGCCGCATTTCATGTTTAAATGAAATCAAAATGAAGTCCAACAAAGCCACTATATTCAAAGCCACTTAACGGAGTGCTCATGGAACAGTTGGAGTGCGTCTTTGGTCAGTTTTTAACCCAGAAGTCCAAAATGCCAATATTGTCTGTTATTGTTACAGGAAGGAAGGAAGGTTAGGAATAGGAAGGTTTCCTCACAAAATATAAAAGTACACAGTAAAGTTGCCTTACATGTGCATAAGGACCTATTTTCAAATCCATCTCAATATCATTTTCAGTTAAATTAGGATATTTACATGAGAAATGCAATACCCCCATTGTTTAGAAGTCATTTATATTACTTTTCATTAAAACTTCAGATTCTGAATCATCTTAATGCATCTTATAGCATTTTAGGTTATGCTAACAAACTGAAATTAATATATTGTTAACCAACAGGCAGGTCCACAACACCTCTATGCATTTTCTGTATTGAACACATGAAAAAAAATTCATATCAATATATAGTACATACAAGTGACAGAGAATGAGCCGAAATCTGCTGAACTTCTTTGTGGACCTGCAGAAACCCAAACCTGTTTACGATCAAAGTGCATCTAAAGAAAAAGGGAGGAAAATGACATTTCACATTCTCGTGGAAAGGCTCAGGCAGAAGAACATCATTGCATTATAAAACCTGCCCGCGGGGGAAGACCAGCGCCAGGCCCCTGAGGGAGTGCTTGTGGGAATGGACATGAATAGGATGGCACCATGTTTGGCAGAGGAGCACCGATGCTCTGAGGGTTGTAAGGCATGGCTGATGGTTGAGATGTTGGTGCGGGTCTTACATGAGCTGGAGAACCATTAGCTAGCCTTTGGAAAGGTGCGGTGAAGTTATGGGTCTCCTGAGGTTGTGAAGGATCATTAGAGGAACCCTGAGGAAGTTGAACACCCTTCAGCACCATCTCCTGTAGCTTATCGATCTTCACACGCCTGAGGTGCGCCAGCTTCCTCTTGCTCTGGTAGTCATCAATGAAGCTGTCCAGAGGCAAGGATCCATCCAGGAATGAATCGGCCATGTTCTACAAAACACGTGGGAGAATCTTAGGACATTGTGTAAAAATCAGCATTATGGATTTCTGAAAATATGGAAAATGTTGTTACCTCTGTTTCTTCTTCGATCTTAGCTCCCTCAGTTTGCAAAAGAGCCAACAATATGTCTAGTGAACTGTTACCTGAAAAAAATCCTATTTAAATCAAGATTACATGCAAAATAACTTTCATCGGTGTCATCCAGTAGTACTACATTAGGAGTTAGTAAGACTGTCACGTTAATATTGCAATCTCTAATTGAACAGTTGATAGGTCTTGGAGGATGTTAAAAGAACGGTTCACCCAAAAATTAAAATATGCAAGAAATGTACTCATCCTCAGGTCATTGATGATATAGATCATCAGAACAGATCTGGAGAAATTTAGCATTACATTACTTGCTGACCTCTGCAGTGAATGGGTGCCGTTAAAATGAGAGTCAACTTATAAAAAAAACAAACAAAAAAAAATCACAATAATCCATACCACTCCAGTCCATAAACGTCTTTATAATGGATTTGCTTATTACTAATGCGCAGCTTTTTGTTTCACAAGATGTTAATTGATGGACTGGAGTAGTGTGGATTACTTGTGGATTATTGTGACGTTTTTATCAGCTGTTTGGACTGTCATTCTGATGGCACCCATTCACTACACAGGATCCATTGGTGAGCAAGTGATGTACTGTAATGCTAAATTTCTCCAAATCTGTTCCCATGAAGAAACAAACTCATCTACATCTTGGATTGTCTGACAGCAAGTAAATCTTAAGCAAACTTTCATTTTTGGGTGAACTATTCCTTTAAACATTGAGAGCATTTTGCATTGCTTTTACAGAAACACTGTACCAGATAGTGACCAAACAGACCCATAAAGATGACACGTCTAATAATAGAGGGAGTGTTTTACATAGTGTGGATAACTTTACATCAGTGTAGAGTTTCTTTGGGAAATTATTCAAGCAGTCTTTGTTATCAGTGTAATTCTAAGCTGTCTGCTGTATCCTACTGACCCTGATAAACTCACTTTCAAAACGTCTGCTCTGTTAAATTGTTACGCTGACAACACAAGATAAAAAGTTTCTTAAAATAAACCATGGAGAAAACTGGATAAATATAGAGCACAAAATATAACCCTTTTTAAACACTGATATTTGTGTGCAGATTTGACCTGAGATGATCAGTATCAGCTGCAACTCAAGAGAGCAGCAAATAAAGAGGAAGCATTATGTGACCAAACAGGTTCACCAGGATGCTTTATTGTTTTACACCAAAGGAAGACGACATATATATATTTATATATATTTTATATTTTATATTTACATAGTTTAAAGTATGCAAAGTATTTGGATACTCAGGTCATGCTTAAAAAATTTCTGAACATCATGCATGCATGTCTCAAATGTCTTCATTAACTTTACTTTTCTTCATCAATTTTGCTCAATGTGTTTAAATGTGTTTTCCGGGATGTCCTGGCCAAGATTTCTAATTTGCCTAAAATGCTTGGGTTTTGGTTTTGTTTTCATGTTGACGTTCTCTCTACAGTCCTCATACCTACTACGTACACGTATTTGCATTGCTTTGACTTTTTTCCCTGTAGATCCTGCCTTCTCGCATGCCACGATTGGTCGATTATATACAATGCCTGCACGCTATTGGTCAAACTACGTTTCAGTCATTAGCTTCGGCAAATATGAAAACAATACAAAAACAAAGGCAAAACCCAGACAATACTTGATGTAATGATTTCTCATTTGAAAACCTAACAAACATTTGTGAAATGGTTTGAGAATATGAACTTACCACATATCTGACCTAGCGTGGAACTGCGGAGCTGGTAGGACTCGTGCAGATCTTGTAAACAGCAGTAGCGTTTGGTCAGCTGGATCTTCTGATGGTCCAGTTCAGGCTGCAGGCTCAGGTTCTGCTCCGCCAAGCTGCGGTTACTGGCGATCGTCAGCTCTTTATTCTGCTGCACGTCCTGCATCTGAGACAACAACAGCGCAAGTCAGAAACCAGAGAAACTATAGCCAACACTCCAGCCTCCTGGATCAAACGACTTATATACCCAACTTATGGAAAAATTAACACAATATTGAGGCTAAAATGACTTTCCATAAACACACATGACCAAAATAGTTATATACATGGAAACTCTTGCATTCATTCTGCACAGAAAACTTACAGTTTATGATTAGTGTCTTTTTCAAGGATCTTTTCAACTATTCAGCAATGCAAAGCAAGATTATTTACACAACCAATGCACAGTGAAATAAAACAAACAAACATCAAACCATCTAAAAGGACCAAAAATAATGTAATTAAACAATATAATTTAATATGTATTCAATTTAAAAATGTATTTTAATAAAATGTATTTTAATAAAATGTAATATAATTTCATAAAATTTACTGCTTAAGAGAGTACATGAATTTAATTATATATATATATATATATATATATATATATATATATATATATATATATATATATATATATATATAAACAGGAAGATATAAAGTGAATAAAAAAAGTCAAACCATCTAAAAAGGCCTAAAATAATGTAATAAAACAATATTATTTAATAAATTGTAATATGACTTAATAAAATTTTCTGCAATACATTAAAATCAAAGTAAATTATACACACACACACAGGCCACAAATATTTTGTAAAAAATAATACAGCTCACATATATCTATTAATTTACTATTATATTCTATTCATTTATTTTATATATTATAACAATATATCATAACGTTTATATATACGTACGTACATACATACATACATACATACATATATATATATACATATATATATATATATATATATATATATATATATATATATATATATATATATATATAAAATTGCATAAATATGATTACTTGTAAATGTTTATTATTAAAATAAATACAATAATATCTGTATAATATAAAAAGCACTTTTTTGACATTTTTAGACTCTAGGTGGGGAAAGGAAAGGTAATGGATAAAATAAAATATTACATGAAATATTTATCAATAATCATATTAAGGTATTGTCAGCGTGTCTGTATATAGTAAAGACATTGCTGAACTGATGCCCTAACTTTATCAATCCAGAAGAGATTTGCATGTTCGGTTGACAGCAGCAGTCCGTTCATATTCACCAATCTTCATATCACAATCATCTTTTTGTCTTTATTTTATGAGGTCAGTTCATACTGCCTTCATTCTTTCGTCTGAGACGTTCATTCTCTCTATCCTTCAGTCAACAACAGTTTCCAATAAATCAACACAGCTGTAGTCAAAGGTGAAAGATCTCTGTCCCAGAATCCACCAAAATAACCCAAAACACGAAAGCAGCAGTGCTATGAAAGCCCGAGCAGCTGTCACTGATCTCCCCTCACTGTCCACAGAAACTCTCCTCATATACTGCGGGATTAAACGAGCGTTTAATGGCTGTCACTCACCTCCTCGATCTCGCGGACCATTTTCCGCAGCTTGTCTTCGTCCTCCAGCAGTTCGTGCAGCTGTGTGGACGAGTACGCCTGCAGTCTGTTCTCGAAGCCGGACATTTCTCCCATGGCTTTGTTATTGTGTGTCTCTCGCTGCCGCAGGGAAGCCTCTTGTGTTGCTCCTCGACCGGAAGTCGAGTAATTCCCGTCAAATCAGCGCGTGTGAATGGACGTGACGTCACGTGCGTGGACGTGTGAGCGACGTCAAGAGGCCATTCATGGAGAAGGATTTAGGAAATAGAGTTTTTTTTATATATATATATACATATAATTTGATTAATATTTTTACAGTGTATTTCCGTTAATACAATTAAATTAACTTTCCTATCATTTGTACTAATATATTTATCATTTATATTGTTAGACATTATTTAGTATATGATTGATTGTTTTCAATTAAAATCACGCCAGTTTTAGTGTATCATCTCTGGTGGTTTATTTAAAAGCCATTTTAGCATTTATTTGAAAATAAAATCATTTCATTCTCTTATTAATTGCAAATCTTACGATAAATTCATCACTGTATCTACAGTTTCCGCTACAAATACTGTAATTACTATCAATAAACAAATATGAGACCACCATCTCAAAATACTTCTGTCATTGTATTAAATTCCTTTTTGATGTCAATGGTGGCTAATATAATACTATGATATTTTAATATATAGCATTGTACCAGTGTTATTTTACTATCACTGCGATAGTAAATAGATTTTGTTAATATTTTGATCGATTTTATTTTTATATTTTATGTTTTCACTGTAATTTTATTTAAAGTTTTAGTAATTGTTGTGTATTTCTATCATTTTTATATTTATATTTTTTAATGTCTGTATAATTTTAGTCATTTTTATTTTAATAATTTTAGAATTGCAAAACTTAATGAAAACTAATAGTTATATATACACATGTGCATACATATATACACATATACATATGCATACATATATACACATATACATATACACATATATATATATATATATATATATATATATGTATGTATATGTATATATATGTGTATATATATATATATATATATATATATATATATATATATATCAGTGGTGGGCCGTCAGGGCCAGCAAAGCCTTCTCTGCTGGCCTAAACACTAGAATCACTGACTTAGTTTTAATATATTTTTTCATGAATGTGTATTAAATTATTTCCAATAGTCTTTTCTCTTCATTTCATAGCTTTTTTCTTGGTTGCCGCTGCTTCCAGTAATGTGTTTGTATTAGAGCTTTTATCCAATCATATTTCAGCAATCGTGTTTGCAGGGTCAAAGAAATCTTCAGAATCGAACCAATCAGATTTCGAGTTGGCATTTTCTCGTCCTTTGATTGGATGTTCAGAGAGCTTACTGGTCAGAGCTAGTAAACAGCATCACTGTAAATCATTTTTGTTTTCACAGTATTATTACTGTTTCTCAGGTTTCTTACCGTATATGCTGTATACAGTGTGTTATTGTAGATTTTCAGTACATTTGAAAAATATTCACCTTCTGTAAATCTAAATACAATAGTACTAAATGACAGCGAAAAACACACACCTCCTCTGCACCGGCTCTGTGAAAGACTTGTGAAGATGAAAAACCAGTATAAATTTAATTTTAATTCTTTTAATTCTTTTTTAAAATCACTTTATGCGCTGTATTCTGATGTTATTTGCAAGATATAAAGCCAGGTTTAAGTTTCCGTAAGAATATCTCAGTTTCCCAAGTCGAGCTGCATTATAAGGGCCCTTGAACATCATAAGGGTTTTAGTTTTAGTTAATTATAATAACTTTGCATGGCACTTCAATAATTATATATTTATTTATGAAGGTTTTACACGGTTCTCCAAGATACTGTACAATGTCCAAAAAGCTTGATAATCTCTACATGGGAATTTAAGAGCTGACAATAAAAAAATGACAATAAAAATATATTCAGGCATCTTTCATTCTTTATTTGAACAAAACACAAATGAACAAACAGAATCTGAATAAAACAAATCTGTGCGTTGTTCTCACAGACCACAAAGACTCGTTTACTCGTTAACATTACTGAAATACACATTTCTGATTTTTTTTTTTTATATAAAATGCTACAATATCAACTCAGAATCTATGTTTGGAATATATGTTTTAATTGTAATACAACAAATTTAATCCAACTGAATTTACTACATACACTGTTTACTAACTATAATTGAATTTATTAGTGCTTTTGTCTCACTAGGTTCTATGAAATCCATATTTGATATACAGTTCAAATATATGTATACAATATGATAATAAAATCATAAACTTAGTTTAAACCTCTTCCGCTTCTTATTTTAGTCTTTCCAGGTCTTCTCTGAATCTCGTGAATCTCATGTGTTGATCTTAACACGCAGCAAGTGTTTGTGTGTATGAGCCGTTCACACTGGCACAGCTCGCCTAGATCTAACTGAAGGATCTTGAGTAAAATCCAAGGTCTGAGTGATTCACGCGCAATATGGTCAATGTGGGTTTGGAAACGTGCGTCACTCACTGCGTTGGTAAAGTATGTGAAAATCCTAAAAAAAATCGTAAAAAGAGCCTGGTGTGTTTGGGAAAGTGCCAGTGATGCTGTGCTTGTATCTCATCGTAAGCGTGAGGATAATCATGGTTTGCGTGTTTGATCAGACGAATGCTTCAGGTTCATGTAAGGGATGTCAATCTGTCCGGATCCAGGTCCGAGTCGCCAGGGGTGCAAGAATAAGGGTGATGCTCCTACTCAAACATGAATAAGGAAGAAAAAAAATAAAGATGAGTTTAAAGTTCAGTCATTTGCTCGTCGAACAGCATCCCTTTGGGTCCCAGTACTCACAGTTAGGCCGAGGGGTCAGAATTAGGAGGGTTTGGACAACATGACAGACTCATTGGCTTCAGGGGAATCTTCACTGACGGGAGGGAGTCTTTGGGACGCTTTGACTGGGAGAAGATGACACCAATGCAACAGGTAATATGCATGCAGGTACACTACTGTTTGTTTGTTTGTTTATAAAATTAATACTTTTAATCAGCAAGTAGACATTAAATTAAATTGATCAAAATTAACAGTAAAGACAATTTTATTAAAGATTTCTATTTCAAATAAATGCTGTTCTTTTGAACTTTGTATTCATCAAAGAATCTTGAAAAAAGCATCATATTTAATAATATATTTCATTTTATATACATACACTCTCACATACTTTAAATTTTACATTCTTTATAATTAATAAATACATTTTTAATAAATACATAAAAATATAAAGTTTTTTTTGCATTTTTTATTATTTAATAATAATTATATATAATCAAATATATAAAATATGTATTTTTAAAATGTTACATTGTTACATATTATTTTTATCTTATAAATGAAATTCATATAAATAAATAAATTTTAATAACAAATAAAATATAAATAAAGTTGGTTTTAAATTTGTAATTATGTAAATATAAATATTTAATTTTAATGAATGAATGAATATATATATATATATATATATATATATATATATATATATATATGTTATAAATACATTTTAATGTATTTATATTACTAATGTAAATAATATGTTAATATTTAATGTAAATATTACTTTTATTTATTTTTGTTTTTACTGTATTTTTGACCAAATAAAGGCAGTCTTGGTGAGTATAAGAGACTTCTTTCAAAAACATTAAAAAGCCTTACTAACTTTTGAAAAAGTAGTGTGTGTTTTGTAAAGGTAAGTTCCCAGGGTCCAAAATCAACTTGGCTGATTGGTGCTCACAAATAAACATTGAGACCATAGTATTTTGACTTAATGTGCTTACATCAGATGAATAATTAGAGATATTACAATTTAAATTATGCACTTTGTTGCAATTCCTACTACCAGTCAACTGGCCAGTTTAATTTATCCAAGGCCAATTGTTAATTCTGGACTCTGAATAAACAAACATCTCTTGCAAACACATCATTCAACACTGTACAAATGACCACAAGTTACACAATGAGGAAACAGAGACAATACAACCAAGATGACAACTATGGTTATTAGGAGGGACACATAAATAGTCGTAAGTGTTATACAGTGCCTTTTCAGCAACACTGTGGAATTAAAAGAAAAAAATAGTAAAGATTAAACCATAACCCACTCAAACATCATAAGATCTTCTGTGTGTTCACGAGTGTATTAGTAATCTAACATCTCACACATCTGATGCTGGTTGTTCTTACCTCTTCATCACTGTTGTTGTGTTCCTCCGACTTGGCTTTCTTCTTCTCTTTCTTTTTCTTCTCATCCTCCTTCTTCTTCTTGTCCTTGTCGGGCAGGATGTCGTCAAGCCAGGCCAGATTATGCTGCGAGAAGATCAGGTCCAGCATCTTCCTCACCACCATCAGGCCCAGAATCTGTCAAGAGGAGCCAGACACATGACAATAGGGCAAACAAACGGTATCCAAATACAAAAAAAGTAAATGACATGCTAATGATGTTAAATAAATCCAGGTCATATTTTATCCCACAATAAAATAAAAACTATTATATATATATATATATATATATATATATATATATATATATATATATATAAATCAAATATTATTTATCTTGTTTTTGTCATAAAGAAAATAAATCCTATTTTAGGATCTTTTAAATAGTTTGCACTGATATTATTTTCATGAAAATTAAGCAATTTTCAACCACTACTAAATTTTTCAGAATAAAAATAAAATACAAGTTACATACTACTATTCTGGGAGAGTTACATGAAAACTCCAGGTCATATTTTGTCAACAAAAAAAAAAAAAGAAAAAGAAAAAAAGTCATAGATAATATAAAGCCTATTTTAAGATGCGTTAGATTGATTATTTATGTATGTATGTATGTATGTATGTATGTATGTATGTATGTTTATTGCAATATTTTGGCATTATTTTAATGAAAACACCCATTTCAACAACTTTTTGAACTTTTTGAACTTCAGAATAAAAATGTAAGTATTTTGCATAGAGAAAATAAAGCTTATTTTATTGAGATGTAAAATAAAGTAAAATAATATTTTGCATACATTAAAGTAAAGCCTATTTTAAGATATTTTAGATTTTTTGCAGAATGGCATTATTTTCATTAAAATGAAGCATATTTCAACTATTTCTTTTAATAAAATATTTTGTATAGAGAAAATAAAGCATATTTTAGGACTATTAAGATGTAAAATAAAATAAAATAATATTTTGCTTAGAGAAAATAAGGCCTATTTAAGATTTTTTAGACTTTTTTGCAGTATGACATTTTTTGTATTCATGACAATTACGTATATTACATAACCTTTTTTCAGAATAAAAATAAAATATTTTGACACAAAAGCCTATTTTAAGATCTTTACTATTTTTTGCATTATGGGATTGTTTTCATGGAAATTAAGCATATTTTCAACATGTATTTTAGTTTTTTCTTTAGCTTTTGGGGTGAAATATGACCTATCTATCTCTTAATGAGATTCACCAACGTACCACACCAGTTTTTATTTTAAACACATTTCTTATGATGGTTCAGAGAACCAGATCTTGTGCAGAACTCGCACCATGACAGGGAAAATGATGGCGGCCACAGTGGACTTGAGGATCCAGAGGACGGCCAAACAGGTGATCTGCACCAGGGTGAAGAGGTGCACGCGCCGCAGTGGTACGTGCCGCAGGAACACGAAATCTGGCTGGTGCTTGGCTGGCATGAGGAACAGCTTCATCCTCTCCCAAAACTAAACAAAACAGGAAAGTCTGGTGAATTCTACCAAAGGAATAGTTCACCCAAATATTAAAATGCTGAAAATTTTCTCACCCTCAGGACAATATAAGACATAGATGAGTTTGCTTCTTCATCGAAGAAGATTTGGAGACATTTATCTTTACATCACTTGCTCACCAATGGATCCTCTGCAGTGAATGGGTGCCGTCAGAATGAGAGTCCAAACAGCTGATAAAAACATCACAACAATCCAAGTAACTCACACCACTCCAGTCCATAAGTTAATATCTCGAAAAGCTGCGTGTTTGTAAGAAACAAATCGATCATTAAGACATTTTAACTTTAAACCACTGCTTCTGGTCAAAATATGAGTCCTCTATCCATAATAATGCCTCCTCCAGTGAAAAAGTCCTTCCCTTGTTGTCCTCTCACATCAAAATCCACCAACATATTAGTTTAGAACAGTTTTGAACTGGTTTTACTTGTAAACGGTGCTTGATCTATGTATATTTCTCTCCTTTTTCACTGGAGAAAGCAATATTATGGATGGTAGACTCATATTTTAGCCAGAAGCAATGGTATTAAATTAAAAACGTCTTAATGATGGATTTGTTTATTGCAAACACGCAGCTTTTGGTTTCAAAAGACGTTAACTGATGGACTGGAGTGGTGTGGATTACTTGTGGATTATTGTGATGTTTTTATCAGCTGTCTGGACTCTCATTCTGACGGCACCCATTCACTACTGAGGATCCATTGGTGAGCAAGTGATGTAATGATAAATTTCTCCAAATCTGATGAAGAAACAAACTCATCTACATCTTGGATGGTCTGAGGGTGAGTACATTTTGAGCACATTTTCATTTTTGGATGAAATATTAAATCTGAAGTACAGATTTACAGAGCCACATGTACCTGAATGCCATGAAGAGACGCGACGCCCATGTACAGGAACACACCATACAGCACAGGCATAGGGATGTACTGCACAGAAATACACACAATTATTTGTACATCTTCTGAACTATGAAAAACAAGCAAGATTTGATTCAAGTAAAGTAAGAATGATTACCTGCAGTATTGGTGCAAGGAAGATAGAGACACCAGTGAGGACGAACACCAGTATACCTGTGAGTCGCTGTTCCCTGCAATAAACACAAACATAATGCTCCTCACAACTACATGACAAAATTCTTGTGCTAAATTCTACATAAGAGGTCTTGTTTTGACTTACCGCACACCAAGAAACTGTGGCTGCTCGCCAGGAGCGCTGGACTCACTTTCCATCTTCAGAGAGTCGATGTGGGCGATGGAAATGACTGTGGCTGCTACGTACCAGGGCAAACCCATGAACGAGCAGACGGCCATGAGGATGCCCACCCAGAACAAGTCCAGATGATAACCACAACCTTTCTGCTCAAGTAAAATGGGAAGAAGTCATTTAGCAATGCTACATGGAACAACATACTACTGCTTATGGACATGCATGCATATTTCCTATTCGAAATTCAACATTATGGTACTGCAGTATTGCGAATTGGTCACCAAAATGTTTCTATATGGTTCCTTAGGTGTTCTGAGTCAGTATTATGTTAGTATTATTCATATAATAGTTTAGTATTTATTAATATTTTGAATGAGCTTTTATTTTTATCTTTTTCTATTTTAATTTTAGTTTAATTTTTAGTAATTTTGTCAGGTGCTTTTGGAATTTGTATTAGTTTTTGTTTTTTTGTAATATTTCTATTTAACTTTATTTTTATTTTAGTCATTTTAGTAGTGAAGTTTTTTTTTTATGAAATATTTATGTTTTATTTAATTTCAGATTTATATCAATTACTGAAATTGATTTTTTAATAGGTTTAGTTTTACTTCTAAATATGCAAACTCACATATGGTGGACCTCACAAAACTCCAGGTCATATTTCATCACTTAAATAAATAAATACATACATATTTTACATGAAATATAGCCTAGAAAATAAATGCTATTTAAGATCTTTTAGATTTGCTTAATTATTTTCAGCATGGCATTATTTTCATGAAAACTGTGCATTTTTAACAAACATTTCAACATTTTTTTTTTTGTTCAGAATAAAAATAAAATTAAATATTTAGTATAGATAAAGCCTATTTAGGGCAAATAAAATAAAATAAAATAAAATAAAAATATTTTATATAAAGAAAATAGAGCCTATTTAAAATATTCTTCACAATATATCATTTTTATGAAAATTTAGCAGAACAACAATAAAATTAAATATTTAGCATAGAGAAAATAAAACCTATTTAGGACCATTTATTAATTAAATTAAATTAAATTAAATTAAATTAAATTAATAATAAAATAAAATAAATGGTATGTATTGTTTAGTATGGTATTATTTTAATGACAATGTATAATTTTTCAAATATTGCAACAGTTTTTGTTTTCAGAATAAAATAAAATTAAATATTTTGCATGGAGAAAAAGTCTATATTAGGACCATTACAATGTAAAATAAAATGTTAACTACAGATTTAACAACACTAGCCACGTTTACATGTACACTTTTTTGTCATTCCGATTAAAATCATTCCGATTGAAATATTTGGTGGACTGTTTACATGAGACGTAATCTAATCTGATATGGTGTTTACATGTGCCTGTGCTTTCAGTTTTTGGACACACTATAAGTAGCCTAACAACAAATACAAATCACCAGAGGAAAAAATGCCCATATTTGCTTTAATATTTTTAATAGCTGCTTGCACATGCTTAGAATAACGGACTAATATTTGAATCCCTTGCGTTCATTCGAGCGCTCAGTCATATGGTGAGAACACGATCATAGAAATCATAAGGCCATCTTCTGTACCACACACAGAACCAATATAGCTTGATCTCAGCCAGTTGATCAACGCATTTCATCATACCGCCCTAATTTCTTAATGTTAAAGCATTAAGGGACAAAATAACAGTACGACCCTCTGTAATGGGCATTTTTATTCCGATTGAGGTGTTTATATGGAGCATTTTCATTCGGATTGGACTTTTAAACCGATTACAATGCTCCATGTAAACGCACCTATTGTGAAACAACACTTCCACATTTCTACAGTATGCAGTTGCTAGGGTGTTTTGGGTGGTTGCTAGGGTGTGAGAATGAGTGCTGCTTCAGAGTGTGACATTCAGCACCTTTAGTTTGTTTTCTTTTCTGTTGACGATGACAGCCGTGATCTGCTGATCCATGAAGATGAGGATGGTGACCAGAAGAGCAGGTACAAAACTGGCCAAGCACATCCACCATGGGTTCTTCCCAAAAGGCATGACGATCCAGCCACGATCCGGCCGTGTCGGCTACACAGACACAACAATACTTATAAAAGCACAGCAGAAACCAGCGGATGTCACTGAAATCACAAGGTGTGTTTTGTAAATCACAGTGGATTAATGTGATGTTAGTATATAATCAATAATGCAATCGAGAGGGAAAGAAAGATACGTGTGTATCTGTAGCACAATGTACCTTAAATTCGGTTGGCACAATCAGTTTAGGTGTTTTAAGCCCCATTAACATATCAAGACCAACAAATGTCATGATTGACGTGAAGATTGCAAAATCACTGATGAGTTTCCGAAGCTGCACATTTACAGAGGAAAAAAGAAAGATGAAGATGGAGTAAACTACAGAACTAGAGAAAATCAGAGGATTTATAAGAGAAAGAATTGAAAATGCAGCAGTAACATGTTTGATGCCTTCAAGTCATTCTGTAAAATTGTTATGAGTTTCAGAAGACATAAATACATAACAAATTTTTAAAAATAGTTTTTAAATTTTGTTTGTTGTTGGTTTTCAAATGAATATTTAAATGTAATTATTATACTGTATGGTCACATGTTGATATACATAAAAATGAACTGAATTAAATGTATTTAATGACAATTTTAAAATAATTTTACCTGTTAGTGTAACAAATTTCTGATTCAATATTTAATAATAATATTGCATTTAACAAAAATATTTATTATTATCAAATATTATTAAATAATATTATTAACTATAATTAACAAAATGTAAAAATCAACATTTACAATTTGAAACATCCTTATAATCAATACAAATTTGCTTTGACCAAATTTGAGAAGCCAGAGCTTATAGGAAAAAAAAAATTAAATAACTAATTAATAATAATAATAATAATAATAATAATTATTATTATTATTATTATTATTTAATAATAATAATAATAATAATAATAATAATTATTATTATTATTATTATTATTATTATTATTATATGTCAGAGATTTATTTAAAAAATATTTGTAACAATTAAATTATTATACAAATTAATAAATTATTATTATTATGATTTGCATTCAAAATACTAATTGTTATTATTCATAAAATTATTACTATCACTAATTATTATTAACAGTGGTTTTAATAATTAAAATAAATATAATAATTATTATTAATCATTATTTGTAAGCAATTAAAAACGTAAAATTATTATTATTATTATTATTATTATTATTATTAATAATAATAATAATAATTTTTACAGGGTATTGTGTCATATTTTTTGCCTTTGATGAAAAGATCCTTTATATATATATATATATATATATATATATATATATATATATATATATATATATATATATATATATATAAAAATAAATATAAATTCTTGGAATAAGAGAAAATCCAGAATTTCCCACTTTATACAACCTTTTGGTGGCATTCATGTGCGCTTTTCTCTTATATACAATGATGACTTGAAAGCAGCATTGTCATTCAAAAATAACCAGTATAAAAAGCCAATCTTAGGTAAACATAAAGACAGAGAAGAGGACACATGCTGGACCTTTATCTGGGTGGGCACATGCAGTTTGGGAGTGTCCAAGGACATCACATAATCCACAGCACAGAAGACCAGGATGGATACAATTATGGCAAAATCTGCTATCAAGGTGCGACACTTGGAGAAAAACAAGAAACAACCAGAAGAAAGTTGAGGGAACAGCGGTAAATATAATAATGCCTGGGAGAAGGAATACCGTCTCCATGTGGCTGTGTGTTGACATGCAAGGGAAATACACAGTTTTCCAACCTTTGTAGGGAAGTAACGGCTGGCCTTGAACTTCTTGAGCGAGATGGTCATGGAGTAAGTGCCAAAGAACAAAATGAAAGACAGCATGGCCAGATCAGGGACGTATTTGCAGGATTTGCCCACCAGGGAGCCGCCAAATCTCAAGCACTCTTTCTTACTCAGCTGATTCCAGTCCAGAGCAGAGAAGTTGAACTGAGCGGAGGAGTGAGATCAAGTGTGGACAAAGACAATGAGAGAGAAACACAAAGAGGTAAAAGTTATACATGTTTTGAAGAAAACCTGATGTTAATCACAGTCTTATGAAATACATGACAGTTGCAGCTCACCATAGAGTAATCAGAGATGTTTTCTAGGCCTAATGGAGAGGAAGCGTTGAGAGCCAATGGAGACACTACAACAGAAGATAAACAAGCACTAATAGTGTTTTTATGTTTATTGACAAGAAATACTGTCATTCCCAATAACATCTTATATAGATGTTCACATGGTAGTATAGCCGATACTTACTCCAGTCAGCAGCCAAATCGAGTATGGGCGACAAAAACAAATATGATACACATAAGTTGCAGTGGTCAGATGGAACAAACTAATACATCATCCAAAAAACAAACAAAAAAAAAAGAGTAAACATACAATTTTAGGATGGAAAAGACTTTCTGAGTAAAACCGAATATTTAATAGAAAATATTTTAAGACGGCTCTTGATTTTATCTGGATTGTGAACCGTGGCTGAATGCAGGATTTCAGTCATTTGTGGAGAGTAAAAAAAAATGAGTAATTGTAATAATTTTAATCGACCAAAATTAAATACCATTTTTAAAAAGTAAACGAATGACTAATTAACTCAAATTAATTAGTATGACAAAAATACTGACTAAAATTAAAAGGTATTCTAATCGAAAGACAAAAAGTATGGCAAAAAAAGTTTTACACCATTTTTTCTTTGTCGTAATTTTTTACTTTTGATAAAAATAGCCTTTAAATTTTGTCAATATTTTGAGTCATATTGCAGTCATTTGTGGAGAATAAAAATTATACAATTAACTAGTCATTTTAGGCGACTAAAATAAAAGTTAATATGCCAAAAATATTATACAATATAAAGGATCTTTTCATCAAAGGCAAAAAATATTACAAAATTCCATGTAAAAATTATTATTATGATTATTATGATTATGATGATGATGATGATTATTATTGTTTTAAATATGTTATTCTCAAAAATATTTTTGTTAATAATAATAATACAATTATTATTATTATTATTATTAATAATAATAATAATAATAATAATAATAACATATCTTTATAAATACATTTAGTAATTTACATTCGATAATTGCATTTGAATAAAACAATAAAATGTTATTATTATGAATAATAATAATAAAGTTTTACACAATTTTTTCTTTGCCATAATTTTTTACAAGTTAGTTAACTAAAAAAAATCAAAATCAAAGTTAGTTGACTAAAATTAATATTAATATGACAAGATATTATAAAATATAAAGGATATTTTCATCAAAGGCAAAAAATATGACAAATATCCTGTAAAAAAATATTATTATTATTATTATTATTGTTGCTGTTATTATTATTATTATTATTATTATTATTATTATTATTTTAAATATTTTATTCTCAAAAATATTTTTGTTAATAATAACAATAATCATCAATATTATTATTATTATTATTATTATTATTGTTGATAACATATTTATAATTATATTTAATAATTTATATTCAATTATTACATTTGAATATAACATTAAATATGTTATTATTATGAATAATAATGATAATAAAATAATAATAATAATAACAATTAATCTTGGAATAGCATGCACTGATGAATCATTTACAAAAAAAACAATGTAAGTATTATAGAAATAAAATTATACAAATGAAGAAAGTAAATAGGGTCCGACTTGAACAGAATAATCCCACCAAGCCTGACTGAGGTTGAGGTTCAGACTCACCCTGATCAGGAGCCTGGCAGTCACACCTGTAGCTGGTGATGTACTCTGGCTTGAAGTCTCGATTGATGGGGTAATAACTGAAGATGCTCATCATTTTCTTAAGGGCGTCAGAGATGAAGATGAAGGAGATGAGGCTGGAGAAGCCCTCCTCGGTGAATCGCGTCATGTACTTGATGATGTAGCTGGCGTCTGTGGCCACCAGGATCAGACACTGGAGACAGGAGTGCAGGCCGATCCAGAGCCGGATCTCCATGTAGTCTATGTCATTGTTTCTGAAAACAGACGACAATGAAGAATCAAACTCATTTGAAGACTGCTTACTAAGTGATTTCAATGAATTTTTTACATGCATTTTGACTTTGATGTCCTGCTCACATGCTGAATTCATACAGCAGCTTTTCAAAGATCAGTATCGGTCCTGTAGAGCTGAGGATGATGAGGGGTTGACCACCGAAAAAGCAGAAGACCACGCCAGCCAAAGCCGTGCCCAAAAAGCTTTCCATCACACCCTGAAAGTCAATGAGACACATCCAAAAAAATGAAAAGACGTGCAGACAGAAAACTGTTACTGATAAAGTAGGAAAAAAGCAAATAAAGGAACAGAAAGACTTTTCTGAACACTTTTTGAACACACAGTGCTTTCAAATACTTCAAAATTTCAAATGCTTTTTCAATAAATTTAATGAAAAAAATAAATAAATAAAATAAATTATATATATATATATATATATATATATACACACACACACATACATACATACATACATACATACATTTATTAAAAGACATTTTAAGAAGCTTACTGTAGACACCCATTTCTGCCACATAAGAAAAAAATGCTTTGGTAAACCATAAAAGTCAAAATTATGACATAATTATTATTTAAAATTATTATATAAAGTTAAAATTATGAGATACTAAGTCATAAGATTAAGATAAAAAGATTATGACATCAAAATCATGACAAAATATTGAAATTATGACAAACATTGAAATGACAAGATACTGAGTCATACTTATGAGATAAAATCTAAATTATGACATACCAAGTCATAATTATGATAACATGTTGATATTATGACATAAAAGGTCTAAGATTTTTGTCTATATATATATACATATATACCTCACAATATGACATATCGCACAATCGCAGCTTTATTTCTCACAGTTCTCTTTTATTTCTTATAAAATGTCTTATTTTAACCTTTCTCTCACAATAACCTTTTTAAATGTTTATTCTGAAATGATAGAAAACAATAATAGACCACTACAATGGCAATTAACTGCTTCATATTTAGCTGTTTTGAGATTATTATATAGGCATTTTGTCCAATATAATAAAATTGCAGCATTATATCAACATCGCCCATGGAAAACATTTGTGGATACAAGGTGAATTACTTGGTAGTTGTCGGTTGCGTCCCCCAGCAGTCCTCCAAAGGTGATTGCATTGGTGATGCAGCCCAGGTAAATGAAGAGCACCGCAGAGATGGACTGGATGTGGAAGCCCTCATAGAAGTCACTGAGAAACCAGGGCACTTTACGCTTGATGTCCAGCCACAGTCCTCCACAAAACCTACACAAACAGAAAGAGTCTCAGACACTGTGTACATTAAATCTAGAAGTTGACCAGGTCCAGAGGACGCTACCGGCCAGTGAATTTCAGCTCCTCTCCAAGTTCATGAGGAGCTGGCATGTCCTCGTCTTCTGCAGTCGCCGCACCTCCTGCATTCCCATTCGGCTGCCCCAACTCATTCAGAGAGAAAACAGACTTCCTGCAAAAACAAACAGAATAACTTGTGCTACGTCCTGCATCATTTAAAAGTTAATATTTAATATGACTGAATCAATATTAAATCTTTTTTTTACTTGAATAAAGCCAGTTAATTTAGATGCTACCACATGAAGTACATGTTTTAGATTACAAGACATTTTTTCACATTTTTTTAATAATGCAGCCTGTAAACATAATATTTCTATTATGCTGACAATATACACGAAAGTTCAAAAGTTTGGGGCCGGTTTTAATGATTTTGAGAGAAGACTCTTTCTTTATTTGATCAAAAATACAGTAAAAACTAATATTTTGAAATATTATTACACTTTAAAAAATATTTTCTATTTTAATAAATGTTAAAATGTAATTTATTCCTGTGATGCAAAGCTGAATTTTCAGCATCATTACTCCAGTCTTCAGTGTCACATGATCCTTCAGAAATCATTCTAATATTAGTCCAGGTGATATGTGAAAATAATAATAAACTTGGTACACTTGTATAGTTTGTGGCCCTAAACATTTTCAGAAATGGAGCCATTGCAAAAACACCTCGTGGTTTCCATGTCGACCATTTTACTTTTCAACATAACCAAATTATGTATTTTGTGTCATATCACAGAAAAGGTGATGTCTACCCCTATGTTTTGATGGTCAAGGATTACAATGATACCATATACAACAACACATACTGTTCAGGTGAAGAGTTAATGGTGAAATCAGCAATGTGAGAAGGAAATAACAGTATCTGAGCATCACAGTGTCACAGCATTTACAATAGTCCATATTATGGCTATAATTTTTTCTTTCTTTGATAATTAACTAATATTTTATTCAATAATACATGAAAAGATTGTTTTCAAGAATACTATTATATATTTCAGAGATATAAAAAAATCATCTCAGGTAAGTGTATTTTTCCTTACCTCTCAGGTAGAGTCATGTAGGTGGTGGTGTGTTTCCAATACATTCTTGTTCTTTCTCAACAAAGCTCTAACATCACACACAGATGGCAACACAATCAGGTGAACAGTTAATGGTTAATTCAGTGACTTTATGAGAAGGATTACAATGAAATCTCAGCAGATGCAGAATTAAATTTCAAACATATTTCATGTAAACTTAATTTACAATCACTCTCTGGGGCCAGAGTTGTCATTTATGTTGTCCACAAGGGGGAAGCCAGAGTGCTGCGTGCGGGCGGGTACACGAAGGTGAACCGCTAATATTTGATGTAACGGGTGGAATAATATTTATGTGTAGGGTGTGGTGCGAGTGCGGGCCGGATGGTGACAAGCACGGGCGAGTTTGCGGATCCAATAACCAAGACTATCTGACTCGGTCCAGTACACGCTGAGCAATGTAGCCAATCGTGCTACCACTGATTGACAGCTGTAGTGATTATATTAAAGGAAGAGCTATTTGCTTGCTTTTTGTATTTAATCTATTCACAATTTGAATAAAAGTTTTAATAAATGAGTTTTGTCTTCCTCATGTAGGAGATTTAATGCAGGTGCGGTTCGGGTCGCAGTTTTTATGTTAAATGGGTCGGGTATGGGATTAAATTAGTGTTACTGTCAGATAACGTGTCGGGTGTTCTGCTAATTACTGCGATTTTGGGAAGATCATTTCACCAGCCAGGAAAGGTGAACGAAAATGCCTCTCTGTGATGTTACCATGAGGCATTGCTTACTTGCAGATCTCAGGCTTCTGGAGGGGATGTAGATTCGTAAGAGTGAGGAGGAAGTACGAGGGTGCTGAGCCTGTGGCTGTTCTGTACGCAAACATCAATGTCTTGAACTTGATGTGAGCCGCAACCGGTAGCCAGTGCAGGGAGATAAAGAGAGGTGTGAAGTGGGCCCTTTTGGGCTCATGGAAGACCAGTCATGCCGCTGCATTCTGAATCATTTGTCGAGGTTTGATCGCCCATGATGGAAGTTCAGCCAGAAGAGCATTGCAATAGTCCAGCCTAGAAATGACAAGGGCCTGGACAAGAAGTTGTGCAGCATGCTTTGTTTGGAAGGGCCTGATCCTCCTGATATTGTGCAATGCAAACCTACATGATCGAGCTGTCTTTACAATATGGTCCTTGAAGGTCAGCTGGTCACCAAAGAATACTTTTGGATGAACCTAGCAGGATGATGAAATCATGCTGTAATGTCGGAGTGGCAGGGAAAACAAGAAGCTCAGTTTTTGCCAGGTTGAGCTGCACGTGATGTTCCTTCATCCATGCCGAGATTTTTACCAGGCAGCCTGAGATCCATGCAGCTACTATTGGATTGTTTGGTTGAAATGAATGATAGAGCTGTGTGTCATCAGCATAGCAATAGTATTGAACCATGTGCTTGTATAATGGGTCCCAGTGATATAGTGTATATGGTGAAGAGGAGGGGTCCAAGAACTGATCCCTGAAGAAACACTGTGACCAGTTCTTTGGATACCTCTCCTCCACCGGGAAACACTGAAATATCTACCTGTGAGATAAGATTCAAACCAGTGGAGTGCAGATCCTGTGATGGTAGACAGGAGAATCTGATGATTCACAGTGTCAAAAGTGGCAGATAGATCCAGCAGAATAAGAACTGATAATTTGGAATCAGCTTTCGCAATCTGCAGGGCTAAACTGACAGACAGTAAAGTAGTCTCAGCTGAATGGCCACTCCTGAAACCTGATCGGTTAACGTTCAGTTGGTCATTCTGTGAAAGAAGTAATGTAACTGTGTCTATAAAGGTGTGAACCAAATGGTCCGTTCCATTAGAATAACAAAGGAACAGCATTCCAGGAACGTCTTGTAGATTGCAGGATCTCAAGCAAGAAGGTCCTAACAGTATCTGTTGTGTCTAGCCCTTTTGTCTTCAGGTATAAAATTCTATCCCACAGACAGAGCTTTGGGAGAAGCTAGGATTCATACAAGGGTTAAGATTGTTTGAAGGAAGACACGCTAACATCGCTATCGAAGAACTGCTACATTACCATCTTCAATAAATTCTTCTCCCCACAAAAATTTTGGTCAAGCACATTGGTGAGCCACCAACAAGACTGCTCATCAAAAATACAGTAAAGATGATGATACATGGGGCAAATTTTAGGTTAGAAGGGGTAGTATGCACTTGCCTGTCTAGACAGATATTGTCTTGATAAGAAGTTAAAGTGGACATTAAAGTGTCAGTTGCTGTATTTACATCCAGAGATGTGAAATGGGTGGGTGAGAGAAGAGAGGAGGATACTACAGAGGAAAGATGGAAGGGTGAAAGGGAATGTAGGTTTTGATTTCCAATTATTAGAAATGAGAAGACCACAGCACCCTTCCAACCTGAGGAGGGTGTGAGAGAAAGGGACGTTGTTAGAGAGAACAGCAGGGGTTGTGGTGTCTTCTGGACGAATCCAGGTCTCAGTCAAGCCCAAGATACTAAGAGTAGACTGAGAAGCAATGGCCAGAATGAAGTTTGTTGACAGTTGACTGACAATTACAGAGACCCAGAGAAAATGACAAAAGTGCAGCAGAAGAGGTGCAGATAGGACGCAGTTTAGCAAGATTGGGTTGCCGTCTGCGTGTGATGTTAGAGCATTGTTGAGAGAGAACAAGAATGTGTTGGAAACATACTATCGCCTACCCGACTCTGCCTGAGAGGTATGGAAAAATACAATTACTTAAGATGATATTTTTTTATATCTCTGAAATGTATGATCTTTTATTGTACTATTGAATAAAATATTAGTTAAGCTGGTGTGTGGTGGGCGTTCTGGTGCAATATGGCTGATGCCAGGTGGATGCTGCACATTGGTGGTGGTTGAGGAGATTCCCCCTTCCATGTAAAGCCCTTTGAGTACCCAGAAAAGCGCTATATAAATGTAACAAATTAATAATTAATTAATTAAAACAATCTTTTATTGTACTTTTGAATAAATTATTAGCTATTTATCAAAGAAAGAAATAGTTAATAGCCATAATATGGACTATTGTAAATGCTGTGATACTGTGATGCTCAGATACTGTTATTTCCTTCTCATATTGCTGATTTCACCATTAACTCTTCACCTGAACAGTTTATGTTTTTGTATTTGGTATCATTTTAATCCTTGGCCATCAAAACATAAACAGGGGTAAACATCACCTTTTCTGTGTTATCATGTTTGATTCAGGAGATATGACACAAAATACATAATTTGTTTATGGCGGAAAGTAAAATGGTCGCCATGGTAACCACGAGGTGTTTTTGCGATGGCTCCATTTCGGAAAATGTTCACCTTAAATTTTGCACATATCATCTGGAATATATGCTGATTTGCTGCTCAAGAGACATTTATTATTATTATCAGTTATGCTGCTCAATACTTTTGTGGAAACCATGATATATTTTTCAGAACAGCAATATTATTTATTAAACCTTTTCTAACATTACAGATGCCTTTACTGTCACTTTTGATCAATTTAATGCATTCTTGATGAATTAAAAGTATTAATTTCTTTTTTTCCAGTCTTTTGAATGGTAGTGTAGATTTGTGATTTAATACCTCATCTCTGCTGAAGGCAGTTTCTTCGGGGGTTCGATGCGGATCTTGGGGTCCCATTCTCCAGGAGGAAGAACAATCACCTCATCCAGAAACTCGTCAATCCCAGCAATCAAGTCCTCGCGATCTCTGGCTTTATAGGCCACGTCACTGAACAGCTACAGATACAGACAGATCTGTTCACAAATACTGTGATGATGCTTAACTTCAAGGTTCAGAATTGCTGATATTTTCTCTTACATCGTCAACCATGAGTGTAGCCATGGCCCGACCGATCTCATTGTAGGATTTAGTTTTGCCATTGGGACCGAGCAGCACAAAGAGAAACCTGGAAAATTCACATGGTATTTATGTAAAACTTCAAACAATTACACAATCAAAATGCATTCTTTCTCTTTCTGAAAAATGAATCAAAAATATTCATAAAATATCTTTTGATGATGTCACCCCTTAAATTATAAATACCACCTGACTCTGACCACCCTGCAAAAATACTTTGATTTCCTTTTTGTCTCGTTTTTCAGTAAAAAATACATATCCAAAATATCTTAATTGCAATATAATAACTTGTTTAACAAGACTTGTTTTCAGAGAATACATCTTACATTTATTTTATTCTTCAAATTGTTTCTCAAATGTGTTTTTTCAAAGTTGTTGTAAACAAATGTCAATAATGTTTGTCAGATTTATGCTTAAAATAACTATAAAAAAACAACAATTTGTGAATAGGTTGAGTAAAAAAAAAAAAAAAAGATAATCTCTAAGAGAAAGTCCTAATATTAATCTAATATTAAATAATTCAATCTTTGGTAAAGGATGTTTAGTATGGAAGCCAATTTCACATATGAAATTATGACATAAAAAGTTGAAATGAGATAAAAAGTCATAATTATGAAATAAAAAGTCAAATGATGATATATAAAGTCGCAATTATGACACAGAAATAGTAAAAACTTTTTAAAATTTTGACTTTTCAATTCTGCATGAATTTTTATTTCCTTATATGGCGGAAAAGGGCTTCTTAGAAACTTTTACTGGAAAACAAGACAAATGATTATCTAAAAGTCATAATTATGGCAAAAGGAGGTTGATATTATCATATAAAGTGATTTTTTTTGTCATAACTGTGACTTTTTAACCTCACAGATATGATTTAGTAAATCATAATTTTGGCTTTTTATGTCAAAATTATGAAATTTTATGTCATAATTTTGACATTTTGTTGTAATTGTCATGATTATGATTTACCAAATCATGTGGGAGAAATGGGATTCCATAGGCTTAGAAACTTTTTCTGGAAAACAAGATAAATAAACTAGCAATTTGGTAACACTTCATTTTGATAGTCCACTTTCTACTAATATAAGCAAGACATTCTGCTAACTATAAGCAACTACGTCAACTACCAGTCATCACATTATTAGTAGACTGCCTACTAAATATCTGCTAATACTATTTGATAGTACCCTAACATATATTGACTATAAGGAACTTTGCAAGTACATGTCAACTCTAACTCTAACAGTCTACTAATACTCTACTGATACTCTAACGAGAGTTATTTGACATGTAGTTGCAAATTTACTTAATGCCTAAAGTGGACTATTGAAATAAAGTGTAACCATTAATTTTTTTCATATAATTTAATGTAGAATCATAATTTGTTTAGCTATTTAAACAGCCAATAAAAATATGCAAACTGTTTTTGGGAGGATCACCTTGTTGGCACAGGGACTTCAGTAAGGCCTCCTAGCGTTGCGGCTTGAGCCAGACGTACAAAGGCCACGAACGGCTTGTCTAAAAAATCCACCTCTCCAATCAACACATTAGACGCCTCGGCATCTCTGGGAATCTTCTTCATGAACTTATTCTTCAGCTGGTGGGTGGAATAACAATACAGTTATGGATCACGAATGAGTGGGTTTAATTAGTCCATATGGTCTGAAGCACTGAGATGCGTAGCTCATGAAATTTCCATGTTGGAAAGAGTTTGTGTTCACACAACATGATACCAGTATCAGTATGAGCTCTGTTATCAATGTCTGATGTGCCTGCATGTAACGGAAATGGGAAATGGCTCATTTTTTCCAATAGCAGATCAATAAAGTTATGCAATCACAGCGGGAAGACCAAGCATGCAAACGCACACACATGAAAAGAGCCGTTTGGCAACGGTGGCTTCAAAGAACACGTGGATATGGAATGGTCTGTGCTTATGCACAAAATCAGATTTTAATCTTTTAATGCCGCTTTCAGAGTCAATTCACTTTCTGCAAAGAATAAACAAGCTCCTTTCTCATGTCCCGACCCTGTTTTGCCTCCTGTCAGATCATGAGCTGCTGTTTCGGTGTATATATACACTACCAGTCAAAAGTTTTTGAACAGTAAGTTTTTTTATGTTTTTTTTTAAAGAAATCTCTTCTGCTCATCAAGCCTGCATTTATTTGATCCAGAGTACAGCAAAAACAGTAAAATTTTGAAATATTTTTTACTATTTAAAATAACTGTTTTCTGTTGTAATATACTTTAAAATGTAATTTGTTATTGTGATTTCAAAGCTGAATTTTTAGTATCATTACTCCAGTCACATGATCCTTCAGAAATCATTGTAATATTCTGATTTGCTGCTCAGAAAACATTTATTATTATTATTATGTGCTGAGTAGAATTTTTTCAGGTTTCTTTGATGAATAGAAAATTCAGAAGAATAGCATTTATCTGAAATAGAAATCTTTTGTAACATTATAAATGTCTTTATCATTACTTTTCATCAATTTAAAGCATCTTTGCTAAGTATTAATTTCTATAATTGGTATAGTGTGTAATGTTACAAAAGCTTTTAATTTCAGATAAATGCTGATCTTTGGATCTTTCTATTCATCAAAGAATCCTGAAAAAAATGTACTCAACTGTTTTAAATATTGATAATAATAAAAAATGTTTCTTGAACAGCAAATCATCATATTGGAATGATTTCTGAAGGATCATGTGACTGAAGACTGGAGTAATGATGCTGAAAATTCAGCTTTGCATCACAGAAATAAATTACATTTTAAAATATATTCAAATAGAAAACAGTTATTTTAAATAGTAAAAAAAAAAAAAAAAAAAACTGTGTTTGCTGAACTTTGGATCAAATAAATGCAGGCTTGGTGAGCAGAAGAGACTTCTTTAAAACATTAAAAATCTTACTGTTCAAAAACTTTTGACTGGCAGTGTATATGTACTATATGTACATCAAATCTGTAGGTTTCACCGCTCTGTCCAAAAAAGATATTTGAACAATAATTTGTCCTAATTGTATCAAAAAGTATTTGGACACTTATTAAGGTTCAACTTAAAAGTTGAACCTCTATTTTTTTCTCAGCTTTTCTCAGAACTAATTTCTCATTCTTGCAATGACTTAACTACCTGGACCAAGGTGATTTCTATTGGATGCATGAAGTCAATTCCCCATAACTAACTTAATTCAAATTGATTTGCATGAAAAATGTGCTTGAGCTGTCTTTCTGATAAATAAATGTCACTTGATATTTTGTTAATGCAATGACAATTCATTCATTTTTAAAGGTTTTTAAATGTCCTTTTTTGGGGCCAATGCATTAACACATAAATGAATCAAACTACTCAATTTAAATGCATATGCAAATGTATCTGTATATTAATCAAGTTATATAAATTAACTAGCTGAAATACTTTTGCTTATGAAATTTGCATGCATTTGACACCTATTCCCCCATAATTCACAAGACCCTTGACTTTCAATCTCGGCATGCTCCTGTAGGGCATAAATGAAGCCTCTCGAGGGCAGTGACCACATGAAAGTGAGCCGCGGGTGTCACTTTAAGCAGAAAAACTCATTAAAGTGGACTCAGAATTGGCCCACTTTGAAGTCTAGCGATCTGAGAGCAGCGGCACCAGCAACCCTTCTCACACAAACACTGAAGCCCCACAATCGCCTCAAAATACTTCGGCAAAACTAAGTGCTTTATTGTGCATTTCATATTTTGCACCACATTAAAATAAAGGAAAACACTACAAAATGACAAATGACTGTTGGCAGAATTTGAGTCACTTGTATGGAATATTACCCTGCATAAATTAGGTGTATGTGTATCAAATCTGCCACATAAATAAGACAAGACCCCTGATGTAGTGCTTTTGTTTCTATAATCATCTTGTTTACTCTGTGCTAATGAATAAATACATTTCCTGTGTGTTTGTTAAAAAATAACACAATGTTAGGAATGCTACTGGAAAAATGTCGTACCTGGTCGGTGCTGGGTGTGACGGAAATATCATTCATACTGCGGCACTGAGAAGGATCTGAAAAGCACAGATGAAACACTTTGATTATCATTTTAATCAGTGTTTTTATTGTTAACTAAAACTATCACCAGTAAATCAACTGAAATAAAAGCAAAAAACAACAAAATATAAAGTAAATGGTAAAAAAAATACTTACAACTAAAATAACTTAAAATAAGCTGAAATACTAAAATTACTAAAACTAAAATGGACATGAAAATAAATAATACATTTAAATGGAAATATTTAAAAATTAATATTAAAACTAACATTACCAAATGACTAAAACTTAAATGAAAAACGTAAAATATAAAAATAAAATCTAAAATATTAATAAATACTATAATAGAATATAAATAATAACACAATCCAAATAAAATAACACAAAATAGATAAATAGATTATTATGATGTGATTTCCGTGTTGATGTGAT
Organism: Spinibarbus caldwelli; assembly: GCA_039654775.1. Classification (NCBI taxonomy): domain Eukaryota; kingdom Metazoa; phylum Chordata; class Actinopteri; order Cypriniformes; family Cyprinidae; genus Spinibarbus; species Spinibarbus caldwelli. The sequence continues at coordinate 4,652,959 of CM077267.1, forward strand.
TTCACTGTCAAAGGCAAAGCCAAATATAGCAACAAATTATTACATCAGATTCAGATGGTAGTACCTTGTTAATCTGATATATACCATGTAATTTTATGATTACAAAATTCATGTGCCACACATCATAAACAGTTTTGAAAAGTCCATATTTTGCTTAGAATGGGTCTTGTATGCAATCCTATTTTTTTAAAAAGTACTGTAAAGAACATATTGCATTAGAATACGTAAAAAAAAAGACTTTTTAGTAAGTTTTCTTTAGAGACAAGAAAAAATATGTTTTTTCAGAGTACAAATAATAACAAACAAGAATGGAAAACCAAAGTCAAGACCTTTCTAATAATCTCTAATCCTCAGAACAATGGCAGAAATGCACTACTGCATACTTGCAGAAATTGTTTGCCTTCTTGTGCAACTACAAGCAGTTAGAGTGTGGATGATGCTATGTAAGGTTAAAGGGTGTTCAGCTTCATACTGACAGCAATTTTAATGAGAGCTGGTGATTTAAAGCGACAAAACTTGAGACGCTTATTAGAAATTCCAGAGATCTGGAAGTAGTTGCAGATAAATCTACATAAGGGGGAAGAAACAGAAGGCCAGACTCACGCAGTTTGCTGAGACCGCCGCTCTGACGAGCTCGCAGGTCCTCAGTGGAGCGATGGAAACCTGACCCAGAGCTCGGATTCGGGCTCGGACTGCGGTCTGATGCAGACCCGAGATCAGACACAGACAAAGACATGATCAAGATGGCAGGACAGGCAAAAGAATAAAGTGGAAACTTAAGAAAAAGAAGTTCATAAGAAATGATTTGAAAAGACAAGTGTCAGAGAAAGACAGTGAATTCTGGGAACATCACCGGCTGTGGCACAGGTTACACAAGAGACACTCACTGGAGGGGTTGGATTTTCCGATGTCCGCCAGCGAGCGGTGTATCGGCTTCTTGGTCTGGTGACGGTGCTTCCGCAAGAGGACAAAACTGATCTTCTCACGGATCTCTGGAGCTATAAGACCCTCCTGCACCTGCTTCTCAATGATGTCATCTGTCAAAGGCAGAACAACACAGGCAAAGGATTAAAATTCATTTTTAAATAACACCGGGGAAACTCAAAGAAAAAAGAAATATCACACACAAGGTCTCAGCTGTTTCACCTAGACAGCAATGAGAGTACATGGAGCATATTAAAGGCTCAGATGTTTCTCCTGAAGAAAAAGATCCCAGTAATCTCATGTCTCCTCTACATTTTTTTAAAAAAAAAAAGAGATCTCAACAATATCTCAAACTTTGCTCAGATTTGTAAAATCTGCAATCAAAATCTAAGATCTAAATATGAAGTCAAACATTTCTTATCAAATTCTTGCAAAATCAAATGATCTGAGTTGCTTTCAGTATTAACTGTATATAGATCTATGCTATTACTGTATTTGAATTACAGTCTCATTTGTTTCTCTTTTTATTTCTTCTCATAAACAATATAAGAAACACAACACAAAGTTGACACTTTAATTAAACAGAACTCAATTAAATGAGCTCAAAAGCAATGTCTGAGCAATATAACTGATTATTGCATGCTATCATTTTTGAATAGGTACCTTTTTTTGCTTCACACAGTCTGCACTAATTTGGATGGAAAATGTGTGGAATTCTGCAGAATTTGTATTCAATTTTGAAAAAAAAAGAAGTTAAAATAGAGCTGAAAGTACTGAACTTCTATATATTAGTTGCTAGAAGCACAATCAAAAGTATGGTTTTGTAAGATTTTCTTAATGTTTTTGAAAGTCTCTTATGATCATTTAATCAAAAACAGTAATATTGTGAAATATTATTACAATTTATTTCTATTTGAATTTAATAAAAAAAATGTAATTTATTCATGTGATTCAAAGCTGAATTTTCAGCATTATTAATCCAGTCTTCAGTGTCACATGATCCTTCAGAAATCATTCTAATATGCTGATTTGCTGCTCAAGGAATATGTCCTATTATTATCAATGGTGAAAGGAGTTATGGTACTTAATATTTTTGTGGAAACTGTGATACTTTTTTATGGATTCTTTGATGAGCAGAAAGTTCAAAAGAACAGCATTTATTCAAACAGAAATCCTTTGTATCAAATTATTTACTGCCAATTTTGATTAATTTAATACAGTCTTGCTGAATAAAAATTAATTTCTTTGCAGTAAAAATCTTTTGAACGGTAGTGTATATTTATAAAATGGAATATTAATAAGCAGAATTTTGTAACTTTGTGAATGATGGGTGTTCAAACTCAAGTTCTGTAGTCTAAGATTTAACTCAGGTTTGTTCTTTGGTCTTCATGTAGCTTTTTCTGGGCAGACGTTGTACTGACCCACTATCTGTGGCAGTGAATACCCCTCCAGGTCCAGCAGGATGCAGCCCGTCTGCAGGCAGGTGCGCAGCTCAAACAGACTGTGCAGAGACAGCGTGGACACATGCGGTTTGCTCCACCTCTCTCCACCCTCCTCCACCTTCTCCTCAAACTTAACCCACCTGATGAAACACCCAGAAGATGCAACTTTACAAATGTTACCTTGACAACTTTTCTTCTCAAGTACCAAAAGATGGATGAAATGCTTTTGGGTATAGCATTCTTATATAAGAATATTTTAACATTCTTATATATATATATATATATATATATATATATATATATATACATACATACAGTATATATATATATATATATATATGTATATATATAAGAATGTTAAAATTAAGTTTTCTAAAATTAAGGTTTCTGTGACTGGTAGGTTTACAGTTGATGTAGGTTACATCCATACTATAGTGAGTTTTAACATTCTATAAAACATTCTTTATTATCATTTTTTAAGATTTTGTCTTTGTGGAGTCCAACTAAACAACCCCACAAAGTACTACAGTATATTTCTGTTTTTATTATCTTTGTGGGGACATTAGGACCCCACAAAGTAATATAAACAAGGATGTGTGTGTGTGTGTGTCACCTGGCCGACTCTTTCCACTCCATCTCTCCGCCCTCATGCTGCAGTGTGTCCATTTCAGTGAAGAGGGTGGGTGTGGGCTCATCTTCCTCTCTGAGGATGTGACGTAGTCTCTCTGCAGCAGGGGACACTGTAACACACACACACACAAACACAAACAAATACAAAACCAAAGCTTAAGGTCCTTTGATAAAATGTAAATTCATCCATTTATCTTAAAATGCAACAGAGTAATATTTGAAGTATCTTAATTCTTCATGCTTAATTGCTTGCAAGGTTGCTTATATGTAAATATATATATACATATGAAACTGCATATGCTTTTATTCAACAAGCAACCTTGCAAGCAATTAAGCATGAAGGAGTAAGCAAATAAACACTGTGTCCATGCAAAAGGGGTCAGTAACAGCCTGTAGCTCAACACCTCCTAATTGTACAAATGAGTTTAATTCTTTGCGTTAAACAGAAGCCTATTGGACTGTATGACGTATAAGTCTGGGTGTTATGTTTTGCCTTCGGCTCAGTCTGAATTGACCCTGCGCCGACCTGCTTGAAATGAAATCTGAATATGACAGAGCAGGACCATTAAGATGCACGGCTGCTGAGGCCCTCAAAGATTCCATCATCATTCTGAGCCAAACAGGTATCTAATCAGAATGATTTCAAAAGCCTGAGCTTTCAGATTTGAGAATGTACTGAATTCAGCTTGACTTGAGTCATGGATCATCCAATAAAAGTCAGAATCAATACGATATTGTTTAAAGATAAGTATCCTAATAATCTTCCTTTGAAGATAAATGTGCATAAATCTCTTCATAAATCAGGCTGATATCTGAAAGGATATCAAAAGAATTTGTTCGGAAGATTAACTTAGAATAACCATGTGACAATGGCTTATTCTAATCTGATGCATAATGCCAGAATCAATATCTAATGTCAACAAACCTGTAGTGATTAAATCAAATATATCTTAGGTAAAGTTAAATTACATAAGCTCCAGTGTGGGCTACTAAACCCTGTTCACAATCTACTGTTATGTGCATTAAATCTGATGTTTAGCGCAAACTATTCCAAACTAATGGTGCAAGTCGGTGCTTGTGAGCCCATGCATGACAATCCTGTTGTGACCTTCCTCTCGATCTCTGGCTTTTCCTCGGGATTATTAGCACGTGGGTGTTTTTCTTCATGTAATCCTTCTAATCCTGAAGTAACAATCACAAATACGTGTGATTGTAGAATGCCAATGCAGAGTAGAGTACAATGCACCAGATTATTTATAGCTCACGCACTTAAATAACTTTGGTTAGTCAATTAAACTTTGATGGAGTCACTAGATATTAGAAGTTGGTTGTTGATATATGTGTTGTCATAGTATTAATCATCAACGCAGTCATTGCTTTAGTTGCCGACCTTCAAAAATGCACTGAATAGAGAGGAAAGGTGAGTTATCACTTCAGAATGAACACTGATGGAATCATTTTTAAATCCTGAGATTTCCTCTTCAGAAAAACGTTGCATTCAAATGCATTCTTGAGGATTTTGATGTATTTCACAATTTAAATATTTGCAATCATGATAATATGGACATTACTGAATATTTAAATAATGGTTGATGCAAATCATTATTGGAAATTATAGAATCAGGCCTGATTGATCTCAGAAATTTGTCTTTACATCCAGCGGCATTGAGTGAATCTAATTAAAGTTTATGTGTGACTCATATTGCATATTAAAATGAAAGAAAAAAAGTTTTAAAAACAGGCCTATTTTATAGGACCATTCATTTTTTTTTTTTTTTTTTTGTACTGGAACATTATTATAAGATTTAAGAACATTTTCTCTCAAATTCTTGTTATTGTAATGCAAATTCGTTTGTAATTGGCATTATTCTCAAATATATTTTTGTTTTTGTGTTGTTATATGGATTTTCTTAATAACAGTAAACAAATTACTGTTATACAATTATTTTTAATAAAATACACAAAAATGAAACACAAACAGTGCTATCCTAATGTACTTTACCATTTAAATACGTACGCTTATTTATTTATTTAGCATTTACAGAAAAGTGAATTTTTGAGGTAAATGTGATTAAATGTCATGGAGAATTATGTTTTTTAGCAACTGTGTCATTTTTTTTTTTATGACAGTTCAGAACATTTTTCCTCAAATCCTCATTAATGTAATACAGATGTGTTACTTCTAAATTTGTCTGTAATTCTCTTTATTCACTTTTTTTTGTATTGTTACAAAGAATTTTTTTAAATATATAAATCACTGTTATACAATTATTTATTTTTAAAAATAGAAAAGAAAATCTGCAAAGGAAGTACAATTAGTGCTATCCTGATGTAGTTTACCATTTAAATAATTTATCCTTATTTTCTTTGCATTACAGAAAATTTTGTTTTGGAGGTAAATGTGTTCCCTCAAATTCTTATTTTAATGCGGATGTTTTACTTTCATACTTTTTTTGTTATTCAGATTTATTTTGTAATATACATCAGTAAACAAATTACTGTTATACTAAGAGCTATCCTGATGTTGTTATTCTAATGTGAAGTTTATCATTTAAATGAACTTTGAAAAAAGTGTACTTTGCATGTACTGTAAATGTGCTTACAGTAAATGTCATAAAAATGCCACAATGCAAAATATCTTGACTGTCCTTAATCTTACAATCATCAACCAAACTTGTGACTTCAGTGATGTTTGATCAGCAGAAAACTTGCTAATAGATTAATAGACTAAAGTCATGATCTAGCGGTGTCAAATTCCAAACCAAATGTGCTCTGACCACAATTACAGAAAGAAACTCTCCAGAACAAAGCTAATAAGAAGAACTGGCAGCAATAGTAAGGAATACGTCTGTGACTGTACCTGTGCAGCCGCTCAGTTGAGTGCTCTGAGAGCCCAAACTGGACGTCAACGACTGTATCGAGTCCTGAATACTAAAGGACCCCGTCAAATTATGCTGTTCCTGCTCCATCCTTCAGAAAGTCCAGCGTTTAATGTTTCATTGGCAGAAAAAGATCTACAAATACAATTCTGAAATGTCCACTTGCACTTCCTTTGGATTTCAGCCTTTTTGTGATGGACCCATTAACTGAGCTCATCCATCATTTAAGATGCACCTTCCCTATGAGCGTGTCCTCTGGTTTTTGAACTTTTCTTCTCAGCAATGTTGCTCTTTCCTGAAAACTAAAGCAGGGCAAAGTGCCACACGCATGAAAGGCCCAACAAGTGTTTTTCTCCTCCTCCAGCTTGGCTGATCCCTCCCTTTCTCGCTCGCTCTCTTCAGAATTTAAGTCTAAAACCTCAAATCAATAATTTGCAGAGACATACGTTATTTTATAACTAACCTAAAGCAGTAACTTTATCAGGGCTATTATAGTTATTTAAAACTAAAACCATAAAAAACATGCAATTTGAAATAAAATATAGGCTAAATGTTCATTTAAATAAATAGAATTTACAAAAACCTAACATTAATTTCTCTTTATTTTGTTGTTGCCAAAGCAACATTTCTCATTTACTAAATTAACTAAAACTGAAATAAAAATGAACCAAAATTTTATAAATATATTAAAAAAAACAATAACTAATTAAAATGACAAAAACAAACATCAAAATTACTAAAACTATCTAAAATGTAAATAAAAAATTTGAAACAATACAAATAAAAACTAATTCAAAATACTAACCCTCATTTATGTTTCCATCATTTAGATCCTGAGAGGTTTTTTCTTTTTCCAGAAAATGCTTAACATTATCGCATTGTTAATATCATTATATGTTAATATTATTAATAGTTAATATAGGATACATATAGGAACGTCCCAAAAAATCTGATAATTTTCATACTTTTTTGGGATTTTTTTCCCCACCTTGTTACACTTGTGGTGTTCCTGGTCAAAAATGACTGGCACACAAAAATGGCTTATAAATCTCTCATTATGCTGCCAGATCTCAGATTCAGTTAGCACAGGTTTTGTATTTCTTTTTGGAAGTAACTGATCATAGGCCTCATTGATCCGAGCTTATGCATCTCAGTTTTTGAATGAACATTACCAACATTGTTACTCCAAAACTGAGATGCATAAGCTCGGATCAATGAGAGAAATATCAAAACCTGTGCTAATTGAAAGAAAACAAGTTGACAAAAGACTGAATTCAAGATTTCATGATTATATAGCATAATGAGAGATTTACAGGCAATTTTTCAAAAAGTCGGTCATTTAAACGGGAACACCGAAATAGAATTTTCAGCACAACTCAAGGGTTAAAAAACAACTAATAGAATCTCAATGATACTAAATAACACTGAACTGTATTTTGTTGAGCAGTGTAATAATAATAACAGGTTAAGAGAAGCTCACTGGTGGAGTTGATGTCAGAGAGCTCGTTTGAATCCTGCTCTCCTTCATCTGGGTCTCCTGGTTCCTCTCGATTCTGGTGGTCATGGCGGTTTTGGTGTCTCTCCTGGCTGTTGCGGTCGTGGGAATGCCGTGACGTGTGTCTGTGATGTCTGCGCTTTCTTCTGCAGCTCTGTGGCACTGGAACGCCAATATAGACGGACTCTAAAACCAGAATAAAAGAGCAGTGAGTTCTATTTGATAGTGTTTATAGCATAATTCACACTCCAGTACGATTCCTTTTCAGCAAATCAGTTCATTCTGGTTCAAAATCGATTCAATGATTCATTTGAGTCATCATCCTTGCGTGACATTTCACTTCTTAATTTTTAGATGCTAGCTTAAGTAATTGTGTTATTAGGCTAGCTTAAGTAATTGTATTTAAATCAGAGTTATTTTAGGATAATTGAGATACTATTATAGTTTTTCATTTTTTATTTTTGTATTTTCAGTACTGATTTCAATTTTAGTTAGTTTTGGTAATTTTGTTGTGTGTTTCTGTCCTTTTTATTAGTTTTTTTTTTAAATTAATTAATTAATTAAATTTTTTTTTTTAAATTTGCCTATATAGTTTGTATTAATTTATTTCAGTTTTAGTTTTAGCTATTTTAGTACATCAAGTTAAACTAAACGAAAATGAGAAATGTTGCCTTGGCAAATAGCTAAAATATAATATGTTTCAATATTTTCTTTTATTTCCAGTAATGACTATTTTATGGTATTTGTTATAATAATAACAACCCTGATTTTTTTTTTACTTTTATTTTAATTACTTTACATATTTACTTGTTATATGTATATATCTCAATATATGTTTGACAAATTACTATTGTAAAAAATAAACAAATAAAACTAGAAATATTGTAAAAACAATTGTACAATCTGATGGTACATTCAAACAGTAAATAATTAAATTATTATTAGTAAATTTTTGTGTGCTACAGTTTCTTTTATCAAAAAGTGGTTTGTCATACAGGTAACTCTGAGAAATAATGTAAAAAAAAAGAGAGAGAGAGAGAGAGAGAGAGAGAGAGAGAGAGAGAGTCCATCCTCTCACCATCCTCTTCCTCATTGTGTCTGCTGCGGTGACCACTTCTCCTGCTGCCATGCAAGTCATGGTCCATTCTGATAGGAAAAAGGCAGAATAAAAGACTATTATTAAGGCAAGACACTACAGGCAAAACCACTGCTTTTTCACGCACTGATCAATCTCAAGATTTTGGCTTATTTTGCATCCATAACATGTCTTCTTTCAGACCAGGGGAAAGAAAACACCTAAAAGATAAATTTAAGTGTTTATTTATCACACTTCATCCATTTGTGTTTATAGATTTCAATTACAATTCAAATCTTTATGGACTGTTTTTCTCCTGCACATAGACTGAAATCTCCACTTTGGCAGCACATACAACAAACTTTAGAATTTTATTTCTATCAATATTCTGAAGGGTTATATATAATTCATCTAATTTATATAATATGGTATTTATGATTTATGGAGTGATAAAAAGAGAATCCAAAATGAATCAGGAATCTTTAACCTGGTTTTATCCAAGGTTCAAATTTCTGTTCTGGAAATGTTTGAAAATTAATGCATATTTAATTAGATAATGCCTCATTTGCATACTCAAACATGACATTTAAGAAACTTTTAATACAAAACTAATGTATTAACGTACTGTGATTATTCACCTGGGGAAGCAAGGTGATATCTATTGGTTAACATTTTGGAGGCTTTGCATATATTTACTTTAGACTAATTAAGCACTTTGCAGATTATATCACCTCAGAATATTTACAACACATCTAATCAGTGCTCATCAGTTATTTGTTTCAGGTGGTTATAGTTGGCAGTGATTTTAAAGCCACAGGATACGTCAGTGACTGTAAGAGGACCTGAAAGAACCCCGCGCGATGTGGCATGTGGACCTGCAGCTTCATTAGATCAATGTCCCTGTCGCTGACGGGAAAGGAAAACCCAATGCATCGCCATAATTATGGGAGGATGTTCACTGTCACCACACACACACACACACACACACAGACAGAGCTCTCTTATGTCACACACTGTCACATAATTGATCGATTCATACATTCAGGAGCAGAAGCTGTGGCACAGTGGGCAGTGCATGCGCTCGTAAGCACTAAAACTAAAACTATTAAAAACACTATTATTAACTGAAATAAAGCTGAAATAAAATACGAATATTAGATTTTAAAAAAATCTAAATGAAAATTAGAAATGTTGTTTTGGCCAATAATTGAAACAGGAAGCACTAAAATTACTAACCGAACAAAAAAATAATAAATTAATTCATTAAATAAATAAATAAATAAATAAATAAATACTAATTTACAAACATTTAAAACTATATAGTAATTTTTTTAAAAACTAATACAAAAAGAACAAAATTGCAAAAAATTAAGCAAAAATTTAAATGAAAACTGAAAATAGGAAAATAAAAGCAAATTCAAATGAATAGAAATAAATACTATAATAATACCTACATAGAATAGTAAATATATTTTAAAAAATACTATAATAATACAAAAATATAAAAATAATAATATATAAATAGTTTTAGTTTCATAATATAGATAATACCATAATTGCTCTATTCCAAGTCTTTGAAAGCTATTTGATATTTGTATGAGGAACAGCCTGAAACTGAAGTCATATTCATCAAGCAATTGCAAGAAGCATCAATATTCAATTCATGTACAAATCATTGTTTTTCCAATGAATCACTTGATTCAGTTCACAAAACCAGTCTGAATGATTTGTTCTCGGGTTACACACTTCCAAATCAATTAAACCAAAAATGTTATTATTTCAGTGATTCCCATTAAGATGCATTCATTATCCAATTCTTTAGTAATTCTGTCATAACCAGGAAAGTCCCTGGGAATGAATTAAACTGAAGTGAATCAAATGTTAATATTCAATCTATTAATGACCAATTTACACAGAATTATATTGTAATTTTGTCATGTGATTTTGACATTTTCATTCGTTTTTTTTTTTTCTTTTAAATAGTACGGTTTAATTGAACTTTTTATTTCAGTTTTAGTTTTTCTCTATTTCCAGTCAGTATTTTAGTGCTTCAAACTTATTTCAGTTAGTTACCAAGGAAACAAATTCAGTGCTGTCAGTAATATAATGCCATGCTAATTACACAATCATTCTATTGGCCACTCAAGCTGAAGAGCTGTAATGTAAGACAACATGTAATACAGTAATTAACAGTGTGTGATGATCGGTGTCCTTCACACCAGACAGAGAACAACTCCAGGACAAACAGATAATCAGGACTGACAGCACCATTGATCTGCGGGGGAACGCCTCTGTGACTCATGGGAAAACATGGGAAACACGTCCACAGATTCACCCATTTAAGGTTCTGTTTCAATCTAAGATTGCTGTAGAGACAAAATGTAATTCCATCAAGTTAGCATTTTTAAACATTCGCTCACTAAAAATAAATCATTTCTGATCAATGATTTAATAACCACAAACAACCTGGATTTTATGTTTCTAAATGAAACATGGCTAGAAGACAGCTGCAGTGCAACAGTCCTCAATGAAACAGCCCCTCCTAACTTTAATTTTATAAGTGTCTGCAGGACTGTTAGGAGAGGTGAAGGTGTAGCTGCTCTATTTAAAGATGTTTATCAATGCAAGCAAGTGTCATGCGGTCAGTATTTGTCTTTTGAATACCTAGGTATTGTGCTGAAAGTTGCTCCACGCATTCTGTTTATTATTATTTACAGGCCTCCAAAATACTCTTCAGTATTTGTTGAAGAATTCACAGAACTGTTATCAATGATTTCCTCAGAGTTTGACTGTTTTACTATTGCAGGGGATTTTAATATTCATAGAAATCAAAACTAATACAAAAGAAATTATAACTGTTTTAAACACTTTTGACCTGATTCAGCATGTGCATGGACCCACACACAATCGTGGACACACTCTAGATTTACTCATCAGTAGAGGTCTAAACATTTCATCTATTGTTATTAAGGATGTAGTACTATCTGATCACTTCTGTATTTTCTTTGATATACTGATCTCTGTTACCCCCGAATCTAGATCTGTCTCTGTCATAAAGAGATGCATTAACGAGAACACTATTGCGCTATTTACGAAGGCTATATCTTTAACACCAAGCATTTCTGCTGACACTGTTGATCTTCTCCTGGATTCATTTAACTCAAAAGTTAAGAATGTTATTGATGATATTGCTCCGGTAAACGTCAGCAAGAAGACTGACAGACAAAAATCATCTTGGAGAAAATCAACAGCAGTTCAAAGTATGAAAAGACAATGCAGAAAAGCTGAGCGGATGTGGCGGAAGACGAAACTCGAAATTCACTATAGCATCTATAAAGACAGCCTTCATGCTTTCAATGTGGAACTAGCCACAGCTAGACAGACCTTCTTCTCAAACCTTATAAACAGTAACTTAAACAACACTCGCACTATTTTTGCTACTGTTGAGAGACTGACAAACCCCCCAAATCAGATTCCCAGTGAAATGCTCTCTGACAGCAAATGCAATGAGTTTGCTTCCTTCTTTTCTGAGATCAATAATATCAGAAAGGAGATTGGCACATCCTCAAGTTATGCAGAGGTCACACAGATTCGACCGCAATTTCAAAAAGAAGTGACTATGTCTGTTTTTGAAGCAATTGATTGCAAAGTTTTGGAAGAAATAGTACAGCACCTTAAATCATCAACCTGCTATTTTGACACACTTCCCACATCTTTTTTCAAAAGTGTGCTTAACAGTTTAGAAGCAGATCTCTTAGAAGTGGTGAATGCCTCACTTCTTTCTGGGACTTTTTCAAACTCCCTGAAAACTGCAGTTGTTAAGCCCCTTCTGAAAAAGCGCAATCTTGATAACAACATGTTGAGCAACTATAGACCAATATCAAATCTTCCTTTCAGATTATTGAAAAGGTAGTTTTTAATCAGCTGAACAACTACTTAAACTCAAATGGATACCTGGGCAATTTTCAATCTGGTTTCCGAGCGCATCACAGCACAGAGACAGCACTCATTAAGATAATAAATTATATTCGCTTTAATTCTGATTCTGGCAAAATATCAGTGCTGGTACTAATAGATCTTAGTGCTGCGTTTGGCACTGTCGATCATAACATACTTCTAAAGACACTGGAAAACTGGGTCGGGCTTTCTGGGATGGTACTCAAATGGTTCAGGTCATACTTAGAAGGGAGAGGTTGTTATGTGAGTATAGGAGAGCATAAGTCTAAGTAGACGTCCATGACATGCGGAGTCCCACAAGGCTCAATTCTTGCACCACTCTTGTTTAGCCTGTATATGCTCCCACTAAGTCAGATAATGAGAAAGAACCAAATTGCCTATCACAGCTATGCTGATGATACCCAGATTTACCTAGCATTATCTCCAAATGACTACAGCCCAATTGACTCCCTCTGCCAATGCATTGATGAAATTAACAGTTGGATGTGCCAGAAATTTCTTCAGTTAAACAAGGAGAAAACTGAAGTCATTGCATTTGGAAACAAAGATGAAGTTCTCAAGGTGAATGCATACCTTGACTCTAGGGGTCAACAACTAAAAATCAAGTCAAGAATCTTGGTGTGATTCTGGAGACAGACCTTAGTTTCAGTAGTCATGTCAAAGCAGTAACTAAATCAGCATACTATCATCTCAAAAACATTGCAAGAATTAGATGTTTTGTTTCCAGTCAAGACTTGGAGAAACTTGTTCACGCCTTTATCACAAGCAGGGTGAATTATTGTAATGGTCTCCTCACCGGCCTTCTCAAGAAGACCATTAGACAGCTGCAGCTCATCCAGAACGCTGCTGCCAGGATTCTGACTAGAACCAGAAAATCTGAGCATATCACACCAGTCCTCAGGTCCTTACACTGGCTTCCAGCTGCATTTAGGATTGATTTTAAAGTACTTTTACTTGTATATAAATCGCTAAATGGCATAGGACCTAAATACATTACAGATATGCTCACTGAATATAAACCTAACAGACCACTCAGATCATTAGGATCGAGTCAGTTAGAAATACCAAGGGTTCACACAAAACAAGGGGAGTCCGCTTTTAGCTATTATGCCGCCCGCAGTTGGAACCAGCTTCCAGAAGAAATCAGATGTGCTAAAACATTAGCCACATTTAAATCCAGACTCAAAACTCATGTTTAGCTGTGCATTTATTGAATGAGCACTGTGCTACGTCCAAACTGACTGTATTGTATTTTATGTATAATCATTTTTATTTCTAACTGTTCTAAATTCATTTTAAATCAATTTTTAAATCATTTTAAACATTTTAAATTTCTGGTTTTATTGTTGTGATTATTTGTTTTTTTTATGATTATTTAACTTCCTTTTATGTAAAGCACTTTGAATTACCATTGTGTATGAAATGTGTTATATAAATAAACTTGCCTTGCCTTGCCTTGTTTTTAGATCCAGTCTCAAATGACCCATTTAATCTTACAGCTGAAGTGTGTCATTTTTTTACAATGTTTTAATACTTTCTCCTATTCTAGTTTAATATAACAGAGACAATAACATGTACCGTATAAGACTATAAATAAACTATTTGCTTGTTGAGCAATGGCAGAAATATTCTGGAAAACTGTTTGAAAACAATTACATTTTTTTTTGCTCAGAAAAAACACACTTCATATATTTCATATACAGTGCCCTCCAAAAGTATGGGAACAGTAAAGACAAAATTGCTCTTTTGGCTGTGGAGTCAAGAAATTTGCAAATATGATTAAAAGATGAATATGAGACAAAACTACAGAATGTCACATTTTATTATTAGCCGTTTCAACACATACATGTTTTACCAAATCCAAAGAACAGCACTTTTAGAGTTCATCCCACTCATTGATGTGAGCATAAATATTGGGACAGCTGAACATAAGGCAGATATAAAAGATTAAAAGCTATTATTTAGTTGCAGATCCCTTGCGCATAATCACAGCAGTGAGTCTGTGACCCATAGACATCACCAGACTCTTGGTCTCATCCTTTGAAATACTTTTCCCAGCCTTTAATGCAGCCAGTTCCAATTGTTGCTTGTTTTGAGGAGTTTCTGCCTTTACTCTCCTCTTCAGCTGGTGAAATTCATGTTCAATCGGATTTAAATCTGGAGATTGACTTAGGCAATCTAAGACTTTCCATTTCTTTGCCCTTATAAATTCCTTGACTGAACTGGCAGGGTGTTTTGGGTCATTGTCCTGATGCAATATGAAGCACTTTCCAATGAATCTGGTGGTATTTTCTTGAATATTGGTAGGCAAGATGGTTTTGTACCGTTCTGCTACTGTCGTCATACATTAAGTCATCAGTAAAGTTGAGAGGGCCTGTTCCAGAGACAGCCATACATGCCCATGCCATGACACCACCTCCACCAAGCTTTACAGATGAGGTTGTATGCTTAGGATCATTGCAGTTCCCTTTTTTTCTCCACATTTTTGCTTTCCCATCACTTAGATAAAGGTTCATCTTTGTCTCATCGGCCCATAAACACAGTTCCAAAACTCTTCTGGCTCACCTTTGTGCTTTTTTGCAAACTCTAATCTTGCCTTTCTATTTTTGGTGCTGGTCAGAGGTTTGTATCTTGCTGTGTCGCATCTGTAATTCTGTGTCAAAGTCTCCTGAGGACAGTAGATTGTCAGAGCATCACTCCAGCTTTCTGGAAGTTGTTGGTGATTTTACAGACACGTCTTTTAGGGTTCATTTTCACAGCTTTTATGATTCTTCTGTCATCAACTACTGTTGTTTTCTCAGCCGATCAGGTTCGTTTTGTTGGTTGCTGGTGTCGCTGGTGGTTTCCAAACTCTTGATTTCTCCATGCCCTTTGTTTGTGCTATAGCTCTAATTGACTTCCTCTTTTCTTTTAGCATCCAAATTGCTTGCTTTTCTCTCAAAGTCAGCTCCCTTGTCTTCATCCTGGTTTGTGTGTGTCATCATCGAATGCAAGATTCAGAATGCAGAATTAATGGATATAACTGATACGACACATTCCCTGCTTTTAATATCTGAAGAATGAATGCAACAGGACACAGCCGATCACTTAGAAAGACCTGTGAGGCAACTGTTCCAATACTTATGCTCACATCAGATAGGGGGATGAAACTCTAAAAGTGCTGAACTTCTTAGCTGGTAAAACATCTATGTGTTGAATCACCCAATAATAAAATGTGACATTCTGTAGTTTTGTCTCATATTCATCTTTTAATCATATTTGTAAATGTCTTGACTCCACAGCCAACAGAGCAATTTTGTCTTTACTGTTTCAATACTTTTGGAGGGCCCTGTATACAATTGTAGTGTTAGTATTTGCAGAGACAGTTTAAATCATATATATAAATTTTATTTTATTTTTATATATCAAAACTTTTAATCAGTCACTATTTATTTATTTTTGACTAGATCTTGGATCTACATTAGGCCTTGGATCTACATTAACAGTGATTGTTTAATATTAACCAAGAATTCTACTCAAATAACTTTACAAGAACTTTACAATGCAAAACCATCCGCTCTTACCTTGTTACAGAAGTGGCGTTGAGATGACCGGTGCAATGAGCATCTGTCTGTATCAGATGAGATCAGGCTGTTTCTCTGTACAGTATCAGACACATAGAGACAGTCGATCACAATGATTACCCGTCACCGTTTGTCTGTTTTGTGATTGGCTGAGCTCCGGGTCATAAGCACAGCACTGAACACAGTACGGTGGTGGAAAACGTGACATGAAGTTCATTAAATGACACGCACACAGCATGCTCACTCTGAACACCCCGCTGGTTGTTTTGTAATTGACCATGCTATTGTCTGACAGTTCAACATGAGTCTAATTCACAGTGATGCAGAACTTTATCCATAGGCCTACTTGTTAAATGCATATTACAAGAAAGCTACGTTGCACTATGTTGCACATGCACAGAACAGGTTATAATCTAGTATACAGGGACTCCAAAATGTATTTGGACACTTAAAAATATCTGAATACCAATGCATTAGCCTCCTTTGGTGAACATACAGCTTGAGTTTCATCAAAATCAGTCAATGCATGCTAAAGTTCAGAACAAGTGGCATCAGTAAAGACCTACACTAATATTTCACAATCACAAAATATCAGTACATTTTCTCTTAGTTTTGAAAATCATTTCCAATGTTTTATCACAGAAGTGTGATCTTTCCTTAATAAAAAAGTAATTAAAATAAATTAATAAATACATAAAAATAAGTATTATTATAAAATATGATTAATGAAACAAAATAAAGAACAAAAAACTAAAATAATTACATCACATTTGTGTTGATATTTTGTTATATAATTTAAATGCATTCATACACTTTTAAGTGCAGCTTTTTTAACAATTACAGATTTTGGTGCTTATAGTCGTGGATTATTTATTAAATACTGTAAATAATACACTATCAAAAACACTGATCATTGATTAATTAAGAGAAAATTAGTTATGAGAAAACTACCATTGAGGGAACATATCTGTGTAAAATTGAAACAATGCAAAAAAAAAAAAAAATTAAAAATAATATAAAATAGGTCAAAATCTGTCATATACAAATACCTTTGATGTAGCAAACCATTGTTTTGCATAATGTTTAAATATATTTTTAAATAACCACTCTAGCTAAAAGTGAATATTATCCACAAGATGGCACCACAAACTCATCTTATTGCAATACAAGCTTGTCTTAAACTAGGTTGTGCTTGGGCATTTCAGATCATAATATCACAGACACATGATCATGTATCCTGTTATTGTTTTACTGGTCATGTTACCTATTGTTTTTGTAGTAAATTGATGTAGGGCTGTGAAGAAAACATCTAAACATCAGCTCTGACTCTGAGACATGAAGACTGACAACAGAAAGGGAAAAGTAAAGAATCGATATCCTTCGTTTGAAAATATGTGGCATTTCTCATGTGTAATAAAAACATCTGCTAAATGGGTGTAAAATGTAAATATAATGATCAACATAATGATTCATCTCATTAGAACAAAAAAATCCATATGCTACTAATGAATATTTCATATGATGAGGGGAGTTTAATGATCAACAAGTAGATATCAGAGCATACGTTCCCTGTAATATAAACCTGATATATGATTGACATCCTCATGCTGGAGATATTTACATATAAACAACTAGATTTAAATGATCGAAAGAGTGTGGTTTCCCAGCTGGGAAAAATATGTTCCCCGAACGTTCAAAACATCCAGATTTCTAAATGTTTTAAAAATGTAAGATTTTTTTTTTTTTTTTAATTGAGGGAACATTCCATTTTACCATCTTGCAAACATTATGGGAACGTTACTTTTAAAGGTTCTCTGAACATTCTTAAACTAATAACATTTAAAAAATGTTAGATGAACATGCAACTAAAACATTTCAGGAAAACAATGGTTTGAGAATGTTTTTTTTTTTTTTTCTTTTTCAAAAAATAATGTTTTGAGAACATTATAGAGCAGAGAACTTTGAATGAATGAACGTTCTATTAACTTTACTGGAACATTTCTTTATAAGTTTGAAAGAACCTGAGAACGTTCCCTTTTAGCTGTGTTGTCACTTTAGCAAAGTAAGTCATTTTTGTTCTAGTATGAAGAATAGTAATAGTGATGCATGAGCAATAATCTTCAATGATTCTTCACATAATTAAAATGGAGACTGAAGCACTGTGAAGATGGAAGGCTTGTGTTCTTGCTGTGCTGTAGACAAACTTTTGCTCTGACGGATCATAATAAATTAAAAACTTGTAAGCCTGAGATGTCCTTGTGGATAAGCAGAGGATAAGACTTCTCATCCAAATGGATGTGAGCTAGTTCTACGGTTCTTCAGAGAAGCAAGTCTCCATAAAATCCTCTCACTTGAGACATTATAATCAGGGATTTAGAGGTGAACTTAAGCCAGAGTCAGATTCACTGCATGATGAATGCAGGATAATGAGTATTGGGCCATTTCAATGGCATCTGTGAACACACTGGAGATACTTCAGAGGGATTTTTATTCTGTCAACACACATGCATGCTCACATCTCTGCTGTCCACAGGTCAAACTGGATCGGTTAAGACACACGGCCAACTTTCCCAATCCATGAGTTTTGTATAAACTTTACATTATCTATTTAGGCTAATTTAATCATGCTTTCAGCTACCAGTAAGAGTATAGCACTCTAAAATATTGGAATATATTTAAATCCATTTCCCCCCAGAATCAGTTTTGCGGCATACCTGAAACTTTCGTCCCATCATTCTTGCCGGCAAGCCAAGAGATGTTAGAAAAGATGTTGTGAAATCTTGTTGGCACATTAAATCAACCATCATTTATCTGTCTCGCCAGCAGCAGATATGAAGCCCTCTAATTTTATCCACAGTCAGTGAACTAATAGAAAGCAGGACCTATTTAGCAGGGATCTGCCAGACTGCCGAGAGCTCCATAATGAATGCTCAATGGAAGTGCAACATATGAGATCCAAAAGTCTGAGAACACTAATGAAAATGCATCTGTTTTGCATTTTTATTTGAAATTTAATACAATTATGTTTTCATTAGAAATTAAATTTGAGAATGTTCCAAAGAGCATCTCATGCTACAAAGAGCGACTTGATTAATGTCACTAATTTACAGTGCACGCGACCATTCAAAAGTTTGGGGTTGGATTTTTTTTAAAGTAAGTCGCTTACTTAATATTCCAAAATAATATTATGATTTAAAATCATTGTTTTATATTTAAAGATATTTTAAAATGTAATTTATTCCTATGATGCAAAGCTGAATTTTCAGCATCAATGCTCCAGTCTTCAGAGTCACATGATCCTTCAGAAATCATTCTAAAAATATGCTTATTTGTTGCTCAAGAAACATTTCTGATAATTATCAATATTAAAAACAGTAGTGATGCTTAATATTTTTGTTGAAATATTCAAAAGAAAAGCATTTATTTGAAATAGAAATCTATGGTAACATTATAAACTGTCACTTTTGATCACTTTTATCATCCTTGCCGAATAAAAGTATTAATTTAATACTCCGCAAACTTTTAAATGGTCGTGTATTTCTTCTGTACTTTATATCATATCATTTCTTTGCTTTAAACTTTAAAAAAAATCCTAAAACTCCAGATTTTGAACCCCAGATTTTCAATGTGGTTTCAGACTTTTAAACTCTCAACTATATTATCTCAGGCACTGTGAAAGAGAGAGGTAATGTTCAAAAAATGATTCAGATTCACTCAAAGTGACAATAAATAGTGTAATAAAATTGCTTTTGTGTGAAATGAAAATATATTAATGAAAATCATACTTTTTAAGCCTCCATGTGAGAGTTTTCTTTTCAGTTCCTTTTGCTCTGCTTTCTGCATTTCTAGAAATCAATGATTACTGAAATGAATAAGTCAACAAAACCATGGCTGACTGAACAACATAATTACCCAAGTCTAATTTACATCTCATTTACCATAAAAGTTCCCTGCTTCTCCTCCAAGCAAGTGTTGAGAGCTGCCTTTACACTGCGCTTATTCATTAATGTTTAATTAGGAATCAAACGACAACTTGATGCTAATATTATGAATATTACAGAGTTAATGATTGGCAAATATCTGATTGGCTGCTGTTTGGCAGGTAATTATGAAGATGCTATTAAAATACTTTTGATATTTAACAGCTATTTTTAGCACAGTTAGAACATGGTAAAAAAAACATTTACGTATGTGAGAAGAACGCCAATAATTGTATCTGTTTGTTCACTCATTGAAACAGACATGATTGCATGGCTCCATTCTTCAAGAGATCACTCTTCAAATCCAATTTAATTCGTTTGAACCCTGATATGGAGCATGTACATCCAATTTCTGAATGAAATTGGAATTGACATTTCATTTCTGAAGATCACGTGTGCATGGCGGCCTTTTTAACGCTCACCTGGTCCTGCTGCGTCGCACGTCACCCTCGCTTGTCATGGGCTCATCAGAGATCATCCTAAAAATGAATGAATAAATAATTTTGCTAAATAAATACAACAGCTGAGCTCTTGACACGGCCCTTCATGTGATTGAAATTTATGATATTTGGGTCCTTTCTTTCTCGACCCAAACAAGATTCGGATGCATGTATATTAGGTATTGTTTTTATGAAACTCACCGACTTTGATCAAAAAAGTCCAGGTTGTCAGGTTTTTTCCTCCATTTCTGTCACCTGATGGTTCTTTGCCACTGTTGCCTTTGGCTTGCTTAGTTGGGGTTTAAAAGATATTTAATATTTAGTAACATTAGCAATTTGAAAGCACTGATGTCATCAGATAAGAACAATTTATGAACTGAACTGAGCTGAATAATGACAATATTGTCTTCTGCTTTATAGCTAAATTGAATTTGTTCAATTTGTTGAATTGAATTTAGCAACTTCAACAGAACTGAATCAACACTGAACTGACTCTAGTTAGTATGGTCTTTTTAGAGCAGCTTTATAGCGGAATTTGAATTTGTATAATTTTGAATATCTGTTACTTTCATGTTTAATACTGTGAAGCTGCTTTGAAATGACCTGTATTGTATAAAGCACCATAAAAATAAAGGTGACTTTACTTGACTTGATGGTTTCCAACCAAAGATCCTGCAGGGTATATCAGCAGAGAAAATATAAAGCAGATTTGTTTTTTAAAACATGATTGATTAATTGCATTTAATTAAGGTTTTACACATGGAACAAGTCCAAAATATAGATTTTTTTTGTAGTTATGACTGAAATTCAAGAGACAAATGAATGTATTCTGCAGGTTAATGGTACAGGACGGTATGGGCTGTATTGATTATCAGTCACTCACTGTTGAAAATAATTCCTCAACATGCATCGCTTTTCTATTCGTTGCATGCCTTCAAGGCAATTCTACCATGTGAATGAGTTTTCTGCAAAGCAGCCTCTCTGAAACCCAATTACCCTTCATGACTCCAGGGTCAAACAGTTTCCAGGCCAAAATATTTACATATTCATGTAGCTTCAGGTTTTAATTCCAAGACTACAGAATTATCAAAAAACACTGTATATTGCAAGATGAAAATAATCATTAAGTGGCTCACGTTTGGGGATGAAGATATTCATTTCTCTTCCTCTTCCCTTCATTCCAGTGGATTACATTCTAGCGAGCAGCAGGTGACGTGTGAAATTGAATTTCCATTTCCCTGCTGTCAATTCTGATCACTCACATTCGGTTGGACACTTGCAGCCACCAGGGAGGGACTGGACAGGTGCATAGAGTGGGACCAAAACAAAACAAATCAATGGATAAAACCTCGCTGTCGATCTGGTCAAGATCATTCACCCAATCAAAACACCATTTCAAAATATCCCTGAATGCTTCTGACAGCACAGCATATGTTCCTGTTTTGATCCGATAATCAAACCGCAAAGCATCATCATGGGTGCCGCCAACAACGGTCCCAGTGTAATATAACTATTTGTGTCAGAGACAACATTGGTTTTATTTCAACTGTTATATTTTTGGGCCACTTTCTTAATAATAAAACCATTTAGACTCAGAAACAGGAATACCATTTAGTGAAATGCAGTCACAGTAGCAGAAAGAAGGAACGTTATGTTTCAGAAAAAAAGATATTTTGGCAGTAGAGCATGGAATTATGTTGAATTGCTTTTATTCTGCACTCAGTAATATAAAAGTCCAATGTCCCCTTTGCTGTCAAGTTATTCTTAACCTCAGGATAACCCTGCGTGCTTGACTGCATATTTCATTTGCAATGAACTGAAGCCTACATTTAAGTGATGGAATACAATAAAAAAGTAAAAAGACACTGCAAGAGAACGCATCACCCTCTTGAAGAATTAAATGACCACTAAATTTGCATAGGTCTGTCAAAAGCTTATTTATTGGCATGTGCAGAGGTCACTTACTAATAGGCCACTTTACTAATTGAACTTCTGTCTTTGTAGCCATTCATGGTGATGAATTGAAACAATTAAATTTCTGCCTTTTTTGTCTAGAAAAAACTTTTCATCTATGTCCTTGGCCATAATTTTCTGTCAACATTTTTCTGATGATGATTTATGACCTTTCCGAACAAAATTTCAGATGTTGAGATGTTTTGCGGTGAGAAATTGCTTGTCGATGAAAAAACCCCCAGCTCAAGTAATGGTAGATTCAGCAGCCGGTCAAGGATTGTGCATTGATCCAGTCCTCACATTTCCCACCTGTGGACGTCTTGATATATGCATGCACTGACCTTGCTGTTAGGCTAAAGGTTAGTCATTAATGGAATCTGAAAATGCCACATTCAGGGTGAAAACTAACATTTTTCTCAAGTGGATGAAAACAAAAGTAATCAATTTAGCCATCAGCTGATTGTCAGGATTGGACCTGTTTTGTCATGTGTTTCAGTTCCTCTTTTGCCTTATTTGGTCTTGTTCCTGTCCTTGTTTAGTTTGATTATTACTTGATTCCCCGCACCTGTCTGTCCCTCGTTATCCTGTCTTTTTAAGCCCCAGTCTGTTCAGTTTGTGTTTGTCGGGTCTACTAGTTATGTTTGTGTGTTTCCTGCCGGTTTCTTGTGGCTGTACCCTGTGTTCTACGGATTAAAGACTACTGATTATACTCCACATCTCCCTCGTGTTCCTCCCAGCACAGATCATGACACTGATATCATCCTGGTGCTACTTTTTATGTCTTAAAAGACAGAAAGAAGAGAAATTATAGAAGTTGTTGTTGGTTTTCCTAAAAAAAAAAAAAAAAACCATACTAGATTGCAGGTTTTAATTCTAACACTGTAACATTATTAAAAAGATCAACAGTATCCACCTTATTTTTTTTCCCGTAAGAGCAGGCGTGGCCATTTGTAAATTTAATGTGTCTGGCTTCCGGTGTCATCCGCTTCCAGCTATATTTAGCTGTACTTGTTTTGCTGCTTGATATTTCAAACTGGTGTGTCTTACCATATTATTTTAATGTATTATCTTCATTATGAACACACTGTTTTACTGTTTACTGCACTTTGTTATTCTTCTCGTTATTTCCTTACAGTGACTAATGAACTGCAAGTCTCGCATATTGACAGAAAACAGCTTACTTCCACATTGAAAAATAAGGTGGATAAGAGGCTTTCATTATTCAGGTTTTATTTATTTATTTATTTATTTTAATTACAGTGGTAGCTATAACAAATTACCAGTTTTAGTGCAGCAATAACTGTAATTCAATAAAACTGGTTGAAATGCTTTAGAGATAAATTAACACCACAAAATCAGAGAATTCAATTGCTAATACTTACTGAAGTACTGGTGTTGTTTTCCCTCTAAAACAATGTCACTTCCTGAAGGGATCTTACAAGAGATTGACTGGATGGAAAATGACATTGAGCACACTTGGAAAAAATAAAAAATAAATAAATAAAATAAAGAAAACGTTTAGTTTGAAACACGTAAATGTGACCCTTGACCACAAAACCAGTCATAAGGGTCAATTTTTTGAAATTGAGAAATATGCGTCATCTGAAAGTTGAATAAGCTTTCCAATGATGTATGGTTTGTTAGGACAGGAAAATATTTGGCCGAGATACAACTATTTGAAAATTTGGAATCTATCTGAGGGTGCAAAAAATCTAAATACTGAGAAAATCGCCTTTAAAGTTGTGCAAATGAAGTTCTTAGCAATGCATATTACTAATCAAAAATTAAGTATTCATATACTTATGGTAGAAAATTTACAAAATATCTTCATGGAACATGATCTTTACTTAATATGCTAATGATGGGGCAGTCGTGGCCTAATGGGGGCAGTCGTGGCCTAATGGATAGAGAGTTGGGCTTGTAACCCGAAGGTCGTGGGCTCGAGTCTCGGGTCTGGCAGGGAATACCACGACTGAGGTGAGACCCTTGAGCAAGGCACCAAACCCCCAACTGCTCCCCGGGCGCCGCAGCATTGGCTGCCCACTGCTCCAGGTGTATGTTCACTACTGTGTGTATGCACTTGGATGGGTTAAATGCAGAGCACAAATTCCAAGTATGGGTCACCATACTTGGCCACACACCACTTCCCTTTCCCCTTAATTCTTTTTGTGGGGAAGTCGTGGCCTAATGGTTAGAGAGTTGGGCTTGTAACCTGAAGGTTGCCGGTTCGATTCTCACACCGGCAGGAATTGAAAGTGGGGATTGTGAATGAACAGCACTCTCTCTGCCTTCGATACCATGACTGAGGTGCCCTTGAGCAAGGCACCGAACCCCCAATTGCTCCCCGGGCGCTGGAGCAATGGCTGCCCACTGCTCCGGGTGTGTGTTCACGGTGTGTGTGCGCGTGTTTGTTCACTATTCACTGCTGTGTGTGTGCACTTGGATGGGTTAAATGCAGAGCACCAATTTCGAGTATGGGTCACCATACTTGACAATACGTCACGACTAATGATTTTTGGCAAAAAAATAAATAAATAAAAATAAATAAATAAATAAATTATAATTTTGACCCATACAATGTATTTTTGGCTATTGCTACAAATATACCTGTGCTACTTAAGACTGGTTTTGTGGTCCAGGTCACATATGAGAAAGAAAACATGAAGAAACTCTTCATAGAGTACATTTCACCCCTCTCCATCCTCAAAATGTGAATTTATTTTATCCAGTACCATTACACATAGGCTATATCATTCTGCGCAGTAAGAATGACTGGTTTACCATGTTTTTGAGTTTTGTTTTTAGATAGCCTATAGACATGTTGTTTTTAAGTTTAAGTTTTTCTAATTACTCGAACTGAAGTGTGCTATTTTTATTCGGCTTTTTGTTCTCAAAACACGTTTGAAAGTCAAACAGTGTTAAGTGCCAGCAAGGAGGACGCGCGTGTTCACTGGCGCGTGACTGGAAAGATGCAGAGCGCGGTGTCAACCCTGCGCGGACACGCGAGGCGCGCCGAGTACGCGCTCGCCATTCAGCCTGCAGCGTTTTCTGAAGACCCTGAGACAAGAGCACTGACATTTCATTTGCTCAGTTGGACCTATTTTTTCCAACCCAATCTTCAAACAACAAAACTAACTTTTTCGCTGAAATGCTTTTTCTCTGACGATTTATTTGGTCATGGAACCTCTATACATCACTTCGCAAAACTCCAGCGTCAACGGGACCAACGGTTCATTGGTCAATGACACGGACGTATTCTCGAACCAGTTCGTTCAGCCGGTTTGGCAGATAGTTCTGTGGGCCATCGCGTACTGCTGTATAGTTCTGGTGTCAGTAGTTGGAAATATCACTGTCATCTGGATCATTTTAGCGCATAAGCGCATGAGAACTGTGACCAACTATTTTCTAGTCAATCTTGCGTTCGCAGAAGCTTCTATGTCGGCTTTCAATACCGTTATTAACTTTGTGTATGCAGCGCACAACGAGTGGTACTTCGGACTTGTTTACTGCAGATTTCACAACTTCTTTCCAATAGCAGCTGTCTTCGCTAGTATTTACTCTATGACAGCAATAGCCCTGGACAGGTGAGCTATTTATCTTTTTCGGTACATGTACTATGGTATTCTCTGAAGGACCTTGCAGGTCATTGTAAATATCATAGTAGCCTACATGAATATCCATGGCTCAGCACTGTATTACCATCACTTTACAAGCATGGTCCTACTGTACCACAGCAGTGTTGGGTGTAATGCATTACTAAATAATTAGTAAATAATTAGTATAATTAGTATTTTTTTTCTTGAAAAGTAGGGGATTACTCTTATTTTTCTGTAATTTAATTACAGTTACTTTTGATGTAATACTATATAGACTGTAGAACAATTCTTCAAAAAAAGTGAATTTTAAAATTTTACATCTAATGTTAAATTGTATGTTTTTAATGTAACCTCGATCCTTTAAATACTTCAGTCAGTTCAAAAATGGTTTCTGGAATTTTATATTACGTATTCAAAAGAATTAAAGAGTGTTTCATGTCTATCCGTGCATTGTTCAACTGGTCTTGGCAGATACAGAATTTAGAAAGTAATTAATAAGTAATGCAGTCCTTTTTAGAGAGAGTAATTAGTACAGAAATCTAATTACACTGCTGTAGATCTAATTAGTAGCTAATTTATTGCTTTTTTTTTTAAGAGTAATTTACCCAACACTGTATCACAGTAGTATTTTGTAATCCTAACTGGGTATAAAACACACATGTATCAGTTACACTTTATTTTAAGGTGGCCTTGTTACAGTGTAGTTATAAATTTAAGTACTGAGTAATATTAATTAACTACATGTGCTTAATATATGGTTAGGGTTTGGCTTAGGGTTACTTGCATGTAATTATGCATAATTTATTGTTATTATAATAGTAAGTACATGTAACACGTGTAACAAGGACAGCTTAAAATAAAGTGTTACCCATGTTCCTTTATCTCTGCTCTGTGTTCATGATACAGATGAAAAATACATCTCTATTGAGGCATTTCTAATTTATAGTATGTTGGGGTTTTTTGTACTATGATGTTTTTACTTTAAGTAAGAGGTAGTCTTACCTTAAATTCTTTGGAGTACCATGTAAATGCCATAGTAAATGAATAATGCCACTTTTCAGTATTGTCATCTGATACCATCACTGTACTACCAGTTTTTTGGGAGGATGGAGTTGATGCAATTCATACCCGTGTAGGAAAACTGGTAAAACTCAAAACAAAGAACAAAGCCGCATCCTTTCTGTTCCATCTGAGAGAGCCCTTGCTTGCAGGAAAAACCCAACCCACTAAAAAGACAAAGTCCACTAGTCATCTCACTCACTCCCCAAATCAAATCAGCAGGACTAGGCAAATAATTTAGGGGCAATTCAAGTGGATGATGCTCCTTTGAGTTTGCATAAATAGCAGGTCATTGCCTTTGTTAAACTCCCCCTGCAGGTACATGGCTATCATCCACCCACTCCAGCAGCGCCTGTCGTCCGCTGAGACCAAGCTGGTGGTGGGGGTGATCTGGTCCCTTGCGCTGCTCCTGGCTTTCCCCCAGTACTATTTTTCCAGCACCGCTCAGCTGCCAGGACGTGTCGTGTGCTACATCAACTGGCCAGACTACAGCGTGTGGGATTTTCAAAAGACGTAAGCGCGTGATGATGTATCTGTAAAATGAAAAATCAAAAGTGTCACATGTGGCAAATACTCTGAGATAAACTTTGTTTTGAACAACCTAAAGTGCATGTTTGTTGGACAACCTACCTGAAGTATGACATTTGAAAATGTCGAAATACACTGGAAACTGGACATGAACTACTGTACAGTCAAACTCAAAGCCTGAGTGGCACTTCAAAACACCTGAAAGGAATACTTTCCATTTCAAAAATAATATGAAAAAGACAACGATAATTCAAATCTCTCTTGAAGCTCTAAATTGCCCAAAAATGCATACTCACCTCTTCCTCTTTTCCTTCCATTCTGGCACCTTAAGCAAAGGCAACAAACTTTGAAATTGGTGCAGTGTGGTCTATCTCCTCCTGCAAGGCAGCACTGCCTATTTTAGCAAAACACCAACAACATAACGAAAAATCTGACAGTGCAATTGAAAACAATATTAGGGACACCATAGGGTGCACTCTCAACGGTATTCGTTAGGACCGGTCCCAAGTGAGTGGCGTGTTCTGATTTATGATATGAATATTTAAACCGTGGCTAAATAGCACTACACCCCATCCTGCATCTTACTCACATATTTATCAGCTACTGAATGAGTTTTGATAGATCTTCACCCATGGTCAGTGCTCTAATTGCTACCAACTCCAATCTGATTCACCAATATCCTGCCAGTCTCCTGCAATGGCTGCATAGGTGACAGGTGCCAACGGCATATGGTTATTTCCATAAGAGCTTCGTTGTTCACCCACGCGTACAGTCAATCTTCCTGAAGGCTTCCCCCTGTCACTCCAATGCAGTGAGCATATCTACCTCCTTCAAGTGACATAACCTGTCAGACCTCACCAATCTGACTTTGCAAGAAGCATTCCTCAAGGTTGTTCTTGAGCTTCTGTCTCAAAAAAGGTACAAATGGTCACTAAAGGACCAAATCTTGGTAACACTAGCAGTCGAGATAAGGAGTACTTATGAGTGGACCCTGTTTAATTGGCTGGTAGATGATGGATAGCCAGAGAGGGACAGAAAGGGGGGGGGGGGGGGGGGGGGGGGGGGGAGAGAGAACGGTAGAATTAGATTCAAAGCAGCTAATGTTTTCTTTCACACTCACATATTTTTGCATCTAGTGACTGAAATCTGCAGGATTTTGGCAAGTGCACTGCAGGCTTTTGTTTTTTGGGCAATCACCCATCACGTTAGCATGATTGTCTTCTTATTTCATACCACAAAAGGCAAGAAGCATTTTTGCCTGCGTATATTTTCCCTCCATACCTCTCCAGTGAGGCGAGTGTCTTTCTAGATAAGCCTCGAGCTAATTAGCATGTTGAATTGTACAGCGCTCCAAAAGAAAAGAGGCACTGTCACAGCGCCCGAATCCTGCGAGCATTCACAGTTCATGATTCAAAAGTTTTCCAGCGGTTATTTTTATGTGGCAGCTAATGCGAGAAAACACTCGGGACTCTGAGGTGTTGGTGTGTGGCATCCTTTTGTGTAAAAATGTGCACTGAAAATATGTCTCAACAACTTTGGGTCTATTTTTATCTTGGGTTTCTTGTCTTGTTCTTGTTCGTTGGCTGCCTCCAATTCCAATTCTCCATCTGGCTGTTTTCTATGTCTTCCTTTCTCACAGGTATTACGTCTGTGTGGTTGTGCTTATCTACTTTCTGCCTTTGCTCATCATGGGTTGTGCTTACCTGGTGGTGGGCTGCACTCTTTGGGCTAGTGAGATTCCTGGAGACTCTTCAGACTGTTATCGAGAGCAGCTAACCGCCAAACGGAAGGTCATCACCTGCTGAGCAACTCAAATAAAAGCTTAAATGTCAGTTGCCTTGCTGAAAAGACCAGCTTGAATGGATAACAATCTAGTAACATTTACCTGATGAAGCTGACCATCATTGAAGTTCAGTGAAGTGACCAACTTTGCTGGTCTTTTCAACAAGACCATGTGGGAACACGACTAATGTTTGCTATTTAAAATACATTTATTTCATATTAAGTATAGTTCAAATCTATTAACATTTTCTGACATATTTCTCGAGACTTACTGATATAAATATTATAATTAAGCTATTTTGAGTACTACTTGTGCCCAATGCACATTTCTTAATATTAAGCCTAAAATGTGTTTTAATGTTACTATTGATGAGGAAGTGCTTTAAGTACAAAATTAGTTGTTCCAATTTATCAGACTTTGGGACAAATTTACTAAACAGGGCAAATTAGCGTTAGAGCGCAATTCCATAAAAGCACCAATAGGAGTGGACAATTCTGTGTGTGATTAATTGAATATGTGCACATTAAAGAAAACAGACGCAGCCAGATCATTTCCATAATGACAAGCGCAATCTACCAAGAGCAGCGCAAATTACCGCCTGCTTTAAGACATGCCTTTTTAGGCGTTAAATAATGTCGCAAATACCAGTAATTTGACAACCACAAATGTTAGTAAATCGTGTTGCGTGATTCATTTTAATACTCTCCTCCCATAAATATTGTGTCTCAAGGGGAATCAGCCGCAAAAATAACTGTCCATGCCTTTTCAGCACTTATTCTTCACTGCGTATCTTTAGTAAATCCTGATAGTACTGTTTTAACGCCAAAAGACAGTTTGCGCTGACGCAAGCTGTTAGTAAATCCAACCCTTTAAGTATACCAGTGTAGTATAATAAAAGTACATTTGCAGGGTATTTTTATTGAGTACGTAAATATGTAAATTCAATTCAAGTTTATTTGTATAGAGCTTTTCACGATACAAATCGTTGCAAAGCGCTGTACAGAAAATTAAGTTTCTACAATATATTTAGTAGTAGCTTATCATTGGTGACTATGTCAGTTAATGTACATATGGCAGAAATGTACGGAAAAATCAATTAAAGACGTAATCAAACAGACGATGAACACTATTAACAGCAATTATTATATGTTGAAATCAAACTTATCACAAGATTTGGTAGTTCTGTATGTTGTTTCAGGGTTGGCATCGTCTGAGGTCCTCTGAGGGGTTGGCTTCATCTCTTCTCAGGTGTTCTGGATCCAGACTGAAGCTTGTGTAAATCCTAGTTACCACGGGATGTCAATCCCATGGTAGAAACAGAGAAACAAATAGAGACATAATTAGCGTAGCTGCTGTTCCAACCAAGCAAAATTGATTTGTTTAACCCAAGCTAAAGAATAATAATGTGCATTTGATCAGATATAACTGCAGTACAAGATTATGAGATGCATTATTTGAAAGCTTGGCCAAAGAGATGTGTCTTTAATCTAGATTTAAACAGAGAGAGTGTGTCTGAACCCCGAACGGTGTCAGGAAGGCTATTCCAGAGTTTGGGAGCCAAATGTGAAAAAGCTCTACCTCCTTTAGTGGACTTTGCTATCCTAGGTACTACCAAAAGTCCAGAGTTTTGCGACCTTAGGGAGCGCGATGGATTGTAGCGTGGTAGGTACGCAGGAGCTAAACCATTAAGGGCCTTATAGGTAAGTAATAATATTTTGTAACTGATACGGAACTTAATAGGTAGCCAATGCAGAGACTGTAAAATTGGGGTAATATGATCATATTTTCTTGATCTGGTAAGGACTCTAGCCGCTGCATTTTGGACTACCTGTAGCTTGTTTATTGAAGATGCAGGACAACCAGCTAGCAGTGCATTACAATAGTCCAGTCTAGAGGTCATGAATGCATGAACTAGCTTTTCTGCATCAGAAACAGGTAACATGTTTTGTAGCTTGGCAATGTTTCTAAGATGGAAGAATGCTGTTTTTGTAACATGGGAAATATGATTTTCAAAAGACAAGTTGCTGTCTAATATAACACCCAGATTTTTGACTGTAGAGGAAGTAACAGTACATCCGTCTAGTTGCAAATTGTAATCCAAGAGATTCTGTCTACTGTTTTTTGGTCCAATAAGTAATGTCTCTGTTTTATCTGAATTTAATAGGAGAAAATTATTGGTCATCCAATCTTTTACATTTTTAACACACTCTGTTAGCTTAGATAATTTAGAAGTTTCATCTGGTCTTGTTGAGATATAGTTGAGATATATAGTTGAGTATCATCAGCATAACAGTGGAAACTAATCTCGTATTTTCTAATAATATTACCAAGGGGCAACATGTATATTGAAAATAGTAGAGGACCAAGGACAGATCCTTGTGGTACTCCATACTTTACTGGTGATAATTGAGATGACTCCCCATTTAAATAAACAAAGTGGTAGCGATCGGACAGGTAGGATCTAAACCATCTTAAAGCCTGCCCTTGAATACACGTATAGTTTTGTAATCGATCTATGAGTATGTCATGATCTATGGTGTCGAACGCAGCACTAAAATCAAGTAAAACTAGCAATGAGATGCAGCCTTGGTCTGACGCAAGAAGCAAGTCATTTGTAATTTTAACAAGTGCAGTTTCTGTGCTATGATGGGGCCTGAAACCTGACAGAAATTCTTCATAGAGATCATTTTTTTTGCAGGAAGGAGCACAATTGAGCAGACACAACCTTTTCTAGAATTTTAGACATAAACAGAAGATTTGAAATGGGTCTGTAATTTGCCAGTTCACTAGGATCTGTGGTTTCTTAATAAGAGGCTTAATAACCGCCAGCTTGAATGGTTTTGGGACGTGACCTAAAGATAACGACAAGTTAATAATATTGAGAAGCGGTTCTTCTGCTACAGGTAACAACTCTTTCAGTAATTTAGTGGGTACAGGATCTAATAAACATGTTGTTGGTTTAGATGCAGTGATAAGTTTATTTAGCTCTTCCTGTCCTATAATTGTAAAGCACTGTATTTTTTCTTTGGGTACGATGAATGAAGCTGAAGTATTAGATGCTGTAGAATCTACATTTGTTATTGTATTTCTATTCTATTTTGTCTGTGAAGAAATTCATAAAGTCATCACTACTAAACTGTGAGGGAATATTTAGATCAGGTGGCGTCTGGTTATTTGTTAAACTAGCTACTGTGCTAAATAAAAACCTTGGATTGTTTTGGTTATTTTCTATGAGTTTGCGGATATGCTCGGCCCTGGCAGCTTTTAGAGCCTGTCTATAACTGGACATACTGTTTTTCCATGCAATTCTAAAAACTTCCAAGTTAGTTTTTCTCCATTTGCGCTCAAGATTATGAGTTTCTTTCTTGAGAGAATGGGTATTACTGTTGTACCATGGCGCAGTACGTTTTTCTTTAACTTTTTTCAATTTGATGGGCGCAACAGCTTCTAATGTATTAGGGAAGATAGTGCCCATGTTGCTAGTCATTTCATCTAGCTCATGTGTATTTATGGGTACACAGAGCAGTTGAGATAAATCAGGCAGGTTATTTCTGAATCTATCTTTAGTGGTTGGAACAATAGTTCTTCCTGGATGATAACGCGGAGCCATATAGTTAATATCAGTAATACGCAGCATGCACGATACAAGAAAATGGTCAGTAACATCATCACTTTGAGGTACGATATCTATATCAGTAAGATCGATTCCATGCGATATAATTAAATCTAGTGTATGATTAAAATGATGAGTGGGCCCGGTGACGTTTTGCTTGACTCCAAAAGAGTTTATTAGGTCAGTAAACGCAAGTATGCAATATCTGACAGTGTAACATTAAGCAGAAGTATTTTGAATGATTTAAACCTGTATCCTGTTTTCTGAGTAACATTGAGAATATCACTATATATTGTTGCAACACTGCCGCCGTGGCCAGTCTGACGGGGCTCATGCTTATAACAGTAGCTTTGTGGAGTAGACTCATTTAGACCAATATAATAATTTGGTTTGAGCCAGGTTTCAGTCAAGCAGAGCACATCAAAACTATTATCTGTGATTATTTCCTTTACAATAACTGCTTTGGGTGCGAGTGATCTAATGTTTAGGAGCCCAAACTTTAAAAATAGTTTTTGTTCATTTATTTTGCATTTTTCTGGATTAATCACGATCAGATTATTTCTAGATTCTGCATTAAATTTATATTTTGGCCTCACTGTTTGGGGAACAGACACAGTCTTTATAGATTGGACAGCACAAGTACTTCTATCATTTAAGTGGGTAGAACAAAAGTTATCATAGCAGTTATTTGAGAATTGGCTTACTAGTTATATGGAGCGTAGAGTCCTGGAGATGTTGTCCGACAGGAATTCTGCTCCGACTCTGCTGGGGTGCAGGCCATCAGCACAGAATAGCCTAGGACGCTCCCAGAAAAGATTCCAATTATTAACAAAGAGCAGTTTCTGTTCTTTACACCATGACAATAACCACTCATTTAAAGCAAAAAGTCTACTGAACCTTTCATGTCCTCGTCGATACGTGGGCTGCGGTCCTGACACGATGATCGTCGTCACGGGCGATGCGCTACGCACCATCTCGATCAGGCTCCTGAAGTCCCTCTTCAGTGTCTCCTGTCTGCCGCAGCCTGGTGTTGTTCACCCCCGCATGCAGAATGATCGCGCCGATGCTCTCATTGCGATCGTTGTATTTGTAGTATACTTAGCATGAAATAAATGTATTTCAAATACATTTTAGTATATTTATTTTTCACTAGGGTAGGTAAGCAACTAATCCAGGTTTTTAACTTACTTCAGCTCCTTATACTTTAACTTCCATAGGTGGTGAAGATGATGATTGTCGTTGTATGCACATTCGCAGTCTGCTGGCTGCCCTACCATGTCTACTTCCTGCTGCACCAGTTCCTTCCCCACTTGTTTGAGGAACGGTACATCCAGCAGGTGTACTTAGGAATTATGTGGCTTGCAATGAGCTCCACCATGTACAATCCCATCATCTACTGTCTTCTCAATGACAGGTAAGAGTTGGTGTAGAGGCAAACATTTCAAGTTTAGGGGCAAACTTATCATGCAATACTCTGTGCAGGTTTCGAGCTGGATTCCAGCAGGCATTTTCCTGGTGTCCTTGTGTCCCTCAAGGCTCATATGAAGGTCTGGAGCTCAAGTCAACTCGCTATCTTCAGACACAGGCCAGCATTTACCGTGCCAGCCGAATGGAGACCACAGTATCCACAGTGATGCCGGTTATCGAGGGGGACCTTCAGGAGAATACAAATCGATGTTCCATAGATCGGACATCTAATTGTTCTTTACAAAGTGCCTCCAAGACTGTATCAGAGTCATCCAGCTTCTATTCTAGCAACAATTTAGCATAGGAAGGAATGTAGGAAATACTTTCGGTGTTAAAGTATCAATCTTGTGAGGAGAAGGGCAAATGATACACACTTCAGGGAGTCATAATGTGAGATATAACAAAACATTTTAGTATATTGGTCAATATAACATCTGAAGACTGTGGAACTTTAAAGGGGTCATGAACTGCCTTTGTTTTTTATTCTGTACTGTTCTCTGAGGTCCAGGAGCACTGCTACAGTTTCTGGGCCCCCAGAAGAGCAAAAGTTTTTTTTTTTTTTTTTTTTTGTCCCCCTTGGTGGAAATTGCGTTCCCCTTGAAAAAAAAAAAAATCACATTCCCCGTTCTCCTTGGTAGAAATCGCGTTCCCCCCCTCGGGGGGCCCCCTCCATCATCTTAACCTCTTTTAATGTTATCAAGATTTTTACATCAAAAAAGATCATAACTTAGAAGTAGTAGGCAATTTTCTGTGCTGTTTTAACCCCCCTCATCAGAACGCTCTGTTTGAATAGGCATGTCGGATTTTAGACTCAGAAGTAAACGCCCACTGCTACGACTAGCTAATAGTTGTGTATGTTTGACAGTGTGTATTCCTCATAGATGGACGCTGCTGTAATTTAGGTCAAAATGCATAAATACTCAGTACATACGATCTGTAATAACAGACAAAGCAATAGTGACCATGTAATAAAAACAGTTACTCACACTTGAGTTGCGACATTACTGTTGGATCCAATACAGTCGGCACAGCATCGTCTTTTAGTTTCAATCTTTCTGAAAATCCGCATTGAATTGTGCCTTGTTTGTAAATGAATCCGTGGTAAAATGAAATGAACAAAGGACAGAGTTCTTTGGCAGAGGTCTGGCACTACATTAAAAATAAAGTTAATTCGCTCTTTCCTAACGTTGGGATCAGAAGGAAGGCAACGCAAAGACTGTTTTTCCACAACTTGGCACTGCACAGCGTCCTGTTGTCTTCGGAGCATTTTATCGTTTAGTTTCTGTGAAGACCTGCATTCGTCTCTTGGTGGGCGGGGCTAAACAGACAGTTATGTATAAGCAGGCGTTGATCTTCTTCTGCTGAGGCGGTGTTTAGCGACACTGTTACATCATAGATTTCCACAAGCTGTTGTTTTGGCAGATTGGCTTCAATATAAGCTGTTTTTAGACTAACGACAAAGTTTTGAGTTCTGAAACCTACAGGATGTTTTAATAGTACAATGACCTCTAATATGTCAAAAGATCAATGGAATTTTGGTTTCAGTTCATGGCCCCTTTAATACTGTCTTTGTGTTTAGCAAAATTTTACTATTCGAGTGAGCTGTCTAGAAATCATCCCTGCAAGAGTTCACCCAACAACTTACCCAATCAGCATTTGCTCCAGGACCAAGTGGGTTTGTTTAGGAAAACTTGACCAGCTGATCCCCTTGGCAACGATATGTCTGTCGTTACTGCTGGTTGTTGATGATACGATAGCTAGCGTGACGATGTGGAAGGGTCTGCACCTGTTGCATATTACTGGACTACGAAGGCGACAATGTAAAGAATTTGTCTGGAAGGCAGAGGGTCATGATAAATACAGCGCAGCGAGAGAGAGAAAAATGGACTTTGGACTAACATAGCTACTTCCATTTATATCGCCATAATTCTCTGTTAATTCCGGAGTTTATTATTAGCACATTGTTGAGTATCAGTTGCAGCTATACTGCCTTTACAAAAAATACCATGTTAAATACATTTTACTGTGGGTATATTTATAATTTTATGTCTAAATAATTGTTTTGTAGATTTCCATAACAGTGTAATTTATGTAAATGAAAACCTACCTTTTGTTTTGTGGCCACCGATTGTGTTATCTTGAAAAAAGAAAGTGTATAAACACACATCCAGGCATAGATATTCACTGAGGTTGTGCATTGTAAATATAATGGCATAATGTCTATTTTGATATATGTCTAGCTATACAGCTTGTACAGAAGTTCCTGCGACAACTACAGATCTTTTTCAGAATTATCAAAGTCTAGATTCCAGCAAGTGCTAGTTCTATGTGAGGTCCATTTTCTTGCACAGTGGTTGTTGTACATCTGTGTATAATATCATGATGTTGTTTGGTGTGGCTTGTGCTTGCTTTGCATGCTTTTTCAGCTCAAAATTGTAGAGGCTCTTGCTTTGTTTGGCAGGTGTGAGAGCTGCTTTGATGCCTGTAGAGGAACAAAAGAGCAGCGATGTTGCACCTTTTGAACTGCTGTGCAGCTGCATGCACTAGCATCTCCACTAGCGTGATATCTCAGCCCTCTTAATGGACACATGTTAAAACAGACAGAAACACAGTACTGGTTAGACTTGCTTTTACATAGTGTGACAAATCACCAGCTGCATGTTCTCATCTTTTTTTTTTACCTATTTGATTTGTGTTGTATTCATTGTCCCAAACAGATTTTTGAAGGCCAGATATTTTATCATAAACACATTTTTGGAACCATAATATGAAGGTTATGCATCATATGAGGACATATATGAGATTGAAGTGGTCCATGTCTGTTCGATTTGAGAAAAGTTAAGTTTTTTAGCAGACACACATTTAAAATCTACAGTGTTTCTTTCTCTAGAATACGGACCAAAAATGTTCATTCATGCTGTCAACAAGTACATATACAATTTCTTTGTCCAACCAAATGCTCTCTAAAATGAGAATGTCCTCACTATCTAATATCATCAGTCACCGACTTTTGCAATTGCAAAGCAAAAATCATGGTTTTAAAAGACATAACCAAAAGGCTAAAAAGATCTACATGTCTCATTCCAACTTCCTGTTACAATATTAAGTACATCAATGGACAGAAAATTGTATGTTAATATCATTTCATGGGATTTTTTACCAGAGTACTTGTAAAGTTGTTCAGAAAAGCTGCTGACACCAGAAACATTAGTGACCACAAAATCAACTTTTGGCTGAGCCTGAAAATGCTGTCAAAGTAGTCAAACAATAATGTTTTTAATGTACCACAGAGATTACACTCCGCATTTACACTCAGCATTTAAATTATTCTGATTTATGTAAATATGATGTATGTAATTTGTTCATGTAAAAGACTTGTGCATAAATTGAAGCTATTGCTTATCTGTATAAAATACTTTTGAGTGTAAGAGCTTTAAATTTATAGCCTTACACTGTTAATATTCGACTGAAATGGAGGAAACATTACTGTGTACTTTGAGGCTTGGCATTGCTTGATTATGTTATGCAAATGTAAATTTGAAATGGCTTTTGTTTGCCTCTCTGCTTTGCTCAATAAAAATGATCAGATACCATTACCATATTCTGATATAATATATTTTTTAAAGTAAGTATTAATTCCAAACTTAACAAAATAACTTTTGCAGGCTTAGAAAATGTAACCAAGAATGCTTAAGTGGGGAAAAATAATATAAACCAGTTATATCATATCCCACTTTTCACAATCCAATCAAATCCTGATGAGTAAAATCAAGTTCTATAAAATGTAATTTATAGCTGAATATACTGTTTCACTCAGAAATCTGAAAGTTAAATTAAATTTTAAGTTAAATGCATTTGAAATCATTTATAAAGCTTATAAATTTAAGAAAATCTCTTTAGAATACATATTTAAGTCAATGTAAAATAAAAGCATACTGAAACAGTTAAACTGAAAACCAGTCATTACTCATGTCAGAGAAAGAAGCTGATAGCACAAAGCTGAGACAAATGGTCAGATATTATGGTCATTCATCTCACATTTGTCTCAGCCCCGAATGAACCAGTGTGAAAGGGTCTGAGGAAATGTAGAGGAGACAAATGAAATGTTCAAGGCTGTGTGGGAATATCTGAAGCAGTAACTGTCCTAGCAGCAGTGCTGTAATCTCTACGTCCAGACAGTCTTCTGAGATTGTATACATTTTTGTCAGCCTGAAGCAGTAATATCCATGTTACCTTTTATATCTTAAAAGATGAAACCCCGTCACACCCCTCAGAATGAGCAGAATTAACTGAGCACTACAATGAGATATTGTCAAAGTTCCTTCCATTTTTCATCCTTAAATGCTCCCTGCCCAGAGACAAACTGCAACTGTGGTGTACTTCAGACAGGCACTATTTCTAAACCCATTACTACTAATACTACATCAGGCTGTTCAGACAACAATAAGAACACCCTGCCAAGTTTCAGCAGTGCTCTCAATGCTCCTGTTCACTGGGGAGAAAATGAAATCTGTTGGGTTCAATATTATCAAGGTATGCTGCGTGCTCTGACAAGATGTCTGGCATCACCCTCCATCAACTGGTATGCTTCTTATTCTTTATAAAGCAATGCTCAGGTAGTGGATTGGATCAAGCTTTAATGTAAGTTAAAGAACTTTTTCATTAGCCCTAAAAGACAGTTTATACTTCTGTAGAGAAGCACTCAGAGACACTTGTTTTTGCCAAAGACAGACTATAGGGAGTAACAATAAACATTCAAACTTCAGGCCAGAGCTGAACTGTCGATATATCTTAAGTATAGAACATTGGCTAGATTTGCGGAAAAATTTAAAGACTTGTGATTGATAGATTGGAAGCCAAAAAAACAAATAAAAAAAAAATCCCTCATAAAATGTAGAGCTTTATTTAAGTTGCTGTGTAGTAATTATTATTGCAAATAAAAATAACAAATAATTTAATATAATAAAACATAATAAATATATGTTTTTGAGTGCACATAAAATATGTTCTTTAGAATACAAGAGAAATAGCGGAGCTTGTCATTTTGATTTACATGAGAGAAAACCAGGCTAACTAAGCCAAAAATACAAAACAAAAACAAAAACAAAACTGTTGTGCATCCAAAAACATATATTTTAAAAATGGTTATGCATACAAATATATATTTTACAATAATTTAAAATACATTCCTATTAAATTAGATCACTGTAAAAAAAATATTTTTTTTTTTACAATTGTAAATATTTAAGTTCTTAACAAAAATAATTGAAAAAAGCTGGAAATTACTATAATGTATACAAAATTACTATAAAATAATACTATAAAATAATACAAAATTTCTATAATAATAAAGAAAAAACCTTATTACTGAGCCTTGCAGTGTAACCAATATACTGTCATGAAAAAACAACAACAGCTTTGTACCTCATTTAACCCTAAAATATGCATATTAGTACCTCAAAGTAGTAATATGTACCTTTAAGGTGCTACTATAAACCTTTTAGGGGTAAAATAGGTACAAAACTGGCCCAGTGACAAGCTGTTGATTCAATTTTTGCACATTTTTTAAAGTGTATTATATACATTTTGGCCCTTGTTCACCCAATTCCAAACATATGATAGAGAACACTAAAGTCCACATTTTCAGACCTGCTCTCCAACCCCGTATCAAAGGACAGAAAATGATTTACCTTGAAAGGATCTTTGAGCATCACTCACTCGACGAGAGTGGCTCCACGGGACCTGTTGCACACAGAGTTGTGTTTGTTAATTTAAGTCTTGTTATAATCAGATGCTACAGTGACATCTTCAGCTGAAGTGGCGAGGCGGGGCTCAGCTCGTCTTTGATAATCTGTCATTCAATCTTTTGAATGGCTAAATGGGTTTTAATGATACGCTTTATGGAGTCCAAGCAGACATATCAAAGAATGCCTCTTTAACAAATGATTAATCACAGCACCCCGAGCCATCTGCATAGAATAATTATAATTATACAAACTAGCCTAGATATTCCCTGATTGACGAGGCCTAGTAGCTGTCTGCATTTACAATACTCGGTTATTAATAGTGAATCACAAAGCTTAGGAAGATAGATAGAGGCAAAACGTGCAAGAGAAGTGCATTAAAATGCTTCGTCTTCCTCTTCATCGTCCTCTCTCCACACTTCGAGCAAAACAAATGGCCTAAACACAGTAATGGACAAAAGAGCAGTTACGCTCAATGCACTAAATAATCTCATCGACGTGTTATGCTCAATTTTAGTGAGCAGTAATCCTCTTAGTGAATGATATCTATGGCCTTG
This sequence comes from Spinibarbus caldwelli, assembly GCA_039654775.1. Taxonomy (NCBI): domain Eukaryota; kingdom Metazoa; phylum Chordata; class Actinopteri; order Cypriniformes; family Cyprinidae; genus Spinibarbus; species Spinibarbus caldwelli. The sequence continues at coordinate 4,693,644 of CM077267.1, forward strand.
AGTATCTAAATTGCCTCAGTGACCATAGAGTGCTTACAAAAGTAAAAATCCCATTCATTTTCTCCATAGAGAAATTGATTTTTAGCAATAAACTATGAACCTTCCAGGGCAGACTGAGGTTGTTAAGAGATGAATATGCTTCTGTAGAAGCCCCAATCACAAGTCAATGTGATTTCATCTTCATAAAAAACAAAATATATAAATAAAAACACTAGCCATTATTTTGAAAAGAAAACCTGATCAAAAAAGCCACTGTTTCAAAAATTGTGGCAAAAGAGTCATATGAAGCATTACAAATGAGGCAATCGAGTTTTGCTACCCAAACATCTTACATATGTGAATGTTTTCCAATATACTTAAAATATATAATTTTTATACATGTTATTGATGCCTTAAAGTTGCTTCATGTGAGGAATAGTTATATAGTCTAGTACGTTTTCACTTCAAGTCAAAGTTTGTAATGTAGTGATCTATCTCAGAGCATTTTGGATCAGTGTATGGCTTTCAACACTTTCTATGTAAAAAAAAAAAAAAAAAATTGTGATTGTTCATGAGAATCTGCAGTGGCAAGGATTGTGTCTCATCTGCTTGTTTAATGACACTACTCGAAATGCTGCTGCTGTCGATAATCAATACTGGGTGAATGAAACAAGCTAATCTCAATCAAAATCAATATTTTTTCTCATATTTTTTTCACAAGGCTTATAAAGCAAGATGGTGCATATGGTCCTATGAATGACAAATATGTTACATGGAGAGTGGCATCACAAAAAATTAAAATAAAATTAACCAAAAAGACATGAAAAGCAAGCATAGTACAAAAGTAGTCATGAACATGTCCAGGTCACATGTTCATGAAATAATGGGTAAATGTGCTTATTGTCAGCTTATTGTTACTGTCACAATTTAAAAAAAAAAAAAACTTTCTTCCTTTATAATATATAATTTATTTATACAATAATGTTTTTGAAAGAAGTCTCTTATGCTCACCTAAGCTGCATTAATTGAATCAGTAAAAACAGTAATGTTGTGAAATATTATTACAATTTAAAAGAACTGTTTTGTATTTGAATACATTTTAACATGTAATTTATTCCTGTGATGCCAAGCTGAATTTTCAGCATCATTACATCAGTCTTCAGTGTCACATGATCCTTCAGAAATCATTCTAATATGCCTATTTGCTGCTGAACAAACATTTATTATTATCAATGTTGAATAATATTGCTTAATATTTTTTCTCGAAACAATGATGCCTTTTTATAAGATTCTTTGATAAACAGAAAGTTACTGCACCCTTGCTGAATAAAAGTATTAATTTCTTTCTTTCTTTTTTTTTAATTATTTTTAAATTGTACTCATCCCAAACCTTGGAATGGCAGTATATATTTTTCTTAATTTTAGGGTATTTTTTTTTTATTTGGGATGGAATGTGACCTGGACATGTTTTCCTGAGCTTCGCCCATCATCATATTCTGCATCAGCATTAATATTCTGTGTCTACCCCTTGCTATAATTTCACAGCAGACTTTGGTCACGCCTGGGTTCCAGACATCAAAGATGTTGGAAGGGCGGCCACAATTACATCTAGGTTTGATGTTTCTTGAAGGGATGACCTGCACCCACGACTGGACGTCAAACCCACTCACTCCAGCGCGGGAGGTAAACAGCAGCCAAACCATCATCAGACACAACAGGAATACAAACACCAAATTACTCAGGTGAACACTGACTACACCGACTCCGAGAGACATGAAAGGCATGGAAAACAAATTAAACGGAGACAAACCAAATGTCTCAACAGCTAGTGCATGCATGCTAACTTCCCATTACGTTTGATGGACACAAACAACTGGCGTCCACAAATAGAACAATCTATGGACTGGCCAGAACCCAACGGAGCTCATTAGATATTTGAGGCATGTTTTCACTTTCCATTCAGCCCTTTAAGAACTGCTGCCAAATCTGGTTCAGTGTTGTTGTGGCTGTTTCTTAATTGCCTCGTCAACACTAAGGTTAAATCCAAGAAACATAAATCGCTGCACCACCCACAAAGTGGCAGACCACTGCAACAGAACAGTGAGGTTTGTTTAAAGGAACAGTTCACAGAAAAATGAAAATTTGCTGAAAATGTACTCACTCTCAGGCCATCCATGATGCAGAGGAGTTTGTTTTTCATCAAAACAGAGTTGGAGAAATTTTACATTGCATCACTTGCTCACCAATGGGTCCTCTGCAGTGAATGGGTGCTGTCAGAATGAGAGTCCAAACAGCTGATAAAAACAATAATCACAATAATCCACAAGAAATGTACACCACTCCAGTCCATCAATTAATGCCTTATACGTTGAAATGTTGAAAACCTGCGTGTTTGCAAGAAACAAATCAGTCTTTAAGGTATTTTAACTTTAAACCATCGCTTCTGGTCAAAATTTGAGTCAATATCCATATTAACGGAAAAAGTACACCCATTGTTGTCCTCTCACATCAAAATCAACTTCAGCTGAATGATAACATTTAACCCTCTTTAACTTCATGTTATGTTGTTTTGTGTTCATCTGCTTCTCCCATTTGCTCATCACTCTATATAGACTAATACAATCAAATACAACAATTTCTCAATTTTTTTTTTACAATAAATACTGATAAATTTAACATTCACTTCAATGGTATGAGATGACTGACGCTTTCAACTGACTGTCACCAACTCAGTTTCAGTGGTCAAACTATTTAAAATACAGTGAATTAAACTACAAACCCGATCATAATGCACAATTTGGGGGAAGTCGTGGCCTAATGGTTAGAGAGTTGGGCTTGTAACCTGAAGGTTGCCGGTTCGATTCTCGCACCGGCAGGAATTGAAGGTGGGGATTGTGAATGAACAGCACTCTCTCTGCCTTCGATACCATGACTGAGGTGCCCTTGAGCAAAGCACCGAACCCCCAATTGCTCCCCGGGTGCTGGAGCAATGGCTGCCCACACACTCACGGTGTGTGTGTGTGTGCATTTGTTCACTATTCACTGCTCTGTGTGTGCACTTGGATGGGTTAAATGCAGAGCGCCAATTTCGAGTATGGGTCACCGTACTTGACAATACGTCACGACTTTCACTTTTCACTTTCAATGTTTTCATCTAACATTCATTTTGAGGTGCAGCACATCATTTTAATGGAGTGTTTTCACTAGTTAGCAGTAAACCGGTTACCTCACCTGAATATGTTCATAGATTTGTGTTGGATGTTATCTTTGGAATGGAAAAATTGATATTTTATTTGTAAACATCATACTTTTTTCTCTTACTTCAGTTAATGTCATAAAACTAGCGAGCTAAGCCAGTAGTAGTACTGATAGTGTCGTGTAAACATGGCTGAAGACACGCAGCAGAGGAACAGGCAAACTGAATCAACTGAGTGAGTCATTTACGCTGGAACTGCTCCAATTGATTCACACATGATTTCAGTCATTTAGTTCAAGCGATTCACTAGCAAAAACAGATAAATAGTGCCATTCATTTTCGAATTTCAACATCACTTGTAGTGGTTTTAAAAAGCACGTATAGTGATGGGTGAAACTGCACTTTTCGAAACTCTGAATCAGTAAAACCATTGCATCGGAAAATGATTCACTGTTTCGAAGCGCTCCAAACGAAGCGCTAATCATTTGATTCAGATAGGGACTTCAAATCACGTATGATTCAGATCGGGACTTCAAAATGCGTTCAAACTGGGACTTCTGAGTGGTTTCGTGAATTTTTTGATTCAGATTGAAACTTCAGAACAGGTTCGCAAATCATTTATTCGCGATCCGCGTGATCTGATGGTTCAAGAATCATTTTTAAGATCGGGACTTCGGAGCGCACATCGTAAATAATTTAATTTAGATCGGAACTTTGGAGCGGATTCGCAAATCATTTCGCGAATTGAATGAATCGTGATCAGCGCTCCGAAGTCACGATCTGAAATGATGGTTCACGAATGAATTATTATTTGGATCGGGACTTCGGGGCGCAGATCGTGAATCCTTTGATTTAGATTGGGACTTTGGAGCGCGAAACATTTGATTCAGATTGGGACTTCGGAGCGCGAATCGCGAATCATTGGCCCTGTCCTAAATCTCACCCTAAACCCTCGTGGTCTTCCTCTGAGTCCGCACTTTTGTGACGTAATGCCACTGTCGCCCGGACTCATGTGCTGCATCCGAAAACTGAAAAATGCTGCCTTCGGAGGCAGCATTTCAAGGCAGGAAGGCATCAAGGCACGTCCGAATCCAAAGTTAGCTTCACTTCCTGTCTCCTGAGATGCCTTCATCTGATCGATTTTTGAAGGCAGCATAGATGTATCCTTTACTGCCTTTGATATCCCACAATCCTGTGCGTTCCATTCCGAGACGGTTGAGATAAAAAATAAAGATGGTGGCTGGAAGTTGCGTTTGGTGGTTAGTTTGTGTGTAAATGTATATTTCTGATTAACTTTTTGCACTTTTGATGTTATTTCTAGCGAGAAATGAGTATTATAGTAATTAAATATTCGTTTACTTATCACCAAAACTTCGTTTACTTATTCTATTTTGTTGTAGATCGTTAAACTGTTACGCTGCCTCAGAAAAGCCTGTCCGAAATCAGTTTCATGAAGGGCCTTCATGCAAAAACGCTGCCTGCAAAGTCATTGCCTCATGAGGCAGCGAGGCAGCAAGGCAGCTGCCTAAGTTTTCGGATGCAACCATGGACTTAACGGACACGCACACATGGCGGCCATTGTAAATACGTAAGACCGCAAGCGCACATGAAGTGTTCCATTTGGGACAGGGCCATTAATTCTGTTCAGGACTTTGGTGCGGGTTCGCGAATCATTTGATTCAGATCGGGACTTCCGACTTTTATTAAACAGTACAAAACATCAAACCATTAAGTACAGTTATAAACCCAAAACAAAGAAAAAAGAAAGAAAGAATATACAAATACAAATCCCTACACATCCCTTAAGAAAATGAATCATGGTTTTATTATAGTCAAAGTGTAACTTTTTTTTTTTTAATAAACACAGATTTACTACAAATACTATGGTTAAACTGTGGTTAGTGTAGCAAAACCATGGTTAATTTGTGATTGCCATGGTTCAACTGTAGTAACAATGTTTTATTTTTATTTTTATAAGGGATGTGTTGCCAGGTTAACAACAACAACAACAACAAAGGTAATAAATTTACACCTTAAAGTGATAGTGATCCAAAAACGAAAATTCTGTCATTAATTACTCACCCTCATGTCGTTCCAAACCCGTAAGACCTCCGTTAATCTTCGGAACACAAATTAATATATTTTTGATGGAATCTCGTTTCTCTTGTGGACGCGCGTTCACGACAGTACATGACGCAAGCGTGTGGTGGTGCAAGCGTTGATCCAGATCCAGCGTGATGATGTTGAACACATGCCTTGTGTTCAACATCATCACGCCGTGTGTTCAACGTCATCACGCTGGATCTGGATCAGCGCTTGCGCCACCACACGCTTGCGTCATGTACTGTCGTGAACGCGCGTCCGCAAGAGAAACAGTAGAGACCAAAAAGTGGAATAAAATCATTTATTTTTGTTTTCTTTGCGCAAAAAGTATTCTCGTGGCTTCGTAAAATTACAGTTGACAGACTGATGTCACATGGACTACTTTGTCGATCATCTTGGTACTTTTCTGGACCTTGATCGTGTAAGGACCCTTGTTGTCTATGGGAGGGTCTGAGAGCTCTCGGATTCCATCAAAAATATCTTAATTTGTGTTCCGAAGATGAACGGAGGTCTTACGGGTTTGGAACGACATGAGGGTGAGTAATTAATGACAGAATTTTCAATTTTGGGTGAACTATCCCTTTAAGAGGACCTTATGATGAATATAGAGATGTAGTTTTTCACTGTTTTAGGATACCAGATAGTTTCCATATACTTGTCTAGATCAACTTAAAGAAATTAAATAAGTAAAAAAAAGCCAGATTTACAGCCAGATTTTATGTATGAAATTCAGCTAGCAGAAACAGATTAATTATGTTATAGCTTCCTATATTGTCTTTTGAGTAATCAAACAATCCAAAGAAAACATCTTTAAAACAAAAAAATAAAAGCCACTTACAAAATGAGGTGAAAAAATCTGACCAAAATGTCTCTGTGTTGGTACATCGCCAAACAAGTGAATGACATCTTCCTCAGAAGAGTGAGAAAAAAGCAACTCACTTAAGCGTCTGACTTATAATAATTACCGTTATTAATTATAATAACGTTGTGTCCCCAGCAATGCCAAAAAAATCTACATCCTTTTAGACTATAGGTTACTTACACAAAATGTTACTCTGTCCCTATAATCTTATGATGATATTTAAATACTTAGTTTTATGATCAAAGCTCTGTAGATTTTATTGTGGAGGAAAACACACTGGCTGCAATGCGATTGGGAGATGAACAAATAATGAACAAATCATTTTTTCTTTGTTAAATTATGTTATTTTACACAATGTAAAAACTCACATCAGGAACTCTTCGTTTTGTCAACACAACTGCGGCGACACGTTTGCCACGTTTGTGTATTTCTTCACCACCATTCTGTTCTGCAAGCATTACACAAACGGTGTTCAAAAAGGGTCAACAAGGTAAACAAATGATTAGCAACAAGTGCCATAAAGATTAATCTCTACAAACCCAGCGTCTCCTCGCGTTGTACTTTATTACTCGCTGCCATCTTGCGGCGGTAAAAAGAACCGCGATCTTAAAAAATGGCGGCAAAACAACCTCAGTAATGCGAATAATGACAGTTTCGATTTTAAGTGTAAAATACAAATTATAAATAGTAGTATTTGCTGTGCTACCTTTATGTTGGATTTAATAAAACAAATATGCCTGGACATTATTATTATTATTTTTTTTAAATAAATCTTATGAATCATTCTTGCCAATAAGAATTCTGAAGCAGGCTAAAACAGCCAGACACGTTACCGTAATAAAAATGATTAGAGGACTGTACTTCATTTAATCTTTAGCCAGTATATACTTACATCCTATTTTTGATTGGTCTTTGGTGTGAGATAACACATACGTTTTCATTCAATGAGCAACACAATACTATTTGATAAGACAACTGTTATCTCATCTGCACAGCTTTTATAGACCTTAACAGTATTATTTAACGAGTAATAAAATGTATCATTGACTCATGACCATGTATTGTTTAAAGCCAGAGTTATGTAGACATTTGTCCAGGCCAAGTTTAACATTTGGCTGCCTGAAAATCATTCATACTAAACAAACCACCATGAAATTGATAAAGTCTCAAAATGTTTAAAATAAACCCATTTCATTTCATAACGAACAGCAATCAAGAGAATGCAAACACAGTGATACATTTAGGAATATTTTACATCCCTTACATACAAGTGCCATTACAGACAGAATACAGGAAACATGTATTTAGCGTATTGAGAAATGTGTGATGGCTCAGCATTTTCTTTTTTCTGCTTTCAGAGGATGTTTCATTCTAAGGCACGTTATTGTCACAAAGTAGCACATCCTTCTTTACAGGATAAAGGTTACAAGATAAAGGGTGAAATATCTTCAAATAGTGTTTTTTTTTTTCCTCTGAGAAAGTAGGGTTTGGAGTGATTTGACCATTTAGTCAGGTTTCATTTTTATTTTATAAATGCACCGTCTGAAATTCAATGTCTAGTATATTTTGTCAAGTATTTCAAGTGTCAAACAAATAACCTTTAAAAATTTTGTATTGACCCCCCGCACAGCACTTTAGACCCAACAAATGGGCCAAAAACACACAAATAAGTGAAGAGTTCATAATCTACATCAAATCCCTTCATCACAGAGAACAGTTTGTACTTAAACCAGTTCATTTATTCAGTTGCAGCATTCAGTAAAATGAGTTGTATGTGTTGTCCAGTGAATTGTGGGATTGTGAGTTTATTGTGAAAGCAGGCTGTGATGTGGATAGTGACTTTAGCTTGCTGGGGTCTGCAATAATGGGGTCTTTTCACTGGCTAAGCTGGACGGGTCCACTTCTGTGCAGGGCTGACCAACCATGCTACTTTTTACCTGCCGGTAAAAAAAAAAAAAAGACCAGGTAAATACAACAGCAAAACAACAAACAAAAGTCCCCACCAAAATTAAAATATCTCCACTTAACTTAAAACTGTTTAAACAAACCTTTATCTGATATTTTATTTTTGGTTTAAAAAAAAAAAAAAACAAAAACAAAAAAAAAAACAAACATTAAAATAATGATAATAATAATAATAATAATAATAATAATAATAATAATAATAATAAAAAAACAACAATAAAAAAAAAATACTAGTTAATATAAACTCTTAATTGCTGCTTTTTGTTTAATTTGGCACAACAAAAGCATAAAATAATGACCAACCAACAACAAAGTATAAAGGAAAAAAAAAAATAAAATAATTGACAGTAAGAAGTACATGAACAAAAATATAGAAACTTACTTTTTTGTAAAATAAATAAAAACAAAAGAAAAAAGGCTAACCACTCAGGAACTGCTAAGTGCTTTTATTGAAAACATTTGTATGTATAAAAAAAAATAAAAAATAAAAAAAAATACTAGTTAATATAAACTCTTAATTGCTGCTTTTTTGTTCAATTTGGCACAACAAAAGCATAAAATAATGACCAACCAACAATAAAGTATAAAGGAAAAAAAAAAAAATTATAAAAGAATTGACAGTAAGAAGTACATCAACAAAAATTTAGAAACTTTTTTTTTTGTGAAATACAATAAAGTAAATAAATAACTTAAATAGGCTAACCCCTCAGGAACTGCTAAGTGCTTTTATTGAAAACATTTGTATAAATAAAATAACTGTCACACCTGCACAGAAAAAAAAACTAAATGTTGTGCAGATACAAAATGTGTGGGAAAGCCATTTCATTGTATTCTAATCAATGAGAAATAATTGCAGTGCTATTATATAATACTATTTTGTAAGCCTAATTACAAAATAAATAAAGTTAAAGTATAAAAAATCCTTGCATGACATTTATTTTAAAATAAGCTTCTCATAAAATGTCTTGGTAAAGAATGGTACAGTTAACAATGCACTGTTTAAAAAAAAAAAAAAAAAAAAAAAAAAAAAAAAAAAAAAAAGTAGTAGTTTAACCAGGTAACCTAAAATGTGCTTCATATTTAATTGTAAAACTTCTTAATTAACAGCTTGTTTTCAGAAATATGATTTATTAGGTTATGTTACATCAAGGGCCAAATTGGTGCAAGTGGATGATGTAACCACTTTTTTTGTGTGCGCACGCTGTGAAGTTCTGGTATAAGAGATGTTTTTACTCAAGTGGCTGAATTTTCCACCCAATAGAGAAAGGTTTTTCTCAGCAAGAAAACAAATTAGAGGGAACATTGCCCGAAAAGTTCTGATGAGTTATGATGGACAGATCAGTGAAGCAGATGAAATGAATTTACAGTGACTATAAAGGTGAAATGAAGACATGCGTTCACTTCAATGTGCTCGTGTGACTCTAAAAATGTCCCACCTGCAGAAGAAGAGTTTGAGAAGAGGCGTGTCTGAGCCAAAAACCCACCTGTGCTGCTCATGCTATATTTTTCAGCCTGCGTCTCATTGGTCGGGTCGTGTTTTGTATCTTTTACGCTTTCCTAAAAGAATAACCAGACCTCATTGAACAACAGGTGGGCAGTGACACTGATTTGGAGCCAGCGGACTTCAGGCTGATTATTGGACACAGTGACAGTACTGAGATCATCACAACGGCCCGTAGTGCTCGTGTGAGGCAATGCATGCATGATGTGTGTAAGTGATTGACATGGAGCGGGAGCATGCAAGATGAACATGATCGTGCAGTTGTTAAATCACATGCTTTGAAATTTGATTTGCACATTTTTATAATAAAACTCATCGGTCTGGGATCATCTCACTCTGGCTGTTCATTTTTTTCTCAAAGCAGCAACATTACATTTAAGTATGATCAAGCTTTGCGTATTTAAAGGAACAGTTCACCCAATAATAAAATTTGGCCATCCAAGATGTAGATGATTTTGTTTCTCTATCAGAACAGATTTGGACAAATATAGCATTACATGACTTGCTTACCAGTGGATCCTCAGCAGTGAATGGGTGCCGTCAGAATGAGAGTCCAAACAGCTGAATAAAAACATCACAATAATCCACACCGCTCCAGTCCATCAATTAATAACTTGTAAAGCGAAACATAAATTTTTGTAAGAAACAAATCCATCAAGATGTTTTTAACTTCAAGCAGTTGCTTCCAGCTGCTTCCATGAGTCCTTTATCCATAATATTGCTTTCTCCAGTCAAAAGTTGTCTTGACTGAATCAGGAGTGAAATATGCACAGATCAAGCACAGTTTACAAGCAAAATCAGTCCAAATCAGTTCTAAACAAATATGTCAGTGGATTTTGATGTGAGAGGACAACAGGGGATGGATTTTTTTTTCCACTGGAGCACGTGTTATTATGGATCATGGACTTGAAATTTGGCCAGAAGCGATGATTTAAAGAAAAATGCCATAATGTTGCATTTGTTTCTTACAAGTATGCAGCTTTTCACTTCATAAGACGTTAATTGATGGACTGGAGTTGTGCGGATTACTTGTGGATTATTGTGATGTTTTTATCAGCTGTTTGGACTCTCATTCTGACGGCACCCATTCACTGCAGAGGATCCACTGGTGCGCAAGTGATGTAAACATCTACATCTAGAATGTCCCGAGGGTGAGTAAATTTAACAAATTCCCATTTTTGGGTGAATTTTTACTTGAAATGACACTGTAAACGATCAAAGGATGTTTTAAAGTCTAGAGATTTGAAAATTGCATGCATATACACATTTTTGATTGTAATTCTCACTGTAATCTCTGTTTTTGAATCTGCATACTGTATATAAATAGTTGGCGCTAACCCCTTGTGGGAGAGAAACTGATGTCTTTTTCCAGGCTTTCTGTAAAACAAATCATGCAAATGTTGCACTTTAAACCATCTAAACCCATGCAGAGTGTTAATGTGGGGTGATAAAGGAATATTAAAAGTGCTTTTGGGTTCTTAAGCTAAACCTTACCTTTGCAGACACAATTAAACACCAAACCACATTTGCTCAACATCACGTAAACCCACTTCCTCTCAATATCTCACATATCATACGCACTCACACAAACATACAATAAATATCTTTTGCTTCAGAGTGTGTAAGTAAAACACTCAAACATGCAAAATAAGCATAGTAGGCCACGTACCTGGTCAGTGATGTATAACATCACAGCTACCAAAATGCCTGCGAGTCCGAGAGCGATGAAGATGTACTGCATGTACTCCATGACCATGGGCAGCACCACCAGATTGGTGCGGAACGTGTTGAGGACAGGACCATCAATGTAGCCGCTCTGGGAAAGATGAAGAAAATGGAGAGAAAACGGAGACAATTTCAGTATTGTCTGTCTTTTGAACTGAATTCAAGTCAAGTCACATTTATTCATATGTGACCCTGGACCACAAAACCAGTCTTAAGTCGCTGGGGTATATTTGTAGCAACAGCCAAAAATACACTGTATGGGTGAAAATTATTGATTTTTCTTTTATGCCAAAAATCATTAGGACATTAAGTAAAGATCATATTCCATGAAGGTATTTTGTAAATTTCCTAATGTAAATATATTTTACATTAGGAAATTTAATATAACTTAATTTTTATAAATATATATAACTTAATTTTTGTTTAGTAATATGCATTGCTAAGAACTTCATTTGAAAATTTTAAAAGGCGATTTTCTCAATATTTTGATTTTTTTGCACCCTCAGATTCCAGATTTTCAAATGGTTGTATCTCGACCAAATATTGTCCTAAAAATTGACACTTATGACTGGCTTTGTGGTATAGTTTTATGGTAAATATAGTGCATTATACAATACACAGTCACTGTAATAAACAACAGTAGTAATGTAGCAAAGTATGAAACAAGCTATGATTCAAAGCTCTTCAGCTATGAAACAAATACAATTTCAGCTGTAAAGCAGCTCTAAAAAGAAAAAAGAAAAAAAAAAAAAAGGTGTCATTTAGTCAGTTTACTTCAGTGTAGTGTGAATGTTGCAGAATTCATTAAGAAACTAATTTGATTCAGCTATAAAGCAGCTCTACAATAGATAACAGTCATTATAAGCTAAATTTAGTTTTGTACTCATCCAATAGTGTCAGTGTAGTAAAACTGATAATATTACTAAACATTAAGGGTCTTTAAAACCCCAAATTTAAGCGAATTTGAGATGTACCAAATGACTCAAAATGGAAAAATGCTGTATTCTGGCACATTTCAGCTATTTTAACATTTGTTGGGGACTCCAGAACTTTTTATTTAGACGTCACAAGATATTTTGTGCCATTGTTTTCACTCCTACCTCTTCAAACCAGATCATGGGCATCACCACTTCGGCTATCTTTCCTGTTTCTCTGAAACGAGCAAACCACAGCACACAGAAATGAGTCACTGAATAGTGCTGCCGTCAAAAACAAACATGTTTCACAACAGCTGGAGTTCTGTGTGATTGGACAACACAGATATTTGTGACTGTTGACCTACTGTATCTGTGCTGTACTTACGAGATGCCAAATACGCTCTTGATGAGCAGGTTGAGCTGCAGCCGAATGGAAACGTTCACTGGCACTCCGGTCTCCTGTAATACAAAGTTTTCAATGAAAACATTACAGATGCAGATCAGATTTATTTCACTCAGGAAAAGAATTTGAGCCCTTCGCTTCTACACTAAAATATCTTTAAACTTGAGGTTTAGCTAACATCCTATACAGTATAAACAACTCTATACAGATCAAAGTGCATCTTTGGTAAAATTCTAACTGCAGTTAAAATTTAGTTGCTTACACTTTAGAGTAATGGGTTTGATTACCAGGGAACACACATACTAATACAAGTTATGCATACAGTTTTTATGAACATTAATTCAGAGAGCTTGAACTTTAAAAGTTAATTCATGATCATTTAAATTTAAGGTAGTGTGGCGATTAAAAAAACCCCCCTGAACTTATATATAAATATATAAATAAATAAATAAATAAAATAATTAAAAAATAAACCTTGAAAACATTGAAGTACAAAACATAAGACTACATTTAAGATTACATTTAAATATGTAAATAATTGTCACCTGCTTCAACTTAAAAACTTACATTTTTTTTTTTTTTAATTTTAAGGCAGCAACTGAACTTTGGTTTTTAAGTTAAATCAACTACAATAAAGTGAGTTGAAATGACTTTAAGCTGATTTAACTTAAAAATGTAAAAGTTCAGTTGCTGCCTTAAAATTTTAAGTTGAAACAGGTGAAATTTTTACAGTGCATAAAGTCTGATAACACCTCAAACAATGAAAGTTATGATTCAGCCCAGAGAGAATCGTGAAAAATAACAGAAAAAAAAAAAAAAAAAATTTGCTGAATAGATTTAAGCATAGTTAAAAAAAAAAAAAGAAAAAAAAAAAAAAAAAAAAAAAAAAAAAAAAAAAAAAAAAGTTAAACATGAAGGATGGATCCTTAAATGCAAACTGTGTGTGTTTTGCTTCAAGAGAGCAACCATACATGTGTTGTGTTTTACTTTGTTATTTTCATTTATTCATTTACTCATTCATTTATTTATAACAATTTATCATTTAATAATTGTATTTTTCCATTTAATCATTTATATAATAATCATTAGCCATTTATACTTATTTCATTGATTTATTCATTGATTAGTCATCTATATTATTGCTTTTATATTATTTTTTTCCATTGTTTAGTCTTATGACTACGTGTTTCAAGGGCTATTTGTCTTCATGAACAAGAGATAAGAGGGAATGTTTACTAAAATTCAAGGTTTACGGGATGTTGAGAAGCAGTTTGGTATAACACTACTTGTTGAATTTGTGCTGGTCAGACGAAGTCTAAACATTGAAACATATGCAACTAAGATTATACAATAAACTCTGCTCCTTTTTATCATCATCACTTCGTCTCCTGCTTCTGCTCTTCACTGGATTTTCTCAGTCAACTTCTTGGCTGATAGAAGACTATTAAACTGTTTTTTTGGGTACCAGACAAAACTTGCTGTGGGTATTAGGCAATTTTGCGGACTAGTTGATATTTTCTGACAGGATCTGGTGTCTGGGGCTGGATATTAATTATCTGGCATGGAGGCATGATCTAACAAACAGGACTAAACTGCACTGTTCTCTATTGAAACCATTATTTTGTGGGCTTAGATTCAATGAGAGAGCAGAAATGCATGTGCTTCTGCAGAAAACACTGGATCCAAAGAGCTTTCGTGACAACCTGGTAATGAATCCAAGCATTCACGGACTCTGGAGCTAATCGGGTGTCATGCTGTCAATTCATCCCAGGCGTTCAACCCAAGCCGAGGCTATTTGCATGTCCCGCAGCACTTTCAGAAAAACCTCTTTTTCATTGACGACAAACGCTAGGATGAAAACAGATGAAGGGAGAACCACAAAATAACCATCGAATTTTGCAACCTGGCCAAGAATTGTGTCAGGATTGTGCAATTCTGTTCAATTTAGCGACGTAAAGCTGTGTCCGTATCTCCAGTTAATCAGAAGTCATAAAGTGGAGTTTGTCTTATCAAACTACATGTGTGGCAAAAGGCCCACGGATGCAGACATCAGGAGTTTCACATCTAACACCAGCAACAATGTGATCAATGCGCACTACTTTAGTGCAAATTAACAAACCAACTAAAATCAAAATGGCAAATGCCAGATTTCCAGCTATGTATAAACCACAGCACTATTGGTACAGCACTACCTAAAATATGAAATCAGAAAACCTTTAGTCAGTCATTGACCATGTAAAAAGACCATACCTTTAGAATCTTAATCTTGTTTATTATGGGTCATTAAGTTGCTGAAAGCTATACAAACATCATAAAGGTCACGATAACCATCATTTCCAATTAGCTTATCAGATTTTGTAATGGTTTAATGGCAGTAATGAGCAACGTAATCTCATTATCAAACTAGTGACAAAGCTAAAATACTGATTTTCATAACATCCACAGGCACGTAGTATTAGTTATGTCACAGTTAGCGGAAGAGTCAACCTCAAACACAGAAACAGGCAAAATCTGCTGGTACATCTTTTAAAGCTAAATAAAGTCAGATGTTTATGCAACAAATTTAGATAAACGATACAAGGACCAATTTCACATTTATGGCCAATTTCAAAGATAAAGACATTAGGTTTTTTGAGTCATAACCGATAATCAATAACCTTGAGAGATAAGTTTAAAACTTGCTCAGTCACCTGACGAGAGAAACATTCCATCAGCCATTAATTTAGTTTGCCTTCTTGAAGTAAATATTTTCTTTAAATTTTGTTATAAATTAGAAAAAAAAAAAAAAAAAAAAAACACGATAGCTACACATTTTATAAAATACATTTATAATGTATATATGATATAATTTTTAAAATAGAATTTTATTTCCAGAAAAAGTCTAGAAATACTGGAAAATATCCACCTAATTATATTAAGTAGTTCCCAATAATGCTGCTACATGTTACAGTACGCGTTTATGTGTGCCTGGTGTTCTTACTGGGTGGATATCGATGAAAAGCCCATGTTCATCTTCATTTGGGCTCAAACCATTGACTGTGTCCAAAAGAACGGGATCAGCCTCAAAAAAGTGCGGATGGGAGATGAACACAGGAGAATCTGAGATAGGAAAAAAAAGAAAAAGAATAAAAGGTGAATGACAGAGAAAAAGGAAAAATTACAATAAAGAATAGAAAGGCAAAAATGAAGAAAAATTTATAAATAAGGTAAAAAAGAAAATGAAATAAAAAGAAATGAGAAGAAAAAGAAAAAAGATAAAAAGGAAAAGAGGAAAAAAACAAATGAACAAAAGAAAAAAATAATATAGACAGCAATTGAGAAGCAAACAATTAAGAAAAAAAAGAAGGTGAAAAAAAGAAATGAAAAGACAAAAAAGATAAAAAAAAATGGAAGAAAAGAAAAAATATAGACAGTAATGAAGCAGCAAAAAAGTTAAAAAAAGGAAAAAAGAGGAAAAAGAAATGAGAAGAAAATAACAGAGAAGAAAAAAAAAATTAAGAAAAATAAAAAGATAAGATTAAAGACAAGAAAGAAAATAGGGGATAGAGAAATATTTTAAAAAAATGAAAAAAGGAAAAAGATTAAAAAGGAAAAAAAAAAAGAAATTAAAAAAGGAAGAGAGAAAATAGAGAAGAAACAGAAAAAGAAAATGGTGAAAAGAAACAAAATAAATACAGAAAAGCAAAAAAAATAAGAACAATAAAAGAAAAAAAAAGGTTAAAAAAAAAGAGAAAGGGTAGAAAAAGAGAAAAAAATAAAGAAAGGAAAAAAATAGAAAAAGGAAAAAGAAAAGAAAAGGGCAACAAAATGAAAAGAAAAGAAAAAGAAAATCAAAGCATGGAGGCCATATAACACACTAGCTATAAAACCAATATGAACGAAATGTTTACTGACACAAGAACACACATATGGACACAAAACCCAACAGCATAATTGACTGCATAGGCAGCAGTTTAAAGTCATAAATACAAGTGTTGATAGAGACTCACTGTGTCTGCATGTGCTGACGTTGAGAAGGCCGGACTGTCGACAGGGACAGAAGCCCTCATTGGGAGGATAATCTGCACCGTTGGCAAAAAGAGTCTTTGGGGCCACGTAGCGATACACAGGAATCCCGCGCGACACGCCTGGCCTTTGGTACACCAGCTCCATGGACCTGAGTTTGGAGAAGTGCCACAAAACGTGCCCTTAGAAACTGCACAGTCATTAAAAGCTTATTATCTTGCAGAGGACATAAGTGTGGGTGTTACCTGCACGCATCAGGGCTGTAGAAGGGCATCGTCGACTCTTTGGTCATGAACGGAGGCCACATTTGACCCGCTGTACCATTGATCATGTTACACTCTTCAGACCTCCAGTAATCCACCTAACGATAAAACAAAGATCCTTGGCATACAGCATGATATCACTTCCTTTATGCAACACCATAAGGTCTGTTCTCCTACATTTGCAGCATCAAATCCAAGACAACTTTAAGTAACTTAAATTGATCTTAATAAACAGCAACTCCCAAATATGACTTTCCACTATGCTAACAGCATGATACTCTGAAGAAAAAAAAACAAAAATTGATTAAAAGTCCATTTTTAATATTAAAGAATTTTTTTTATTAAAATGTAAATATTTTCAAATCCTGAAAATCATTTGACACTGATGACTGGAGTAATGACTCCTGGAAATTCAGCTTTGCCATAAAAGAAAAAGAAAGGGTAACAAAAAGAAAAGAAAAAGAAAAAGATAACAACAGGAAAGGAAAAGAAAGGAACTGCTGAAAATTCAGCTTTGCCATAACAGAAACAAAATTACAATTTAAAATCTACAAAAAAAAAAAAATGTACAAATTAAAAGAAATATTTAAATAACGTTGATGTAGAAACATTTGTTAAACTGTATTAATATTTCACAATATTACAGTTTTTACTAAATAATGAAAAGAAAAGAAAAGAAAAGGAAAAAAGGTGAAAGACAATCAGAAAAATTAAAATAAATAAAATCAAAAAAGCAAAAGATTTTGAAAAATAAAAAGAGATAGGGTAAAAGAAAAGACGAGATAAAAACAAAGAGAAAATAGTAAGGAAAAATAGAAAAAGGAATTTATCAAATAAATGCAGACTTGGCGAGGATAAGAGACTCAAAAATATCTTTAAAATTTTTTTTTTTTTTTACTTGTGTAAAATTTTACATATTTACATATACACTACCAGTCCAAAAAATTATAGAAATTAATACTTTTATTTAGCAAGGATGCTTTAAATTAATCAAAAGTGATGCCTGAAAAAAAAAAAAAAAAAAAAAAAAAAAAAAAAAAAAAAAAAAAAATTCTACTCTGCTGTTTTCAACATCATCATAATAATAATAATAATAATAATAATAATAATAATAATAATAAATTTTTTTTGAGCAGCAAATCAGAATATTAGAATGATTACTGAAGGGTCATGCGACACTGAAGACTGGAATAATGATGCTGAAAATTCAGCTTTGAAATCACAGGAATAAATTACATCTTAAAATATATTCAAATGAAAACATTTATTTTAAATAGTAAAAATATTTCAGAATTTTACTGTTTTTGCTGTACTCTGGATCAAATAAATGCAGGCTTGGTGAGCAGAAGAGGCTTCTTTAAAAAAAAAAAAAAAAAAATCTTACTGTTCAAAAACTTTTGACTGGTAGTGTATTACATATGTAAATACTAGCTAAAATGACATTTTTTGCATATAGTATTTTATAAAATATATTTCTTTGCGAAACAATTTGGGATTGCCAACACTGCTCTTCACTATAACCCTTTTGCCAATGCAATATATGCACATTTTAAGAATGCAAGGTGTGGAACGATGACGTTTATGCACAGCGTAAGTTTCAGACCCCAGTATGTTGTCTACATAAGGCAGCTAACTAGTGTTTTGGAACGGAGCTAGGGTTTTTTGACATTTGGCTTACGCTTTTCAGGCCATTCCAAGAGTCCACCATATGCACTCTCCGGATGTCATCTCGACCAGTGAAGACGGTGAACTGTCCAGTGTTGGAGTTGTTAAACTATATACGGAGCGAAACAATCCAAGAAAATTAATGAGGCTAAAACCACAAAACTGCTGCTGTGACAAGACACAGAAAACCCCCACCTCAGCAAATAAGCCAAACTTCCCGCTGGTTGGGAGCATTCCAGGGAGGTATTTGTTCAGGAAGTCCACCAACTTGCTGTCGTAACCCCACATGAGTTCTCCAACTGGTTTTGTCAGGAAAGGCCCCTCGTTGAAGGTCTTGAACGTGGTGCTGAGCAGCAAGCGTACAGGAAAGGGCATATTCTCCATCATTACTGACGCACCCTGCAACCGTGAATGAAAAAACTATGCATTACAGTTCTTTCAATTGCTTTTCATGGTGGACTAAATATACAGTCATGAATTCTCACCAGCACTAGCATATTAGGGATGGTGACCACGTCGGATTCATCTCCCACAGACATGCTCTCCTCAAAGAAATACTGCCGAAATTCTTTATACGAGACGGTGTGGTTGTCATGGAATGTGATGTTGTCCTTCCAGCGGCTTTCACTGAAAAAGATAAGTCACGACAACAGAAAAATGTGACTTAGCCAGCTGATTCGCAGGAATATTATCCTAACACAGCAAAATTCAGCTTTTTGAGGAACAACTTTGAGGTTCTGGGTCAGCACGTTAGAAAAATCACACAAAAAGACCCCGTTCAGATTGCAAAATACAAGCACGTGATTTCTTTAAAGGGGTCATATGATGTGATTTCAAGTTTTCCTTTCTCTTCGGAGTGTTACAAGCTGTTTGTGCATAGAGAAGATCCCTGAAGTTGCAAAGACTAAAGTATCAAAAGCAAAGAGATCTCCCACACGCCCCCCACATCTACGTCACAGTGTGGGGAGATTTGTGAAACCCCGCCCAAATGTATACGCAAAGAAAGAGTGTGGGACTTTTATTCTCGCTGAAGTGTTGTTGCTGCCGCCGGCGCCATGTCCTGGAGACGCTGTGTTCCATTGTGAAAGCCAAACTACTTTGTTTGGGCTTCCAAAAGAGGACACAACTAGAAATCAGTGGTTAAATAGTATTTACAACACTGTTCCAGAACAGTTCAACCCAATATTTGAGTATATTTCGGCCAATCACAATGCACTGGGTAGCTGGCCAATCGGAGCACACCTCGCTTCTCAGAACAATGAGCTTTGTAAAAATCGGCACGTTTCAGAAAGGCGAGGCATAGAGGAGCAACAATAATGTACAGTATGTGGAAAATAATGTGTTTTTTGAATCTTAAACCACATAAACACATTGCATTACACCAAATACACAAAATAATGTTTTTTTTTTAGCAACATCATATGACCCCCCCCCTTTAAAGATAAGTCACTACAACAAATATTTGTCATGTGTTTAGTCTATTAAAAAAAAAAAAAAAAAAAAAAACCCACAAAATCATGGAGGAAATGAAAGCACCTATAACAACCAATGATAAAACCACAAAATAATCTGGCATAAAATAACTACTCTCCATGCCAACAGAAGTATACTAAATACATAAAATACAACAAACATGGACGTTAAAAAAACTGATATTGAAATGAAATATAATGTGTTGTTCAAACATAAAACAAATAAAAAAAAATAAAAATTATGTGCTAATTAATTTGGGATCTTATAAGAAATATTATTTTAATTCTGAATTCTTAGAAGTTAAGAAAGCACTACTGATACTTATAAAATAAAATATTACACAAATATATATTAAATATGCTGTGCAAAATATAAAATAAAATATGTTGTGCTAATAAATTTGCGTTTACAAAATGATCTTATGAGGAATCTTCCTATTTTAATTCTGCTTTCTTATAAGTTAAAAAGACATTAATGATATTTATAAAATAAAATATTGTATAAAATAAAATGTTGTGCAACATAAAATAAAAAATGTGTTGTGCTAATGAATTTGGATTTTCAAAATGATCTTTTGAGGAATTTTCTTATTTTAATTCTGAATTCTAAAAAGTTAAAAAGGTACTACTGATATTTATAAAATAAAATGTTATAAAAAAATAAAATGAAGCATAAATAAAATAATAAAATACAAACGTGCTAATAAATTTGGGTTTTCAGAATTTTCTTATTTTAATTCTGAATTCTAAAAAGTTGAAAAGCACTACTGATATTTATCAAATAAAATATAATATCAAATAAAATATTTTGTGCAACATAAAATAAAATAAAAAAGTATGTTGTGCTAATAAATTTGGGTTTTCAAAATGATCTTGTGAGGAATCTTCGTATTTTTAATTCAGAATTCATAGAAGTCTAAAGGCACTACTGAGATTTATAAAAATAAAATATTAGTAAAATAAAACAATATGTTGTGCTACAAATAAAATAAAAAAAAATAAAATAAAAAAATTTTGTGCTAAAAATTTAGGTTTTCAGAATGATCTTATGATAAATATTTTTTTCTGGTTAGTATGGAGCTTCCTCATTCTCATTCAGTTCCAGCACCGTGTCTGTTTTTACTCAGTGAAATGCTCTAGTATGCATGGCTCGAGGGCAGGATCACAGTTCCTCTCTACTAAAAACTGTACAGATTCAGATTAGAGATAAAGAAAATAAAAGAATAGAAAAATGATAACAATAATTGAATCCACACAAAAAAAATTCAAATAAATCCTACAAATAATCTCCTGTGTCTTGGCTCATAGCTGTGGAAGTCATGACTGTGGAAAATACTGTCATTTAAAAATCCCAACACAAATGCATATCCTTGTTCAAATGAAAAATAATATTTAGTTTGTCTATTCCTTGATCCGTCAAGAATAATATTTTTATGTGCATTTTTTTTTTTTTTTTTTACATATTTTTTCAGCCCTTCAAGTAAGTTTAAGGCCATCAGACAGACCCAGATCCAGAACATCTACTGCAGACAAACCTCTTTGTACTAAAGGACACATGAGTCCAAGAAAGAGACCCCTGTGTTATACTGCATCATGTTAGGTCAGGTTATATGGACAAGAGGAATGCTTTTAGATTCATATTGACCAGTGCAAATAAACTTTGTCTACTCAAGTTTTATTGTGCAAAGCTATATCTTTACAAATCACTCCAGGATGGACACTTTACACCCTAAATGGCAGAAAAAACAGACTTTATGGTGGTCCTGCCTGGACAACTGACCAAATGGACATGCAAACCTGAACTTCAAAGACATAGGGTTTTAACTTACAGGTCTGAATATCCACAAACATTATACGTCCAGTCAAGTCCGATCAAGTGATTCGTACTGAACTTTTTAAAATATATTCTGTCTGATTTAAAGTAGTTTTACAGAAAAAGGGAACACAATGCTCACCGGTACACATACGGCCCCCTCTGTACCACCATGGGCTTTTCTCCTTTTAGGATTTCATCAGGATTGACAATATGGAAGAAATATACAGACATGAAGAAGGGAACGGGGATGTCCTTCCACATAGTGTAGGAGAGTCCATTGTTGGGGTTAATCTCCACATTCTGTGAAGATATTATGTGAATATGGTTAGTGGCCAAAGTGTGAAATGCTGTTTTCATTTAATTATTAAATGCAAACATAAATGCAGGCTTTTTGAGGGACAACATGGAATATTTGTATTTTTAAAAAGTACAACACAAAAAAAAAAAAAAAAAAAAAAACTAAAAGGGATTAAAAGTCCCTTACAGATATACATCTTGAATTTAGATCTCAGTTCAGGTTTTCTAAAAAGTTTTTGAAATGCTCATCAAGGTTGCGTTTATTTGATCAAGTTACAGTAAAAGCAATAATATTGTGAAATATTATTAGAATTTAAAAGAACTGTTTTCTATGTTAATTTTAATTCTATTTTAAAACGTAATTTTATCCAGTGATGCAAAGCTGAATTTTCAGCATCATTACTCCAGGCTTCAATGTCACATGATCCTTCAGAAATCATTCTAACATGCTAATTTGCTGCTCAAAAACATTTATTAATATTATCTATGGTGAAAACAGTTCTTAATATTTTTGAAGAAACTGTGATACATAAATATATAGTAAACCGTAAGAGTTGCAAGTGACACCAAAGTAAAATACAAGACTACATCCCTAAAACAGCATTTACAAACAATACATAATTCAAAACAACACATAAATTAAAAAAAAAAAAAAAAAAAATCACAGTAAAGGAATAAAACAGTGTCATTAACAGCGTGACAATGTGGTTGATTACGCACAGATTTGACAAACTACGACTACTATATCTAAACTATCTTATGTAGGCTTGTAGTCTATTATTAATATAAAAGAGTTATACTATATGACTAAATAACTTATTGGTCGTTCCTATTTATGTCTTTTAAACGCAACAGGCAACTATAGAAAGTCATATCGAGCTCACTTCAAGGCTATTCGACACGTGTTTTGTAACTTTATGTTGTTTAAAAATGCTAATATGTTTAATTAGAGCGTTTCGTGCACCTGTCAGATTATGACTTACCTTCACTATTTGATCGTCTATAATAATAGGTCCGACAAACACCAGCAGAGTCCCGAATAAAACCGTCAAACCTCCCAGAACTATAAAAACGATCGATAATGATGATTTAGACACCTCCATCCTTATTTTCCACACAGTTCACTTCACTTCACAAACAAACCCAGAGTTTGAGAACAATAAAGTGATTTCTTCTGGAAAGCGCAGTGAACTCAAAGCGTGAGCGAGTCCTGGACGGCTGAACGAGATAAAGCCATAAAACTCTGGTCATTGAGATATTAATGCTCCGCTGACTGTATGGTCGTGCACATTACAGCTGTGAGTGATGTTAAAGTCCGGCTCTCTAATCCAGCGGGTTTTATAGCGCTCTGGCTGTTTGATTACCATGTTTATGATGCTCAAAGCACCGCCTATAAACCAGAGACTTATGGGTAATGTAGTTACACACACACACACACACACACACACACACACACCTCCCATCATGAAGAATAAGAGACTACTTGGAAAATCTAATCCACTAATTCACTTTAGTAGTTTTGGCACCATTTAAAAGCCAAGTTTACAAGAAGCATACAATATGTACATACAGTGGCCTCAAAACGCGTTTGGACTTCTAGATGCAAATAATGAAATGCAGCTAAACATATAGAATACCACAATATACAGATTTATCAACTAAAAGGGAAATGAAAAGACCTCACATATGCATATTGTTGTTGATGTAAAATGCTGTGCATAAAAAAACAAAAAAACAAACAAAAAACTGTATTTAAATTAATCTAAATTTAATTTTCAGTTGTTTACGCATTTAGATCATCCTATTCATGTTAATAAAGTTGCATAGTAATACAGTAATTTGTCATTTGAATAAGTACTAGATTATAATTTCTTTTATATGCTTGGTACAATTTGATAAAATATAAGTTTTGAAACAAAAGAAGACCATTATTTATGGTTTGATAAAAACATTTAATTTCTATTTTTTTTACTGTTTATTTTTGTACTGTTAAATTGTCATTAAACACATGGCATATTATGTTAAAGCTGCATGATAACTGATCAAACAGAGTGAGTGATACAAGTGTTATTGTCTCTTTATTGGATAAGTATTTGCCACTGATAACTCATATATATAACACAATGGCTTATCTATAGAGCCTGCGGTGACGCACAGCTATTTTTCTTTGAGAAATGAAAAGTGAAATAAAAAAGTTATGATGTAGTATCTGCCATGGTTTGGCACATTTCACAGATTTCAGAGTGAAAAACATACATTTAAAACCATTCTATTTCAACATGAAATTAAGCACAAAAAAAGTATACTGTTTTAATCTCTGGTGGTATTCAGGGATCTATAGATTTAAAGAAGGAGGGTGAAACATGTCCCAAGGAGCACCCTTTACCTTTTTAAAACCTCAATTACGCTTTTCAAAACATTAAAATATCAGATCAAAATTCCACCTAAAGCAATAGAAACAATTAGACAGTGAATGCCTTTCAGTAATTTTGTTCTAGCAACAATGGGACGTCCAGATCTGGGAGAAGGTTTACTAATAAAACCAATCAGGAGTTTCATGTTTTAGTTGCTTATATAGCATTAGGATTCTTTTGGCGTGCCAGAGCAAATCTTACATCAATGCATCCTTCCTCCAACAAGCCAAAATCTTCACCCCGTTTGACATTTTATGTGAAATGCCAATCAGTGTGAAGGCAAACGACATCAAAAGAGCTTTTTAAAGAGGCTATTCATGTGATTTCTGAATCCAGATCCATGACAAATCCAGACTGCAAACCTAGTGAAGGAAACAAGCAAACTTTTTGGGCCTTTAAGGGCATGACAAATATGATAGGCCACAAATTATGAATGATATTTGCTGGAGCACAGAAATTTATCTGCGTGAAATGCATGAAAGATGTTCTTCCATTCTGAAAACACATGACACTGTGACGCAGCAGAAAACCAGTGTCTAAATGTAATTATTTAACTATCCTTATATGCTGACCGTGTTAAATTTTGAAACAATTGAATTCCAGTCACATTATGATATATACTCATTAAAGGCCCATTAATCTCAGCACAGCAGGTTAAAATCATTTCATTTCAAACCAGATGAATTTAAACATTACAAAAAAAAACTCACAGCGCCTCTAGCAATTCTTCATTAACTATGTTAAACTGTCATATTTCTCATTTAACAGGCCAACATCAACAGCTTTACATAGGCATGTTTTTATTTTTTATTTTTTTAGGCTTTTGGCTCGTTTATCATTTCTTGCAGTGATGTTTTCAGAAGACCAGATTAAGTTTTTTTATGTGATTGTCTGGAATTGAGCAGCAGAATTTGGTGTCATTTGACTCCTAACACAAAGGTTGATTGGTATCTTTAAGCAACACACAACTTAAGGTTTCTCAAGACGCACCATCTCCAGTCAGTACTGCTGGTCAACTTCAATGAAAAGTATTTGATGCCAGAAGAAACTGAACAGCAGCAAAACAAAGCAGATGTTCGATATCCATGTCCAACCCCATAATACACTAAGCTAAAAAAACGTGTGATCTCTTGTGCAAAATAGACAATTCTCAGCTTCTCTAAAGGGTGACATTTTACAATGTAGTTAAACTAATTAACAGTTGCCCTCAAACAGTCCAGGTTACCAAAATACTTAAAGGCCATCTGGAATAGTAAAGGATTTTAAGTCTTATGGCACCTGCACTTACTGTGGTGATTTAATTGTTACCTAGTCAGGCAGAAGACACGAGAGCCACCTCAAAAATAAGAGTATTAAATGGGGTCACAATGGCTGCAACCTTTTCACAAAACTGTGGTGACATCTAGTGGCTTGTTTAATAACTGAAATTGTACACAAGGGCTGTATGACAGCAATATACTATAAAATTTTCCAGTTGTAAATAAAACGGTACTAGAGTTCAGAACATTGGTTTCTCTACTTAAATTTCACATTTAAATGTTACTTGCTTTTTCAATCGTTTGCCAAGTTTACTAGCAATTTGAGTAAATAGTGTTATTTAGCATTACATTAGAAGTCACTTTTTTGTTCTAGATTTTAATGTATACATTTCTACCCAACAATTTATTGAAAGGCAACTACCAAATTAAACGAAGCATTAGAAATTCAACTAGACTTCAAAAACCATTAAATCACTTTTACATACCTATAAACCAATATTTTATTAAAGCCCTTGAAAATGTAAATATTTGAGCTAAGTTTTAAAAATACATGGTTTAAAGTGACAATTGTGAATGAATTTAGAGAGGCAGGAAACGAGAGAATCAGGAATGCCAGAACTTTATTCAATGATTAAGAGGAACAAAGTAAATTGGAATTGGTCTGATAACTCAAGACTTATTAAACATCATTAGCAGATTAATTGCCCCCACGAAGACGGAGCACCAGGTGGAGGGTGGACTCCTTCTGGATGTTGTAGTCAGACAGGGTGCGACCATCTTCCAGCTGCTTACCAGCAAAGATCAGACGCTGCTGGTCAGGAGGAATGCCTTCTTTGTCTTGAATTTTAGCTTTGACGTTCTCAATGGTGTCACTTGGTTCCACCTCCAGGGTGATGGTCTTGCCAGTCAGCGTCTTGACGAAGATCTGCATTCCTCCCCTGAGGCGGAGCACCAGGTGGAGGGTGGACTCCTTCTGGATGTTGTAGTCGGACAGCGTGCGTCCATCTTCCAGCTGCTTGCCGGCAAAGATCAGACGCTGCTGGTCAGGAGGAATACCTTCCTTGTCCTGGATCTTGGCCTTGACGTTCTCAATGGTGTCGCTGGGCTCAACCTCCAGGGTGATGGTCTTGCCAGTCAGCGTCTTGACGAAGATCTGCATACCACCTCTCAGACGCAGGACGAGATGGAGAGTGGACTCCTTCTGGATGTTGTAGTCGGACAGCGTGCGTCCATCTTCCAACTGCTTGCCGGCGAAGATCAGACGCTGCTGGTCAGGAGGAATGCCTTCTTTGTCCTGGATCTTGGCCTTGACGTTCTCAATGGTATCACTTGGTTCCACCTCAAGAGTGATGGTTTTACCGGTCAAGGTCTTCACAAAGATCTGCATTCCTCCCCTGAGGCGGAGCACCAGGTGGAGGGTGGACTCCTTCTGGATGTTGTAGTCAGACAGTGTGCGTCCATCTTCCAGCTGCTTGCCGGCGAAGATCAGACGCTGCTGGTCAGGAGGAATGCCTTCCTTGTCCTGGATCTTGGCCTTGACGTTCTCAATGGTGTCGCTGGGCTCAACCTCGAGGGTGATTGTCTTGCCAGTCAGCGTCTTGACGAAGATCTGCATTCCTCCCCTGAGGCGGAGCACCAGGTGGAGGGTGGACTCCTTCTGGATGTTGTAGTCGGACAGCGTGCGTCCATCTTCCAGCTGCTTGCCAGCAAAGATCAGACGCTGCTGGTCAGGAGGAATGCCTTCCTTGTCTTGGATTTTAGCTTTCACATTCTCAATGGTGTCGCTGGGCTCAACCTCGAGGGTGATGGTCTTGCCAGTCAGCGTCTTCACAAAGATCTGCATCTTTACGCTAGAAAAACAAATGTACCCAAATTGATTAAATTAAATGTGCTTCATTGGTGGAAAGCTAAAACGAGTACAGGTTCATTTAGTATTGTTAGACAAACCTAAGAACTCTAGAAATTTCCTCATCATAAAAGAAAGCGAAACAAAAGGTGTAACAGCAAACGCCATCACTAATGCTGACACAGCTGTGAGGCAGGGCGTAACAAATGGGCGACTGAAAACAAAATGGCGACGTTTTACTTCAGAAGATGGCCAGAAAACAATAACAACGGAACAAAACATTGATAACCAGAGAGAACATTACAATTAATGAGTTATATTTCGACTAGGTAAATGTTTAACGACGTGTCGAATGCTAACAGACGTCGTTAAAAGAAAATACGCAGAAGAATTGAGATTCTCCGTCCTCATCGCACGGTTTCGCGGCATAATTCGACGCCAAAATACCTAAAGCGCACAAAATATACATAAAACACATCGACGTATAGTATTTTAATATTCATCCACATTAAGCTAAAAAAACCGGACGAATTTGATCTTCAGAAAAGACCAGGTCAGCTAGCATAAAAGCTAACGCGTTAGCCCATTCAAAAATTCACGCTTATATAACTCCACAAACGCTTCAAATCAAATAAAACACTGTTGTTTTTAAGTAACTACATATCTGGCGTCGTTTGTGTATATTTTACTTGATACTCACAAACAAATGTTCTTTTCTGGAAGAGTGCGGAATGCGAAAGTCTCTCTCCTCTCGTCACTGAAGCGAATCTAACGGCTAGAAACAAAAGGTCCGGCTATTTATACAGAACGCACTGTATCCTTCCGCCGCTACGCCCAACGCACTATTTAAACAATTGCAGGCATAAATTTGAAAACCTGGTTTTGTGGGAAGCATTAACACATGTGTTATATTGAAGATATACAAAGACGCATTTTATAAATTAGTTTTGTGGACGTAAAACAGATATATATGTTTATTTAATGTGTTCGTGGGGGTTTGGGGATAGGCGGAGTGATATGATGCACTGCACAGAGAGGGTTGGCACTGATCAAGTGTTTCGAGATAAAAATAATGACACAAATAGGATTGAAAATAACACATTGCCCGATTTTTACGAATATTTTTATTGAAATATTTCACTTTTGGGAACACCGAGGGAAAACAGGGCGTTCTGGCACTAGGAAAAGAAGAATGGCTCAATTTAATAACTAGGTCAAGAAAAGGCACAGGCGCATAGCAACAGCATTCAGTGCTACGCCAAAGCGCTACGTCACACTCTTCTCATTTCCCAAAACAAGACATAAAAAACTACAATGTTCAGGAAGTCCAGTGCAATTAAATTATGGTTAGCTTTGTTCGACAAACAAAGTAAACAATACTTTTCTAAGAGCATCAGGAAGTAAAAATGTTGATCTCTGTCCAGTGTTTAATGTCCCTCTTGAGACTTGTTTCTTTGACATTAATCTATTGCATTACAACATTTTGGTACATAATTGGATTTAGTTGCATAATTATTTTAATGGATTCTGCCGATGTCAAAATCAGACCCCATGTAACCACAGCAATTGCATAATGAAGATGTTTCTTATTTCCTTCTCAGATTGCTCTGTATCTTGTGAAAGGCCTTCACGGTGTATGGCACAAAATGGTGGAGAAGTTATCCAAAGCTGAACACGATACTGCAATCAATGTAGGACTGTTCAGTTTCTGCCTCCTTTAGAAACTGACTTTGGAGATACCTGTCAATAAATGTTTTCAAAATGAATATAGTTTATTAAAAACAATGTGTAAGGACATGCAACCTATAATCATAGTATACAGTCTTACACAGTACCCACAGAAAGTATTGGGACATATAATGTCATTTCATTAGATAACAAAACACCAAATCAAATGGCATCTGGAAATAAATACATTTCTTAAACCAACTTCTGCCATTTTTGCAATGACATTTCATGTTAACGTTTTACAACCAGAAATCACTCAAAATTGTATTAAATCTTTTGCTGTATCATTTCAAACATCTATTTGTGAACTGTTTACTGATTAGCTTGAAATATGTGCTTCTGCTGTCTTTCTTTCAAATATATATATAATTTTTTTTATTAACAATTTATTGAACCTTTAGACAAAATATTTAAAGAATATTCACTTTTTGTTGAGTATCACATTTGATACATCAGGCTTTTATGGCTCATATAGTATGATATAGAAAAACATGGAGCTCAAATATAAACTTTCGATGACAAAAGGCATGTAGTAGATCGTGTACAACCGGTATTGTATATGACACTAGGCTTTAATAACTTAAAAGCATGCACTCACTTGTGCCCATCTTTTCAGGTTCGTGGGAGTTTTAAAATCTCCTCTCAGTACCTAGGAAAGACATGGAAATCTGGAAATTATGACTGAATAACTAGCAACTATGAATGAATTGAAATGCTTATTGTATGTCATATTCTGTGTTGAAATATACCCTTTGAGTATTAATGATCACTTCTGGATCTGGTTGACCATAATCTGGTGGATTGGCGTTGGGGTTGTAGTCCAGCCTGCGCAGCATTGGCGCGATATTTTCCATGTCCTGCTGAACGTCTGCTGGGATGTGGCCTACCCAGCGTGTGAGCGCTTCCAGGTTAACTGGTTTGATCACTTGATCCGTGGAGCGCTCGGTTCTTAAAAACAAAGTGAGGATCGTCAGGGAATGATAGAAGGCCTGCAACCCAAAACATTAAAGGCACAGTTCACCTATAAATAAAAATACTGTCATCATTTATTCACCCTGAAGTTGTCCCAAAACTGTATGAATTTCTTTCAGCAGTTGACCTCAAAAGAAGATATTCTGAAGAATGATGGTAACCATTGACTTCCATAATATGGAAGAAAATACTATGGAAGTCAGTGGGTACCATCAACTGTTTGGCTACCAACATTCTTCAAAATATCTTTGTTTATGTTCAACAGAAGAAAGAAACTCATACAGCTTTGGAACAAGTAGAGGGTGTGTAAATGATGACAGAAATTTCATTTTTGGGTGAACTATCCCTTTAAATATAATTTCACCATACCGAGACAGTGATACCCCTCCTGGCTGCCCAATGGCCTCTTCATGGTGAAGCACCCCTTCGTGCCAAGGTGAGTTCAGAAAGCGCAGCACACGCTGCATGGTGGCTCGCGGCTGCAGCACCAGATCCTCATAGCGGATGGTCATGCAGCGACTCCGGCCGACCACCATACACTGGGAGAGCATGACTTCGATTGCATTGCTCCATTTAGTCAGACAGTCCCTGTAGCTGGACAGGTTGAAGCCAGTGATAGTCACTCGTCTGGAGATCATAGAGTGCACAGACGCCCGGCCGTCTCTGAGCATTAGCAGGAATTTAGAGCTGGAAGGACAGATGATGGCATGAGGAGTAAGACAGAATCACTGAAATGTCATGGAAAAGACTAGAAATGGAAGAGATTTTGCTGGCATTGCTTTATGCAGGACAAAACAATGCCTTTGTTTTAGACATCTTCCCAGTTGAAGAGCAATGCATGCACTATTAAATATATGTGAAATATTTATGGAAACAATCGAAAAATACATTAAAAACAGTATTATTGTGAAATATTATTACAATTTAAAATATATATTAACATTTAGTTTATTCCTGTGATGCAAAGCTGAATTTTCAGCATCATTATTCCAGTCTTCAGTGTCACATGATCCTTCAGAAATCACTCTAATATGCTGATTTGCTGTTCAAAAACATTGAATATTATCAATGTTGAAAAAGTTGTGCTGGTTACTGTAAAAAATAAATAAATAAATAAATATATATTTTTTGTAACAATGTAAAGGTCTTTACTGTCACTTTTGATCCAATTGAAGCATCCTTGCTGAATAAAGGTGTTTATTTCTTTCAAAATAAATAAATAAATAAATTACTGACACAAGTTTGGGGTCAGTATGATATATATATATATATATATATATATATATATATATATATATACACACATACATATATGTGTGTGTGTGTGTGTTATATCAAACATTATATATATAGATATATATTTATCAAGCATTATTTACTGTGCTAACGTTTATGTTCTAAATAATAATAAAAACAAATAAAAATAATTAAAAAAACATTACTTTTAGATTATATCAGTGGTAGATTTTTACATTGCATTTTACATTGCCAATGGGGTAAGCAAAATAGTCTTGTTTTCTGTTTAAAATAAGATTATTTTGCTTACCCCAATGGCAGATTATTTTGCTTGTTCTAAGCAAAAACTCACTTAATTTTGACTTGTTTTTTTCTGAAAACAAGACAATAATTTTTACTTGTCTAAAAAATCCTTCTTGATTTAAGAATTTTTAGATATTCTGGCTGAAAACAAGACAAAAAATCTAAGTAACAAAAGCATTTTTTGCAGTGAAAGCATTTTGGCCCCAGTGATGGCACTAACTCCATGTAATATATAAATAAGTATAAACATATTTTTCATAAGTACTACAAATGTCTTTGTGCAAAGCTTTTTAAATCAAATCAAATCAAATCACAGAATGCACCTCTAAAAAGGAGACATCTTACTTGGGGAAAATGCGTGACAGATAAACGGCGCTCTTCAGTGTAAAGGGGTCTTTATTGCACAGCAGTGGTGCAGGTTCCCCATGCCGTGCGATGACCTCCAGCAGGAAGGCTGTGGTCGCGGCGTCCAGCATCTCTTGACTGACTCCCTCTTCCTCCAGCGCCCAGCGCTCCTCCGTCTGCCTCCCCCAGCCCTGCCGCAGGGACAGTATCCTGGGGATCACCCGCGTCTCCTCCCCGCAGCGGATGTCAGGGTGGGCGTCTAGCATGACACGCATCAAGGTGGTCCCTGAACGTGGAACACCACCCACAAAAACCATCGGTGTGTTCTGGTTATACTGGTACTGTGTCTGGTTCCGGTTTCGAACCAGTATAGACACCATATGAGATCTGGGAACCTTTCCAGGGCATGTTAGCGCTTGATATAGAGTAGTAAGCATACAAGCTCCAAAGAGCGTTAGCAAGAGTACAACTGCCCGTTTGACTGACAGCCGCATCACGCTAAGACGGAAAAAAGATTCAATTTAAACATAAGTGACTGTACTTCCTCTGTTGTGTACTTCTGCAAATGTTTTGTTGATAAATGCAAGAGAACTGGTTACAGGAACCATAAGTGTCTCTTTTGATTCATCAGATATTATCTTTGAATTACACAACATTCTTTAAAAAATCACTTTTTTGCACATTAAAAAAGTGAAAGTGGTTGATGCCACATGCATGACATGCACAGGAAATACAAGCTCCAGGTAGAGCTGAAAAATAAAAAGACATTGCACTGATAAAGCGATATGAAACGAGTTGCATTAAACACAACTCAAGGAAACGATGAACTGACCTTCACGCCACAAACAATGAACGTTGCATGAACTCCAGGTTCAATGCTCTGCGAAGTCAAATAGGAAGAATGCACGAAGAGGAAGTGAACGTAGTTAAAAAAAAAAAATCAGACTATCAGTTCAGATCTTTTCTGACAGCTACAACCAGTGGCTTTTTCTTTTCCTGTGTCTCTCAGCCTCAAATGTGCTCAGTTTTTTTGTGTTGAACGATTCTTTGGTACCACGCATAAAAATGCGCAGATTTGATAGTAATGCAGCCATTTGACACAGTATCGCTTTCAAAAGAAGATAAATCAAACAAAGGAAATGGGTGGACTGAGAAATGATACAATATGCGGAAATGTGACTCTTGCATGCAAGTAGGAAGACAGGTGTTTCCACTTCATAAGACTGTGCTGATATACGTATAGGGACATGTTTTTGCATACATTTGCATTTGGTTCTAATTTACCAAGGGACATTTTGTTTTCAGGAAAAACAAACGAAATGCCGTAGACTATGGACAGTCAACACAGAATAAAGATAAAATGACTTGGAAAACTTCTCAAAATTCTATATCTTCTACAGTATATTCGATATCACAAGTTTATCTCTTACAATTCTGACTCATTTTTTTGTGCCACAGAATAAAAAGTAAAAAAGGTAATTGTGACTTTTTATCTCAATTTTACCTTTTGTTCTCAGAATTGCAAGTTAATTTCTCAAATTAATATTATGAACACAATTGGGAGGTAATTTCTTGAAATTTATATCTCACAATTTTTTTTTTCTCAATTTTAGGGAGAAAAGTCAGATTTGTGAGAAAAAAATCTGAATTTTTCTATATAAACTCAGAATTGCAAGAAAAAAGGGCTGAATTATGAGAAAAAAAGTCTGAATTGTTAGATATAAATTCATAATTTTACGAAAAAAGGTCAGAATTGTGAGATGTAAATGTAAATTTTCTTTCCAATGGGCAGATTTTGCCACAGATTTGATATCAGTGAAGCATAAACATCCTATCAATCAATCAATCAATCAATCAATGAAAGGATTACAAAATAAAGAAGAATGAAAAATAAAGTTAGAATTAAATACAGAAAAGAATAAATGAAGGTGGGGAAAGTAATACAAAAATAATTTTAGGCCTGAATTTAAGTAAAAAGCAATTCTTTGTTCTATCAAGTCATATGTTCTGTTATATATTTACCTATTTTGAATTTCAAATAGGTCTGGGGCTCCACATCTGCCAGATCTCTTTTTAAAATAAATCAGTACACGCCAGTGTTAGAAAAGATTTAATGAATTTATTTTTATTTTTTTCACATTTCTTTAGAGAAATCAGTTACATTTTTTTTCTTGATCTCCAAAATGAAGTATTCATTAATCAGCAGAGAACATTTCACATATACTTCAAAATAAATACATCATCTGATCTCTGCTGCAGTAGGACATTACTCGCAGGGGAAAATACTACTTTAAAACCTGCACTACAAACTGCTCTAAGTACAAAGACTTAAAAATGACAGCAGGCAGGACGGGCCACAGACAGACACAGGACGGCGCCGCCACCACCCCTTTATATCGGAGCAAAGGGCTTACGTACTCCAGGGTTAAACTGTCCCGCAGGTCACGGTATTGAGGCGAAAGAACACTGTGCAAACTCTTCACTTGTTATTTTCCACTCGCTTGTAATGTCACACACACACACACACACGCGTGTTCGTGAATGGCAGAATGAGAACCTCTGGCTGTGAACGCATATATGTCGTAAAACCACAGTAACGTCTACTGGCTGAACGATCTCTGCACTGGTACTTCCTGTTTCACAGCCCCGTTCCCTTCATGCCCCTCTCTGTCCTCTGGAGGTTGGGGAGGTGGGGAGAGTGGAGTTGACAGGATCTATTTACATCACTTCCTGTAAGCGCTGGAGCAGTACGGGACGTGTGTGTAGGTCTCTTCATATGGACACCTCATATTCTCTCGTATCCTGTACAATAAAAACACAAGAAAATTACATGTATGTTAGCATTATGGAGGATCTTCCAATGTGTGATCATGAAAAAAACATTTGTCGCTGCCGCAGAGTCACTAGAGCGTTGTGGGAGATTTCTAGGCCCTTGTTATGTGGTTCAGGATAGATGCTAGGGTGTTTTCAGTTGCTACGGTGTGCTGGGTGGTTTCCAGGGTGGTGCTATGTGGTTTCCAAGGTGTTCTGGTTGGTTTCTAGGGAGTTACTAGGTGGTTGCTAGGGTGTTTTGAGTGTTTTCAATTGCTACGGTAATCTGGCTGGTTTCCAGGGTGGCGCTATGTAGTTTCCAAAAAGTTCTGGCTGGTTGCTAGGGAGTTACAAGGTGGTTGCTAGGGTGTTTTCAGTTGATATGGTAATCTGGTTGGTTTCCAGGGCGATGCCATGTAGTTTCAAAGGAGTCCTGGCTGGTTTCTAGGGAGTTACTAGGTTTTTGCTAGGGTATTTTGAGTGTTTTCAGTTGCTTCAGTGAGCTGGGTGGTTTCCAGGGTGGTGCTATGTGGTTTCCAAGGTATTCTGGCTGGTTACTAGGTGGTTGTTAGGGTGTTTTGAGTGTTTTCAGTTGCTACGGTGAGCTGGGTGGTTTCCAGGGTGGTGCTATGTGGTTTCAAAGGTGTTCTGGTTGGTTTCTAGGGAGTTACTAGGTGGCTTCTAGAGTGTTTTGAGAGTTTTCAGTCGCGAGAGTGAGCTGAGTGGTTTCCAGGGTGGCGGTATGTAGTTTCCAAGGGGTTCTGGCTGGTTACTAGGTGGTTGCTAGGGTGTTTTAAGTATTTCAGTTGCTATGATGATCTGTTTGGTTTCCAGGGTGTCGCTAAGTGGTTTACAAGGAGTTCTGGCTGGTTTTTAGGGAGTTACTAGGTGGTTGCTAGGGTGTTTTCAGTGTTTTCAGTTGCTAGGGTAATCTGTGTGGTTTCCAGGGTGTTGCTATTTAGTTTCCAAGGGGTTTTAGGTGGTTGCTAGGGAGTTACTAAATGGTTACTAGGGTTGTTGCTAGGAGGTTGCTCAGATGTTTTGGATGATTGTTATGCAGTTGCTGTGGTGCTCTGGGAAGTTTGCCAGAGCAGAGCAATGTAGTGATTCTGGGTGGTTGCTAAGTAGTTGGCAGGCGGTTGCTAGGGTGGTCTGTGAGATTCTCACCCCTCCAGTCTCATAGAGAGGGTTGTCAAACTCGGTTTCCACGGTGATCTGGCTGTAGGGATGCGGATACATCAGAGGAAGTCTCAGGTTTGAATGATAACGGCACCTGAGGAACAGAGAAGAGCGTTAGACGGCTTCAAACACAGCACATGTTCTGGTGTTCATGGTGTTTTATCATTACGCTTCAAGCCATTACATGCTTTATGAAGAAACCAATCTCACTTCACAACAAGCGGTGGCTCTAAGCACCGTTTCATTAGTACAAGCAGCTTTGAGCGATCTATTAAATTAGGAATAGAACATGTGTAAGTGATGAACAATGGCAGCTCTTTATTGTTGTACAGTTAGTAGAGCTGAGCTCACATTAGACTGTCTGTATCGCTCACCTGGTGACGTAGATGTAGGCTCCTCCTAGTAAAACAGACACTAGTAGCACCAGGATAAATATTGCTAGAGCCATACTTCCCCCATCAAAAGAAGAGTCTGCTGAGTCTTCAGCCACTAGACAACATACAAGGATGATATGCATTAATAATTCATTTCCACCTGCTTTACCCACTACATCTAACATTATAAATATATAATCACTCTGATAATAATGCACTTTTGCTGCTTGTGATATTAAAAGGTAGACAATTAGATACAATATAAATTAAAGCAAAATCTATGCTTACATTTGTACATTAAGAAATAAAACTTACCCTCTAGTGCATGATTGCTAGAGCATTCATGATTGGCTGAAATATATTGGGTAAAAATTAATATATTTAATACATACTTCAGCACTGAAACAATAACAATGGTTATATAAAGTGCATTATGTGTGTGTGTGTGTGTCTATATACACACATTTTTTTGTTGTTTTTAAGTCACGGTGATCCCAAAATTGTAATCCCAACATTTGTACTTTGTTTTCTATTTATTTACTCTTTATTTATATTTATTACTACCCTAATGAGGCTGTATTACAGAATTATGAATATTCTGAATATTCTGAATATTAATATGAATTAATATGAATATTATGAATATTCTAAGTATTCTTAGAATATATTAAATTTTTAAATATAAATACTTTGAATACTAATTTGAACGTAACAACCTTTGAAGATTATATATGTTATGAAGCTGCATAACAAAAGGAATATTCTAAGAAAATATAAAATTTTTAAATATATAAATATAGGCTACTCTTTGTATATTCATTAAATACATTTGAAAATACATTTGAAAACAAAATATCTGTTATGAAGCTTAGTTAGGATAGTCGGTGACACATTGCTGCCACACAAATATTATTTTTTCCACTCAATTATGTCATAATTACGAGATGTTATGTAGTTAAAACGAAATCTTTTTCTCGTTAAAATGACATCTTTTCTCATAATAACGAGATGTTGTGTCGTTCAAACAACATAATTATCTCGTTAAAACATTTTTTTCGTAATAACGATGTCATAAAAACGATATGTTTTTCCCGATATAGAAGATATATGGTTAAATTATGTGAGCGAGCTAAGCGATTGTCCGCGCTGCTGTCGCCACAGTCCTGAGATAAATGAGGATCTGCACGCTGCTGAAGTTAATACAGGACAATTAACAGAAATACACTGTTTTAAACGTATTTTAATTAGAGCTGGTAATTTAATGCGTTAATTAGATTAATTACGGTGAAAAATAACGCATTAAAATTATTAGCGCATTTAATGCACTTGCCCCGCCCCAGACCTATGTGGGTCATCTGACATTTCATACAGTTGATTGATGACAAATATGAGGCAGGGCAACAACTCACTGCGTGATGGAGCCTAGAGAACGTAGTTAGAATGTCCCTAAAATTCAAGATATGGGGCAAAAATGCCCCTGTTTTTGTCTCATATTTACATCATATAGTTAAGCAATATCACACGACCAATAAGCTGTGCACACGAGTGCAAATGTGATACTGATCTTATACAACAGTTCAGTAAGAAGTTAATATTGTGTTATTTTAGACACAATGTTGTCTGTTCTGCTCAATTTTGCCAACGAAAATATAAAGACAAAGCAGAACTGTTCGTCTTCGAGCAACACACAGCGGCATTTCATTTCTTAATGCACATTTTGAACAAACTGGGTGAACCATTTGGCGCTGCACAGACCGGTCGGTCGGTGTGTGACATCAAAGTACCGCGAGAGCGATTCAAAAACACGCAGAGTCGTCTGCTCTCTAATCACTTTCGCGGTCCTTTGATGTCACACACCGACCGATCTGATGGTGATGATCCGCTTCAACACCAACAAGCCTAATGATTCAATGGACCATTCATAAAGAATCATTTATTTCACTCCTGAATGAATCAGCCATTTGAACGAATCAAATGAATGAATAAATAACTCCACGACTTAATCATTAAGACATTTACCACCACCTACTGGCAGTTTTAGTTTATTATTTAGAGTATCATTTCAGTAAAGAAATAATTTAATATTTCCATAGTAATAATAATAAAATTAATAAAATTAATTATTAAAGGTATAGTTCACCCACCCAAAAATGACAATTGTGTCATCATTTACTTGCGCTCATGGTCCAAGTATATGTAATAAATTTTATCAAACAAAATATTTCTTGCTGAAGCTAGGCTACTTTTTGTAATGTCTGTTTGATGCTTTACACGACAATGACTTTAAATGATCTTTTGCGAGTAATTACTCAGCCAAATTTGATGTGCGATTAATCTGCGATTAATTCGATTAATTAATCGCCACATCATGTAATTAATTAGATTAAAAATTTTAATCACTTACCAGCACTAATTTGAATGTTATTGTTTTTATTGTAGCGGCATATTTATTAGGATTAGTCTCCAATCTGTCTACAATATAATGTTATACAATAATTGCACTCAGACCCAGAAGATATGACTCGTTTAAGATGATCAAATCAAACCAGTTATTTTTGAATAATTGACTCTGGGCTTGGAATAATTCTTTATTTTAAGTTTGATTTAACACCAAACAGAAATACAACCAAAAACAAATTAAGAGAAATGACAAACGTTGTCTTTTCTCATTAAAACAACATAATATCTCATTATTATGATATAATTGAATGGAAAAAATAACATGTGTATGGCAGCAATGCACCACCGTAGGATAGTAATTGTTGGGAAGTAAAATCATAGTAAAAAAGTATAATAATAATAATAATTAATATTATTATTTTTATTCTTATTCTTATTATAGTATTAAATAAATAAATAAATAAATACATCTTGGTATAAAGGGTTAACCCTGTACATTTATATACATACTTATTTTTAGTAAATACCATAAATTGTTCTTACATCTGCAAAGAGGTAATGGACCACTCCAAAAAGAGGGATTTCCCACAATGCACTTGATGGCCATCTCACCAATGAGCTCATAGCCTTGATAGCACATGAAAGTTAGGGACTCTCCTGGTAGGTAAAGCCTTTTAGACAATATCTGGTAGCCGTTGTCAGGAAGGCCAGGATTCTCACAGGAAACAGACTCTTCCGCTAATATACAGGGAATTAAATCAGGAATAATTGAGGGATTAAACAGGAGCTAAAACATAAAATATAGACATTTTGGAAGAAACATTTGTGAGAACTTACACATGCAATGAGGCAAGCGAGACGTCCAAACAGGGGTGCCAGGTTCTCGACCATAGCAAGTGAGAGTGGCGCCTCCCTGCAGGATGTATCCGGGAATGCAGCTGTACTGGATAGTGGTGCCAACCAAGAGTTTGGGATCAGACAGCGTGCGAGTGGAGTGCTCCACGTGTCCAGGGTCTGTGCAGTACATAACTAATCAGGGGAAGTGAGAAAAGCAGACACAGCTGAGAAGGATGACATTTGAATCTGCTGAAAGTAAAAGTGCCTCAGACTCTAATTAGCAAAGACACCCAACTGTGCTTGACTCACTCTTCTCACAGAACGGAGGCTGCGTGCTCCAGCTCAGGTCCACCTGACACGTCAGGGTTTCACTGCCCACCAGGTCATACCCCGGGTCGCACTGATATGTGATACGGGCTCCACGCACCAGTGCTGCGTGAGAAGTGGTTTTCCAGCCGTTCTGGATCTCAGGGAGGTCTGGACATGAGTCGTTGCGTGACACCTCTGAAAAAAGGAGCAAAATTATTTAACCTCTTCTGTTCATCACACAGAAAGTCTGTCTGTTTATTGAATTTTATGATATTAATAGGATAAAAATACAGGAGAATAGGAAAATATATATATATGTATATGCATGTATATATATATATATATATATATATATAATTTGTGTATTTTATATATAGATATATTTATTTAAATTTATAAAAATATACATATATGTATGTATGTGTTTATATATATATGTGTGTGTGTGTGTGTGTGTGTGCATGTGCGTGTGTGTATATAAAATTATAAAAAGTTTACACACACACACACACACACACATATATATAAAATAAATATATAATGTTACTTATGAATAAATATATATAAATATAAATAAATATATATAAATATAAATATATATATATATATATATATATATATATATATATATATATTAGTGCTGTCAATCGATTAAAAAATTTAATCGCGTTAATCACAGTCATGGACTGTGATTAATCATGATTAATCGCAAATTTAAAATACTAGGATTTACCTGTAAATGTGTTGAAATAAAGAAATGCATGACAAACTAGTTTAAAGAAACAGAACCTTTCACACCTCCGCCAGGTATGAGACATAATCCTTATTATTCTTTTATCATTATTCATTTCTTTTTATTCAGCCATTATCAGTCTTTATACTGGCAATAAAACATTTACCGAGCCACATCGCTTCAGTCCCAGTATACACTTACCCAACTATTATCAAAAGTATTTCTAAATAAATACAACAAAACATTTTCTTGTGACCTTACGTGAAGTATTATGACAAAATAAACGCATTATGAAGAATAATTGGACCTGTTCTGCAGGTGCATTAGAGCTAATATTAGCATCATGCTTCATAAGACAATTTATGAGATTAATAGTACACTTTTACTCAGAACTCACTTTAAACCAGCATCGAGTGTTTGTAATAACTTCATTTTGCGATCACATGAGGAATTTGGTCGTTTACTGTTAAAATATTCTATTTATAGCCTTTTATATCACTGCACAAATTAGCATTTCAGATGTACACATTCATCTCAAGATCACATACAAACCATATCCTATCGTAATCGCGTGTTTATTATCATATATAATCTATAGTGGCTGTAGTCATGTTTATTTCTGCTGTGTAAAAGCCTTAACGTGTATGCTGTGACTGAAACTCACGTTGTGATGTTACAACCGCCTCTCTGTTCTTAAGTTGCCAGGGATACATTCCAAGTATAATACACATTAGTAAAAGGATCTGTTTTCATTTTTATTTGTCTAGATACACTTTGGGCGGACGCGGTACATTATAAAAGTAGCCCAAAAAACCGCAACCCGCAGCTATGTAATTTTTCCCGCGACTGTATTTTCAAAATAGCGCACGCCCACTTGTGCCGCTACCATAGCAACACAGGTTCGCTGTAGCCTCATCACACACTGATAGATAACCTTCCGCGCTGCGATGATGGGAAGAAGTTGGGGTCAAACCTTATCACATGATTAATTTGCGTTAAAAAAATATTAACGCGTTAAATTTTTTTGATTAATCGCATGCGTTAACGCGTTAACGTTGACACCCCTAATATATATATATATATATATATATATATATATATATAAATATATATATATGTTAAATTATCCCCTCACCCATACAAAATATAATAAAATACAATAAAATAAATAAAAATAAATTTATCTCCCAAAAAAAAAAAAAGAAAAAAAAAAGAAAGAAAAATAAAATTTATATACAAAAATATATGTATAATTTATACATACATAGGCATACACAAATGCACACACCTATATACACATGACATCTGAATTAAAAGCTGTTTTATTATTCTTCTAAGTGACTGGACAATTTTTGCCAAGCAGATAATAAAAATCCCATTTACTCACATTAAAGGAGAGATGTGACTCATAGAGATCAGAATATCACATGAGGGTGGATTTTATTGACTTAGGCCAGTAAGTAACCACCTAGTAACCACCCACAACACCCTAGCATTTCGGAGGCAACTTATGCACGAGCAAGCACCACTCACTCATTTTTAGGAAATGTAAAATCTAGTTTTACATTATTATTGGCCTTTCGGGAATCAAAAAGTCAAGTTGAACTTGCTTCGCCCACACGAACGTGTCGGCTCGGTGTGTAGGAGCATGTGCGCTAACCGCTAGGTCACAGCTCTGACGCTTTTAGTTCTTTATTCATAACATTTCAGATCTTGTAGCTGGCAAAAAAAATCATCAATAAATGTAAAAGGCCTGAGCAAATGAATTTTTAATTCATAAGGCATTCAGAACAGTTTTCCAGCAGATCAGTTATTCCTAGCATAGCTGGATGCTCGTTTACGACGTTAGCGCAGCGCTAATGGGGGTTTCTTTAGATTCCACATGCACTCAGGTCAT
This sequence comes from Spinibarbus caldwelli, assembly GCA_039654775.1. Classification (NCBI taxonomy): domain Eukaryota; kingdom Metazoa; phylum Chordata; class Actinopteri; order Cypriniformes; family Cyprinidae; genus Spinibarbus; species Spinibarbus caldwelli. The sequence continues at coordinate 4,736,456 of CM077267.1, forward strand.
GAGCGGTTTGATCACGAGCAAATTGACCATCATTGTGAATTCACAGTGCGTCTGTGACCTTTATTCAGCTGGGAACTTTATCCTCTACAATTATACGCACATAAAAAGAGTATCTCTGTCTTTTTAGTTCAAGCCATTACTGATTGCATGCTAACATGCTCTCTCTGTGTGTGTGTGTGTGTGTGTATCCTATGGGAGAGGATAGAGACAAAACTAAATGTGAATGAATGAGGGCAGCCAGGAGAGAAGGAGGAGAAGAGGATGATGGGAGATTTCAGGAGCTGAAAATAGTTGTGTCTGTGCAAAAAAAAAAAAAAAGTAACACTGATTGAAATGCATGCTGACCACTTGAGAACATAATGGATCAGTTGAAGTAATTTGAAAAAAAAAGAGTTGGATTGAGATTCTCTCTGTGTTTTCGTTGAACTCATGCGAGACTGAAAGTTTGTGCATTAAGCTTGTCTTTAGTTGGGAAATTAAATGTGTCTTTATACTGTGACGGACTAATTTCGTTTAGCCAGACTTAGCCAGACTTTTGACTACCAACATAAAGTCTGCTCTAGTGTTGTTATTGTTAACTAAAACTTTGTTTTTTTGTTTTTTGTTGTTAATTTAAATAAAGCTGAAATAAAATAAAATGTAAGTACAATATAAGTAAAATATTAGATGGAAAACGTGAACTTACATATACACACATTATATATATATATATATATATATATATATATATATATATATATATATATATATAATGAAAATAATATATAATGAAAATAATATATAATATATATATATATATAATGAAAATAATATGTTTTTTTCATATAATATTTATATTTGAGTTTTATTTCAGATGTAGTTTTTGCAATTTTAGCACTTCAGCTTAAACTTATTTCAATGAGCTGCTAAAGCAACATTTCTATTTTAAAAAAATAAATTAATTCAGTTAAAATTTTTCAAGTATACATTTTTCATCTAAATTTATATATATATTTTAATTTCAGATTTAGGTTTAGTAATTTTAGTACTTCAGCTTAAACTTATTTCAATTAGTTGCTAAAGCAACATTTCTCATTTTTGTTTCAAGTTTTTTAAGTTTAAGTTTTTTGATTTTAAGTTTTTCATCTAACATTTATATTTTATTTTTTAGTAATTTTAGTACTTCAACTTAAATTTATTTTATTTCAGTTCTTTGCCATGGCAATATTTCTAAATTTCTTTTAAGTTAAAGTAATAAAATTAACGGAAATAAAAATAAAATATAAATTTTAGATGAAAAACAACATAAAAAGACACAAACTTAAACTTAAACATTAAATGCAAATTTAAAAAAATGTTGCTATGAAATAAATAATTTTAAGTTTTTCAAGTTTTATTTTATTTTATGAAGTTTTATTTCAGTTATTTGCCAGGGCAACTTTTCCAATTTCCTTTAGTTACGTATTAAAACAGACAGACAGACAGACAGACAGATAAATAAAGCTAAATTGAAATATAATAAAAAACTTACAAAATTAAATTAAATTAAATTAAATTAAATTAAATTAAATTAAATTAAATTAAATTAATAAAAATTACAAAAGCACATATCAAAATTACTAAAACAAACTAAAATTAATACTGAAAATAAAAGATAATTTAAAATTAATAAATTCTATAGTAGTGTATAAATAACTCTAAAAATCCTCTGGTCCACAATGCAGTTTCTTCTGGGTAAGAACTGCTCAAAAGACAGAAAAAATATCAAGTGACCAACCACTGTTTTACATTTTGGGCAGGTTAATATGAAGTTTTAAGTGTTCTCCAAGATACCGTATCTTGCTTATTATGCAAACAAAACTCTTCAGTTCCAGACAATCAGGTTTTGAGAACAAACACTCTTGCCATTTTTGCGTGCAATATGCATGAGCCTGAGTCTAATTTATGCATTTTAACTGTGTTCCAATTAGCTGGAGTGTCCTTACCCATGTAGTTGATGATGAAACCCTCTCCCTTCCCAAAGACCAGGCCGGCTGGGTCTGAGTGGAAGGTGATGGTGAGGTCAGGGGTCGAGGAGGACATCTTAAACGGGCTGGTTCCCCCAACAAACTGCCCCAATATACGCGTTGTGACCTCATCTCCATCCAAAATGGTAAGCATATCACTGTCGCTGAGATTCAAGCTAATGAGAGAGAGAGAAAGAGACAGTGGGCGAGAGGTGAGGGGTTTGCGTGGGAGGAAATGAGAAAATGAATGAGTCATTCAGGCGGTTTGGTGAGTCATCGTATCCAGCAGGTCTGTGGGTTTCGTTCGATTTCAGCAGCAGCTTGACGCGTCAGCCAGCAAAGCAGCCAAACCAGCAGACTTTGCTGTTGTTTTCAGAACAGAATGTTCCAGAAGGACTTACAGCTGCACGTCCAGCAGGACGCGCTTGTCCTCGCCGACATGAATCCTCCAGCTGCAGTCCTCGCCCTCTCCGTACCATTCAGGCCAGTTTGGGGACAGGATAACGCCGCTGGGGCCAGACAGGTCACCGCCACAGAGAGCTGCAGAGAGGCCACACAGACATGTGTCGCATTGATCTCTCTGTCACATTGTTTTCTGTCGCATGATTCAGTGAAACAAATGGCAAAAACAGTATATATATATATATATATATATATTTAAATATATATACAGTGCTGCTTGAAAGTTTGTGAACCCTTTACAATTTTCTATACAATTCCTGAAAGTACACAAAGAGAACCCAATGAAACAAGTGAGACAAAAAATTGTTCTTTGTCATTTATTTATTGAGAAAAATGATCCATTGTTACATATCTGTGTGTTGCAAAAGTATGTGAATCTCTAGGATTAGCTGGTAATTTGAAGGTGAAATTAGAGTCCATCTGTTCAGAGGTGTCCTGCCCTGTTTAATTTAAAGAACAGGGATCTATCAAAGTTTGAACATGTTTGTGGAACTGAATCATGGCACGAACAAAGGAGATCTCTGAGGACCTCAGAAAAAGAGTTGCTGTTGCTCATCAGGCTGGAAAAGGTCACAAAATCATCTCTAAAGGGTTTGGACTCCACAAATCCAGTCAGACAGATTGTGTACAAATGGAGTAAATTCAAGACCACTGTTACCCTCCCCAAGAGTGGTCCACCAACAAAGATCACTCCAAAAACAAGACGTCTAATAGTCCATGAGGTTGCAAAGGAATCCAGGGTAACTTCTAAGCAACTAAAGGCCTTTCTCACATCGGCTAATGTTAATGTTCATGAGTTCATCATCAGGAGAACACTGAACAACCAAGGTGTGCACGACAGAGCTGCAAGAAGAAAGCCACTGCTCTCCAAAAAGAATTGCTGCCCGTCTGCAGTTTGCTGAAGATCATGTGGACAAGCCAGAGGACTACTGGAGAAATGTTTTGTGGACAGATGAGACCAAAATAGAACTTTTTGTTTTAAATGAGAAGCGTTACGTTTGGAAAAAAAGAAAAAACACTGCATTCCAGCATAAGAAACCTATCCCATCTATGAAACATGGTGGTGGTAGTATCATGGTTTGGGCCTGTTTTGCTGCATCTGGGCCAGGACGACTTGCCATCATTGATGGAACAATGAATTCTGAATTATACCAGCAAATTCTAAAGGAAAATATCAGGGCATCTGTCCCAGAACTGAATCTCAAGAGAAAGGGGGCCATGCAACAAGACAACGACCCCAAGCATTCAAGCCGTTCTACCAAAGAATGGTTAAAGAAGAACAAAGTTAATGTTTTGGAATGGCCGAGTCAAAGTCTGGACCTTAATCTAATTGAAATGTTGTGGAAGGAGCTGAAGCAAGCAGTTCATAGGAGGAAACCCACCAACATCACAGAGTTGAAGTGGTTCTGTACTGAGGAATGGGCTGAAAGTCCTACAAGTTGTTGTGCAGGACTGATCAGCAGTTGAAAGAAACTTTACCTGCAGTTATTGCTGAAAAATGGGGTCACATCAGATACTGAAAGCAAAGATTCACATACTTTTACAATGCACAGACGTAACAATGGATCATTTTTCTCAATAAATAAAATATTTTTGTCTCATTTACTTGACTGGGTTCTCTTTGTCTGCTTTCAGGACTTGTGCAAAAATCTGATGATGTTTTGGGCCATATTTATGCAGAAATATAGAAAACTTTCAAGCAGCACTGTATTAATAGTATACATATTTAAATATTATGATGTATCCAAAATGTTTCATACTAAATGAAATGCGTAATAATAATTACCATATAATAACAGTAACTATAACTACATTTATAATAATTACATTTATAATAATTAAATAATGTAAATTATATATCCACATTGGTTATTCTGTCACATTTTTATTATATTGTTTATTATAATTTTATTTGTTATAATTACAACATTAAATTAAATATTAGGTATATAATTATAATAAATATAATTTATTATATTTCTAACAATTGTGTGTGTGTGTGTGTGCCGTTAAAAAATTTGGGATCAGTAAGATTTTTAATGTTTTTTTAAAGAAGTTTCTTACGCTTATCAAGGCTGTATCTATTTGATCAAAAAATACAGAAAAAAAATCAATTTTGTGAAATATTATTGCAATTTAAAACAACAGTTTTCTATTTTAATATACTTTAAAATATAATTTATTCCTGAGATCAAAGTTGAATTTTCAGCATCTTTACTCCAGTCTTCAGTGTCACATGGTCCTTCAGAAATCATTCTGATATATGCTGATTTATAATCAATGTTGGAAACAGTTGTGCTGCTTAATATGTTTTGGGACCTGCCATACTTTTTTCAGGATTCTTCGATAAATAAAAAGTTAAAAAGAACAGTGTTTATTCAAACAGAAATTTTGTGTTACAATATACACTACTATTCAAAAGTTTGGGGTTAGTAATGTTTTTTTTTTTTTTTTAAAGACATGAATACTTTTATTCAGCAAGGATATGTTAAATGGATAAAAACTGATAGTAAAGACTTAAATTGTTAGAAAATATTTCTATTTTGAATAAATGCTGCTCTTTTTAACTTTTTATTCATCAAATAATCAAAGAAGGATCATGTGACACTGAAGACTAGAGTAATGATGCTGAAAATTCAGCGCTGCATCACAGAAATAAATTATATTTTAAAGTATATTAAAATAGGAAACCAATATTACAAATTGCAATAATATTTCACAATATTACAGTTTTTTCTGTATTTTTGATCAAATAAATACAGCCTTGATGAGCATAAGAGACTCCATTAAAAAACATTAAAAATCTATTATCTATCTATCTATCTATCTATCTATCTATCTATCTATCTATCTATCTATCTATCTATCTATCTATCTATCACCATACATATATATATATATATATATATATATATATATATATATATATATACACAAAAATAGAGTGCTTTTTACTATTTTTAATTTACTATAAAGATATTTATTATAATTACATTCCGAATATTTCATATTCGATTCTATTATAGTCAAAATTGTCCTTCAGAATGTTCAGCACAGTAAGGTTTGTCCTCTGTAATCTCTGAATTGTGGCCTGTGCATTTGGTTGTGATACTCAAGTCTCCAGTATGCTGCGTTAATTGCGATATTAATTGCATGTGACACCCAAGCGATAACAAGCATGTGTGTGTTGGGGTTGACCAGTGTTACGTTCAGCTGTTATCTGTTACAACCTAACGTCAGTCACAGAAAACCTCATTTATCCCCCGTTAAAGATGAATTACTACAAGGTTAAATGCAGGGCAACAACTAAAAGTCATCCACTACTGATGATCAGGCCGAGACGTGAGGATTTTCATCAGCCTCGAGAAAAGATGAAATTCTAAAAAGCACTTCTTAGATCAAAGGCCGTTTCTGAATATTAACATACCATTAACATTCAATGCAATTACCATAGCATAATTAGAGAAAACATTCTAATTAGCTTCAAATCTGCCATCCCATGACATTTAGCAAAGGATAAATGTTGTCTGGCAGTGATGTGTGTTATGTAGCTACCTTTGCAGAGGGGCTCTGTGTCATTCCAGTAGGGGTCTCGTGTGTTGATGCACTCAATGACGGGCGGCCCCTGCTCCAGCGAGTGCCCAGGGTCACAGGTAAACTGCACCACTGTCCCCACGCCGTAAGTCGGGTCAGTCGTGCTGAAGTTTCCATTTTGGATGTACGGCTCATAGCAGTGGCCCTTCTCAAATGCTAAACATGAACAATTAGAACAAGCTCTGTTAGACGTGTATATTTCTTTATTTGGCAGATGCTTTTATCCAAAACAAACTACAGTTGAGAAATACAACAAGTGATTCATCATAAGATGGCAATAAACAAGAAGTGCCAGTTATACAAGGTTTCAGTGATCGTTCAAAATAGTAAAAGCTAGGACAGGAAGGGATTAAGGGATAATGAGAACATAGAGAATTTATTATTATTTTTTTAGAGGATGCAGTTAGCTAAAGTAACAAACAAAATCCAGAGAAACATGTTAGATGGATCAGTTACACTTAAAAATGTACAAATGTAAGATATAAAGAAATAAGATAAAATATCAAACTAATTTTATTTATTTATTTAAAGGAAGATAGCACACTTTTAAAGCAAAACGTAACAAAAAGAACATTTATTTTAGGTTTTAAATGATAAAACAATGCAGCAATTGGACAATTTCCAGATTTTAGTCAAACATGTTCCAGAGAGCAGTTGGTTCATAGTAATTGGAAAAACTGTATATATTTTATCTAATGCACTGAAATGTACACATTTTTAAGTGTTACTTAACTCTCTGATGCATGATGTCTACTACAGCTGGCAGGTCTTTCTCCTTCTTTTATTTATTTATTTATTTATTACAACATAAAATCAAAAATAACTGATGAAAGTGGTGATGCATAAAGTACTGAAAAATTTACTACTGTTTACTTTTGCAGTACAGAGATGTGTCTCTCAAAATATAGGAGACAAAATGCTTAATTTAATATATGAATTATGCGTGTTTAAAAAATTACGTAAACTTTAATTATTGTATATACATTAGGCTTATACAATAATTAATTTGTATAATCATTAAGTTATTTTTTCTAAAACATCTAACATACATAAACATATTTATTTATTTTATGTTTCATTTATTTATCAACCTTTATATTAATAATAACCTAAAAAAAACTTTAAAAAAATGTTATTTAAAACATTAAACAATTTTTTCCTTTCCTTTACCTTCCTGATTTAATATTTTATGTTCCAGTGATTTTAATATCCAAATACATTCAGATATACATTCAGTTTGATGTGTTTGCCCAACAAGTTTGGTGTTACAGAGATGAACATGGCCTACCTTCATAACGTATATTGAACCCAGTGTTGTGACTGTTAGGTTGGTCTGTTATAAACTGGACCCGAACAGCCGGACCTTCGCTGATCACTCCTTCAAACGGGATGGGACCGCCACGCCCAGAATCAAACAGGACAACTGAACCTGCGTCAAGGCCGCTCCATAAGACCAACCTGTTTCATGGGAGAAGGCCTGAGTCTCTTACATACATATAAAAAGCGTGCATTCATTTAGATAATAGATGCATTTACCTGTCTGTCGGACCCAACACCATTCTCTCCAAATGCAGGTGCAGTCTTTGGCTGTTAGGAGCCTCCAGGGACCAAGAGCAGCTGCGGTCCAGGGTGCTGTTAGGGCCTGAATGGGGTGAGGGGGACAGCACCCGGCCCACTGTGGCGTTTTTTACAACCCCTCCACACAAAGCTTGAAGAGAACACAATGGAAAGTGTGTCACTAACAGTAAGGTTCAAGATTCAGTTTTTAAAATAAATAATAAGAAAGAAAAAAATATGCTAAAATATTTTTAAATACTAAAAAGTAAAATTAAGTAAAAATTATTGATGTCATATATATATATATATATATATATATATATATATATATATATATATATATATATGATACTAACAGAAATGTATTATTTAATCATTATTACATTTTATTATTATATTTTAAATATCCAGTGCCTTGCGAAAGTCTTCAAACCCCTTAATTTTTTTTCACGTTTTGTTATGAAGCAGCCTTATGTTAAACTGCTTTAAATGGCTTTTTTCCCCCACATCAATCTACACTCCATACACCATAATGGCAAAGCAAAAACAGAACTGTCACAACTTTGTAAATTTATAAAAAATAAAAAAGCTGAAATAAGTACATTGCATAAGTATTCAAACCCTTTACTCGGTACTTAGCTGAAGCACCTTTACAGTCTCAAGTATTTTTGTGTATGATGCGACAAGCTTTGCACATGAGCATTTGGCAATTACCTGCAATTCTTCACCTCACCTGTTCTCCTCTAAAGCTCTGTCAGGTTGGATGGGGGCAGATGCACATTTTCAGGTTTCTCCAGAAATATTTGATTGGGTTCAAGCTCAGGCTGTGGCTGGGCCACTCAAGGACATTCACAGAGTCGTCTATAAGCCACTCTTGCTGTGTGTTTAGGTCCATTGTCCTGTTGGAAGGTGAACCTTCTGCCCAGTCTGAGGTTCTGAATGCTCTGGACTGGGTTTTCATTAAAGCTATCTCTATATTTTGGTGCATTCAGCTTTTTTTCTACTCTGACGAGTCCCTCAGTCCCTGCCGCTGAAAAACAGCCCCACAGCATGAGGCTGCTACCAGCACACTTTACTTTTGGAATGGTACTCTGCAGGTGATGAGCAGAGCTGGTTTCCTTCAAACATGATGCTTGGAATTGAGGTTAATGTTGTTTCTCACAGTCTGAGGGTCCTTTAGGTGCTTTTTTTTTTTTTTTGCAAAATCCAAGTGTGTTTTCATGTGTCTTCACTGAGGAGAGGATTGAGTTTGGCCACACCAGCATAAAGCACAGATTGGTGGAGTGTTGCAGTGATGTTTGTCCTTCTGTAGGTTTCTCCTGTCTCCACATATGATCATGGAGATCAACTAGAGTGACCATCAGGTTCTTGGTCACCGCTCTAACCAAAGCCCTTCTCCATCAATTGCTCAGTTTGGCCAGGAGGCCAGCTCTAGGAAGAGTCCTGGTTGTTTCAAATGTCTTCCATTATGGATAATGGAGGCTACATGCTTCTGTAAACCTTCAATGCAGCAGAATTTTTTCTGAACTCTTCCCCAGATGAGTGGTTTGATGCAATCCTGTCTCTGATTTTTTTTAAGGTTTTTTATTTTTTTATTTTTTTTACCTTAGGGCTTGGTCTTTGCTCTAACATGCATTTTCAGCTGTTAGACCTTTTATTAAGACATGTGTGCCTTTCCAAATCATACCCAATCAATTTAATTTGCCACAGGTTAGCTTCACTTAAAGTGTGGTAACATTTACAGGCAAAGTGAATGCTCCTGAGCTAAATTTCAACTGTCCCAGATAAGGGTATGAATACTTATGCAATGGAATCACTTAAGTTTTTTTATCTTTAATAAATTTGCAAAGATGTTAAACAGTTTAACATAAGACTGCAACATAACAAAACGTGAAAAAAATGAAGGGGTTTGAATACTTTCGCAAGGCACTGTAGTCTCTATTTATTATTACCCCTCAACACTAAGCTTAAAAGAACATAATGGAAAATGTGTTATTATTATTATTATTATTATTATTATTATTATATAATGTATTGTTATTATATAAATTATTATTTTATTATTGTATTTTAAATGTGTGTGTGTGTGTGTATATATATATATATATATATATATGTGTGTGTGTGTGTGTGTGTATGTGTGTGTTTGTGTGTGTGTCTATTTATTTATATTTATTTATATTTTTATATTTTTTTTTATATATTTTTATATATAAATAGGTAAATAAATAAATAATTTATTATAATAAATTGTATATGCACTACCACTCAAAAGTTTGGGATTGGTCAGATTTTTCAATGTGTTCAAATGTCTCTTCTGCTCACCAAGGCTGCATTTATTTGATCAAAAATACAGTAAAAATTTTAAAATATAATTAAAATTTAAAATAACCATTTTCTATGTGAATATATTTTAAAATGTAATTTATTTCTGTGATGCAAAGCTGAATTTTTTTGCATCATTCAGTTTTCAGTGTCACATGATCCTTCAGAAATCATTTCTGATTATTATCAATGTTGAAAACAGTTGTGCTGGTTCATATTTTTGTGAAAACCAAGATACATTTGATTTTTCAGGATTCTTTGATGAATAGAAAGTTCAAAAGAAAAAAATTTATTTGAAATAAAAATCTTTTGTAACATTCTAAATATCTTTCCAGCCATTTTATCATCTTTTATATATGTATATATATGTATATATATATATATATATATATATATATATATATATATATATATATATATATATATATATGTATATATATATATATATATATATATATATATATGTATATATATATATATATATATGTATATATATATATATATATATATATATATATATATATATGTATATATATATATATATATATATATACACTCACCGGCCACTTTATCAGGTACACCTGTTCAATTGCTTGGTAACACAAATTGCTAATCAGCCAATCACATGGCAGCAACTCAATGCATTTAGGCATCTAGATGTGGTGAAGATGACTTGCTGAAGTTCAAACCGAGCATCAGAATGGGGAAGAAAGGGGATTTAAGTGACTTTGAATGTGGAATGGTTATTGGTGCCAGACGGGCTGGTCTGAGTATTTCAAAAACTGCTTATCTACTGGGATTTTCACGCACAACCATCTCTAGGGTTTACAGAGAATGATCCGAAAAAGAGAAAATATCCAGTGACCGGCAGTTGTGTGGACGAAAATGCCTTGTTGATGTCAGAGGTCAGAGGAGAATGGGCAGACTGGTTAGAGATGATAGAAAGGCAACAGTAACTCAAATAACAACTCATTACAACCAAGGTATGCAGAATACCATCTCTGAACGCACAACGCGTCGAACCCTGAAGCAGATGGGCTACAGAAGCAGAAGACCACACCGGGTGTCGCTCCTGTCAGCTAAGAACAGGAAACGGAGGCTATATTTCGCACAGGCTCACCAAAACTGGACAAAAGAAGATTGTAAAAACGTTGCCTGGTCTGATGAGTCTCGATTTCTGCTGTGACATTCAGATGGTAGGCTCAGAATTTGGCGTAAAGAACATGAAAGCATGGATCCATCCTGCCTTGTCTCAACGGTTCAGGCTGGTGGTGTAATAGTGTGGGGGATATTTTCTTGGCACACTTTGGGCCCCTTAGTACCAACTGAGCATCGTTTAAATGCCACAGCCTACCTGAGTATTGTTGCTGACCATGTCCATCCCTTTATGACTACAGTGTACCCATCTTCTGATGGCTACTTCCAGCAGGATAATGCACCATGTCACAAAGCTCAGATCATCTCAGACTGGTTTCTTGAACATGACAATGAATGGCCTCCACAGTCACCAGATCTCAATCCAACAGAGCACCTTTGGGATGTGATGGAACAGGAGATTCGCATCATGGATGTGCAGCCGACAAATCTGCAGCAACTGCGTGATGCTATCATGTCAATATGGACCAAAATCTCTGAGGAATGTTTCCAACACCTTGTTGAATCTATGCCACGAAGAATTAAGGCAGTTCTGAAGGCAAAAGGGGGTCCAACCCGGTACTAGCAAGGTGTACATAATAAAGTGGCCAGTGAGTGTGTATATATATATATATATATATATATATATATATATATATATATAGCACTTGTTTCTCCACTAATCGCAGTGTCTCACCTCTGCAGCTTGGCTCATGTTGGCTCCACACAGGCAGCGAGGCATTGAGACATGTGAGCGTGGCGTCCCCTTGTAGGTGGTATCCCATGTGACACTGGAAATGGGCCGTGCCTCCGGGATGCAGATCTTTTACTGACACCTCCCCAAAATGAGGCCGTCGAGGTAGGGCACAACTCAGGCGAAAAACTGGACAAGAAAAAGTATGTGATTATCCTTCAAAAACTCTCCTTTTATGACATCTGAGTAAATAATGACAGATTTTTTTGGGGGTGAACTACTCCTTTAATCATTTATTAATAAAATGAATGCTAATGCCACTCGGGGACGCTGATTGAAACAAATTGCACACAAGACGGCACAAGAAAGCCTTGTGAAATGAGCCCTGGAGTGAAACTACAAGTACATTAGCCAGTTAATGGACACGGCAGAAGCTATCAAGTTAGATAAGCGAGAAAATTAACCAAATGGAGAATTTTTCAATTAAAAGTTTGGAGGCAAAGTCTGGCCTGCGACTAAGAAGTTCAGCAAGAGCACCACAAGTGCTGAGACTTCCGGATGAGGAGCGTTTTTAACATTTACACAAGCACCTGTGGGACTCATTACTATAATTTTACATAAACATCAGAGTTTTATGCAAAAGAGTAATTATCTCTATAAAACCACAGCAAGAGGCAAGTCCCAAAGATGCTGTGTTTAATGCATAAGTGGCTTGTTTTGAAAAAGACTCACTTTGATAATGCAGCTGAAACATGCCGACTCCTCCCTCTGGAGATGAGCGGTAGAACACAGACAGCGTGTTGGTCGGACTGCGGATCACCTGACCTTCCACCAGGAGCGTCTGATTGGCCAACACGAGCAGGGCCCCGCCTTCATCCACCCCTCTGATTGACAGCTGCTCGCCTTCTGACAGGTTGACATTTTTGACCTATAGCCAAGGAATGCCAATCGTGTTAGCAGGAAACACTGGTAAGAAACACACAGTACACTATGATGTTTGTATAGCAAGAACAGTACAGCATTCACAATAACATTCTTATCATTTTCATTTGAGAACACAACTTTACAAAAAAGTACATGGTGCAATGATGGTATCTGGATATTATATCATGGTACCTTCATGGATGAGTAAGTCTCAAAATATAGGGACAATGACATGAGCATTGACATCACTCATTAAAACAATTTGTATAACAACATAACTTAATTTCTTAAATAATATGAAATAGATTGTCCCCTTCATCTGATAAGAAACTTCAAAGAGATTTACAGTTTTTTTTATGTTTATATACCTCTTTATTCTTGAATAATTTTGTTGTAAGGTTTAACCAGTGTGCAAAAAAGGGAAAAAAAAGAATATGATAAATATTTGTATGTGTGTGTGTGTGTGTGTATGTGTATATATATATATATGTACACACACACACACACACAATGTGTATGCGTGTATTATATTTTTTATTAATTTAGTATAAATTAAATTATTATATTTGTATACTAATATATATATATATATATATATATATATATATATATATATATCAGTATTCATATAATACTGAATTGTATTTCATATAACAGAAATATTGGACACATCATTATAATATATAATAATTAATATGATAAAAAGACTAAAGTTAATATTTAATATGTATGTGTTTAACTATTATAAATTCTATTATATATTAATAATTAATATAAATGAATTCAATTATTAAATTTACTATAATTATATATCCATATCCATATTTCATTTAATAATACATTTTATATATACATTGACATTAACTGAAATATTAGATACATAATAAATAAAATAAATGCTGTAAATATTTAATATGTTAATAAAAATATTTAAAAATCTATGTATATATTTATACACACACATTTTATTTTAAAATATAATAAAAAGATGCTCATATACAATATAGTGCCAGAATTGTCATTGGTATCAATGTTAGACACTTTTATTCTGAAAATGTAAAAGGTTTCGAAGTCCAAATGTAAAAGGTTTTAAATAGTGATTTTTCACATCATGTTGAAAAAATAATTAATTTACATATATATTTTTCATACGGTTCATTTAAATGTGTCATTGATTTTACATTGCTTAATTTTCACAGATTTTCATTGAAAAACAAAAAACAACTATTTGATAAAATGATTTCAGAGAAACTGAATACATTTTGATGCATGATTTTTATTTTCTTTGAAATAACATGCACCAATAAATTTTGAACAACAGCCGGAACATGCATTAAGAAAGTAAAAAGGGTGCATTTTGATTTCATGTTGACTTTAAAGCATACCACAGCCAGCATGGATTATCTGTATCTCATCCGATCCCATGAGGACAGTGTGTGTGTGTATACATACCAAATTAATTGTAAGTGTTTTAATCCCTTGAGACAGAATATTCAACACACACAGACACACAGCAGGCCTTTGGCTGTGGATTAAAGCGGTAATTAGAGATTATGTCACAGGCGTGAATCATCCGCAGAGGGACAGCAGACGTGGACACGGGATTACAGCCGGCTGCATGCGAGCACTGCGGCAGTACAGCTCCGACGAACAGCCGTTTCTCTCATTATATCTGCTTGTGTGGCTCCAGCTCTCTGGGAACGCACTGCTGCCGGCCCCAAGTGCTCAAATCCAGTAATTAGATCCGTGCAATTACACCATGTGCCACTAGAGGGCACATTCGATCGGACGCAGGGTTGTTAAACGCAGTCACCTGTATCCGAGGGTGTCCAGAAAATGTGCTAGGCACAGGAGAAATAGGATTGCATTGCAGGGGGAAAAAAAAAAGCTTGTTAGGCAGCAGATTGCATTTCCAGATAACTCCCTCGGGGCCACATGCTGTGGTCGGTGTTCTGCAGCTGCTTATTTGTTGGATTACACAGTCTATTAGCATGTCATTTAAAGAGATCCATACATTAACAGGTGCCCGTTCAGTCAAGAATATCCAGCGCAGTTTGTCATATCATTTGGAGGTGGAGGAAAACATGATTAATGGAAGCAATCCTAATATTAAAATGTACCTGTAGCTCCACACCGTAGCCCGTGTAGACGGCCACTGTGTAAGTGCACTGCAGGAACGCTCCTTCGGGGAGGGGCGGATCGTCTGAAGAATCGATGTAGCCCTCTGGGTCGGTGAAATTGACCCTGCAGTTTGTTACAGCTGGAGGAAAATGCCAGACAGACGAGATTAAAACCCAAGCGTTCATCTGAGAATACAGAGGGGATTTGAGATGGAAAACAACAGTGAGGAGAAACGTCTTCATCACGTATCTGTAGCTGTACATTTCCCTGCTGAAAATGCTCCAGTATTCATGCTGGTTCAGGATAGTTTATACTGGTTAGTTCTGGTTTGGCATGGGCCTTGCATAAGCAAGCAAAACTTGTATGAACTGCTCAACAAGCATGGTTTTCCTAGTGAGGCTAGTTGAGGACACCAGCATCAAAAAACAACAACAACAACAGCATAAAGTGGGTATATTGCAAGTTGCACATTTAATTAATGCAAAAAATAACAAAATAAAAAATATATAAAATAAAATAAAAAATAAAAAATTTATTATATATAAATATATTATAAAATAAATAATAAAAAATAAATATACATGACCCTGGACCACAAAACCAGTCATAAGGGTCAATTTTTTGAAATTGAGATTTATTCATGGAATTTATTTATACATTGAATATCTGGAATCTGAGGGTGCAAAAAAATCTAAATACTGAGAAAATCGCCTTTAAAGTTGTCCAAATGAAGTCTTAAGCAATGCATATTACTAAACAAAAATTACGTTTTGATATATTTATGGCAGGAAATTTACAAAATATCTTCATGCAACATGATCTTTACTTAATATGCTAATGATTTTTGCCATAAAAGAAAAATCTATAATTTTGACCCATACAAAGTATTTTTGGCTATTGCTACAAATATACCTGTACTACTTAAGACTGGTTTTGTGGTCCAGGGTCACATATTAGAAAAATTTCAAAAACAATTTGCGAATAAAGCAGCATTTCCATTCTATGTGTTCAAGGGAACAAAATTATTATATTCTTTTATCCCCCTTTTACATCTATTTGTGCTAAGTGTATGCTAAGTTAATGGTAGATGTTAATGGTAGATGCTATTTATACTTAGTTTTAATAAAGCTAGATGCTATAAATATTTTGTTTACACTAATGTAAACCGTGACAGAAGCTACGAACACAAAGTGCCTTATAGTATGCTATTATTTGTAATAAAAATAAAATATCTCAGCAATCATGGGTAGAGTTAGTGAAAATAGCCAATGCACCTGGTACAAACAGACATTGGCTTTAATAATTATGATAGATTACTATAGTAGATTTTGGAATATTGGATATTTGAAAGTAGCAAATCATCTGAGCAGTTTTTTTTTTGTATTATTAATAGTTTAGTATTATTTATATGCTATTATAGTATTTATTAATATTTTCAATTAACTTTTTTAATAGAACTTTATAACTCTAAAAAATGATTTTTATATTTTCAGTTTTTTACATTTCTTACATTTTTTTAGTTTATTTTTTTAATATGTTTTTGTCATTTTTATTAGGTTTTTGTTTTTAATATTTCTATTTATCCTTAGTTTATTTTTATTTCAGTTTTCGTTTCAGTAATTTTAGTACTTAAACTTATTTTATTTCAGTTTGTTGCCAAAGAAACATTTCTAATTTACGTTTACGTCTAATTTAAGTTTTTCAACTAATATTTATATTTTATTTTATTTCAACATTATTTCAATAAACAAAAACAATTTTCAATAGTTAACAATTTTAGTTAACAATAACAACACTGCATCTGGGCCAATTAGTTAATCACATGACTTGTGATTAACTAATTGGCACAGTGACGATTTTTTTTTAATGTGTAAAATTATCCACCTCAAGTAACCATATAGGGCCAGATTTACTAACAGCTTGTGCCAGTGCAAACTGTCTTTTGGCGTTAAAGTAGTACTGTCAGGATTTACTAAAGCTGACCTGTTTGGTTTTATAAGCTAATTTGTATTATTTGGTTAACATGTAGCCTATGTCATTGAGAAAATGTAAGGTAAGGTAATTAAGCAATGAGTCACGTATTTTTGCCAAACTATTTTGAAATATAATTTAACAATTATGTCCAACACAATTCCAGTCAAAATTGGAGATTATAAGAAACTAAAGCCATACTGTCACTATAGCATATCCAACATGTATCCGCCTACCTATCAAAAACTTGATACTGTGGAGGACCAGGGATGTTGGTCTCATGAAGGTCTAAAATAATTAGCAATTAAAAAAGTAACTAAATATTGTGAAAAGTACAGCTGCAGTGAAAAGTTTGAATTCTCTCTCCCCTCCTAATCCTATTTAGAATATTACATTCTGTATGATAAAATATAAAGATTTCACAGTGATCTGATTCTGTAATGTTTTTTTTTTAAGTTACTAAAACATTACTTAAAACCATGTTTTACTATGTTTATACATGTGAAGATGAGCGGAGAGTAGAGAATTACTAGATTAAGAAATTAGCTAACTAGCGAATACGTGCATATTAACAGCGTAAACATGAACCATGTGACCATATATGATTAAATGTTAATAAATTAAGTGTATCAGCAATAATAAATCAAAGAAGAATTTTTTAGAAATATATTTCACCGAGGATTACTCAGTCACTTTGTGTTGAACTCAAATGCAGTTATGTGGTTTATGACCAGCAAATGTGTGCAAATGTGCATTTTGTCTGTCATTAAAACGGCAGCATCGCATTATGTTTTCATCAACAGGTTACAAAGTTTGTTGTAGCTATATGGGCACTCAGTTTTTCCTGTTGTAAAATACATTTGGCCAAAATCTCATTTTATAAAAGAGATGAAATGCTACTGTATGCACAGGCTATTTAAGTGCATTGGCTATGACGGCAAATGCTATCCCTCTCTCTCCGGTCTCATACGTCTCAGACACGTCCTTGCAAGACTTAGTTCAGCTGCTGTGGAACTTCAGTTCATTCAGTCCAGATAGAGGGGGTGGAGTTATGAGATTTTACTGACAGTTTGAGAAACCCTTTTTAATACCTCTCACAGGTTGAGCCCTACCTGTGCACGTGCCTGCTGGCTGCGTCTGTGTTCTTTAATGTGCGCATTGTCAGTAAATCACACACAGAATTTCCCCTCCCATTGGCACTATTTGCCCTGTTTAGTGAATCTGGCCCATAAGCTGTTTAATGCTCATTTTGTATATTTTATTCACATCTTTGGGTTTCCACTCTGCATTTTTTACACAATACCAGAAAATTTGCATAAAAAGTGACAAAGCACTCAGAAGACATTCACTTTCAATGAGAGCTAGTGAGACGGCTGGTGATGCAAGAAAGTTAAACAGAGGTCAAATATATGTAAGTTTCTCTAAAAATCTCAGTCTTACCTGAGGTAAAAGCCCCAGATGCTGTTTCAGCACTCACAGTTGTGGGAACCGCAGCGGAGCCCGAAGGTTTGGGTTGTGGGGTCGGAGCATCGGTATCCCAGCTTGGTGTTGCGACGGCCTCCGGGGGTTCGGTGGGGAGGTCGTAGGCTGGAGGTAAAGTGGGGCGGCCAGTGGCGCTGTGTGCAGGGAGCATCTTCCTCAGGAGGGGCTGGTCAGGGGACAGGGCCTCTGCTCCGGCTCCCAGCCCCTTCCCCAACATGGGCACTAGATTAGGGGTTAAACCGCTGGGAAGAGTCACACCCTTCTGGGCCAGAAGATGATCCTTATGAGACAGGACCGACTCTATGAAGTCCTGCCCCATGGATGCAACTCCTTTGGGGGTTTCTTTAGGTGCTGGTACCTGCATCACTGGAGTGATGCTGGGTGGAGGGGTCAAACCAGACTCGTCTGGAGGAAAGAGAAAGAGTTTGAGAACAATTAGGGGGAATAAACAAGTTCTTTCCAGCTAAGTTAACCGATATCCAGTTTGTCCTATGCAATGTAGAGCAAATGGACACTTTGAGAAAAAGACGCCAGTAACTAGCGAGAGTGACTCAATTTGTACTCAGATATATCAAGATAAATCTGCAAACAGAATTTAAAGATCTCAGTATGAAGTCAAACATTTCTCATCAAATTCGTCCAAGATCAGATGATCTGAGCTGCTATCCACACTAATTTTATAGCTTCCTTACTGTATTTCTCTTAAAGGTACACTACATAATTTTGACCTCTATCTCCATCTGTTGTTGAAACATAAAATTTCCAGCCGAATCAAACTTGACAGCTCTGAATGAAAATCGATATCGTCTGCTCGGTGGAAAAAACATGGTTTTGAATGCCAGTTTCGTATGTAGTGGCTCAATAATTCATTGCTAACAACAAATTTAATGAAGGAAAAAAGCCCTCTGCAGCAGGGGTATTATCAAAAACGAAAAATATTAAAATGATATATATTAAAAAAAAAAAAGTTTACTGAAATAAAGCTAAAATAAAATGTTAATATTATAAGGTAAATTGAAACGTATTAGTTAGTCACCAAGGCAACATTTTTAATTTTTGTTTAGTTTAAGTTGAAGCACTGAAATTACTAACTGAAAATAAATAAAAACTAAATCTGAAATAAACATAAATTAAACCTAAACAATAATGTTATATATATAAAAAAGCAAATACAAAAATCACAAAAGCAAAATAAAATAAACTGAAAATATAAAAGTACAAATTAATTTAAAATATTAATAAAACCATTACAGTATGTAAATAATACTAAAACT
Organism: Spinibarbus caldwelli; assembly: GCA_039654775.1. NCBI lineage: Eukaryota > Metazoa > Chordata > Actinopteri > Cypriniformes > Cyprinidae > Spinibarbus > Spinibarbus caldwelli. Next base: position 4,755,979 of record CM077267.1, read on the forward strand.
GATTCATAGTGTACCTTTAAGACACGGTGTTATACTTGTCATTTTCATCATTTTCACTGCCTTCACTACAAAAAAAAAATGGACATTTTATTTGAAACTAAATATTTTGTGTGCATTTTATTTATTTACTTTTTTATTAAGAAAAATGTTTTCATTTAATTTCATTTAATATATTATCATTTAATGATAAGAATTCTTTAAAAAATCTAATTAATTAATTAATTAAAAATTAATTTGCTACAAATAATAATAAAAACAGCCGGAAATAATAAAACTACAATGCAACTTTGTAATTACATAATTAACCTTTAAGACTTTTTAGAAAAAAAAAATACTTTTTTCTATTTCTGCAGGAGTGAGTGGAATATGAGTTTAATTTTCACGAGGTGCGAAAATCAACCTCTCAGCTATAAATTTCCATGTGGAAAGGCATGTTGCCAAACACACAAGTGATAATATGCATGATTTGTGATAAGGCGGTTATGGTAAAGCGCGGTTAAACAGGCTGCGAGTGCTGCATTCATTCAGGGCAGATGTCAGCTGTATCACTGATGAGGGGTCGATGTAAAAGAGGTGGGAGTTCCAGCTCAGGGGGAATCTAGTTTTCACAGCACTATTGTGGGTCTGTGGAGGTGAGTGGACCACTGCCAGGACTGCCAGTTATTATAACTCTCTGTCTCTGTGCGCCGCTGATTCAGGTCTGCAGACAGTCCTTCACGGGGAGGATGGACTGGAACTCAAATGAAGCGTGTCGGAGAAACGACTCGGTAAGAAATGCACCGACACGCCGTCTCCTACGTGTGCTAATATGTGGAGCTACACCTCCTGCTGCCCACTGCCTGAACTCATTCTCAAGCCCACTGAAATGCCGCAACCTCTCATTTTCTGCCAAAAAGGTGTCAATGAGCCAGTTAGACAGTTAAAGTGACATCAAATTGTTATACTCATGCTCTGTGTAAATAGACCATCTTCGACACTATATACACTCCTATACGCAGTACGTGTCCAAAAGTGTGAGACCACATTGTTCTGTTAATTTTTTTTTTTGAACTCAAAAATAGACAGAAAATAAAAAATATTTTGAAAAAAAGTAGCTTTTACTATAGTTATAACAAAAAAGAATAAAAATAAGAATAATAAAAATTTTATACTTCTTGCTCCCTCTCTCTCTATATATGTATATAAAATAGAGAAATATTTTATTAATATTAATATTATTTTTTATTATCTAATATTATTATATATAATAATTAGTGCTGTCAACCAAAAACAAAACTAATCTCGATTAACATTAATTTGTAATCATAAATATATTTCCACTCTGAATCTCCAAATAAATGTAGAAAGATCAAAGAAAGTATATTTAAAATGTTTGTTTAATGGCATCTTTTTAGTACTATGAATGAATGTACCGATAACAATACAGATTCTGATGTCTCTATTAAATGGATTTATTTACGAGCAGATCTGCGTCATGTTCATCAGCGGCAGCTCTTAAAGTAATAGCAGCCAAATAACCTAAAAACCTGTGATGTCTGTTCATCAAAGAACAAAAGAAAAAAAGAGGAAATCAATCACTTTTGTAGCTTTAAGGATTCATCTATATTTAATTTAGAATTTATTGTTTGATAACTATTCAATTTCTGTATATTTCTTACTTGCTCAAGGGCACAGGTAAATATGACATTTATGTGAAGATTGTTTTAAGTTTACTTAAATTAGAAGTTGTTAAATATAATAAATGTTAAAATTCATAACTCTTAATTATACTGTAATGTTGAATGACTATAGTCAATGGAAAAATATTAGAGAAAAAAAATCTATTTAATAGAGACATCAGTAGTATTGGTATCAGTGATACTGGCCTTCAGTCATAAAAAAAAGATGCCATTAGTCAGTTATCAAAAATAACTGTTTTTATGTTGTTTCTACATTAATTTGCAGATGGAATGTGAAATTATTGCAATATAAAAGTATATTTAAAAACTTTAATGTTAGGTGGGATTAATCGCGATTAATCATGATTAATTTCAGAAAAAATGTGCATTTAATTAGCTATTTTTTGAATATATTGACAGCATATATATATATATATATATATATATATATATATATATATATATATATATATATATATATATATATATATATATAGGTTTTAGTGTGGAACCGCATTAAAATAATTATAAATTTCTTTTCATAACAAACTAATTTAGATGCATACAACTTCCGATCTCTGTTGGCTTTTTCACCACAGCGGTCATTCCTCAAGGTGAAAAAAAAGAGGAAGTGGCTGATCAATTAAATTACACCGGCGAAAAAAGCTATTACCCTCAACGAGTGATAGAGTGTTGTCCGGGGACGTTGTCTGAGCAATAATGTAATGAATGTGAGTACAAGAGGAAAGCACCTGACGTGAAGTGCACAGGGCCACTTCGTCCTCTAGTGAAAGTTATTGTACCACATACATGCACTTCTGCTCAGTATAAGCAATCCTGAATTTATTAGTCACCATTAGAGATTCAAACGAGAAGCTAGTTGACTACTGGATGTATAACACTTCTATTTAAAACAGAGCTTCAACAGAAAATGTCTGAAAAATATATTTTGTACATTTCATTGCTCAGGAATTCTCAGATGTGTTTCACGTTTCTCCTAAAATTCTTTAGGAGAAAAACGGACACAAATGAGGGTGCTATTGAGATACGGTAAGAGTACAAAGCTATAAAATGAATGTGGATAGCAGCTCAGATCATAACATCTGAGGAAAACTTGATGAGATGTGTCATATTTTACCTTTGATGGCAGATTTTAATATCTAAAAGAAGTTTGAGATATCTTCTGAAACTCTAGAGGAGACACATGTGAGATTACCAGGATCTTTTCCTTAGAAGAACAATCTCAAGTTCAGCAAAGCCTCCATTTGATCTTCTAATCTAATAGCCGTCTAGAAGAAACAATTGAAGTATCAAAGAGATTTGTATTCATATACGATGACTAAAACATCTGACCTACGCGAAATTGGATTTTACAATACATTCATTGCGATTCAGTATCAAAACAACAACACTTCATCCATTAACAGTTCGATTTGAGGCTAGAGCTTTCCATAATCACTGTTTGTGAATGTTGTTTTATCTCTGTCACTCATTTAATCTATAGGGACAAAGAGTAGCAATTTTGCGCTATTGTTCACTGGATCTTTTTTGCCATGTTGAATTGCTGTTCGACTTTTATTTATAGCAAGTGGGTCAGACAAAGCCAACACCATCTGACTCTGACACTCCAGTGCCACTAAACACTAGGGGGTTGGAGTTGGTTAGGACAGAAGCCATTATCCACAGAAAGAAAGAGTATTTTAATCACACTATTTTTTAAACCTGCTATTTTGAATGTCAAATGAACTATTTCACCAGTCAGTAATTGCAAGCAGACACATTAAGAACTTGTCAACAATGAAACTGCCTTTCGCAACCTCTGGATATGACATAGCTGCAAATGTCGTAATTCACTCCGTAATTCACTTAAGCGATTAATTATAAACGCAAAAAAAAATCATCAATTTTATAATGAAAACATAATCAACTAATCAATTAAAAACAATAAAAATGTGATATTTAGCAATTAATAATGTAGAATGTACGATGAAATTATGTATTCAACCATTTTTAATTTGCATATTATATATATATTTCTTTAAAATTTTAATTTTAATTAACAGTAAATATTAATTATACACACACAAATTAAATCAACTAAATAAAAATGCAGTATTTAATGTAGTGATAATGTAAAATGCATTATGAAATTATTATTTGTATTAATTTGTGAATAAATATTATATATACACAAAATAACATTATCGAATATCACACACACACACACACACACAAAATAGCCATAAATATATATGATTTAATGATATAAATTACTAAGAGTAAATAATAATTTATACTTTCATCACATTTTACATTATCAGTTGCAAAATAAAAATTGTAATGCATTAAATTACATACACATAATTATTTGCATAATACTTTTATTTAATAAATTGTATATACATCTACTGTCAATAATATAAACATATTAAATCATATATATGTAGCTATAAAATGTAATTATTATATCATATAATTATATATTTTATTGACCACTCCTCTCTCTAGTTATCAACACTGACCATCAAAAAAAAAAAAAAAAAATGCTTGGCTTGACCATTATTCATAATCAACAATGCAACAATGCTACACTGCAAGTGCATCAACTTTAATAACCAGAAATGACTAGGGTGTTATTTTCCCTGCTACTCTGAATGACAAATGAACTATTCCACCGGTTAGAAACTGCTCACATCAAGTAGACACATTAACAACCGTCCAAACGGAGCGAGCGGAGCATTCTGCAGCAGTGTCAGTGCAGTTGAGCTGGTCCCGTTAACCCCATTCATTCACATGAGATAATGAGCCCCAAACAGAGGGGCCCCAACAGCACAGCAATTACTAAGAGAACAGAGTCCAACACTGCTGCTGACTGAGAAATTAATCCTCCTCTAGCTGTCATCAATTTAAACCTCACTGTCTCTCTCTCTCATGCTGTCTCTCTCTCTCATGCTGTCTCTCTCTCTCTCCTCCCTGTCTCGCAGTCTCTCTCCCGCTGCCTCTGTCTTTTCTTTATCTTGTTTCCTCGACTCGGCTTCTTTCCGTCCCCCCGCACACTGCTTATTCTGTCAGATTATGACTCAGACAGCTTTCCTGACAGTGACGGCGGAAACAGAAGAAATGCAATTCAATAAATGGCCAACGCAGAGAAAAACGCAGGAGGGGCGAAAAACGGTGGCAGCTCATCCATGCGAGAAATATTAATGTCTGAAACCGGTCTGAACTTCTAAAGGGGGTTTCTAGCTGCTGTTTTTCTGGTTTCTGGCATTTAGTTTTCATAGAACCATGTATAAGCCACATATGAATCCTGTATTCAAACAGTCCACATACAGTATATAAATATAAAAAATAAATGGCAGATCATTCATGTAAAAAAAATAATGTACTTTAAACCATACTGGATCTCTAAATGTTGTTTTTAATTGCTCTATCTCTTACAATAAGTACCATAGTATTACCATCATTCAAACATGGTAAAACTTTAGTTTACCTTAGATGGTAATTCTAGTATTCTTCGAAGTACCATCAAAATACCATAATATATGTCTATAATAATTAAATAGCACCAAAATACTTTGTTTACATTTACATTCTATTTTTGTAATGAGATGTGATACACTACTTACAAAAAATAAATAAATAAATACCATGGTTTTTTTACATCATAATATAGTACTACCATGGTATTTGGGACAAGTACCATAATGTTCTTGAAAGTACCTTGGAGTACCATGCAAATATCATGGTATATACATGCTAAAACTATTAAAAATTGTTTTTGTTAATTGAAATATAATTTAAATTGAATTATAAAAAATAAAATCTAATGTAAATATTATATGAAAAATATGATATGAAAAAACTTAAACCTAGTAAATTTAAACATTGGCCTTGGCAACTAATTGAAAATAAATAAGCTTAAATAAAATTACTAAAAAAATGACTAAAGTTACTAAAATTAATAAAATTAAGACTATAAATAAAAATACATTTAAGATAAAAAAAAATATAAAAAAAAAACTAATAAAAATAAAAACATCTCACAAAATTAAACTTAAACTAAGGTTAAATTAAAAACTAAAAATCTTAAAATCTAAAAATAATTGAACAAATTAATCAATAAATTAATAAATATTATATAAAAACTATATAAACAATACTAAAATAACACTGGTTATTTATCAAAATACCATAGTATTTCACCATAGTATAACTGATACCACCACAGTATATTTATGGACATAGTACATATTCTTTTCACACACAATACTATAGTATGGTATAAAATATTTGATACATATAAAATATTTGATATTATATATATATGTATATATGTATGTATGTATGTATGTATATATAGTCAAAGTATAAATAAGATGTTATCTCCACTGGTCTTTTTAAAGGGTTCCTATTATTAGAAAGCAAATGTACAACAACTTGTGCAACACATGTGCATCAATATAAATAATCTAAAAGGGTTATGTGAAATATGACAGCATGGTTAGTTAAAAACATCCAGTGTTCCTCAAGCTGAAGCTCCCCGTCTCTGTAACAAACCCTATTCCAGGCCTTTCGTCTGTTGAAATCCAGGAATATAATTCCTCTCAGCAGCATGCTTTGACATTCAAACAGAGGTGAAAGAGGGCCAATCACGCGGCACAATGGTCTATTCACCAGCAGCGCTTGACAAGAGGAAGATCCCGACCAATCTGGATCAGAAAGAACCCTGAGATCCTGTCAACTGTGTACAAACGCGTGATGGTTCCTACCCCACCTCCCTTTGTGTGTCTGGATCAAATCCAAAAGCTGTTTGGAGCGAATATGCCAAAATCAAAATAGAGGCATTCAGTTGTCATAATTGCAGCCTAGAGAGCAGTTGGAGGATTTTCAGTTGCCGCAACAACCTGGAGAGATTTACCAAGCGTTCTCTGCTGTTGATAAAGCAGAGTTTATTTACCTCCACCAGACAGTTACGTCTTTATCAGGATGCTGCTAAAAGCCAGCAGTGATAGAGAACAACAACAGAACTCCAGAAGTAAAAATCCTATTCATTTTCTTTACAGAAAAACTGACTTTTAGCAATAACGTATAATCCGATAAAGACAGGCCTACCGCGAGCTCTGAGGTTAAGCTTCTATTGAAGCCTAAATTCAAAAGAATTCAACTATCAATTCAACTTTTTAACATTATTTATTATCGTTTATTAGCATGGAAACAAAAACTGCAGCAATAGATAGATTTCAAACTACTTATATACTTCTATATAAAGCAAAAACATATTTTCTGTTTGCAGTATATAAACACTTTTAAGCTATTAAACTTATGCTACTCTTCAAAAGTTGGAATTTGTTTTTTAAAGAAATTAATATTTTTATTAAGCAAAAAAGCATTTAAATGATAAAAAGTGACATTTATAGTGTTACAAATAATTTCTGTGTCAAATAAATGCTGTTCTTTTGAACTTTATTAAAAAAATCCTAAACAAAAAGTATCATGATTTCTACAAAAATATTGAGCATAATAATCAGAAATGTTTCTTGAGCAGCAAATCAGCATATTAGAATGATTTCTGAAGGATCATGTGACTTTGAAGACTGTAAATTGTAGTAATATTTAATAATATTACTGTTTTACTGTATTATTGATTACAGCATTGGCGAGCATAAGAGATTTCTTTCAATAAATAAATAAATAAATAAATAAATAAATAAATATACGATCCCAAAATCTTGAACCGCAATGTGTGTGTGTATATATATGTATTTTATTTTTTATATATAATTTTTTTGTACCATAATTTACAGTCAATTGTAAAGCTTCATGGGATGAGCAGTTGATTCCTCTTTAAAAAATTAAAATTGAAAAAAATAAATAAATAAATAATGCTAAACAGCTGCACAACTTTATCATAACTTTCACTAACCACACTCTTAAAAATAAAGGTGCTTCACGATGCCATAGAAGAACCTTTTTTGTCTAAATGGTTCCATAAAGAACCTTTAACATCTGAAGAACCTTTCTGTTTCACAAAAGGTTCTTTGTGGCAAAAGAAGGTTCTTCAGATTATAAAAAGGTAAGAAAAAGATGGTTCTTTAAAGAGCCTTTGACTGAAAGGTTCTTTGTGGAACCAAAAATGGTTCTTCTATGGCAGGGGTGTCAAACTCAGTTCCTGGAGGGCCACAGCCCTGCACAGCTTAACACACCTAATCCAGCTAATCAAGTCATTAAGGCTTATTTGAAAACTACATGGTGTGTTGGAGCAGGGTTGGAACTAAACTCTGCAGGGCTGCGGCCCTCCAGGAACTGAGTTTGACACCCCTGTTCTATAGCATCTCTGTAAAGAACCTTTTTAAGCACCTTTATTTTTAAGAGTGCACCAGCAATCCAATTTAAGCGTATATTTCAAAAAATATTTCTTTTCAAAGCACTGCATATGAGATGCATTACAGAATATAAATTATGGAATATATTGCCTGCCACAATTAACCTTGTTTATGCATCAAGTCAAAGTTTGTAACATTGTGATTCATCAGATAGCAGGTTGGTTTGCTTCAAGCTTTCCGAGTCTTTATTTAAAATCCTTATTGAGAAAACAAATAGGAAAAAATACTTCTGGAACCCAAGAAAGTGGGCGGTCATAGTACAAGGAAGGGCATTAAAATAAGCTTAGGACTTGGTTTGACCGAACCGATAAACACGCTCTCGCAGAGCTTCCCACACACTTCCACATCTCCCCCGTCTACACAGCATCCCATTATCACCGTTTAGTGCTATGACTGCGTGCTGACTCATTAAAGGTGTCAATGATCCCACCATAGAGAAAAAGAGTAACAGAGTGCTTGTGAAAGGAGGGATTGCGTGAGATAAAGAGGACGGTGGGTGAGGATGGATGAGAGAGAAAGAGAATAAGAGAGAAAGAGAGACTGTGTGTTTCTGGGCAGAGCAGATAAAGGCCACTGCCATTGGCTGTATGGATGCGGGGAAGAATTGCACGCTTGTCAAGGATTGAACGCATGGCTGAATAGAGAAACATATAACTAACCTTGACTTTTCAATCTTCACATTTGTCTGCTATAAGCCCTTCCTCTTTCCACCGCCGGTGACATTCCTGACGCGCTTTACAGCTGACAAACAGACAATTACTGTAACCGTAAATTCCTGGCGGCGCATTCCCGTCCGATCATATCCAGTCGCTGTGGAAAAGCACCGCATGTGAAGGCTACGGTGCTTATAATGACTACAAAACATCACACATACTGGAGGGAAATTAGCTCAATAGCTGGCCGTGAGAATTATAAAGCTCAGGGCAAAGAAACACAAGTGTTTAATGTAAACAGAAGCAGACGCTGATCACAATGATTGACCTTACAGCTCAAACAGTTGCTCTCAGAGCCACGCTGAGCATTGTGGGTGGTCTGCAGTACAGTAAAGATCCATGCCCTCCTACAAGAGAGCCACTATCACCACTCACCATTAATATCTGATGCTGCAGGCTTATTTTAAAGACTGTCAAGCTAAAGAAATGTTACTAAGGTTGCACAATATATTGATTTTTGAAATTATAATAGTGCCTCAGACAAAAAATGACTAGGGAGCTTTTGGCTGAAACATTTAGGAGTCAAACGACTTTGTCATATTAATAGACAAATGACTGAATTGCTAAAAATAGCTGTTCAGAGGGAGTTCACTGAGTGCATAACTTTTTACTTTAGCTTTTAAAAGCAGTCAATAGCAACATTTTACATAGACTACAACTCTTTAAGTTGTATAATGGTGGTTTTTATAGTTATAAAAATGTTATATTTATTTATGAATAATTTATAATATAAATAATACTTAAGAAATACTACACAAATGCTACACAAATTTAATTACAAATGATATTATTACTTATTAAAATAGATAATTATTTAAATATATATAAATCATATTGATGCAAATATATAAATATAGATGCAATGTTTGTGCCAATTAAAAACACTATTGGAAAACACGAAACCACTTTTTTAGGATCCTTTTATGAATATAAAGTTCAAAAGAACAGCATTTATTTAAAATAGAAATCTTTTATACTTTACTAAATACTATATTTAATTATAAGTATTAATATATATTATATAATACTAATAAATAATTTTTAAATAAATTAAATATAAATTATTAGATATATGAGGAAAACACTTAAACACTTTAAAACACTTGTGGAAACCATTACACATTTTTTCCCCCAGGATTCTTTGATGAATATAAAGGATTTTACTAAAATAGCTAAAACCAAAATAAAAATGAATTAAAAACTATATAGACACAAAGTAAACAAAAAATAAAAATAAACAAAAACACTAACAAATAATAAAAATGACAAAAACACAACAAAATTACCAAAACTTTAACTAAAATTAAAATGTGAAGAGAAATTAAAATAAAAACTGATACAAAATATGAATAAAAACTATAATAGCATCCCAATTATACTAAATACTGCTTTACTGTCACTTTTGATGAATTTAATGTGTCCTTGCTAAATAAAAGTAATAATTTCTTTAAAAAAAAAAAAAAAAAAAATACTGACCCTGAACTTTTGAATGGTCACCCCGATCTCACGGCAAGTCGTACATATTTGACAAGGTTACTAATTCATATAAATTCGTACGATCTCACTTGTACAAATTCATATGATTTGTGAAAACTCATACGTATTTTACGAGGTGGCAAATTCGTAGGAATTCATATGAAGGACCACACCTAACCCCGCCCCTAAACTTAACCGTCACAGAAATCATCACAGTACGAGTGAGGTTGTACGAATTGGCTGTGAGATGGAACGGTAGAGAATATTTCACGAGGGACACAAGTCAAATCTAGAGATCTGAATATCACAGACAGTGTGTTTGAAACTGCATACTGTCTGAGTAGGTACTTCGTTAAAAAAGTATGTTTTATATTGTATGTATATAAGTAGTATGAATGAAATTCGGATGCACTTTTGGCGTACTGTTTTTTGCATACTATATAGTCTGGAAGTATTTGATTTCAGACACAGCGAAAGTCTTGGAAATGGGCCTGGCAAATGAAACCCTAACAACCACTCAGAACACCACAGCAATCACACAGCATCTTGCTAAAACTAGTCAACACACCTTATAGCCGTGCTTTGGAAACTACTTCAATACAATATTTCTCCAAACAATACCTCAGAAGGGCCGCATATTAATTATATCTGAACTATTGACTCAAGCTCACATTTCAGCATTAATTAATCTAAATTCTCATTCTCCACATCTACATGACGGCAGCCATTTTCCCAAGGGACTGCTGGCCCGGCTCACTAATTTGAACACCTGCCTCATTAGCGGTGGCGCTCGGCCCTGAGCTCAGTGCCGGTTACAGCGGCTATTACTGGAAACTCACACCACAGGGATAGAGACAAAGAAGAGCAGGAACCAGAAATAATTATTTTTGTTTTCCAGTAGAAGCTAATGAGAGCAGCACAGACACTGGGTCGATGTCTCGGGACAGTTCCTGCATACCCCCATCGGGTCAGTCAAGCCCTCTAGATCCAACGCTGAACTGGAGCAGCCATTGATTGCGTTGGGACGAGCCACATGACACATCATCTCTGTCTAAAGTGCTGCCCAACGCACCACAGATACAATATTAAACTAATGCAAACATCCTTATCGTCTGCTGCAAGTCTGTAAACATGTACAAATTACATCAAGAGTCTTGGACAAACGCCTGGTGACTGTACGATCAAACTGCTGGTGACTGCACAGATCTAGATTGACTCAGTCATCCGTCGATGTGGAAAATAAGAGCTGTCAATCCTGATCCAGTACAGATGGCACGTTCACCCGGCATGTAAAGCTTTTCAGCACAAATCAACTTGCGTCTGTAATAAGATGGGTGAAAGACTTGGCGTTAAAATGGTCAAATTTAGTCATTTAATAAGCTTATTTTCAGTCACTAAAGTGTGTAATTTTAATGTAAGCATTTTTCCTATTTAAATATAATATGCAAAGCAACTATAAGTAAGCATTCATGAGTTGCAATGAACAACCACAAGCAATTTTACTCTTGTCATGTTTCATATTACACTGAAATAAAAAATAATAATTTTCACTCAGAAATTGCTAGTAAATTTCACAAACAATTACAAAGAAATGGCCAGTAACACATCAAATTAAACAAGAAATTTTGTAAAAAATAAAAATAAAATAAATACAAATAAAAAAATAAATAAATGAAATTAAAACACTCCAATAATCTTATAATATATATAATTTTAACATTTTTTAATTAAAAAATTAAAGAATTTTTTTAATCTTTTTTTTTTTTAAAACTTTTAAACAAGGCTTTGTCAAGCCAGCAATAAACTTTGTCTTGATGAAATTTGCTCTTCTAGTTAAAAATTCCACCTAAATGAATTTCTTAGAATTTAATTTGAATTCTACTTCCTGAAGTTTTTCCTTAAGAATTGCAATTCTGCAACCTGTTTGCTACCTCAATTCAAATACAGTTTAATTTCAGGTATTAAATTGGAATTCAATTCAACTCTGAACAACACACAACCTGGTTTCATACTAGAATGAGACCAGAAGGCAAGTTTAAACTTTATTAAGAAAATAAATAGTGTAATCAAATAAATATAAATGTAAACAATTCTTTAATCCACTCTTTAAACTGATTTAGAAGTTGTTTGTGACAATTTACGTGAGGTAAGTTTTGTGATTTACCATAATACTGAATAGCTTGTATTTAAAAAAAAAAAAAAAAAGGTGTAAAAATACAGCCCAATATAACATGGTAATATTAACAAATCTTCTGTATTGACCTTTCAAAAGTGTTTACCAATATTTTGCATTGAGTTGTGCTTAATGTTTGAAGGAAATGTCTGTAACAGAAAAGGTACTGGTCATTTTCTGCCAGGACATTTATAGTTTTTCAACAGATTTTTTTATTTTTTTTTTTTACAGTACATAGTTATTGTTTCAGCATGTTAAATTAGGACAGAATTTAAAATTGAGTAAAATTCTATCAAAGAACATCAGAACAGCAAACCATCTCATCGTCTCCATGGTGCCTTTATAGGGATCTCATCCATTCTTGAATATTCTAGGGGCCCGAATCTATTGGATTCCCTCCAGGATGGCGAGGCAGATGGCATCTTCTGCCCGCTCGTCATCCAAGCTTCTCTGAGCAGCTGCACAGGTGTGCGTCGTCTGCACAGACAGCTGTCCCTCTGTCTCCTCTCACACATGTATCTCCCTCCATCCTCTGCCTTTAATCTCAGCGCTCCTCCCTCAACATTCTGACCTTTGCTTTGGTTTTATTTGTGTTATTTTGGGACGGCGTCTTCCTCAAAGCTGAGGTGAAACAAACTACATTTTCTACGATACAACGAGAGTGTGATTAACCACTTCTCTGGAGAACAAAGGGTGACAATACATCAAAGGGCCTTATCCTCTCCATTCTCCCTCTCCTGCCTTCATTTAACTTACAAAGTGTATACAGGGATCAAAAAGATCAAGAAGAGCGATAGAACAATCTCTCTCTGGGCATCAGCCCACAAAAACACACAGATTCCTCACAAACTTCTGTCTATGTTCAGAACAGCGGACTATGATACTGCCATTTCTTTAGTATACAGTAAACTATTGCTCAAACATTTGGGGTCAGTAAGATTTTAAGAAATTAATATTTTTATTCAGCAAGGACTAATTCAGTTGATCAAAAGTGACAGTAAAGACATTTAAAGTGTTACAAATATTTCTTTCAAAAAACGCTGTTCTATTCATCAAAAAATCCTGAAATATGTATCACAGTTTCCACAAAAAATATAAAGCAGCACAACTGTTTTCAACATTGACAATAATAAGAAATGTTTCTTGAGCAGCAAATCAGCATATTAGAATGTTTTCCGAAGGATCATGTGACACTGAAGACTGGAGTAATGAAGCTGAAGGAATGAAGGAATTGGTCAATACCCTTTGAGCTACTTTAATGCCGGCTCAAGCCCCGGCACCTGCCTCTGTATGTCCCATGGCCATCCCTGCTTCCTACATGGGTGACGCAGCTGGGTGTGGCAGCTTTCTGCTCCAGATCTCTCTCTTCATCAAGATGCAACCACAGAAGTTCACCACCGAGTGATCGAAGGTAGCCTTTCTCATCTCCCTGTTAAGCGGTAAAGTGTTGCTGTGGGCGAAGGCGATCTGGAACGCCCAAAGTGTTATTATTAACTCCTATGAAGCTTTCTCCAACCATTTCAAGAAGGCTGCCTGTGCAAGACCAACTCCTGCGGTTACGTCAAGGTGAATCCCCTATTGACGAATACACTCTGGAGTTCAGCACGCTTGCAGCCACTAGCGGATGGAATGAGGCGGCGCTGCTGAGTGCTTTTTGTTTGGGACTGAATCCCCGTATTTGCGCCCAGATGGCGATCTACAACGATAACGTGGGACTAGAAAGCTTCATGCAGCGCGCCTCTTGCATTTCGCAACGCCTTACTTCCTGTTACGAGGACGAAGCCGCACACCCGCTAGCCTCACCCACTTCTGGTCCTCCAGTACCAGAACTAATGCAAATGGACTTCGCTCGATTATCACGCACGGAGCGTGCTCCCGTACTCGCCGCCTCGTGGCTGGACTGTGTATGTACTGTGCCTCCCCAGATCATTTCATCAGAAACTGCCCAGTGAGACCTCCACGCCCAGCGGTGAGTACAATTCAACTTGAGTCCGATATTTCCACATTATCCCTTCTTCCAGTGCTACTACTTACCTCAGAATCCTCTGTTTCTGTCTCCGCCCTGGTTGACTCGGGCTCCTCGGGGAACTTTATATCTCAAGCCCTCCTAACTCGACTCAACCTCAACCTTGACTCAAGGCTCATTTGATGACCTTTAAGGTCATCAAATGCTTTGTTGTTGTCTGTTCCTAAGACACGTTTAAAACTTAAGGGGGATCGGGCATTCTCGGTGGCAGCACCTCAGCTGTGGAATAACTTGCCTCTTTACTTGAGATCAACCACTTCTCTTCAGGTTTTCAAATCTTCAGTAAAGACTTATTTTTTTAAAAAGGCTTATGGGCTGGAGTAATTGCTGTAATCAGTTTTATTGCATGTATATTTAGTGTTATCTATTACTTGTCATATTTTATTTTAATTTTGTTTTATGGTTGTTAGCTTAATTCTACTTTTCTGTGCAGCACTTTGGTTGGCTCTGTCGTTTTTAAATGTGCTATATAAATAAATTAAACTGAAACTGAAACTATCCCGTAAGCAGCAGCCGGCAGCAGCACCACAAGGAAAGCCGCTTGGGCGTGGAAGGGTTAATTATCGAGCTCCCCCGCTGAAGTTGAGAGTTGGATGTCTGCACGAGGAAACCATCTCATTTCTGGTACTGGAGGGGCCCACGGTGGATATCATCCTGGGATGCCCCTGGATCAACCAACATTCATCACTCGCTGGAGCGAGACCTGTTTCCAGAACTGTCTGTCCTCGATTCCCAAGCCGCTCAAGAAATCCTCACGGATCCAAGTGTGTTCCACCCTCGTCGAAAGCCCTGAGCCTCAGGTGAAGTGTACGATCCCTTCTGACTACCAGGTGTTCCAGGATGTGTTCAGCAACCAGGCAGCCACCCGCCTTCCACCGCATCGGCCATGGGACTGCGCCATCGACCTGCTGCCTGGAGTGATACTCCCCAAGGGTAGAGTTTTACCCTTTGTCCATCCCGAAGCCCAAGGCAATAGAGGATTACATCCAGGAGGCTCTCCAACAGGGTTTCATCCGGCCATCTACATCATCTGTCACCTCAAGCTTCTTCTTTGTGGGCAAAAAGGATGGAGGCTTGAGGCCATGCATCAACTACCGAGCCCTGAACTCACAGACGGTGAACCTGCCGTATCCACTTCCCCTGGTCCCAGCTGCCCTCGAGGAACTCCGTGGAGCCCACATTTTCTCCAAGCTGGACTTGCGGAGTGCGTATAACCTCGTTCAAATCCGGGTGGGCAATGAGTGGAGGACGGCATTCATCACTCCCTCAGGCCACTACGAATAACGGGTCATGCCGTATGGTCTATCAAACTCGCCGTCCGTCTTCCAATGCTTCATGAACGAGGTTTTCCGGGAGTTCCTCCATCAGTTCGTGATTGTCTCTTTTGACGACATCCTCATATACTCCCGGAACCTGGCTGAACATCGCCACCACGTTACGCAGGTCCTCCAGCGGGAACCCCATCTCTACCTGAAGTTGGAGAAATGTGAATTCCATCGCTCCACGGTACAGTTCCTCGGATACAACATCAGTCCCGAAGGTATCCAGATGGACCAGGGGAAGGTAACTGCCATTCAGCAATGGCCACTTCCACAGTCAGTGAAGGAACTGCAGCGATTCCTAGGATTTGCCAACTTCTATAGACGATTCATTCACCAGTTCAGTCGGCTCACAGTGCCCCTCACCTCCATGCTGCACGGCAAGCCCAAGTCTCTGTTCTGGAACCTCGATGCCCACAAAGTCTTTCACCATCTCAAAGAAACGTTCAGCACAGCCCCCATCCTTCGTCACCCGAATCCTCAAGTCCCCTTTGTAGTCGAGGTGGACACCTTGACCACCGGCGTCGGGGCCCTGCTGTCTGAGAGTTGGATGTCTGCACAAGGAAACCATCTCATTTCTGTCTCAGTACTATGGTGAGCCTCTCCGCCTCCATCCTTGCATATATTTCTCCCAGAAACTTACCCCTGCGGAGCAAAACTACGACATCGGAAACCGTGAACTGCTGGCCATCAAATTAGCTCTGGAAGAGTGGCGTCACTGGCTGGAAGGAGCGTCTTCTCCATTCACCGTCATAACCGACCACAAGAATCTTCAGTACCTAAGAGATGCAAAACGCCTTAACCCCTGTCAAGCCCGCTGGGCCCTGTTCTTCACACATTTCCATTTCACCATCACCTACCATCCCGGAAACCAAAACCCCAAGGCAGATGCACTCTCCCGTTTACACGCTCTAGATCAACCCTCAGAGCCAGAACCAATTCTCCCTCCAGCCCTCATTGTCAGCCCTATCCAATGGGAACTCACCAAACGCATCCGTGACACCACCCGCACAGAGCCTGCTCCACAGGGAGGCCCAGAAGGGAAGACATACGTTCCATCCTCCCAGCGATTAACCCTTCTGGGCTCAGTTCACGAAGTACTGGGCTCTGGAGACCCAGGCAGCCAGCGAACCCTCTCGCTCCTTCAAGCTCGGTACTGGTAGCCCAGTATGGCCGAGGATGTCATCAGGTACATCTGCAGCTGCTCCGTCTATGCCATGTCGAAATGCCCTCGCCATCTTCCTTCTGGCAAACTGGTTCCCTTGCCTGTTCCCCAAAGACCCTGGTCGCACATCGGGGTGGACTTCGTCTCAGATCTTCCTCATTCAGAAGGCCACACTTGTGTGCTCCTGGTCGTGGACCGTTTCTCCAAGGCGTGCAAATTGATCCCCCTGAAAGGCCTACCCACAGCTCTCGAGACCGCTGAGAGTCTCTTCCACCATGTGTTCCGAAATGACGGTCTACCTGAGGACATTGTCTCAGACCGGGGTCTCCAGTTCATCTCACATGTATGGAAGGCATTCTTTCAGCTCCTTGGGGTTACAGTCAGCTTGTATTCCGGATACTATCCCCAGACAAACGGCCAGACTGAGCGTAAGATCCAAGAGCTCGGACGTTACCTTCGGTCATACTGCTCTAACGACCAGCACAGTTGGAGCTGCTTCCTCCCCTGGGCCGAGTATGCCCAGAACACCCTCTGACAATCCACCACCAGGCTTACACCATTTCAATGCATACTCAGTTACCAGCCCCCGCTCTTCTCCTGGACGGAAGAGCCCTTGGAGGTTCCAGCTGTGGACTACTGGTTCCGAGAGAGCGAGAGGGTATGGGACTCAGCATACATCCATCTCCAGCGTGCAGGGCGGAGGCACAAATTCTTCGCAGACGTCAATCGGTCAGACCCCCCTCAATTCCAGCCAGGCGATCGGGTCCGGCTCTCGACCCGAGACCTCCGCCTCCGCCTGCCGTGCAAAAAGCTGAGTCCCCGCTACATAGGACCCTTTCCAATACAGAGGCAGGTCAATGAAGTCACGTATCAGCTCCAACTCCTGGCAAGGTACAGAATACATCCCACATTCCACGTCTCGCTCTTGAAACCTTTCTCCCCTTCCACTTCAGGATGCACTGAACCAGACGCACCTCCTCCCCCAGAGTTTTTGGAAGAGGCAGCAGTCTATCAGGTCCGTGATATTCTGGACTCACGGTGATGGGGCGCCCGGCTCGAGTTCTTGGTGGACTGGGAGGGATATGGACCAGAGGAAAGATCCTGGGTGGCCCGGGACGATATCCTAGACCCCTTACACTTGGAGGAATTCCATCATAACCGCCTGAACTGTCCCGCACCCAGAGGCCGTGGCCGTCCCCATCATCGTGTTAGGGTGTCAGGAGCCGCCCCTGGAGAAGGGGGTAATGTCAGAGAGTCACAGTCACTTCAGTCACCGCAGTCACCACAGTCATCAACATGACATTCGCAAGATCACAATCACCTGCATTCTAATTCCCCGCACCTGCTGCAGCTCATCAAGCTCCACTATATCTGCACACTCTCCACACTCCCTCCTCATCCGGTCTACCGTTCGCATACCTGAACCAAACCAGACCCCTTTAATACTTACCTGTGTGTTTCCCTACCTTAGATGTTCCTGTTTCTCCACCGCTCCGAATCTCCACTGCTCCTGCCATTCCACGTGATTCCTGCAAGAAATCAAAAGACTGTTACCTCTAGCTAAGCCATCTGGATCTTGTCTTATTTTGCAATACTCACTTCTCGTCCTCTCCTGGTTATCTCCGCTGTCTCCGTCAATAAATACCCTTGTTTGACCACTTACCTCTGTGTCTCCTAGCCTGTGTCGTGACAATAATAGTATGCGTACTACTTATTTTCATAAATGTAATTAGTATGCAACTTCAAAACCAACCCACAGATAATGGCCTTTGAGATTCTCCCCCATCTAACCTGAATATCTTTGGCAGTTCTTCCATGGCAATGTCACATTTGGCTTATTCACTGCGTACTTTTCTTTGTAAAGCTACTTTGGACCAATTTGAATAGAAAAAGTGCTCTACTAATAAAACAGAATTGAACTGAACTGAATTCCACTCTTGTTTTCCCAAAGATTTCCTGTGTTGATATTCCTATCGCCATGACAACCTATCTTAAAAGCCCTCTCCATTTACAATTAATGCAGTTGTCCTTTAAAACATTTGTTGATTTATTTATGCTTTATGCTACCCAGAGGAAACCCGCCGTACGTCTAAAAATCAAAGTGCTTGTCATCTACACACAGATCCTGTGACAGCGAGGAAGTTTCATAAGCATGACAAAGTTTGATGGATGCAAGATGGGGAAAAAAAGGCTATGAAAATGAATGTTTTTCTCTTTTTTTCCCCCTCTTCTCCATGCCTTGACTCCTCCATCTTGTGTTCCATGCATGAACGGGAGGCAGTCTGGAGTGTGAGTAGTGTTTCAATGACTGTTGCCCACAGAGAGGCACTAAAGTGTGCAGCCCTGCCAAGAACCCTCCAACCGATCGCTCATTCACGCGCTCAAAAGGCCTGGATCCGACCGCAGTCGAGACTGCGCAGGCAGAAATCACCCGGCCACCCATTTTAACACAGACCTCATGACACCTCACATCACATGCTAACAATAAAGCACCATGGTACTGCCATGCTTTTTATCATGGTAATACCATAGTATTCTTTTAAGTACTTTGGAATATCATGTACAACATGGTACATGAACGTGATAATCACTAAAAAACAGAATAATTACAATATTACCATTTTTTTCTGAACAAAGTACATTGGTAACACAGTGATGGAATCAGATGGTAAAAGCATGGTATTTTGATGTATATCATGGTACCACAATATTTACATGGTACTCCAAGGTACTTCTGTGGTACCAGATAATACAATTTTAATGATAACACCATCTTATTCTAAATACCTTAAAGTACCTAGTAAATACTATTATTGGTATTTTCGCCTGTAACCATCACTATACCTATTTTTAAGGAAAAATACCATGCTTTTGATATGGTACGACTGTAACTCCATGATTTTCATACACACTATGGAAATACCACAACTTTTTGGTTATGGCCTTTGTTACGTACGCTGTGCTACGTAAGTTCGTTTCTGATGTTATTGCATATGTGTATTTTTGTGTCTTTTTTCAGGTGTGAAATCTGATTGGAGGATCTGCTTGTCATTCGGCTGACGTACGATGCTGACGTATGGGATCACGCCGCCAATCGCTGTTGATCGTGTAGTTTAACAGCTGTTCTAACTTCAATGGCGGGGAGTCTGGTTTGGGAGAGGGCTCGCTCTGTGAGGACGGTTTTCTCTTGCGAGAGACCAGTCTGAGAGACCCATTGATGTTAATTAATGCTTTGCAGGGCTATCAGTTCTCTTTGTTTGCTCTTGTGACTTTGTGCGTTTGATATATGCGTCATATCAAATGTTTGTGATGCGGTTCCTGTGATTATTCTGTTTGTTCGATACATGTGTGATACTAAGCGCTGCTCCTGTCAAACTTCCCCTTCATCGCGAGTGAACGCTATGTGTGCTGGTTGGAGGGGTCGTGAGACAGGTAAGACGGTCGCGACCTACATTTCCATCACGTAGAGTTTTTTTTGTATAGACGCACTAGGCTTAGGAGATGGTGCTCTTAATACACGCATGCTAATTTTTTTTTTGCATATTTTTGATATGGTAACATGGTTAATACCATGGTTTTATGAATATTTACCATGGTAATACCATGTTTTTGATACGATAACATGGTTAATACCATGGTTGTATGAACATTTACCATGGTGATACAATGTTTTTAATATGGTAACATGGTAATACCATGATTTTTTTGGTTGTAACTTACAAAAAGTACTGTGGTGGTACCATGGCACATCTGATAATACTTTGGTACTCTGAAACACTTACCATAACTTCCAAGAATATCAAGGTGGTACTTTTAAAAAATACCATGGAAGTATACTAGGATACTTTTTTGCAAATGTGGTACTAAATAATACTATTTTTGGACATGACAGTACCATGAAATAGCTTGCAGTACAATGTAAATACCATGGTATTTTCACCTGATACTATCACTATACCACTTTTGTAAGGGAAAATACCATGCTTTTGATATGGTAGCACTGTAATAGCATGAGTTTTATATGCACTATGGTAATACCACAACTTTTTGGTTATGGCCTTAGAAAATGTACCGTGGTGGTACCATGGTACAGTGACTGTATCAGATGGTAATACTACGGTACTCTGAAACATTTACCATAACTTCCAAGAATAACACTACATTTCCAAAATACCATGGCAGTAATATTTTGCATGTCTAAATTGTACTTTTTTTTTTTTTTTTTTTTGTAAATGTTGTACCAGTGCTATAATATTCAAAGTACCTTGTAGTACAATGTAAATACCATGGTATTTTTTTTACCTGATACCATCACCATATCATAGTATACATTTTTAAGGAAAATGGTAAAACCATGGTTTTATGAATATTTACCATGGTAATACATTGTTTTTAATATGGTAACGGTAATACCATGATTTTTTTTGGTTATAACTAATAAAAAGTAATGTGGCGGTACCATAGCACATAATACTATGGTACTCTGAAACACTTACCATAACTTCCAAGAATACCATGGTACCATTTACTTTAAGGGAAAATGGCAATACCATGGTTTTATGAATGTTTACCAGATAGGGTAACATGGTAATACATATTTTATGGTTATGTACTTTGCAAAAACTACTGTGGTGTAACAGTAATGGTATCAGATGGTAGTACTATGGTACTTTTGGCACATGGTACTTACAATAATACCCTGGTAATACCATGTTACCTGTCTAAAATCCCATGGTACATTAATAAGTAGTATGTACCCTGGTATATATCAAAAGTACCATGGTACCTTCACAGTACATTTTAAGGGCATTAAAGCACTTCAGCCCAATTTCAAGACATTAATTCCCATCTGCAAAAGCAGCAGGCACGAGACATTATCACATTCAGAAATGATTCAGATCTAAATGTCTGAAATTACATTAATTCAGAGGCTCTTTCTAAAGCTGTCTTCATGCCCTGAAAAAGTCATTTCCATAATAGCTGTAAAATGAAGTTTCGGCACTGAATCGACTCTCTCCACCTGCTGGGATTGTCCGTCTGCATTAGCGGCTGACAGCGCTCACAAGCACAGGATGAACAAACCCGACAGCTGAAGGTGTGTAAAACACAGAGCTAAAACGTTAAGGCAAACACTCCTCTCAAATGTCACCGTGTAGACGGGGGAGCTGACGGCAATGCTTTGACTGCATTTCTCACCTCGTCTCGACGCGCTAAACGGGCTCGGGTGAAAGCAGTCACTTGCGTGCGGCTCTCAAATCAGAGAAACAGGTTGGGACGTTTCAAAACATGCGACCTGTCAGCCGCCGCTTTGAAGCAAAGGGTAGCTGAAATATTAAGCATGTAAAATGCTCCGCAGAAATTGAGGTGTCATGTGCCTGACGGATGGTGCATGCTTTGCACCAACCGTTCCATCTGGCTAAAGTGACACTGTCATATTCAGAGGCTCAGATTCATCATGGAGTGTCTTCAAAGTTCAGCGCTGACGTTATGAATCGCTCATTCACATGCATCATTAGAGCTGTAGCCACGTAAGGAGCGATTATGAGGGGCTGTGCTCTATTCCTCAACAATATCCTGCTAAACATTTAGATGCTTGAGGAGCCTTATTCTCCAGTCTTGAAGGTCTTGCATATAATTCCATTACAGTAAATGTGAGTTTATTGCTTTTCTTTTAACTGCAGAGAACATGAAATCAGGGAAACAAGACAAAAAAAAAAGAAAAACAGTCAAACGCACATTTCCCATTTGAGCACCATGCCTTAGGCTTTCCAAGATGTAGATGAGTTTGTTTCTTCATCAGAACAGATTTGGAGAAATTTATCAATGCATCATTTGCTTACCAATGGATCCTCTGCAGTGAATGGGTGCCGTCAGAATGAGAGTCCAAACAGCTGATAAAAACATCACAATAATCCACACCACTCCAGTCCATCAATTAATGTCTTGTGAGGCAAAAATAAATATGGGTACATTTTCAACAAATTTTAATTTTTGAGAGAACTATTACTATAACTCAACAAACATGAAATGGCAGTTACAACCTAATGTGACTCATGTTCTGAGTCAAACAAATTTGGCACGACATGCACTGAATCCTTTAAAATAAGACTAGGATCATTTATTATGAAAGTCAAGTTGATTTTGATTTCATGTTAACTTTAATCAGTCATGCACACACACACTTTTCTTTTCAGAGTCTTCTGCATGTAAGAGTAAACATTTTAGTGCATTTAATGACCCCTGAAATGAATCCAGTCAGTGCAACTAAACACAAAACACACTCTAATATATTCTCTTTTCAGAGCACTGGTAAAGACGAGCCGATCCTTTGGGCGTTCATTAGTTTTGTCGGATTCACTCGACCAATGTGATTAGTCAGGGCTGATTAACACTGCCTGATAATTCCATTAACACTCAGAGGCAACAGATGCTCGGCTGTGAAACTCTTGTGTCAGGATGTTTACACTAAACTGTTTCCTCACATTTTCATCGGGAAACGTTAAAGAGGGCCTTAATTTGTCTTTTCGTTTGACAGCCTCTTTTCTTTTTTTTTTTTAAATACTGCCTACCTGATAAGTGTAGTGGGCATAAGCACAGAGCTGGTAACCAACAGGTTAATGGGTTGATCCCAGCAAGAAGAAAAGCATCCATATTTTGCCCTTCAGCAAAACACAGATTGCTCCAGGGGGATTGAACCTGAAACTAGACCTAGAGCAGCATTTGCCAGTGCAAAATTCAAAATTTTTTTCATCTGTAGGTTGTTGGTAAAACACTAACATAAATGTAACACTGTTTCTGGCAGCTACCACATAATACCTCAGCTGAGGTTGAGGGAGGAATTTTAACTAGTTATGAACTATGAATTGTATGACTGAAATAAAAAAAAAAAAAAAACACCTTAATAATCGGTCATTTAAAGCAGTGGAGGCCCCTGGAGGCCCCCCAACACTGTACATTTTGCATCTCTCCTTTGTCTGACACACCCATTTCAGTTATTGGAGTCTCTACTAATGAGCTGATGATCTGAATCAGGTGTGTTTGATTAAGGAGACAAGGAAAACATGCAGTGTTGGGGGGCCTCCAGGAACGTGGTTGGGAACCACTGATTTAAAGAATCTAGGTTTTAATTAATATTTTAATTAAAAGGACTTTAGTAAAAAATAATTTCTTCAAATTATAATAACACACTATTCCAAGACAGCTAAAATAATTAGTACCATATAAATGTGAAAATACCTTCATATAAATATATATATAAATATATATATATATTTATATAGGTGTATCTCAATAAATTAGAATGCCGTGGAAAAGTTCATTTATTTCAGTAATTCAACTCAAATTGTGAAACTCGTGTATTAAATAAATTCAATGCACACAGACTGAAGTAGTTTAAGTCTTTGGTTCTTTTAATTGTGATGATTTTGGCTCACATTTAACAAAAACCCACCAATTCACTATCTCAACCAATTAGAATATGGTGACATGCTAATCAACTCAAAACACCTGCAAAGGTTTCCTGAGCCTTCAAAATGGTCTCTCAGTTTGGTTCACTAGGCTACACAATCATGGGGAAGACTGCTGATCTGACAGTTGTCCAGAAGACAATCATTGACACCCTTCACAAGGAGGGTAAGCCACAAACATTCATTGCCAAAGAAGCTGACTGTTCACAGAGTGCTGTATCCAAGCATGTTAACAGAAAGTTGAGTGGAAGGAAAAAGTGTGGAAGAAAAAGATGCACAACCAACCGAGAGAACTGCAGCCTTATGAGGATTGTCAAGCAAAATCGATTCAAGAATTTGGGTGAACTTCACAAGGAATGGACTGAGGCTGGGGTCAAGGCATCAAGAGCCACCACACACAGACGTGTCAAGGAATTTGGCTACAGTTGTCGTATTTCTCTTGTTAAGCCACTCCTGAACCACAGACAATGTCAGAGGCGTCTTACCTGGGCTAAGGAGAAGAAGAACTGGACTGTTGCCCAGTGGTCCAAAGTCCTCTTTTCAGATGAGAGCAAGTTTTGTATTTCATTTGGAAACCAAGGTCCTAGAGTCTGGAGAAAGGGTGGAGAAGCTCATAGCCCAAGTTGCTTGAAGTCCAGTATTAAGTTTCCACAGTCTGTGATGATTTGGGGTGCAATGTCATCTGCTGGTGTTGGTCTATTGTGTTTTTTGAAAACCAAAGTCACTGCACCCGTTTACCAAGAAATTTTGGAGTACTTCATGCTTCCTTCTGCTGACCAGCTTTTTAAAGATGCTGATTTCATTTTCCAGCAGGATTTGGCACCTGCCCACACTGCCAAAAGCACCAAAAGTTGGTTAAATGACCATGGTGTTGGTGTGGTTGACTGGACAGCAAACTCACCAAACCTGAACCCCATAGAGAATCTATGGGGTATTGTCAGGAGGACAATGAGAAACAAGAGACCAAAAAATGCAGATGAGCTGAAGCCCACTGTCAAAGAAACCTGGGCCTCCATACCACCTCAGCAGTGTCACAAACTGATCACCTCCATGCCACGCCGAATTGAGGCAGTAATTAAAGCAAAAGGAGCCCCTACCAAGTATTGAGTACATATACAGTAAATGAACATACTTTCCAGAAGGCCAACAATTCACTAAAAATGTTTTTTTATTGGTCTTATGAAGTATTCTAATTTGTTGAGATAGTGAATTGGTGGGTTTTTGTTAAATGTGAGCCAAAATCATCACAATTAAAAGAACCAAAGACTTAAACTACTTCAGTCTGTGTGCACTGAATTTATTTAATACACGAGTTTCACAATTTGAGTTGAATTACTGAAATAAATGAACTTTTCCACGACATTCTAATTTATTGAGATGCACCTCTATGTATGTGTGTATATATAATGTATTTGATCAGAAATACAGTAAAACAGCAATATTGTGAAATATTACTATTTAAAATAACCTTTATCTTTGAATATATTTTCCTACCGTAAATAACAAAACTTAATTTTTGATTAGTAATATGCATTGCTAAGAACTTCATTTGGACAATTTTAAAGGCGATTTTCTCAATATTTAGATTTTTTTGCACCCTCAGAATCCAGATATTCAAATAGTTGTTTCTCGGCCAAATATTGTCCTATCCTAACAAACCATACATCAATGGAAAGCTTATTTATTCAGCTTTCAGATGATGTATTAACATTTCTTATTATCAATGTTGAAAACAGTTGTGCTGCTTAATATTTTTGTGGAAACCATGATGCTTTTTTCAGGTTTATTATTAAATAGAGAGTTCAAAAGAAAAGCATTTATTTGAAATAGTAAACTTTTGTAATAATATAAAATGTCTTTACTGTCATTGCTGGTAATGCATAAAGCGTCTCCTAAAAGGTCCACTTACAATCTTTAAGCTGTCCACATCTCATCTACCTTTGCTCTTTCCTCTCAATCCTTCCCTCACAGCTACAAATCTTTTTTTTTTTTTGTGCTGTAGGACACGACTGTTCAAAGGAAACCCGAGAAAGTCTCACCAATTCCCAGTGACTAGAGAATCCTCAGTGTGAATGATGAGGAGGTGCTGAGCTGCTGAGTTGGGCTCCAGGCTCTGAAGAGAAGCTGTCAGTCGCCCTCCCGTCAGCAAACCTCCAGGGCATCAAGTGCAAACCTCTCGTTCGGAGGAAACTACAAAGGAAAGCTCTTTCCAAGATCCACTGTACTCGCACAGGCCGCTAGCCCACGGTATAGAGCTACAGGATAGCAGATATTACGCAAGCTGCCCTACTGTCAGAGCTTATAAAATGGCAGTGATCTTGCATACAACACTGCATTCTGATGTAGACAGAAATCTTAAGAGCTTATTGCTATTTTTAACACACCACATGCTTAATTGAAATAATACCATAATGCCAGCCAACAAATTACGCTGGAGATACTACCTAAGGCTTATATTTACAGAACATGCCAGCGTTCAGCCGATCTACATCAGTGTTTGTTTTCATCTCCGATTAGGGAAATACGATATTATCAAAACAAACACCTGGTGATGAATTCGGAACCAGACATAAGCCTATTGTATCCCGAATCAACAAACCCACACAGGTAATCAAATGAGTCATTCTATGAAACAGATGCCTTTTTCATTTTTTTCATGTTTTAAAATCAATTTATTTTGAAATACTTTGTTAAAAATTAACATAAAAATAATTATAATTAAAGTATAATTTTAGAAATGTATAATGTAATTCATTACTTTACTGCATATTTATTATAGTTATATTATACATTGATAAAATTAATTAAAAATATTTTATAATAAATGACAAAGGTAAGACTGCTTCTGGCAGCTACCATATAATATATCAGCTGAGGTGGGCGTGGCAATTGCAACACTAGTTATGAAATATGAATTGTATGACTGGATTAAAAAATAAACTTCAATAATCAGTAAAGTATGAAATTTTAGACTTTTTTGACCAAAAATATATTTTAGTAAAAATGAGTAAAACATTTCTTAAAATTATTAAATAAATTATTTTAATTTAATTCATAAAGTATAATTTTAAAAAATGTATGAAGTAATTTTTAATCTATTTATATTATACATCAATTAAAATAATTATAATTATTATATTAACTCACTTGTAAGTAACAATTTACACACTGTATCAGACAAATAAAGTATTAATAAATTGCACTGTGCCATCTTGAGTCACATTAAAATATTAATTTGAAATAATTATTTAATTTTTCCTGTCTGCACTGCTGATAGTTATGCCACTGGCTGTTATTTAAACAAATATTCACTTTTCATTAATTACTTGTGTACTATATAAAAAATCATGGTAATGAGGCCTAAACAAAAACATAACAAGAAGCAATAACAGAAAATGTCTATAATTATCCATACGCTCTTATAAATAAAGGTTCTTTATTGGCATTTATTATATTCTGGGTGGTTCCATCTAGTGGAAAATGGTTCTTTAGATTTTTTTTAAAAATGGTTCTTTTAATCCCCTTTTTGGAACCTTTATTTTTAAGAGTGTAATAAGATTAATTATTTACATGTTAATGAGTCAAAAGACACTTTTTACATTTTGTAGAATGACCCAATGTTCAGTTCTCCATAAATCCACAGCACAGGACACATATTTAAGCCTGTAGTCCTCTGAGAGCACATCTCACGCACTTGTTTTAGTTCCTATCAGACATTTCCTGCAGGACATTCTTGCCCTTTCTATTCTGATTTGGCTTTGTGTATCAGAAACTAGAGAGAGCTGCGGAGAAATACGGGAAGTGATGTGATGGAAAGAGAAGGACAAATTCCAGATGAGTGAGTTTCAGAAGGTGCAGAACAGACAGTCTGTCACCCAGAGAGTTCTGGCCCTGTGAAAATAACACTGACAGCACCGCCAGAATAGTCGATCTGATTTTTGGGAGAGCTACTGTGAATTTGCTTAAAACTTTGCAGGCGATATCTCCGCGGTTGTTCAGTTAGAGATAATTCAGTCAAAAATGAGAAATCACACTCATTTAGTCATCCCTAACCCGTATGACTTACTTTCCTCTGTGGAAGCAGAGCATGAGCCCTATGACTACTTTTATGGTGTTTTTGAAGCATAATCTCTAGTTCCCATTCATTGTAATTGCATGGAAGAGAGCGACCAGCACAAGTGACATGAGAGAATTATTTCTTTAAAATATAACAATTTAGATTCATTTGAGTCACCAGTAAAAAATACTCTCATGTGTTTCGTAGCATGGAAGAGCTTTATCAGCAGTAAATAAAGACAGCTAGAGTGTAACTAAGATCTCTTTCCTTTTAACAGCACAGAGTGTGCCAACAGTGGCGGTTTTTGGCATGGGCAAACCGGGCAGCCTCCCGGGGCGGCATTTTTTCATGACACGTGGGGGGCAGCACAAGCACTTGAAAAAAAAACAAAAATCATCTGCGCCGCTAAGCGGTTTCCTATTATCTATCATATAACTGTGTGGGGAATTGGCAAATTGGCGCCCCTGCTTGCTGAGAAGGTAGCGTGCACAGAAGCTGTGTGAGAAGTGGAAAGGGGAGGGGGCCACGGCCGCGGGGGTCAGTTCACCTCTCCCAAATGGAGCGGACAAGGGGGGGGTGTAATCCACTTAGTGGGTTGACTTTCTTCCAAATAACGCACATTTCATTCATAATATTAAAACACAGGCTTGCATGTTTTTGTTTTTTCTGAATTGTCTGAAATGGCTAATAAAAATAGGTAATACAAAACGATTATGTGGAGATGAATTGGTTTAGTCTTGACTTCTGGTCATGAGTGACAGTGTTGGGGGATGGGAAATCTGTTGATTGTCAAGTGCCAAATAAACACAGCGATGGAGAGAAAAAGGTCAAAGCCGTCAGGTGCCCAATTTAGGAAAAAAAGAAAAGAAGAAGAGGAGAAAAGAGCAAAAGATAAAAGGTATGCAACCACGTTCTCTCTGTATGATTATGATATCCATGTCATCAATGAAGGGCTAATGTTAATTGGTGGTATAACGTTAACTCGTACGTTTGTTAGCCTTCTTGCTATGATGCTTGCTATGCTTATACAACAATAATTCGGTCTTAACAAACACGAGATCTAATTTCACCATAAGATTGTGCTTTGCAACAAAACTGTTACAAGTACAGTTATTATTTATTTCCATCATTTGGGTTAATGTTGGGCCCTGTAATTAGCCAACAGAATTTACATATGTGTAGGTATTTTCACAGAACTCTGCTGGAATGGTCTGTACCCTTCAGGATGAGCTACCGTCTATAGCCTCAGCTACTCATGTCTCCACAAATATCTGATATTGAGGATGAAGACCTCTTTGCCTCTACTTCTACCCAGCATGAGCCTTCAGGTGGGTTTTTGCATGTCTCTCTGTCTCTCTGTGTGTGTGTGTGTGTATTTGTGTAGAGGGGGTATGCCTAGGCTACAAGACAACTGGACAACTGCAATTTAATGTAATTTTAATATTTGTGATAATTTCTGAGTAGGCCTATGTGTTATGTTCCACTGCTATGTGCTTTGAGTAATGTGCCAATATGCTGTCTGATAGGAATGCCTGGAGCTGAACCCCCACTCAGCCCCACTGCTGAGGATGAGCCTCTGTCAACTGACCCTGCTAACTGGCCCTCACCTCTGACTGACAGGATTCGGACTGAGTTGGTTCGCAGAGAACCAAGTAGGTTGCCACTTGACTTTGTTTTCCGTAGGAATGAGAGTGATGGAAGAAGTTGCCACCACCAATATTTTAAGAAGACATTAGTTAGTGGTGAAAAGATGGCAAGAAGTTGGCTGATGTATTCCATGAAGAACAACAGCCTCTTTTGCTTCTGCTGCAAATTGTTTTCCAAGAGGAACATTCATTTAACAAATTCAGGAATGGTAAATTGGAAACATGCGAGAACTCACCTCACATCACATGAAAACAGTCCAGAACACCTCAATTGCATGACAGCATGGAAGGAACTGGCAGTGAGGTTAAGAAGTGGGGAAACTATTGATAAGCAGCAGGTGGCACTTCTGGAGGCTGAGAGAGTGAGATGGAGAGCAGTGCTGACACGTCTCACTGCTATTGTGCAGCAGAGCCGGCGCCAGGGCACCGCCATCGGGGGGCATTTTAATTTCTGGGGGGGTACAAATCACGTTTTGTGGGGTGGGGGTTGTTTCGGGTGGGAAGCGTCCAATCTGTGATCGCATGCAGTTGCTGACGCTCTCTAAAGCGTGCAATCACTTTCTTATGTACGCTGTTTTATCGGTTTCACTTTCGCTTTCGAAATCGATCACATTCAGCAAGGAGGGGAGAAGATGGAAAGGGGGCACAGTAACTCGTTTGAGGGGGCACGGCCTGAATTTAGTTGTGTGTGATGCTGCTAAGGGGTCTGTTGATGCTATGAGCTACTTTGGTGTTCTGCAAAAGCTTTACATGTTATTTTCAGCCTCCTCCCAAAGATGGGCCATACTGAAGAACCATGTGAGCATCACCTTAAAGATGTAGGCAGAAACAAGGTGGGAGAGCAAGGTCAAGAGCGTCGAGCCCATGAGGTACCAGGGAGCTGCCGTGAGAGAGGCTTTAATTGAGGTGAGAGACAACACCAAAGACCCTGCTATAAAGGCTGAGGCCCAGTCTTTGTCTGAGGAGGTGGGGTCGTACCGCTTCAGCGTCTGCACGGTTGTTTGGTATGACATACTATCCGCAATACAGCATGTCAGCAAACTCACGCAGTCTCCAAATATGCATGTGGACCTAGCTGTGTGTCTTTTGAAGAAGACTGAGCGAGGTCTCCAGAGCTACAGGGCAAGTGGCTTTGTGACTGCACAGATGGCGGCCAAAGACATTTGTGAAGAAATGAATGTGGAGGCTGTTTTGAAACAAAAAAGGCTGAGGTCCACAAAGCGCCACTTCTCATATGAATCACACGATGAGCCTTTCAGTGATGCACGTAGGAAGTTGGAGGTTGGATTCTTCAGTGTTGTTGTTGATGCAGCCACGTCAACCATCACGGAGAGGTTTTCCACATTGGAAAATGTGGGAAACAAATTCGGGGTTTTGACAAATTTCCCAAGTCTTGCAGATGAGGAGCTGGCAGAGCAATGCAATGCACTAGGCACCACACTGCACTTTGAAGGGCACTCTGATTTGGACAGTAGAGAGCTTATGCAGGAAATCAAGAACTTCCCTCACCTGCCATCAAAAACCATGAGCCTCCTTGAGCTTATCACTTTTATGCATGATAAGGATCTATCGGAGATCTACCCCAACTTTTGGACTGTTCTCAGGATTGCACTTACTCTGCCAGTCACTGTGGCTCAAGCAGAGAGGAGCTTTTCAAAACTAAAGTTGATCAAGTCGTACCTGAGGTCAACAATGTCTCAGGAACGGCTCACTGGCCTTGCTATCATCAGTATCAATCACTCAAAAGGGGAGCAGATTTCATATGATGACATTATTGATGATTTTGCATCAAGGAAGGCCAGAAAGGTCAGGTTTTAGTTTTAGTTTGTGTTTTCTGTTCTTAGTGCAATAGTGTAATAATTCGATTTTCTTTAGTGTGATTTGTGTGATGAAGGATTTGTGCTATTTGCGCTGAGAGAGGGTCTCGCCCAGAGAGTAATTCAATGTAGAACCACCACTGTGTGCCAAAACAAAGAGAACTCAATTATTATGGGACGTGATCCAAAGTGAACACGAGGGACATGATAACTTTTGTAATCTAAGCTTTCTAGTTATGGAAAGTGCTGGGTTCAGTACAAATTCAGTATAATTAATCACTACAGATGTTGTCGATTTCCAGACAATTTCAACTCATCATCTGTAAATACAAACAATGCACTCTAACTGTGTTTAAAGTAATGCTCTTATGCTGTTCAATCCAACTCATATTTTCTACTATGTAAATGAAACAAAAGCCACTTCAACTCGGATGCTAATGTGGAAATCTAGAATTTAAATAACCAGTTGCAAAACAAATGATTTTTGCCATTAAATTGCCATTTTGTTTCTTTACACATCATATTCTGTGCAGACAACAGAATAATGCATGGTTAGAGATGTCAATCTAAACTGAATGGAACACAACATTAAAATGGAAGTCTATGGAGCAAGGAAAAACATGTAATATACCCACAAGACTTACATGTATTAGAATCCACAAGACCTAATATTTTATGTGTTAACATAAGACTAGTCGCTTACCATTCTTGCCTGTGCAGTTCTCCAACATTCATCTTTTGTAGTTGCCATGCAAAACTGGACAACTTGGCCATCGTTAAACATGGCGTTAATACGAGCGATAAAACGCGAAACGTACCTGCGCGTGTGGGTGTGTCCGCTTCGCTGTGATTGGCTGATCACGCTGTCAACGAAATAAAGCCCGCCTACGACATTCATAACAGGTGCGCGAATAATCTGAATGCGTCAAACCGGTGAATAAAGACGAATAAATACAACATAGACTCAGATATCACCATCAGATTCAAAATTAATTTAAAATCACTCGAATAAATAAATAAATAATAAAGCTGTAGCTTCGCCTCCGTGTCTGCGACCATCTAGTAGGATTTGATGATAAAATAATTGCAACTAATAATAAAACTTAAATAGCAGTTTTAAGTAATAACGACATAATAAAATATCCGTTATTGCATTGATTATTTTTAAATCAATGTTTAACGCATAGGCTACGTGACTTTTTAATATAGTTTGTTATTGAAAAAAACATACAGGCTATATTGTTTACTTGCTTACAGTGTAAGAAAACACTGTTCCTTTAACCTGGAAACGAGCTGGAATATGAATTTACATTGGACTAAAATAATCCAAACGCAGAGAGGTTCCTTCTCATTTCAGATCATCACCGCACACCACTGACGGAAAATAAACGTAATTTTTTCCTAGAGGACAGAATCGTGTTAAGGAGCCACATGCACTCGCGCATGTCCCGATTAAAGATGAGTTGCCCACGCGCGTGGAACTGCGCTAAATTTACACAGCAAGTGATTAAAGAGCTGCTCGGGGAAGAAAAACGCGGGTGGATGAACCAACACAGTCATTTGACTTCTTGTTCACGCATCTGCATGAATAATGCAACAGCATTGCATTTATTACACCAGGTCAGGGAGGGTGAGCGCTCCTGTTTTGGGGAGGTGACACTTACCGAAATCAAACTGCTCTTGTTTCCGATGCGAGCGCACGATTTACAAAAGAAAGCATTTATTTTTATCGCAATCTTGCGCAAAGAAACTCAGCGTAAAGGAAGCATGCTTATGAATGGACATGCACACAAACACTCACACACACACACACACATTAGCTGACAACAAACCAATGCATTTCCATGTAATTCCGTGCACTTTCATTACAGTTAAAGCGCAAGTCCAAAGGGTCCTTCTGACAAGCCTGACTGCGATTTAAGCACGATGTCTATGCATTACATCTATACATGTGAAATAAAATCACATTCAGTTAGAATCCCGCAGCGTTTCTTTGTCCACACGCGTTATTATGCACCAGATCCACACATAAGCATGTTTCTTCATTATTTCTGCCCCACTTTTGTCTTGAAAACAGTTCTGGCAGCGCATGCACGAGCCAAACTGATCAGAACAGGCATGTTTGTCTCAGACGATATTGTCCGCAAACCTCACATGTCGCATCAGGGCGACTAAACTCAAATACTTGTGTTGCAACGAGTCTTTATCAAATAGGCTGTGCGTAATCGTGATAAAAGTGAGGTGTTTGTGTTATTAAAGTTTCCAGGGCTCTTTCTGTTAAACAGCAGTGTCAGTGCATCAAAGACACAAGGGCATGTGAATGAATCAGTGCAGTAATGAACATTACCTTGGGTTCTGATCTCTCCCCATAGGATTCCCATCCAAACCATCAAGCCAACCAGCAGAGCAGCACTTTGAACTCCCAGCATGTTAAAACACAGTCCAAAGGGGGTCCAGCCCAGAATAATCACAGATGCGGCGTTGAAGTCCACAGCAGAGCTGCTTAGTGTCAGAGACGTGGAGTTGAACTCACAGACGGCGTGTGTGCATGAGCTCCTGTGTGTTCACAGATCTGTGATGTCGGTTTGGTCTCTGTCTCCAGCTCTCTTCATCTCTCCTCTGCTGAACTCCGCAGTGTGTCTTCTCCTTCACTCACCCCTCCTCTCTCGCTCTCTCTCTCTCTCTCTCTCTCTCTGGTTTGTGTGTGTAAAAGTTGCTGATGCTGTGGGGAGAATATGCTTCTACAGTTTGGAATCTCAATTCAGGGAAATAATGAATGCTTATTTGTTACTTGTACATAGATAGATAGATAGATAGATAGATAGATAGATAGATAGATAGATAGATAGATAGATCAATTTGATCTGAAATAAACACAAGCCCACCCTTTTTTAACCAATCAGAAATGTTCTGACATACATGATACATTTCTGAGAATGGTGTGACAACTAACCCCAGTCTCTATTTTACCATAAAGGCAATTTAAAACTCCCAGCGGAGAGGCTGGTCTCTACTTACATTACCAAATGTTTTTCCCAAATCAATCCATAGTGAAGCCCCATATGATATCATGCATGACTTCACCGGTCAAGGGAATTCATAGTCCAGTAATAGCGTTAGCTTTTATCCCACATCTCTCATCTCAGGCTAAAAGGCTCCTGGCCTGCACTAAGAAATGAGATAGACCTCGAGTTTGAGGTGCCGTGACCAGAGCAGACTCTGTTTCAAACAGATATGCCCAGCTATGAGAGAAGAGCCGGACAGAAACCACATAAATACCTCCAGCTTGCTTTGAGATATGTGATGCTTTGATGCACTTTTTTTTGTGTCAATCCAGTGGCCTGAGAAGAAAGTCGTTTCTCTGAGAGCGTCATTTTCAAATGCTTGTTAGCTGGATCAAGCTGCTTTGCGATAATCTTTGTTAATTACTTCTGAGTGAGTGTTCCAGAAGAGAAAGAGAAAACATTCATCAGGAGAAATTCGCTTAAAGGGATAGTTCACCCAAAAATGAACATTTACTGACAATGTACTCACCCTCAGGCCGTACAAGATGTAGATGAGTTTGTTTTTTCATCTGAACAGATTTGGAGAAATTTAGCATTATGTCATTTGCTCACCAGTGGATCCTCTGCAGTGAATGGGTGCCGTCAGAATGAGAGTCCAAACAGCTGATAAAAACATCACAATAATACACAAGTAATCCACTCCAGTCCATTAATTAATGTCTTGTGAAGTGACAAGCCATCAAGACATTAACTTCAAACTTTTGCTTCTGGCTAGAAAGTCCTTTATGCATAAAATTGTCATCATTTAGTCAATTTCAAATCATATCCTCTGTGCAACAAATAAATGATTTTCAATAAGATATTTTGAAAAATGCTTTGTTTTTTTCAGTACTGTGAATGTCAATGGGGTCCAGTATTGTTTGGAAGTAATAAAAAAGAAAAGA
Organism: Spinibarbus caldwelli; assembly: GCA_039654775.1. Lineage (NCBI taxonomy): Eukaryota > Metazoa > Chordata > Actinopteri > Cypriniformes > Cyprinidae > Spinibarbus > Spinibarbus caldwelli. Next base: position 4,791,827 of record CM077267.1, read on the forward strand.
GCTTTTTGGATGTCTAAACCTTTATATCTACAATAGACTGACTGTTTCTAAGGCTGTAAGATCACAGCTCAGTGTTGGCAATGCCACTCAGCCTTACAGTCTAATGAGGCATGACACATGATACATGTATGGCTCATTGCCCAGCACTGAAACCACTGTTTACCATAGTTAAAAGTCAGCTGCTGAATATAATGATGCTGTTGTGTTTATTTTAAAACAGATAAAATGAAACATATATGCACCTGCCGACACTCATTCAAAGTGATGTACATTACATTCAATGTACTTTTTTTTACTTCATGCATTCCCTGGGAACCAAACCCATGACCTTGGTGTTGCTAGCGCCACACTCTTCTCTTTAAGCTAGAGAAATGAAGAAAATCCATGAAAGGAAAATCTCAAAGTGACTGACAAACTATTGACACTCTATAGCATCCCTCCCTCTCCTTGAGAAAATCTTAATTAGATCCGAGGAGGTCTAAGGATTATCTGGGATTTTTCATACTGTCTTCATTTTCCTGCCATCTATCAGCCGGGTTGCTGTAATTCCACACTGAAATGCCACCAAACAAGCAAATCCACAATATGCTTAGTTTACTTAGGAAGTGCTGAAACAGGTATTCTGCAGCTAATGCGGTGTGGAAAGGTCCTTGGGGACGGGAAACTCTTTTTTTTTTTTTTAGTTTCAGCACCTTTGGAGCATTTCCCAGGAACAATTAAATTCAACGTGAAATGGCATTTGCAACCCATTTTCGCTGCTGTAAGATGATACATTTTTAAGTGAAACATGATATTGAATGAGACAGGAAAAATCAGTAGGACAGGACTTGATTTTATCCGCCAGGAACTGATGATGAAAAGTAGGTGATATGTACCAGCACTGCTTAGTTCAATCTACTGTTACTTGCTATTATTGCAGCAACATTAAACAACTGCATTAAACGTTGGCAAGATTTTAGATAGGTTGCATTACCTACAATCATTGACTAAAACCTTGACAATGTACAGTAAACAGCTGTTTGGCTGTTGGTTGACATAATTTTGCCTTCCAAAATACATTTTTTGCCTCCCTAGAGGGGCAACCAGGAGGGGCAAGAAGCAAAAGTAGTGTAAAAATATAGTGTAAAAAAAGTAAATATAACAATACAAAAACTATATAATGTGTGTGTGTATGTATGTATGTATATATATATATATATATATATATATATATATATATATATATATATATATATATATATATATATATATATATATATAATTTGTATTTATTTATTCAATTATATACACAGTCAAACCAAAAATGATTCAGACACCAGATATAATTTTTGATATTTTTTTAGTGGGTGCAGGACACTATAGTTCATTTATGTAAGTGAGGATAGCAAATTAAAGTAAACTGTGACATATTATACCCAAAAATTCTTCGTACAGTGGACTACCAGTAAAATTGATAAAAAAAATTTGGGACCAAAAATTTGATTTGACACTTTGAACTGACCATGTTTTGTTACGTACATTTCTATCAAAGTTATCTGACATTATCAAGATGAATTTGTTCTGACAAAGTTTAACTCTTGAGTTCTTGTCATATTTTATTACCATTTTCTAAACTATAGCAAATAAACTGTGATAATGTAAGAAATTTTGAAGAGTGTCTTAATAAATTTTGGTTTGACTGTAATTCATCTGTGAATATCAAGACTTTGTTCTGACAAAGTTTAACTCTTGAGTTCTTGTCATATTTTATTACCAATTTCTAAACTATAGCGAATAAACTGTGATAATGTGAGAAATGTTGAAGGTGTCTGAATAAATTTTGGTATGACTGTGTGTGTGTGTGTGTGCATATATATATATATATATATATATATATATATATAGCAAGTATAAAAAGAAAATAATTTTTTTAAACATAACAAAATTGCTGATGAATCATCCTTAAGAACTTTGATGTGTTTTGAGAAGGTAAATTGGGTCAATTTTGATGTCATGTTGACTTTATGTCACATTACCGAACAGGTGTTTGGCACCGTGCACCACATGTGTGTGTGTGTCATTCATTGCATTAGACAGCCCACAACTGCTCTTAGTCACCATTAATAATAGCCAACAAATGCTCATTGGGTTCATTTGTGCTTTTTAACTTAGTGTGTGTGAGTGTTTCACGAAGGAGAACGGGGCCCACACACAGCGAGGATTCACTTGAGCCCTCCCACGCGCTCTCTAAACCATCCTATACGGCGTCAGGAGCCGAGATTGTGTAAGTGGAGCTCCCATGTGGCTTCACATTTCATTTACAAGGCATTCGCCTCTATTTTTCGCATGTCATTCGGTCTCTTCTGGCGAGCACAGGTGTGCAGACACAGAAAATGATGAAGTTATATTAGAAACACAGCTCATAATTCTGCCTGATGTCAATATATAATATTTGTATATATAATATTGATTTACCCATCACCCCCACACCTCGTAATATCACAGTCTCTTTGTCCTCATGGCGTCTTCGGCCCCCTCCTCTATTTTCTTTTCATCCGGCGGCTCGTGGTCTTTGATGGTGGCGAGGGGCTGGCGGTGGAACCCAAGGGAGCGGCGGTCAAACTCACAGCCCATGTTCTCTCTCCGCTCTGTAATCCACAGGCTGAGCGATCCGGTGCATGGAGATCTGTTAATAATAGATCACACGACAGAATGAGAGTGTGCAACACATATGGAACTGAGGGGGATCTGAGATACATAAACAGCCATGGCTAATAGAAGTTAAATGACTGAAATACTCACCCGGCTCATATTTTGAGTTGAGTCACACACCAAAAAATAGTCAAGTCACTTTTATTATATAGTGCTTTTTATAATACAGATCGTTTCAGAGCAGCTTCACAGTAATAAACAGGAAAATAAGAATAAATGATGCAGGCTTCTTCAAACATGAGGCAAATTCAGCTAAAAAAAGATATTAATTAATTATTTAGTATAAAATTCATCAGTTATGAAAGGAGTTCATAAGCACAGCTTTATCTCATGAGAATAATTGAATTGAGGGATCTCTTTGGGAGACTGGGGCTAGTTGTCACACTTTTTACAGTGAATATTTCTAAGGGCCAGTTTACATTATATAAATACAAAAGTCTTAAATACCAAAAAACAAAAAAACAAAAAAAAAACGACAATTTCAACATTATACAAATGCAGATTTGTGACAACATGGCCCAATAGTGGAAGTTGTTTCAAAATCTGATTTAAAAATCTTGTACAATATAAATACAAAAAAATATATAAAGAAAAAAAACAAATAAAAAAATAAATAAAAATGAAATAATAAAAAACCCTGACATTTATGAAAATATGAAAATACCTAAAACACAGCTCAACCTATGGCTTTCAATATACTTTTTCTATTATATAGAACACTTTCCTTAATATATAATAATGTTAGCTAAGTTTCAACTCATACTGTATTTTGTTTCAAACTTTGTTTCATAAATATGATCCTGATTTTATACTTAATTTACACTAGGTTTATGAAGTAACAAATTAAATCACTGGTGTTGAAAACAAACATTTGCGAAAACGTACCCATGTGACAACTAGCCTCTGTTATAGCCTACATAAGAGAGGTTAATATAACATAAAAGACAACATATTTAGTATGCATAATTATGAGTCAGCTTAATTCTATTCGATTAAAACATGATTATAAAGAAGTGATTTTTCAGCAGGTTCATGCAGCGGGTCGGATCCATAATTAACCTGCAGTGATCCTGACTTAATTACTGTCACCTGATGAGCAATTAACTTCCTCTTTAAACGTTCACAGGGCGCAAATTCACTCTTTCTTTACTTTTGCTGTTCTAGAAGCAGCCCTGAGATTTATTTCTGGTGAGAATATGAAACGAACTTCTAAATAATTCACATTATATACTGCGCATTAAAGTGGCTAATATACGTTTACTGTATGTGCCTTTCAGTTTTCTGTTTTTGTTTCAAAATGAGCAAAACAGAGAAACCTTTATCCACTCTTTGGGGTACGATGTTACACTTTCGAGTCTTTAAGTAAAATACAACTTAAAACGTATTAATATTCTACTGATTAAACGGATCGTTGTTTCAGGCTGTGAACTCAATGAATCTAATAAAGAGGAGTCCTTCAAGACGGATGATACGAACCATCAACACCAGCTGGCACTGAGAACGGTTGGTTCAATGATTATCGAGGTAAACGTGACGTTTAGTCGGTGTTGATTATATTTAACCCGTTTATATTTGATTTAAAGATGTGTCTGGGTCACACTGCCAAAGACGAGTTTAATATTGTCGAGTTGGTCACTGGTGAGGGCAACAGCAGGGCGAAAGCGGTTCCCATAGCAACACTACACGCTAAATCTATGCCTACGGTAAGAAGTGTTTTTTATTTATATATATTTTCATGTACATGTAATATAAATTATTTAATCTTAAATGTATAAACTATCATTGCATTTCATTTAACCTTGAATACCGCTATTACCGCTATTACCGTTCCTGTGCAAACGATTGCTAGCTAAAAATACCCACAATGCTCCTTTAAGTAGCACTTTTGCTAATAGTGGCTTTTATAGGTTTTTATTTTATTTATTTTATTTATTATTATTATTATTATTATTATTTATTTATTTATTTATTATTATTATTATTATTATTATTATTATTATTATTATTATTATTATTATTAATTTTTTTTTTTGTCTCTACCCGAGTTACGTGTTTCAATGGGAAGTATTTAACCCTTTGGTGCTCTTATTTTTTTTTATTTTTTAAGACTTTAGGAAAAATTGTCACTTTTATATGGTGTGCGGTCAAACATGGGCTACAAAGAACAGGAAGCAAAATGTTACTGAAAGCTCACTGTTTTGTGATATCAACCTCAAATTTGGACCACAACTTGCTTAGATTTATGGCTTCGATTTCTCAAGCAGTTTTAGAGTAAAACATGTTTTAGGAAATATGAGACGCACTGATTGCAATTTTCTTGGCTGATTCAGACTTCCGATTATTTTTGGAAGTGACCTGCCGATACTGATTTGTCGGTTCCGATTTTCTAAGAACTATAATTGACCGCATATACAAACAAAAATCTATGCAAATTTCAATGCAAAAATTATTTGCATAATAAAAGAAATGATTAAACATCACAATTCCCCAATCTGGACTAAGTTACAGATTAAACAACTCTCAGAATAAAGTACTCTGTGACTGGAAAGAGGAAGAAATGGTTAACTTAAAATGAGTTGCTGTATGTAACACAACGGATGCCATTTCCCAGTCTTTATAAATGCCCCCCCCCCCCCCCCCCCAACCTTATTAAATGTCATCTTTCACATCAAATTCTTAGTTTCAATTAATTCAGTTAGCATAGTAAGAAACTGTACAGTTGTTACCATTCAAATGAAATTAGTAGTAACAAACTATCTTTCCACTGCTGAGGAAAGAGAAGCTGCATCTGAAGTGGCATTAGATGTATTTACACAGACAGTTTGATGTAGCTGAGGTGCCACAAATGCATTTACACTGCAAAATTTCAAATGCATAATTTTATAAGAGTAACGTTTTACTTTTTTTTTTTTTTTTTTTTTTTTTTTTTTTTTTTTTTTAAAACATACAAATAAATGTTGAAAAAATGCAATGATACTTTTAAATGACTAAACCACCAGTAGGTGGCGGCAAGTGTCTGTTTTAATGAGTGAGTCATTTATTCATTCATTCAAACGGTGGATTGTTTTTATGAATGGGCCACTGAACTATTGACTCACTCGATTCGTTCAAAAACGTGGATTCATTCAGTAACTAAACACCACTGTGTGTTGCTCGGAGACACACAACAGTTCTGCTGTGGCTTTGATCAGAACTATTTTCATCAGCGAAATTGAGCAGAAACCGTCAATTTGTCTAAAATCTAAGTCCCTTTATTTTAACTTGTTTATTGAAATACTATTGTATAAAATCACTGTCACATTGCAATCGTGTTGATATTGATATGCAGGGAAACATCATGGCCGTATATGATTTTCAATCCTGTTCCTCGGGACCCACTGCACATTTTGCATGTCTCCCTTATCTGACTCATTTGAGTTCAAGGAGCTCTTTCCTAATGAGCTGATGATCTGAATCAGGTGTGTAAATTAGGGAGACATGCAAAATGTGCAGAGCAGTGGGTCCCCAGGAATAAGTTTGAAAACCACTGCCGTATAATGTTGCTTATCTAAATCATATTTTGTAAAATTATTTTTCTCTTCCTTTCTACCGCAGTAGGCATCTATAAATTTGTTACTTTGTGTGTGCCGTCTCTCTCACACACACACACACTCAGGCTGTGCAAGCCTCATCTGGGACAACATAAATACATTATCAGTCACTGTTTACACACTGCCTGTGCCGCTGGCAATAAAAGGATCGGCTCAGAATCGGCAAGACGTGAGACTGACCGGCCGGTCACCGATCCGGGTCGGTAATGTGAGAAATCGGCCGATGCCGGTCAATAGGTGCAACACTAATTTTCTATGAAAGTGTTTTTGTGCGCTTTTCATAATACTTAAACTTCTATTACTTTTTATTTTTAATTGTTTTCAGTTCAATAATGTTGTCATCTTTAAAAAGAGACCAAACTGTGCTCCAAAGCATTCAAGATTTACACCCGTTTAAGTTGGAAATTTTAATTTTCAGGTCTACGCTCAAAGTGGTTAACGGGTTAAAAAAACAAAAAAACTATTCCATAAAATCCACTAAAAATCCAAAACATTGAACTAAAGTATAGTACATTTGTTTCATTGAGAGAAAAGAGAAATAAAAATCAGTAATTTAACCACCACGCAAGCAGCACCAGAGGGTTAAAAAAATGTTTGTCAAACTATTTTATGGAGTCTTTTATGGTTTACTTTGAATAGAACTGCAGTAGTTACATTTTACCTCCAAGTCTGTATACCTCATGAGATTTCATTCTCCATCAGGTCAACCTGTCTGGATTGGATCTTCATCCACCTGTGACCTTTCGCCTGAAGCACGGCTCTGGGCCGGTGTACGTCGGAGCGGAACATGTGGCCCGTGAGTGGTCATTTCACCTCTATTTTTAGCTACTATCTGTGAGTACGGTGTAAGTCAATGGGTCTTGTGCCAAAATCTCTCCCAGTGGAGGAGTACTCTGATGATGAAGAGATGGATGAGGAGGTAGAAGAAGAGGAGGAAGATATTGAAGAATCACCGGTTAAGAAAGTCATAAAAAATGGTGCTGGCAAAGTAAGGCCTCGTCTCATAGTTGTTTAAATTTTAAATTTGTTCCAATTCTCAATGCTCCCTTTTATCTTTAAAGAGAAAGAAGCCAGAAAAGGGAGAGGATGAGTAAGTTAAATCTAACATTTAATTGAGTTTGTCTTTCATTTCCATTTGTTTCTCAAAGCAAACTAATCAAATGTTCTGTAAATGCAGGGGAGCCTCAGATGGTGAAAATCCACCTAAAAAGGTACCCTTTTTTTTTTATTTGTAATTGTTTTTATTTTTCAATATTTTTTTTTTTTTTCTCCACTCCCTTAGAGCTGCACCGATTGACCGGCCAGTGATCGGAATCGGCTGATTTTTCACATGACCGGGCACATTTTCCACTTTTTTTTTTTTTTAATTTTTTTTTATTTTATTTTTTTTTTGCGGGGTTCCCCTGGTAAATTCGCATTGCAGGGGATAAACATCACGTTATTGTGGTCGCTTCAACCCGTGGACATGAAAAACATCACGCGAACTTGGCAACACTGCTGCTGTGAAGTCATTCAGTCCAGATAGAGGGGGTGGAGTTATGTAAAGGGTGATTTAATAGCATTGATTTGTGGAAGCAAAAAAAAAGAAAAAAGGGCACTTCGGAGTGTAAGGGGGGAAAAAGGGCATGTGCTTTGCACAGGTTGAGCCCTACCTGTGCACGTGCCTGCCGTCTCACGTCTTGCCGATTCCGAGCCGATTCTTTTATTGCCAGCGGCGCAGACATTGTGTAAAGGGCGACTGATAATGTAGTTATGTTGTGCCAGATCAGGCTTGCACAGCCCGAGTGAGTGTGAGAGACAGCACACACACAAAGTAGCTCTCAGAAATTTATAGATGCATACTGCGGTAGAAAAATATTTACAAAATATGATAGGCTAAGCAACATTATACGGCCATGATGTTTCCCCGCATATCAATATCAACACGATTGCAATGTGACAGTGATTTTATACAATAGTATTTCAATAAACAAGTTAAAATTAAGTGACTTAGATTTTAGACAAATTGACTTTTTGCTCAATTCCGCTGATGAAAATAGTTCTGATCAAAGCCACAGCAGAACTGTTGTCTCCGAGCAACACACAACGGTGTTTCGTCATAAGCGCAGTCACTTGCCTCGTTTCTGCATGAATCAGCCGTTTGAATGAATCGGTTGAATGAATGAATGAAGAAATGACTCGCTCATTAAAACGGACACTTGCCGCGACCTACTGGTGGTTTAGTCATTTAAAGTATCTTTTTTCAACATTTATTTGTATGTTTAAAAATGTAAACCATTAATCTTAAATTACTTATGCATTTTGAAATTTTGCAGTGTAAATGCATTTGTGGCACCTCAGCTACATCAAACTGTCTGTGTAAATGCATCTAATGCCACTTCAGATGCAGCTTCTGTTTGCTCAGGAGTGGAAAGATAGTTTGTTACTACTAATTTCATTTGAATGGTAACAACTCTACAGTTTCTTATTATGCTACCTGAATTAATTGAAACAAAGAAAGAATTTGATCTGAAAGATGACATTTAATAAGGTTAGGGGAAAAAAAAGTTACCATTTATAAACCTAGTGGGAAATGACATCTTTGTTACATACAGCAACAAACCATTTCTCTCTTTCCAGCCACAGAGTACTTTATTTTGAGAGTTGTTTAATCTGTAACTTAGTCCAGATTGGGGGAATTGTAATGTTTAATAATTTCATGTAAATTTTTGCACTGAAATTTGCATAGATTTTTGTTTGTATATGCTGTCAATTATATGAATAACATTCGTTTCCTTCAGGGTAAAGGAAGGGGACGGAAGGCAAAGGCATGACCAGGCAAGGACCTGTAGATGACATACTAATTTGATCATGTAGAGACTCAAGCATTGATCGTTTTCTCTTATTGCAGATGTGGATGGGAAGCAGCACGTTCCCGGAAGGCCGCTGCTGGACATTTGAGTTGGGAGCTCAAATTTCTCACCGTGGTCCCATTGTAGTTATGCTTCATGTCAATAAAACTGTTGGAGGGGAAAGCAAACTTGTCTCATTTTCTCTGAAAAGCATTTTGTCTGTGGAAGAAAGTATGACTGGGTTGGCGTAAACCTGTCTGCAGCTGTCATCTTAATGTGACGGAAGCACCAATTTAAACCTGAGGCACTGCATTAGTGATTTACCAGAGGTAAGGGTTAAGAAGAATACTGATAAAATCACGGTAATGTGCTGCTTTCAGTAAGAAGATCTTGCATGTATTGAATGTGGAATATTCCTTCAACTAAAAGTTAAGCTCAATTTATGGCACTTGTGGCATAATGGTACTGACCACATTAATGACTTTACAGTTAAAATGACAGTTTTAGCAGAAGAGCTTACAGAAAGTTTACATTTCTGCTTTAAAAACATCCAAAATTGGCCTCTTTTAACGCTTCACTGTAACCTTAAGGAAAACCAGTTAAAGTTGTTTGTCACAAATGCTGCAATTTAGCATAACTGAACCTGGTATATTCCTTTAGCCTGTTTATGCTTACCAAGTGCATTAATGCAGAGCATTTGGGCACTGTGTGTGTAGTAGCTTTAAATTCTGCTCTGGCAATTAACTATTCTCTTTTCTCCGTTCCTAGACAAATAAGTCTAGGTTAATGATTCGATTGCAGAAACCAGGTCAGTCTCAATTATTATGAAGAGCTTCTGCTTTGTAAGCACAATCACTGCTTTGTAAGCACAATCACTGCTTTGTAAAACTGCTCTATTTCCGTTGTTTTCCTGTGAATTGTAATGCTGCTCCTCTCCTTTGAAAGGTTGACGCAAATACCAATGATTCTGCTTGACGTTTTTATTTACATCTGTTGGAGTTCAACAAATTTGCACTGACTGCTGAGCGGGAAAGCAAGCGCTTACTGGTCAAGATTCATTTCCCAGACCTGAAGCACCCGCAGGTATCAGCGCGGCTCAAATAAAGGGCATGTTTACAGTGAGAATTTTAGGAATTTCATGCGTTCGCTTTAACAGCTTTATGTGTACAAATAGTGCTCAAAATAAATCCTCAGTGTATTTGTGCTTCCAGTTAAATGTGCCTCAATGCATTCTGGACAGAGACGATTCTCCATGTCTTCATCTATCCTGTCAGGGGAAAGGGAAAAAAAGAGTGACTAAATGATTCGCATCCTTTCACAATTCAATTTAGTTTTATGTTGCTTATTTTTCAGAGGTTTCTTTTGTCATTTAAAGGAGTCATACACTTTTTAAAAAGCCAAAACCGTTTTGTTACTATTTCCCACCCCCTCTATAACCCTTAAATACACTGGTGTTTTTTATTTTTATTTGCAGCTGTGCCTTTAATACTTACATATAAACATTCATTTTACATACACTCTCAGGAAAAAAAAAAAAAGGTACAAAAGCTGTCACTGTGGGGGTACCATTTCAAAGGGTGCAAAATGGTACCTAAAAGGAACAAAAGTGAACCTTTTGAAAAGGTACTTCTGCTTCTCGCAATAAAGAAAAGCCTACAGACACTGTAGGTAATATCCTCCAATAATTATTCTTCTAGAAAAATTTGTTAAACAGAAATGGCAATTTTTTTTCTAAACAGCAAACTGATGTGCAACGTGTGAGTGATCAAATGATAATATTTCTGACAACACAAATCCAAGGATTTCAGAATATCCCTGGATTTGGACTGGGGAAGAAGTTTGGAGTTCTCAAAGTTACAGTATGTTTCAGTAGGAACTCAAAAGATCGAGGAAAACTAGGTTCCTCGTGATATGACCCCCTTAAATGTAAAGCAGGCCAGTGCAGTTTTAAGCTTAACCTCATTTGAGTCTTCTAGTCGACTTCTGCTTTTTTGAGGTACTTCTTCATCACTGAGTTGACGTCCTCGCTGCCCTCGGCTTCCAGCCTCTCTCCTTGAGGACCTCGGCGCTTCTGAGATCCGCCAGAACTTGAAGAGTCCGAATCAGACTCCCTACGCGACGCTCTGGATGGCGGCAACTCCCCAAAGTGCACGCTGAGGGCTCTTCTCTGGCCCGTTCGGGAACCGCTTGACGCCAGGCTGCTGGTGGACTGCGCTCGTCGGATGGCTGGGAGAATGTCTGAGCTGGAGTCCCCTGCATCGGCCCTCTCCTTGTCTTGATTCCCAAGGAGTCTGCGATTCTGGAACACAAGCGGTTCCGATCCCAACTGTGACTCTCCGGTTTCTGCCACCAGGCAGCCGAGTAATCGACGTCGGATTGGTTGATAGGTGCCAAGAGGAGGCATGGGTTTCGAGGTGGGCTCCTCCTCGCTTTCCTCAGGGATGGCCAGGTTGGACAAGTGGCGGCGGGAACTTGCAGTGGAAGTCACAGATGTGAGGGAATCACAGGAGCTGAAGCGGTTCATCTTTCCTGTGGTGGTTGTGGTAGTGGAGGACGTTGGGCCTGACTCGGATAGGGAGTGGAGGCTGGAGGCACGGGGAAGGTGCGGACTGGGAGGTTTCAGTATGCCAGGTCGAGGCAGGTCCTCCAGACCCTCCTCTGCTTCTAGAGACAACGCTGAGGACCTGCGGCGTAGCGTGGAGGCCCCTGTCGTCTGATAGATGGGAAGGGACACTGCGCTCCCTTCACCTGCCTCCGAGCCTCTTTCCCATCCAGCGCGCTTCTTCCTCAGACCCTCCAGGAGCTCAGATAGGGCCGTGGAGGACGATGCTCTGCCAAGACCACCGGAAGTTTCTTTGACATCTTCGTCAAGGTCTTGCGTGCAAGATCTGTCATAGGGAATAAAAGACAGACAATAACAATGACTATAAATTAAAGACTGCATCTTAAATCATCATTTACTCACCCTTATGTTGTTACAAACCCATATGGCTTTCTTGCTCCCATGGAGCACAAAAGGAGTCATTTTGACTAATCGTAGTCAATCCTCACATAGTCTCAGCCTCAGATGTCACGCTCACACTCCATTTTTGCTAAATGTCTGATGCATATGGCACAATAAAATGGAAACACTTTTGCGACAGATTCTACCAGCTTTTCGAGATTCTGTAGTCTTTTAACGTTTGTTCAGTTGCTTGTTTCTAATGCAGATACACTTTATTTCGATACTCCACTTTAGAGATTCTACGCAATTCTACAACATAACTAGCAATTCTAGACATTCTAGTAACTTCGCAACTACAACTATCTAACTCTCAGAGTATTAGTAGACTGTTAGGTTATGAATGCATGTTGGGTGGCCATTAAAAAGTATTAGCAGATATTAAGCAGACAGTCTACGAATACTCCAATCACGTAATTGCAAAGTTACTTATAGTTAACAGATTATCTAAAATGGACTATCAAAATGAAGTGTTACCACAGATTGTTGCGTCATTATTTGCTTTAACATTTATGCCGATCTTGATTGAATCCCATATGGTTGCATGCAGGTCTGTTATTGTAGTGACATTAACCCACCACAAAACACTGGTCGCTTTACATGCCAGACAGATGGCCTCTAACCTAAGTGGGCGGTCCTAGACCAACTGAAGCAGCTATAGGCTGATTTTGACCGAAGGAGCGAGTCTACTTCATATGTACACTTCAGGTAGCTCCATAGACCACAATGCAACACGATTATGATGTCATCGCAGATCGTGTTTAATTTATCCCCACTCCAAACAACTGTATGATATATAAATGATTTTTTTTAAACATTTAAAACAGCCCAAGCATACCTATATACATATAGAATGCTGGATGAAACAAATTTGTAAAGGAAAAAACGTAAATAATAAATCAACTCTATTGAGGATTCAAAGGGCCAGATTTACTAACAGCTTGTGTCAGCGCAAACAGTCTTTTGGCGTTAAAATAGTACTGTCAGGATTTACTAAAGACGTGCAGTGAAGAATTAGCACTGAAAAGGCATGGACACAGTTATTTTTGCTCCTGACCTTATTGAATATACATTTGTAGGAGTTTCTCTTTCAGACGCAAAATTTATGGGAGGAGAGTATTAAAATGAATCATGCAACGTGATTTACTAACATTTGCGCTTGTCAAATTACTGGTATTTGTGCCATTATTTAAACGCCCAAAAAAAAGCATGTCTTAAAGCAGGCGCTAATTTGTGCTGCTCTTGATAGATTGTGCTGGTCATTATGGAAATGATCTGGCTGCGTCTGTGTTCTTTAATGTGCGCATTGTCAGTAAATCACACACAGAATTGTCCCCTCTCATTGGCGCTTTTATGGAACTGCGCTCTAACGCTAATTTGCCCTGTTTAGTAAATCTGGCCCCAAGTGACCAAGGGCTTAGAATGTTCCAATTCAGCCCACTGCAAAGTCTCCACCAGTAGTGGGCCCTTGTGCAGCGTAATCAATAACGTACATCCGAGTAAATGAGACAGGGGAGATAGCGGAATGCAGCCACAGAGTCCAGACCTTATGATGGTCTGGCTATGCAATACTTATAATTACACATTTTTTTTTTTTTTTTTGGTGTTTGACAATTTGAGCTGCCTTTCATTGTACGAAAAAAAATAATTCTTCAACATTTGTCCTTTTGTGTCACAAAAGCCAGTCACTCATAGAGGATGACTACTTACCTAATCTGGCCTGGTTGTGTTACCTTGTTCATTGATGCACACTCATGCTTATTGATTATCAGGCTTTTCTTGCTATGTTACCTGAAACTGTAGGTGCTCACGGTGTCAGTAACAGACTGGCGGCCAGAGCTGCTTCCTGCGTAAGGAGAAGTTCTGCCTCCTCGGGGTACACCTGCCCATTGACGGATCCCTTCACCAACGTCTTCAGTGCCCACACTGGATCCAACACTGGACATGGTGTCGCTGAAATTCAAACCCCATATCAGTGTGAAAATCATGCTTTACTGGAAAGATTAACAGCTGTGCAACATGCTTTCACAGCACAAGCAATCGAATCAATATAAGCTCATATCAATGCATACGTGACCTACATGAACATGATCATGCACATGGCTTGAGAGGAGATCTAGTCATAGGTGCTGTAACGCCACACATGGGGGGGTGATATTAGCTCTGATATCCTCAATGCTACCCAGCAGGCCATGTGTGTTCAGTGAGCTGTGAGTTCATTAGTCTTGAGAGCTCTGTCATTATCAGGGCTCGTAGGGGTACAACGCACTGATCCACAGCCTGTTTACAGACTGACTAAAGCTGTTTGCTTGAGATCCCAAAACATAAGCTCCGTTCCAAGAGCTAGTGTGCTGCCTTGCTGCTAATTGCCTAAAGAGGCAGCTATCTTCTAATGGAGCATCCTACACTATTACAAATGAAGTTTCTAAAAGGGGGTTTCATAGCAATGCAACTGAACCAAAATTTTGGGTTCTCCAAAGAACCTTTCAGTGATCAGTTCTTAAAATAACCATTTTCTTTCTTAGTGTGAAGAGTATTTTAACAATCTGAAGAACTGTTTCCATTATAAAGAACCTTTTGTGCAATTGAAAACTTCCATGGACTTAAAAGTTTCTTTATGGAACCTTCCCAACAAAGCACAATTATTTTTAAGAGCATAGCCATGAATTCTCGTAAGTGATTGATTTGGAACGCTCTGCATAGGCATATATTTGCATCTGTGTTTATGCATTTGGCAGACACTTTTATTTAAGTGATTTACATTGGATTCAAGGTATAAGTGTATGAATTCCTTGGGAGTCGAACCCATGACCTTGGGATTGCTTGCACCATGCTCTACTGTCTGAACTACACAGAACTGTGAGGAGTTTTTGGTGCTATGCAGCAAGTTTTGCTACTGCTCACAACTGATTAGTACAATTAGTTTTGCATCATCATGTTGCTAAATGATGCAAGAGCTACAGAGCTACTCTACTAAGCATAAAATGTGCATTTACACAAATATTGGCTAAAATTGCATTTTTTATTAGATTATTTTTTCAGTACTGCATGAAGTATATACAGTGGAGATCAAAATTAGAGAACAACCTATAAAAAAATTCCTAAATTTCAAGGTCACTGCTATTTGAAGTTAACCTAACATGAGTATAAGAGCAGTTTTTAAGCATATTCCATAAATTAATTGTATTCTGAAGCACAGTATAAAAAAACTTAAATGAGATATTTGAAAAAGAACTCTGATCAAGATTAGAGAACACTTACAGATACCTCCAAGTTATTGGTGTTAATCTGGCACCTGGTGCTAATTTCCTTAATTATATGACAAATCCTATTTAACTGGCAGCATTCCTCTAATTTTCACTGAGATTGCAAGAAGACCGAAACTCTGCAACAGGAGGTTGTCCAGATGAAGGCCAATGAGATGACTCTTTCAGCCACTGCAAGAGAATTTGGTCATTCCAAATCTGTGATTTCTTGAATATTGCAGGTTTACAATGTCACTAAATCATTAAAGTCCACCAAAAAGGCTGGTCGTCACATGCACGAGAAGACAGGATAATGCAGAGATTCTCAATGGGGAATCGGTTCAACACTGCAGCTGGAATTGCTCTCCAGTTCTGTCAGTAGTAGAACAGTGGTATACCTACAGCTAATATTCCTTTAGATTTTGAGTGATGAAGATTAACAATACTTCAGAAAAAAATGTAAGTATTTATAGATTGTTCTCTCATTTTGATCTCCACTGCATTCTGCTTACATCGCTTGTTGCATTGCATTTAGGGATTGAATTATTCATGGATACATGTGATGCTGCTTTAGAATTTGCTCAAAACAAATTACAGTACCTATCTTTTAGGAACAGTTCCTTGTTGTGTGTATGCCTATGATGACTTAAAATGTTGAGCAGATCACTAGGTTTTGGAACAGAGCCATTGCGTCAAAACTTATTCTAGCTTCCAGAAGCTCTTATTCAAACATACAAGAGTAAGGTAACAAAAGCGTTAATTTGCTTGCATATGTCGTGGGTTCTCTCCTACCCTGCTCTTGTAATTGGACTCACTACATTCGTACAGAGATTTAAAACCCAAAGCTCTGAGAAACTGCAACACAGTTCATTTTATCCCCTTTTTCACTCGCGCAGACAACTGAAAGAGACGAGACGCGGGGGGTCTCGGCTAACGCGCATGCATTATTCAGAAGACAAAGCATATCACGGCTGGTGAACTTTTAAAAGGACTCTCTCGCACAGAGGAAAGCTTCTTGCATTTAACAAAGCAAAGTGGCAGTGTGGGTACGTTGTGGTTTGCGTCTGGCGAGTAGGTGTCTGTTCACATCTGTCCAGCGGAGACTCTCGTCTATCTTCATTCAGACATGTGAAAGGAAGCCGTGACCTTACACAAGTCCACACACACTTACAGCACTGAGCAACAGGCTAAGCAGGCAACATCAACAGCCAAATGCAGCATTGGCCCATCCAACAACATTTGCTTGATGGCGAATTTTTAGACCAACGAGAGAAGGATGGTTATGCATTAGACTCTGCCAACACCATTAAGCCACGGTTCACAAAGAGACGCCGTGCATTTATATGCAAAAAAGAAACCATACTGCATAAAGCAGTGCATTTCTTCATGTCCCAGCAGACGTTAATGTATGTTATGCAACTAGAGCTGGACGATATAGGAATATATTTGCAATAATATATCTGACAATATAAAATTTAGCATCCTAGATGCTTTTAATACACATTTATTTGACTGTTAAGTTTCTTTAAGATCATTAAAGTAGTTCCACATTCCTTCTTTGTCTTGTGATTTGAGAGTATGAGAACGCAAAGACAAATTTTTTTTTTATAGCGTTTCGGATTTAAAATGACAGCAAATACAGCTAGTAGGTTAAAAAAAAAGTTTAAAATAATATAATAAATAAAAAAATATATATAATAAAAATAAATAAATATTTAAAATACATAAAAATACTTTTACAAAAAAAAAATACAAAAATAAAATTACAAAAAAATGTAATTTAAAAAAAATATATTATTTT
Organism: Spinibarbus caldwelli; assembly: GCA_039654775.1. NCBI lineage: Eukaryota > Metazoa > Chordata > Actinopteri > Cypriniformes > Cyprinidae > Spinibarbus > Spinibarbus caldwelli. The sequence continues at coordinate 4,808,986 of CM077267.1, forward strand.
ATTTAATATCCATTATATACATTTTTTAAAATTAAAGTATCAATGAGAATGTTTGACTAAAAGTCCCTAAAATTAGATATCATCAAAAGCCTAAAAACATGAATCTTTCTACATCGTCCAGTCCAGTATGCAACCATTGGCCTAGTTTAAAGCCCACATTCATCTGATTGCTCATTCCCAAATGCACAACATAGAAAATGAACACAGATACATGGGAGAGAACAACAACAGGATGGGGGATGGAGTGCTTACAGATCTTTCCTTCTAGAGAAGGACTCCACAGCCGTCTGCACACTGTGTGAAGAGGGAGACGCAGTCAGAGACGCACAGGAGTGGAGCGGAAAGCTAAAGTGGTTGGAGGTGCGAGCAAAGCAAGCATATCGAATTTTCAGTGAAGTCTAAGCAGTCTGGCGGAGAAGATCAAAGTCTGTGAACTCTGATACATCGGACCGCATTTTACTATGGGTATTGAGGGAGGAACGCATTATTGAAGTGCTTATAGTAGCAATGTGTAGCCTTGATTTTGCACAGTGAGGAAAATCTCCTCACATTTCAGCTCAACTGAAAAAGAATGAAAGCAATTACAAAGTAACAGCAAAAAGTAAAACTTCAAACCCAAAGGAAAGAAAACACTTTACTTTTAGAACATCAAGAAGTCAATAAAAACTCTTACTTATGGAAACTGTGCATATACTTACTGTATGTATAGAGTTGAGTTTGCTAAAAATAAATTAAATTAAAATTAAATACATAAAAAAAGCAACCCTAACCCTACTGAAATAAAGTCGTAAAGTTCAATTTGCCAAAAAACGAAACAAAATGTGAAAAACAAAAGACAAACAAAAAACCCTAAATAAAATAAAAAATACAAAATAAAAAACAAGATAAAAATAAAATAAAGCAACTCCAACAAAATAAAAACTTAGTCAGATGTGCTAAAAAACAAAACATGAAAAACAAACAAAACACAACCCTAAATAAAATAAAATCGAATAAAAAAAAAACAAGATAAAAAAAAGTTACTAAAAACAAAACGCAAAATGTGAAAAAACAAACAAACAAACAAAAAAACCCTAAATAAAATAAAATAAAAAATATAAAATAAAAAAACAAGGTAAAATAAAATAAAGCAACACAAAAAGTTGTAAAGTTAGATTTGCTACACGAAATCGAAACAAAAACACGAAAAACTAAAACAAACAAACAAAAAAAAAAAACTAAATTATACTTCAAAAATCCACTGGAAATTATGCGCCATCCAAGCATATACCAAACTTTCTTCAACACACTATTATTTGGAACGAACCAATCACAACCTTACATACTATATAGTATGTATAGTATACAAACTGGTTTGCAGACAATTTCCCCTTGCTATGCTAGACTGTGGAACAGAAACAAAAAACGAAATGGAAAAGGTCAGGCACACGTCACTAGCGATACCTTTCTGTATCACTTTCATCGCTGGACTCCACCTCCTCCAACGCAGCTTGTAGATCAACGATACGCCGGATTGATGTCTCTAGATCAGCTTGCAGGGTCTGTCTTACTGCGCTAAGCTCTTCCACTTGCATTTCCTGGAAACAGATAAGACAAGATAAAATCAGATAACCCGCGACGGTCACACTGGATCTCCAGGGGAAATAAAGACTCTGCATCAGGACAAGAGAAATCATTACCCAAGTGTTTAATCTCAAAATGTCTCCAATTAATTAACTGCTTGCTAAGGCTAGCAACGTTATTAAACCACTCACATTTTCTTTGGAAAACAAAAAAATCTACCTAATTATATAAAGGCTAAGATGTTATGAAAATTAAGCCTTCAGAGTTGTTTTTATCCTTTTAACTTTAAGAACATTCATTTATATTCAACACCAACACAATCAAAATTAAACACATAAAAATATTTGTTTCATAATTAATAGAAAATATCAATATTAATAGAAAATGTCAAGAACACGACCAGGTCACATTTCATTCATCATAACAAAGAAATTATTTTATATAACCTCACACCAATATATATATATATATATATATATATATATATATATTTAGTGCTGTGAAATGATTACAATTAATTGCAAAATAAAATAAAGTAACAAAATAACAAAATAAAAGTTTATGTAAAAGTTTACATAATATATATGTGTACTGTGTATCTTTAGTATGTATATATACACACATACAGTATATATTTTTTAAATTTGAACGTATATTTTTATATTCACATCATTTATATTATATATAAATATATTTAATATATAAACAAAACATTTTTCTGAAATGTATACATGCATTTGTGTGTATTTATATATGCATAATAAATATATACAGTACAGACACACATATGTAAACAAAAACTTATTTTGGATGCGATTAATCGTTTGACAGCACTAATATATATATATTTAGTGCTGTGAAATGATTACAATTAATTGCAAAATAAAATAAAGTAACAAAATAACAAAATAAAAGTTTATGTAAAAGTTTACATAATATGTGTACTGTGTATCTTTAGTATGTATATATAAATACACACATACAGTATATATTTTTTTAAATATGTACATGTATATTTTTATATTCACATCATTTATATTATATATAATTATATGTAATATATAAACAAAACATTTTTCTGAAATGTATACATGCATTTGTGTGTATTTATATATGCATAATAAATATATACAGTACAGACACACATATTATGTAAACAAAAACTTATTTTGGATGCGATTAATCGTTTGACAGCACTTATATACATATACATATATATATATACACATATATATATATATATATATATATATATATATATATATATATATATATATATATATATACATACATATATATATATATATATATACATATATATATATATATATATATATATATATAAAATCATTGTATTATGGTGTTTTTTTTTTTTTTTTTTTGGCAAGCCTTTCTCTTTAACTTCTGAAGTGCTTGTTTGCTAAAGGACAATCCTGCGTTATTGATCGTGAGCTCTTGTTTATAGAATAATTTGATAATGAGCACTGGAGAGCCAGCGGAGCGACTGATTACACGATTCATTTTGCTCTTCCCTTCTTTGTACGTCCCCAGTCTCTTGCTCTCCTGGACGAGCCACCACTGTCTGTCTATGATTAATTCCCATTGTCTCCTCAAGGTTATTGATACAACAAATTCCATTTCGCTCCTCTCATCTCCATGACAACCACACCTTCGCTGTTGCCCCCTCCCTTTCATAACCAATAACCTGGAGAGGCTCAGCATGTGTGTCTTCGCATCGGGAAGAAACGCATCCCAGACTCCAGTCTTTGTGTATGCGCCAGGCATCGCTAACACTGTAGCTAATATTCATAATATTGAATGCCTTTGACTCTCAGCACGCAGGTCAAATTGCATCACATGCCGGCAGGTGCTGTAATGATGCAGGGCCTCCTCCTTTGTGTTAAATTATGAATATTTACAGGTTTTTCAGGAGAGATTGGTGTATTCTCATGGGTAATAACGTGTCAGGCTTGTGGGCAGCCACTAAGGGGAAAATGCACCGTGCAGCTGTAGATATGAATACATTAGTTATGAGGACAGTCGTTCAATGTGCCGTGGAGTTTCACAAAAGAAGTTACATTTTAACGCACATTCTTAAGATAAATTCAAGCAGAGCCCTGAAGACTGGAGTAATGATGCTGAAAATTCAGCTTTGCATCACAGAAATAAATTTTATTTTACGATATATTAAAACAGAAAAGAGTTATTTTATATTGTAATAATATTTCACAATATTACTGTTTTTACTGTATTTTTTTTGTTAAATAAATGCAGCCTTGGTGAGCAGAAGAGACTTCTTTCAAAATAAATCTTAGTGACCCCAAATTTTTTAATGGTATATATCAATATATATCAGATATTAAATTTAGCATATTTATACATTTTGATTACCTTTACCTTCCTCTCACCCTCAAAGTTAATATTTATAATATACTAAAATATATAAACAATAATAGTGTTTATAGTATAGTAAACAGTGTAGTAAAAATGTAGTTATAGTGTAATCTTAAACTTAAACTGAATATCCAAGCAATGTATCTTTATTTATTTATTTTTTTAGATAAATGAAAAAATGAGGGAATATTAAATTGTGACCACTAAATAAACATAAATATAATACAATACAATACAATACAATACAATACAATATAATATAATATAATATAATATAATATAAATAAAACAAAAAAACTAAAATAATCACCTTTTAGGACTTCCATAGTCATGATAAACTACTACTTGTGTGTTAAATATAATAAAAATAAACAGCGAAAAATAATGTGTTGCTTCATCGGCTACAGCAGAAAGGTGTGTTTGTGTGTCAGTCACCAGCTCCACACGTCGATGGCTGCTCTCCTGTTCTCTGACGCTCAGGTCGTCCATTTCCAGTTTCATATCCGCCAGTCTCTGCTGAAAGTATCGGGAGTTCTCCCTCTCTCTGGCCTCAGCCTGGGCCGCCTGCTCCAGCTCCTCACCCAGCCGCACCACACTGTCCCGCAGACGCAGAACCAGCACCTACACACACACACACTGTAAAGATCCTCTCTGAGAAAGAGCATAAAGCTGTTAATGGGTCTGGACTGACCTCAAATCTCTTGACCTGTCCTCTCTGGAACGCCAATTTGTTCTCTAGATCACAGATACGAGCTTCTTGCTTGCTTACGATGCTGCGGGCCACCGTGGACGACTCTAGGAACTGCACGCGGGCTACACTGGTCTGCAGCTGAGAAGATAAGCACCGCTGGGTTACGACCACGCTTGTGAAACATGCTAACAAGTCAACAAAATACAACAACAATATTTATACTCCATTTTTAAAACAGCCAAAATAAAAACATAGTACAAGCCAGTACGTGAGAATAGGATTAGAGTGTCCGTTTAGGTAAGATTCATCAATTTCCATTGGCGCATCAGCATAAAAGTTAACGATGTGATGCATCGATTAAAAAAAATGTGCATCAGATACAAGTTGGCATTTGTATCACGATGCATCGTTTCTAACATTTTTGCATCATTAAAAACCTATTTATTTATATATTATTAATAGATGCATATTTACTACATTGAATCGCATTGTGTTGAATCGAGTCTAAATTGGATCGCAACAGGGGTGAATCGTATTGCATCGCATCTGTAGCTGCTTCATATGTATCTTTAATGTATCGTATCATTGGCTATGCATATGGCTATGCGTATCGCATTGGCCTGTTATGGAGAAGCACATCCCAAGTCCTTATAGAAGATGGGGATAGAACGAATAAAAAAAAAAAAAGGTAATTGTGACTTTATCTCACAAGTCGGAATTTTTAAATCTCACAATTTAGAATTTTTTTCTCAGAATTGCAAGGTTATTATTTCAAAATTGCAAGTTATAATCTCAATAATCTCAAACTTGTAATTGAGAGTTTACAACTTTTTCTCAGAATTCAGAATTTACATCCTGTAATTTTGACATTTTTTTCATCTGAATTCTAAGTTTTCATTTTGCAATTATTTTTTGCTTCCACTATGGAATAAAAAAAAATGTTTTTTTTTTTTTGTTTTTTTTTAAATTCACAATTCTCATGTTTCTCACAATTGTGAGTTTATATCTCATACTTCCAAGTTATAAACTCGTAATTGTGAATTTGCATCTCACAATTGAGTTTTCTGAGAATTTTGAGTTTACATCTAGTAATTATTTTTTTTCCCTGTTAAATCTGTTTTCATTTCGCAATTCTGTTTGTTTCGTTTGTGACATTTTATCTCACAATTCTGACATTTTTCTTGCAATTGCGAGTTTGCATTTATACAAATTGTGAGATGAAAAGTCGCAATTACCTTTTTATTTTTTTATTCTGTGGCGGAAACAAACTTCCAAATTATAATACATTGAAAATTAACTTATTTAAAAGTGTTCTTCTTCTGATGGATTTCTAAAGTATTCTGAAGTATTTTTCTTACAGGTACATTGCATTATTTCATTTTAGTGTATTTCATACTTTAAAAATACTTTACTAACAGAAGCACAGTATAGTAGTACTAAACTGTGAGTCAGCCCATGTTGCAGTAATATGTTCATATGTGCCTGTTCCACATGTGAATGGACATCTAATGCATCACATGTCTATATCATTACTGCAGGTCTGTCTCACCTCCTCCTGTAGGGTCTGTCTCTGTTTCTTCAGCTCTTCCATTTCAGCCTGAAGCTCTCGGATCTGAGAGATATCACTGGAAGACTGGGATAAACAAACATGTTTGGTTAGCTTTGGGATATTTTACATAACCTCAAACACACCATATTCATAATAAATAAGTTAGACAACAGTCAAACTACCCCTTTGATAAAACTAATTAGCTTCTATATATATATATATATATATATATATATATATATATATAAACATGATAATTTATAATATCAGAAATCATAAATGAATGCTAATGGAACATCTTTTATAATCTGAAACCAAATCCAATGGGCTCAAACGAGAAAAAAAAAAAAAAAAAAAAAAAAAACTTACTGGATAATCTTAAATTCTTGTATTTATTCTTTTTTTTTTTTTAATAGTCATAAACCTCAGTAATTTAAATATTTATTTTGCTATGGAAAGAAAATATCTAATGATGTTGCTCAAGGATTTGAAAACACTATTAACTGATGACTCAAGTGAAAGGATAAACCATTTTTTTTTACCAGTTAAAATGAAGCATCCATTTACTCAAATGAATCAGACTAGAGAGAGAGGATGCTTTAGGAGTGTGTGCAATGTAATGTGACAAATGATAGCATTTTGTCACGCTTCTCGACTACGTGATGGAAAAAAACCAGCTCGTTATTGGAAAAACTGCACTATTTTGAAAACAGCTGAGTGACTGTCATAACTCCCCAAGAGTGATGCATGTGTGTGTAACTCCAGCAGACCTGAGCGATGAGGGATTTGTGCTTCTTCATGAGCTCGTTGAGATCCTCCTGGTCTTCCTCCAGCCTCTTCATCAGGTCCATCCTCTCATAGCGTAGCTGAGCCAGCTGCTCATCCACCTGAGATAACAGACAGAGAAGGACTGAGGTAAACCTGAGATCAGCCCTTTGCTCCTTTCATTTCATGTCTCGGGGCCTCACCAGGCTCTTCTGCTTGCAGATGCTCTCCAGTTCGATCTGAGCATTTTCCAGCTCTGCAGCCAGAGTCTTCTGTGCACTTTCAGACTCCAACCGTCTGGCTTCACTATCCTCCAGCTAGAATACACATAGACAAGTCAAATAAAGATGACTTTGTTTTGAGAAAATAAACTATGCAAACATACATTACAATCAAAAGTTTAGGAATAATTAAATTTTTTTTTAAGTTGTTTTTGAAAAAGTCTCTTCTACTCAGCAAGGCTGCATTTATTTGACTAAAAAAATACAGTAAAAACAGGAATATTTTTAAATATTATTACAATTTAAAATAACTGGTTTCTATTTGAATATATTTTAAAATATAATTTATTTCTGTGATGCAAATCTAAATTTTCTGCATCATTACTCCAGTCTTCAGTGTCACATGATCCTTCAGAAGTCATTCTAATATGCTGATTTGCTGCACAGGAGACATTTGTTGTTGCTGAAATAATGCTGAAAACAGTATTATTATTTATTTATTTTTTATTTTGGACCAGTTTAAACCATATACAACCAGCAAACCACCTTAGGCTGTTTTAGGCAGATGTTTTTCATCAGGGAAATGCTAGCACTATTTTAATCCATCTCTAAACTGTGTTCTAATTGGTCGGTTGTGTATTAACCTAAACTGTCAATCAACCAGTAAAGCAATAAAGGTGATTTGACCCAGTAATCCTCAAAAAAATAAACATAGGCCAAATTTAATCAAGTAATCAGACATCACATCTGCTAAGAGGACATGTCTGACATGATAATGAAGCTATAAGGATTTACAAACCTAGGGCATTTCTAAACTTTTGGAGGGCACTGTATATGTACACAAGCACTTTTTTTTGTTTAAAAACAGTTAGTTTAAGTTTAGTTGAAATTTGCAGTCAACTTGTATTTCATCATTTTAGGTGACACGTAACAGTTAAAGATGCTTTGCTAACTGTGCTAGGGCTGTGTGAGATGAACCTTGTTCAAATAAATTCAGAAAATTAGCAGAAATTCCTGTAGAAAATTTGAAGATTCTGAAGATTTTCATCATATTTGGAATAATAAAGCTTATGCTACAAAGAAAAATATATTTGTTATAATTACTAAATGGCTATATTTACTAAATTTCAAACTAATACTCAACAGAAATGGGTTTTTAATATATGATACAGATATACAGAACCAGAATTGTCAATAGTCAATATCATGCCAATATATTGTATTTTCTTTTTTTTTTTTATTATATTTTAAAAGAGTTTTATATAAATTATATATAAAATATAATATATAAAATATGTTTACTAAATGGCAATATTTACCAAATTTTAAAGTAGTGCTCGACAGATATTAGCTTTTTAATGGATGATTCAGATACAGAAACCATAATGGTCAATAGTCAATATAATCTCTATATATTATATTTTTAGATTTTTAAATTATATTTTTAACTGTATTATATTATATTATATTATAGAAGACTACAAAAATATATATATATTTACTATATTTTGAACTAGTGCTTAACATATATGGTCTTTTTAATTTACAATTCAGATATTCAGAAATCAGAATGGTCAGAATAGCCAGTGTATTGCCTATATATATATTATATTTTTTTAATATTTTTTTAATTTTAAATATTTTTTTAATCATATATTGTATTATGTTATATTATATTATATTATATTATAAGATGACTACGAAAACTAACTCCATGCACAATAAGATCAGCAACGTATTAAATAATTATTTATACTAATATTTAATGAATAGCTGAAACATTACTTAAAATTTACTGGGCAAAGAAAGCTTATGCCAAAAATATGCTATATTTCACTGCAGTAAGGGTTAACAGTGGGACTTTTGAAGAGCGATAATGCAAAGCTGCATAAATCTGTGCAGCAGTGTGGTGTGTGAGCCATGCTGTGTGGATGATGGGATGGCAGTGGCACCTGGCAGCGCAGTCTCTCCAGCTGCTCCTTGGCACCGGGATCGTGACCCTGCCCAGGATGTTCAACGGTGGACAGCAGCAGCTGGGCATCACTGAGCAGGGCATGTGTGCGCTTCAGATCCCGCCTCAGCCTCTTCTCTACGTCAAAGTCTCTGTGGCCTACCTGAGACCAGAGAGAAAGAGAGAGATCTATACACCACACTGAAGCATAAAAAGAAAGCCTTTACACACATATCACGAGAAAGAGACGGGCATTTCTGGGGACTTTTACACCATTGGAACTGAGTAATGATGCTGGACACGTGAACACAGAGACATTCAAACTCCTGCCTGTGGAAAACTGAGTAAATCCCAGAAGCTCAATAAATCGTTATGGCTTCAAATATGAGCTGATTTGTGAGGAATGTGAATAACAAATTAGTGCTCGACAGATATGAGCTTTTTTAATGGCCAATATACATATACAGAAATCAGGATGGTCAACATAACATAACATAACATAACATATAACATAACATAACATATAACAATAAACAAAAAGGCTACAAAGACTTTACAAAGAAAGCATTACAAAGAAAACTACAAAGAAAACATTATCATGCACTATTTATTTACTAAAGGGCTATATTTACTAAATATTATATGATATTAATGAAACATCCTTACATATTATATTATATTTTATTTTATTTTATTATATATAAACAAGATTACCAGGACAGATATCATCATGCACAATAAGAACAGCAACATGAATCGTTATAAATATATTAAATTATATATTTAATATTAATGGATCATCCTTATATGATATTATATTATGTTATATGATATTATACATAATATAATGTAATAATATTAGAGACAGAGACAAACATCATCATGCACAATAAGTCCAGCAATATGTATTAAAAACATTATTCATTAAATTTCATGAATAACTAGAACATTACTTGAAATCTCAAGTAATGCTCAAATAAGTCATAAGGTTGGGAAGGTTGGGTTGGCAGTGAATGCACATGCCCTGGAAAAATCAATACATGCATGAAAACCAGGCGCTTTACACATCCTCTTACTCAATACGAAACTCATTTTGAGCAGCAGTGTTTACGTGCAGCTCGGGTCATAAACCAGGGTCGTTTTTAACAGCAGCAGATGAGCAGCTTCATCATATCGATCTCTGTAGTGATCACGCTTCCTGACCACAGTCACATTAGAGAGCTCACGACAGCCAGAGGGCAGGACGTTCAGGTCGAATGCATGTACAGTATCTCTAAAGGGCCCTCTCAGCATAGCCACAAGCTGTTAGCTAAGTTTAACACAGGGCACATGAGTGAGAGCATGTCTAATGGTAAAAAGATCCTCTATAACCACTAAAGTAACAGTGTGCAAACTAATATAGTTCCAGCACACATGCCAAAAGCATTATGTAAAGATTGCATAAATGTTATGAACATAAAACATTTACATTTAGTTATTTAGCAGATGCTTTTATCCAAAGCGACTTACAAAAGAGGACAATAGAAGCAATCAAAACCAATAAAAGAGCAACAACATGCAAGCGATATGACAAGTCTCGGTTAGACTAACACAGTACACATAGCAAAGTGTTCTTTTTTTTTTTCTTTTTTTTTTATTAAAGACAACAAGTAGATAGAATATAGAAAAAAGAAACAGTGGGTTTTTTTGTTTTTGTTTTTAAGAAAAAAGTAGATAGAATAGAAAAAAGAAAGCTAATGTTAGTTTATAAAGAAAAAGTAGCAGTTAGAGAATAAATATGCAATTGATAGAGGGTCAAAGGTGTGAGTGTTTTTTTTTTTTAAATAAAAAGAAGACAGATAAAATAGAATTAGAATAGAGAGTGATAGAGTTAGAGGGTCAAATAAAGATGGAAGAGATGTGTTTTTAGCCGTTTCTTGAAGATGGCTAAGGATTCAGCTGCTCGGGTTGAGTTGGGCAGGTCATTCCGCCAGATGGGAACAGTGAATGAAAAAGTCAGTGAAAGTGATTTTGTGCCTTTTTGGGATGGCACAATAATGCGTCGTTCACTTGCAGAACGTTGCAAAACAATGTTAATGCAATGCCCTTATGATATTTATAGCTGATAAAAGTTCTCACAATGTTCAAACATTACATTTTTATGTCCTGAATGCTGTTAAAAGAACATTCTTCTAAAAAAGGAACTCATTTTTTCAAGGTTCCCACTAATAATTGTTAAATTAATGTGGATAAAGCAGTATTTTGTACTTTCAATAATAAATCAACAATCTGAATGTTGACATCATTAGAAAGAAATCCAAATTTTTATATTTTAGAATTATTAATAATGAAAAACAATATAAAAATCCTATATAAATATGTATATATAAATATGTGAGATGACTTTCCTTTTAGCCTGTTGTCACCAATCCCTCTTAGTTTTTGATCCTGTCCTACTTTTTAGCATCCAGTCACTTGCCAAAGGATAAAACCAAGCCTTGCCCTACAGATTTTTCTCTGAAGTATGTCACATTTTAAAAGCAAAATGAAGTAGTTAATATAATTTCCTGCTGACGTTAAGCTGTTAATACAAATGAAGTTGAGAATGTTTGCTGAGCTTTAATATTCCCACAAACACACTGTAATGAAGAGCACTGATAGATGAGGGAAGAGACGTGTAGATTCAGAGCTGGGCAGTCTGTAGTGCTCTTATATCAGAACAGAGAGAACATGACAGCTTTACAGATCCTCATAAGCCCTGATGTGACTATAACTCTGTGATCTATCAAAGCAGCGCATCTAACCAAATGACCCACATACTGTATTTAATAAATATCACGCCTGGAATGCAATGAAACTTACAGAGGTTGTTTACAGAGTGTCCAAGCAAATGTTTCAAATCTTGCAATCATTGATAATAACATTGAAAAAAAAGATGATATTATTTATGAAAATATGACAAAACATCCTTTTGAGGGTACCAAAAACATCAGATTAAAAAAAAAAAAAAAAGTATTTCCTTTTAAAGATACAGTATATATATATATATATATATATATATATATATATATATATATATATATATATATATATAAAATGTTAAATAATGCATATACAATGTTTTTTTAATTATACAATTTTTATCTTTTTTTTTGTGTGTGTGTGTTACCTGTTCACACAGTGTGGCAATCAGCCCCTCCAAGTCATGCTTCTCATGAACCACCATCTGTTTTTCCTCATATTCCTGTTCCAGTTGCATCTCCAGCTGTCGGAGCTGCACACACACACACACACACACACACACACACACACACAGGCAGGAAAGGAAATGTTTGAGACAGGGTTGTCAGGAGGTCTGTCTAGCTGTAATTAATTCTGCATCCCTCACCCGTCTCTGAGAGGACTTCTGCACATCCTCCAGTTCCTCGTCTTTGTCCTCTAGCTCCTTCTGATGGATCTGCTTCATCCTCTCCATCTCCATCTCAAAGCGCAGGTGCATCTGTGCAGAACAGATTTCAGATGGCCTGTTTGTGTTACTGCGCCTTTAAGACTTACGTAAATGTGGGTGGTCATATGTAAATGTACTCATGGTTATGACTTCATAACCTTTTCAATAGGTCAAATGTTCTTGCATTACTGTACCTGCTCCTGCTGTTTGATTCTGGCAGTCATCTGGCTGATCTCCTCTGAGTGCTCCTTGTCTCTGGTCTCCAGCTCACGGAGCTTCTTCTTCAGTTCAGGGATGGAGTCGGAGGTGAGGTGGAGCGGGATGCTCAGGTCACGGATCTGAGCACACAGTTCCTCCTTCTGCTGCTGGAGGTGCGTGACCTCCACCTGACTCTCCTGAAACACACAAACATAATCATACACACATCATGTAAACATAAATACATGAAAACATCAATCGCACATGCAGGAGCAAAAAACACACAAGACGAACATCACACACACAAAATCATACGAACACATAAAAATACAAACATCAACACAAATAACATACATAAACATGCATGCTTATACACACACGCATAAACAAACAATACAAACAAGCCCATTATAAACACAAACTCAAAAGGAAATATACCCAAAAACAATAAACCAGCACAAATGCAAAACCACACACACAATAATAATAAACAAACTCAAAAGCAAATTGCACACAACACACAATATTGCAAACAAATCATATGAACAGGCATATATAAATACACACAAACACATAAAAATATAAACAACGACAAAAACAAACACGCTGGCATATATGCACGTAAACATAAACAAACAATTATACAAACAAGCACAAATGCAAAAACACACACACAAAATAATTAAACACATACAAAACAAATATACACACTGCACAAACACACAGATACACAAAAACATAAAAATACAAACAAGGACACAATCACACATACAAATGCATAAAAACAAACACTCAAACATGCTCACATATATACACGTAAACATACACAAAAAATTATACAAAAGCACAATGCAAAAATACACAAAAAAGAAACTCAAAAGCAAATACACACAAAAATTGCACAAACATAATGTACAAAAAAAACAATCACAGACACATAAACACACAGTAATCATCAAACAAAGTCACTTACACAAACAATGACAATGAAAAATAAACACAAATGCTTAAAAAATACAAATTCACATATGCACACAAACACACTACAATTACAAACAAAAACACAATTATGCAAACAATCACAAATGCATAAACACACAAAAGCAAATATAAATATAAAATAAAACAAGTATAATAAATAAATAATGTTGTACAAACACACAACAACAAAAAACATAGATACATACAAGACACAAACACACAAAATCATATGCACACACACAAAAAAAAATAAAAATCACAAACACACAATGATGCACAAAAAACAATCACAGACACATAATCATACACAAACACATACATATGTACAAACAAGCACATATGCATAAACACACAAAACAGAAAATACCCACATGAAAATTGGACACACACAATGCACAAAAAAACAAAGAATTACAATCACAAACACACATCAAAAATCACACACAGTCATCCGAACAGATAAAAACACATTATATTATGTGCATGTGTATTTTCCATGTATTGACCTCTGAATTTCAGAGTATAAATGCGATACATTCATTCATTTTTCTATAATGACACTATAAACTTATATAATCTGATGAACTCAAAGCAGAACTTTTCTCCTCTGCATATGTGGAATCTCTGGGGACTCGTTCAGTTTACCAACAGAGGACACCCGGAGTACACAGGCACGATCGCAGATGGTGGACGCTTGACCTTTGACCTCGGCCCATACCTTGAATGTCTTGCGAAGGGTGAAGATCTCTGCGCCGAGGGCGGTATTCTCCTGGATGGCTCTCTCCTTCTGCTCCCTCTCATTATCAGCCTGTTCCAGCACCTGGGTCAGTTCGCTGTCAAACCTACAAACACGCACACACACACACGGACACAGACCAGACAGAGGGCTTGAGAATGCATATTCAGGCAACCAGTGCGTGGCGCTGAATATTAATGAATTATATGGAAATGAGACAGACCTCCTCTGTTTCCTGTCCAGCTCATGAGCGCGGCCCTGCAGGCTGTCTGTCAGCACGCGGGCGTCCTGAAGGTCGGAGGTCAACCGCCGGCAGTGGCGTTTTAGCTCTGACACTGAGCGTTTGGATTGATCAAGCTGAGACTGCAGCTCCTGGACCTGCCACACGGGGGAGATAAAGAGACAAAGATCATCAGGAAGGGACCATGTGCCGCCCACTGGACATGAGAGGGTTATTCAGTACAATGCACCTGACAAACATTTTATCTATAATATTTTATGTCTGAGCTCTTAATATGTTCAGTAAGTCATTATCTGCAGAACTAAAAAAAAAAAAAAAAATGTATATATATATATATATATATATATATATATATATATGTGTGTGTGTGTATATGTATGTATGTATGTATGTATGTGTATATATATACATATATATATAAAAGTGTGTGTGTGTGTGTGTATGTATATTTTTAAAATGTTTAAAATAATAAAATATGAATTTAAAATAAATATATTTGAATTGTTTTATGAATACACCACTTGTATTGTTTATTATTATTAATTAAAACTGGACTCAAAAGTTACTGAGATGTAGTCCTTCTGATGACTAGCCCCAGTGTATGCTAAGTCCTTATTTATATATATATATATATAAATAAAAGATTAAAATATCTTAAATTATGCTTTTTTATCTATATAATGTAAATTAATTATGTAATACATATTGTAACTGTAGTATACATTACATTTTAAAAAAAAATTATACATTTTGTATTTTCCATTTTTGTTGTTTCAGGAATTGTAATTTTATCATTGTATAATTGTATATTTTATTTAAAAGCCTTTATATCCTATAATGCAGATTAAATTACTGATATGTTATGAAGACAGCTTTTTAACTGTAGATAATTCATAATTAAAAAACAAAAAATGGTTCTTTTGAAATCAATCTCAATAAACAATAGGTTCCCACGGTGAAATTGTACCTTATATTGTGCGACAACATGCCCCACTACATGTTAAATAAGCTGTATCTTTGTCCTGGGCAATAATTGTATGTATGTATGTATTTATTTATTGTGAAGACTTCTATTTGTTTTGCTGTATATACAAAATTTTAGTAATATTTAAATAATATTATATTGATAATAGCTTTAATAATTTGAAATATCTTTTGTTTTTTTATTTTCAGTTTTCATTTTAATCTTAGATTAAGTTTTAGTAATTTTGTTGTGCTTTTGTCATTTTTAGAATTATTATTTTTTATATATATTTTTTATTTAGCTTTATTTTTATTTCAGGTTCAGTAATTTTAGTTCTTCAACATAAACTAAATTATTTATGTTAGCTGCCAAAGCAACATTTCTAATTTTCATTTAAGTTTTTTAAAGTTCTAGTTTTTCATCTAATATTTTTTTTTATCTTAACTTTATTTCAATTACCAAAAAACATTTTTAACTATAAAAACACTAATCAAGACCATTTATGAAAATTAAAATTGAGTGTTGGGTGTAAGAAACCTTGACTAACACTATAAGGTGTCTCTTACATAATAATTAATATTAATACCTTTGTATCCAGCAGCTGACGGGCCTCTTTCTCACCCTCAAGTCTTTCCTCTGACTGCCGCAGGCGCCTGCGCAGGAACTCCACCTCCGTCTGCGCGCATTCCAGCTGCAGCTGCAGCTCACTTTCTGCGTGCACATTCAAGATTCGCACACACCCACGCAAACAGTCATTATCTTTCTTCGCCAGCATGTTTGATGGCATCTACGCTGAA
Source organism: Spinibarbus caldwelli (assembly GCA_039654775.1). Classification (NCBI taxonomy): domain Eukaryota; kingdom Metazoa; phylum Chordata; class Actinopteri; order Cypriniformes; family Cyprinidae; genus Spinibarbus; species Spinibarbus caldwelli. Next base: position 4,825,464 of record CM077267.1, read on the forward strand.
GCCTGTCTTACCTGTTGCCACTCCGCTCAGAGCTTCTTTATTCTTGACTTTCTGTTTTTCTTCCTCTAACTGCCTCTCGAGGGCCTCCAAAGACACTTTACTCTGGTCCACACGACTCTGAGACAGCACAGAATAAACACACAGGCGTGACGCCCACAATTCAATAGAAGACACAGCTGTGAGGCATTTGGGACGATATGACAGGCTATGTTTGGAAAAGCATACTAATCATACATTTTCTGCATTAAATAGTATGTATAATGTGCAAATTTTCTATATGCATGAGATACATTAAATTTGCTGAAACGTGCAATATACAATAAATTATTAGTACTGTATCCCACAGTGCATTGCCGTCGACTTGACCTTACATTTCTAGCGTAACAAATGAACCAGTAATTTTTAAACCAGTCACAATTTTTAATGATTCATCTCTTTCTTAACTCATTATTTATTTGTACTGTCAAAAGAAAAGGTCTTTGTACACAGAAGTGCTTTAAAAATACAAAATAGCTTATGAAAGATGCTAACTCGATGCCAAATGCTGAATTAAACATGTAAACTGATGAGGTCATGTGACAATATACAGTAGAATACTACTGTTTAAAATGTAACTTACATGTCACTTATAATTTTTATAATAGTAGGCACACAGTATATACTATGTAGTACTCAGAAATAAGTAAGCTAGTATTAAATTGGAAACAAAGTGGCTGACAGAAATTATGGTTAAAGAAAACAAAATAAAAAAAAAATAAATAAAATAAAATAAAAAAAAAAAATCACAAAAACATGTTTGTTCATTGAAATAAAATAAAGTAACTTAATTAAATATATCTAAATCAATCAATCAATCTATCTATCTATCTATCTATAACGAAAAATGAAATAAAAATTAAAATGAATTAAAAACTATAAGGACATATTTAAAAAAAACTAACAAAAATCTAACAAAAACACACATAAAAACTGAAACCTAAACTAAAATTAAAATGCAAACAGAAAATATAACACTCAAAAAACAAAGCAAAACAAAACAAAAAAATAAAATACATTTTTAAAAAAAATAAACTGTATTAGTATTTTTTTATGATACTAAAATAAACCTGGGTTGAGCACATTGCATTGTGGGATACAGTATTTTATGCATTTTTTGTGATTCCTGTGCACTGTAAACATACTGTAATGCAGAATTAATATGAGTATCATGATATTCTGAATGTTGCCATTATAACACATCACGTGGACACATCATGGATAGTTTGTGATGCAATTTGACAAATTAGAAACAGAGATACGGAGACAGATGATGGGTGGGCTGTACCTGCAATTCCTTGTTCTCTTTGGCGAGGCGCAGTCTCTCTGTGCGCTCAGTGTCTAGAGCTTGACTCATGGCCTCCCCTCTGAACCGCTCATCACTTAATTCAGATACAACAGCCGTAACCTGCACACACACACACACGCACCATCATCTTTCAGTGTCTCAGCAGAAGAGATGTTCATTCATCAGCGACAGTCATATGACGGAGATTAGCACTGCATGAGCCAATCACAAGCGAGTTTGTTTTAATATGCTTTCACTGATGAGAATTCATTACCAGACTCCATCCATCACTGTGAACACCGACTGCTAGAAAATTTGATTTTGAGATTTCTGATCTGACAGTATCATTTCATATGTGGCTCAGGGGGCGCGGCACAGACACATACCTTGGTCTCGAGGTTGTCTGCAGTCTGACGCAGCTCATTTCGTTCTTTCTCTGACTTTTCCAGACGTCTCCTCAGAGCAGTGATCTCATCCTGAACAACAGAATGTGATACAATTATAATAAAGTGAAAAGAATCTGATAAACCACATCACAGTCTAGACAGATAAACAGAAAGAACATCAAAATGAAAGATAAACAGAAAACATATAGATAGACAGATAGACAATCAGACAGACAGACAGAGATAGATAGATAGATAGACAAACAGACAGAAGATAGCTAGACAGCCAAAAGATAGATAGACAGACAGACAGACAGACAGACAGACAGACAGATAGATAGATAGATAGATAGATAGATAGATAGATAGATAGATAGATAGATAGATAGATAGATAGATAGATAGATGAACAGACAGACAGATAGATAGATAGATAGATAGATAGATAGATAGATAGATAGATAGATAGATAGATAGATAGATAGAACAACAGAAGGAGATTATATAGATAGATAGATAGATAGATAGATAGATAGATAGATAGATAGATAGATAGATAGATAGATAGATAGATAGAACAACAGACGGAGATAGATAGATAGATAGATAGATAGATAGATAGATAGATAGATAGATAGATAGATAGATAGATAGATAGATAGATAGATGAACAGACAGATAGATAGATAGATAGATAGATAGATAGATAGATAGATAGATAGATAGATAGATAGATAGAACAACAGAAGGAGATTAGATAGATAGATAGATAGATAGATAGATAGATAGATAGATAGATAGATAGATAGATAGATAGATAGAACAACAGACAGATAGATAGATAGATAGATAGATAGATAGATAGATAGATAGATAGATAGATAGATAGATAGATAGATAGATAGATGAACAGACAGATAGATAGATAGATAGATAGATAGATAGATAGATAGATAGATAGATAGATAGATAGATAGATAGATAGATAGAACAACAGAAGGAGATTAGATAGATAGATAGATAGATAGATAGATAGATAGATAGATAGATAGATAGATAGATAGATAGAACAACAGACAGATAGATAGATAGATAGATAGATAGATAGATAGATAGATAGATAGATAGATAGATAGATAGATAGATAGATAGATAGATGAACAGACAGACAGAGATAGATAGATAGATAGATAGATAGATAGATAGATAGATAGATAGATAGATAGATAGATAGATAGATAGATAGATAGATAGATGAACAGACAGACAGAGATAGATAGATAGATAGATAGATAGATAGATAGATAGATAGATAGATAGATAGATAGATAGATAGATAGATGAACAGACAGACAGAGATAGATAGATAGATAGATAGATAGATAGATAGATAGATAGATAGATAGATAGATAGATAGATAGATGAACAGACAGACAGAGATAGATAGATAGATAGATAGATAGATAGATAGATAGATAGATAGATAGATAGATAGATAGAACAACAGAAGGAGATTAGATAGATAGATAGATAGAACAACAGACGGAGATAGATAGATAGATAGATAGATAGATAGATAGATAGATAGATAGATAGATAGATAGATAGATAGACAGAAAGAAAGAACATCAGAATGACGGATAGATAAACAGTCTGTTTTATGTGTTTATTGATTAGATAAACAGAAAACATATGGATAGACAGACAGGTAGATAGGTAGATAGATAGATAGATAGATAGATAGATAGATAGATAGATAGACAGATAGATAGAATAATAGATCGATAGATAGAAAAAATTAAAATAAAAAATCAGGGAAAATTATGACAATTGCACATGGACAAATGCATTTTTCATTTTTGTTGCACATATGTACTTTAATTACACAACTATGATTGTACAGATGATTACTGGATAACTTGAATATTTAGTGGTTTAAATATGATGTATAATATGAACATGTCCTTTGTGAATGGGTCAGTACCTCTTTAGATCTGAGCCTCTGGTCATCCATGTTGACGTCCAGCAGGGGGCGCACTCTGCACAGCAGCTTCCACCAGCTCCAGTGGGCCACTGCGGTGAGGACTCGCACATTTCTCTGAATACAGCTCACTGCCATCTGCTGAACCTGATCCCAGATCAGCACTCACATTAGACGCTGCATCAGACCCACATTTATACAGCTATATACAAGACTGTAGCACTATTACTAGAGTCAATTAAAAACTATATTACAAAAAGCTATATTATACACCACTCCAAAAATGTAATTTTTCCCCCTGAAGTTAATCAAGGGTTATTGCAGCAGAGATGTCATAATTTTGTTTATTGTCCAATTTACTTTCTCTCACTGAACATTGGGTACAAAGAGGAACATCACTTCAGAGAGTCATCTCTGAGCCCATATCCCCAGATCTATAAACATCGGCTGTTCCAGCAGAGGACAAAAGAGACTCACCTTCATGCGGCGGTATTTATGGCGGCCCAGATGACCCAGACAGAATGCTTGAAGCTGCACCAGCCAGCCGCTCAACAACTGATCTCTCTGCTGATCTAAAGACCTCAGGACACCACGCTTCATAAACACCTTCATAAACACACACATCAGAGTGAGAATGACCTGAAAACTTCAGAAGTGAAGGATAAACTAAAACCTGTGTATGTTATAGGTACATCTGGATTATTATACAGCACTAGAATAATAGAATGACAGACAGAATGATAGACAGACAAACAGACGGCTGGATGGATGAATAGACAGACAGACAGAATGATAGAACGATGGAGCAACAGAACGATAGATAGATAGATAAATAGATAGACAGACAGACAGACAGATAGAACGATGATACGACAGACAGACAGACAGACAGACAGACAGACAGACAGAGAATGATAGAACGATGGAGCAACAGAACGATAGATAGATAGATAGATAGATAGATAGACAGACAGACCGATGATACGATAAACAGACAGACAGACAGATAGATAGATAGACAGACAGACAGACAGACAGAACGATGGAACGATAGATAGATAGACAGAGACAGATAGACAGATAGATAGATAGATAGACAGATAGATAGATAGATAGACAGACAGACAAATAGACAGACAGACAGAATGATAGAACGATAGAAGGATAAAACGATAGATAGAACAACAGAATGGTAGAACGATAGATAGATAGATAGATAGATAGATAGATAGATAGATAGATAGATAGATAGATAGATAGATAGAATGACAGATAGATGACTCTGGCTCACCCTGCTCGACAGAATGGTAGAACGATAGACAGACAGACAGACAGACAGACAGACAGACAGACAGATAGATAGATAGATAGATAGATAGATAGACAGATAGATAGATAGATAGATAGAATGATACAATGACAGATAGATGACTCTGGCTCACCCTGCTCGACAGAATGGTAGAACGATAGACAGATAGACAGACAGACAGACAGATAGATAGATAGATAGATAGATAGAATGATACAATGACAGATAGATGACACTGGCTCACCCTGCTCGACAGAATGGTAGAACGATAGATAGATAGACAGACAGACAGACAGACAGACAGACAGACAGACAGATAGACAGATAGATAGATAGATAGATAGATAGATAGATAGATAGATAGATAGATAGACAGAATGATACAATGACAGATAGATGACACTGGCTCACCCTGCTCGACAGAATGGTAGAACGATAGATAGATAGACAGACAGACAGACAGACAGACAGACAGACAGATAGATAGATAGATAGATAGATAGATAGATAGATAGATAGATAGAATGATACAATGATACAATGATACAATGACAGATAGATGACACTGGCTCACCCTGCTCGACAGAATGGTAGAACGATAGATAGATAGACAGACAGACAGACAGACAGACAGACAGACAGAACGATAGAAGGATAAAACGATAGATAGAACGACAGAATGGTAGAACGATAGATAGATAGATAGATAGATAGATAGATAGATAGATAGATAGATAGATAGACAGACAGATAGATAGATAGATAGATAGATAGATAGATAGATAGATAGATAGATAGATAGATAGATAGACAGAATGATACAATGACAGATAGATGACACTGGCTCACCCTGCTCGACAGAATGGTAGAACGATAGACAGACAGACAGACAGACAGACAGACAGACAGACAGACAGACAGAACGATAGAAGGATAAAACGATAGATAGAACGACAGAATGGTAGAACAATAGATAGATAGATAGATAGATAGATAGATAGATAGACAGATAGATAGATAGATAGATAGATAGATAGATAGATAGATAGATAGATAGATAGATAGATAGATAGATAGATAGATAAAATGATACAATGACAGATAGATGACTCTGGCTCACCCTGCTCGGTCCTAAAACAATGCTTTTCTTGTCCAAATCCAGATCAATCAATAATTCCTCCACAGCCTGAAATAAAAGGATGCAAACACAAACAGACAGAGCTCAGGCCCACTTTTGGAACAGCAGCTCCCTGAATCAATGAGGGCTGTTCAAACAAAAACTGGCTAATCAATAAACAAGTTAATAAACAGGGACATAAATAACGTCATCATTTGACATCATTAAAAATAAATGACATTTTAACAGAGGGTAATGAGGCGCGTGTGCGCCGTGGTGATTCAGGACGTCCAGACCTTCCTCTCGTCTGGGGTAATGAAGACAGAACCGTATCGCTTCATTATGGGAGCAGAGAGGGCCTGAAAACGACAGCGGAAATCACCCAGGGACATGTGCTCAGGGTACCCTGCAAGACAGAGACAGAGCTTGGTGTCTTTGAAAGAAAATTTGGTAGTTGACAATACAATATATGACCTGACTTTTGTTTTTACGAGGAGAATTGCATCATAGTATACAACCTGAGGAATCAATCATGTCTGTACCACAAGTGGTTAAAATCTCTAATCTTAAAGGAACAGTTCACCCAAAAATGAAAATTTACTCACCCTCAGGCCATGCAAGATTTAGATGAGTTAGTTTCTTCATCAGAACAGATTTGGAGAAATTAAGCATTACATCACTTGCTCACCAATGGATCCTCTGCAGTGAATGGGTGCCGTCAGAATGAAATTCCGAACAGCTGATAAAAACATCACAATAATCCACCAGTAATCCACTCCACTCCAGTCCACCAATTAACATCTTGTGAAGTGAAAAGCTGCATGTTTGTAAGAAACAAATCCATCATTTAGATGTTTTTAACTTCAAATCATAATGGACTCCATAATCTATAATATTGCTTTCTTCAGTGAAAAGTAGTCTCGTCTGAATCAGGAGAGAAATATGCATAGATCAAGCACTGTTTAGCAAAAGCAGAAACATACGGTTCTAAACAAATATTTTTAGGTGGAAATAGGTGGATTTGAATGTGAGAGGACAACAGGGGATGGACTTTTTCACTGGAGGAAGACTCATTTTTTGTGAACTTGTATTTTGGCCAAAAGTGACATTTTAAAGTTAAAAACATCTTAATCATGGATTTGTTTCTTACAAAAATGTATCTTTTGGCTTTACAAGATGTTAACTGATGGACTGGAGTGGTGTGGATTACTTGTTGATTACTGTGATGTTTTTATCAGCTGTTTGGACTCTCATTCTGACGGCACCCATTCACTGCAGAGGATCCATTGGTGAGCAAGTCATAAATGCTGAATTTCTCAAAATCTTTTCCGATGAAAAACAAACTCATCTACATCTTAGAAGGCCTGAGGGTGAGTAACTTCTCAGCAAACATAATTCGCTTTAATGAAGTACAACAGAAGTCATTAGAGTCCCATACATGATAAGAAACAAACATGCATGAGTGAGTGAGAGTGTGTGTGTGTGACCTGTTCGGTACAGCTGCAGTGCCGGCAGCAGGTGTGTGGAGTGCAGCTGTACACGCAGTGCTGGGACATCAAAGCCACAGCCATCTGTCTTCGCACTTAAACACTGCAGGAAGACCGGCCGTGCTCGCCGAATCAGATTCACCAGAGCATCCTGCTCAGAGAGAGAGTCATGGAAAGAGTGAAGAGGATTTACAGACAAAAGGCAGATGGAAACGGCTTCATAACGGCTCATTTGTTTCTCACCGCCTGCAGTTTGACGGCGATGCACTGGGAATGTCTCCTGAGGGCCGCCATCCCGCCGCTCAGAGTCTTCCGCACTGTGCCGCACCTCTCCAGAGAGCGCTGAGAGCCGCCCTCCACGCCACCCAAACCCCGGCACAGAGGAGGCACGGAAGCCCGCGGACTGAACAGGGCCTTCACCGCTCCACTGAGAAGAAGAACAAGAGAAAGAAAGAAACAGAGAATTAAGTATGAACCCACATCCGTTTGACTTCGTAATTTGGTTTGTTTTTAATTGGCTAGGAAGCCTTTTTTGTAGTTTGTGTGCACTCCAGTGAGGTTTACAAATGGTATGAAAGCCATACGGCAAGTACACATGAACTACAATATTGATGATATAAAAGTCGTTAGTATTAATAAAAAGTCAATCTCCATTATTATATCAACAAAAGTGGCAAAAAAAAGCGGTGCCATGAAAAAAAAAAAAAAAAAACAGATAGCATTTTCAGACGTAGTTTAAAAGCACAGCAAAATGGCAATATTAATGAAATTAAAAATTTATAAAACTAAATTTGAATTTGAATTAAAAAAAATTAAATATTTAAATTAAACAATTATATATTTTTTAATTATTTTATAATTATTTTAATTATTATTTTTTTCAAAAGTTTATTCCTGTCCAGTTTACAACTAGTATGAAAGAGCACTGGTGTGTTTTGTACACATAATCTACTACAGCACTGATAATGTAAAGTCATTAATATTAATAAAATGTTGATTTCCTGTCATCTCTCTATTATTACAAACAACAAAAGTGCCAAAAAATTTGTATGTGGTGCCATGAAAAATAACAGGTATGGCATCACTAGATATAGTTTAGAGAACAAATATCAAAATGTTAGTTATACAGTAAATATTTTTTATTTTATTTTTATCTTAATTTAAAAAATATTTTAAACGATTAAATTAAACAATAAGATTAAACAATTGATTTTCCTTCAAGTTGAACTTAAGTCAACTCTAGATATAGTTTGCAGAACAAACAGCAAAATGGCTGAATTTATAAATATGAGTGGTAATTGTTTTTTAAATGTAATGTAGTGTTATTTAATCTAATTTTGTAAGGACACTTTCATACTAGAGCTTTTCCTCAAACAAACATCTGAATATTGAACTTTGCAAATTAAAATGCGAAAAAAAAATAGATATACATTAGTTATAAATATAGGTGGTAATATGTATTTTATTTAATTTTAGAATTTAATTTTAATTTTAAAATTTACATTTTTAAAATTTACATTTTTTATTTATATATATATATATATATATATATATATATATATATATATATATATATATATATATATATATATATATATATATATTTTTTTTTTTTTTTAATTTAAATTATACAATCAAACAATAAAATTAGTTTTAAATTCATGTGCACTCCAGTGTGGTTTACAACTATTATGAAATCAATCTGGCATGGTTTGTACACATAAACTACAACAGTATTAATGTTGTATGCTGCATTTCTACAGAGGAACTGCATTTAGTGAGCAGCTTGAATTCTTTTCATTGCTTGCTATGTATTTTTAGTAAAACTGAAAAAAAAAAGCAAAAATGGAAAACAAATATCCACCTTTTCTAAAAGTTGTCAACACCAAGCTCATGCTAGCCCTCACACTGATGCCCAGGGCCGTTTCTAGCCATTTTGACACCCTTTGACTGTTAAGATAAAACATTTTGCACAATTTATTATCTATGATACCATTATAGCCACTGGATGCCTGTATAGCTCTATGTAACAATCCCTAGTTGCTAAGAAATTGTCATCACACATAAATTAATTTTATTACATTTGGATTTGGATACGTTTAGATATTATCAGTGGCTACTCTTTGACTTTAACCTTTTTTTTTTTTTTTTTTTTTCAATTGTTTTGTTGTTGTTGTGTCAGTTATTGCATTATTTTTTTCAGTCAAACCTATAAAAACTTTCTTACCCTAAACTACATACTATAAAAGCCTGATCAGTGACATAAAAGTAATCAGAATGCAGCTACTTGTCCTTTTATTACTCATCGACGCGTGAACTTCCCCTTTAAATAACGTGACACATATGTATGCCGCTGCTCCCTTTAAGTGCTGTTGGAAGCGAATTCATTTATTTATTTTTTTTTTCGAAGCGAATTAATTGATTCAGCATTTCGACACTTCTGTAACGATGCGTTAAATTCGACAAAGCGGTTTAGCGAATTTTATTACACCAATATTTTTTATTTGGTTGTAAAAGTTTTAGCCTATATGGGAATATTACACGACACACTGAACCTTTAACAATGCATTGGCGCAAAAACGCACACCTTTTAGACCAGTTTCACATGAAACGTGATTTCTCGACTGCCACAAATACTGCCTAAACAAAATACTCATTCTGTGCACTTTTTATGTACCAATATTTTAAATTGGCCTTTGAACTTGCAAAAAATTTCAAAAAATTTCAACAAAAAAAAAGCCTTACCTTGCCAAAGCACTGACAGAACCCATTGATCTAATGGCATTTTTGAGCGATCCAAATCCAAATGCAAACTTTGCATGCAACAATCAGAGGCAGCAATTGACAGCGCTCTAATCCAATGGCATACAGGCATCGTCAGACTGACAGTACTCTAGCCCAGTGATATTGGGGGATCCAGTGGGGGTGGCAATCATATTTCAGAGTGACCATGTCAATCACAACTCTGCTAAATATAGTGCCAGTATGAAGCGCTCATTGGTGCCCCCTCCTGCTGGTGGCGCTCTAGGCGACTGCCTAGTTTGCCTATGCCTAGAAACGGTACTGCTGATGCCGGCTGTGTTCACACTTGGCTATATTCAAACTTGTCTTTATTATGGCACGTTTGCGTCATCAGTGTGAAAACCATTGTGAGTACGAGCAGCAGATGTTTATCCCTGTTGCTAGGTAACAGTTCTGCAGACCTAGTGCAACAGATGCACAGAATGTGAGATGCTTCCAACAACAATTTATTCAGCGACAAGCATCTATGAGAAATACATTATATTATATATATATATATATCAAATGTGATGTGAAAGAATGCAAAAATGCAAATTATATGTCATAAATGTCACTTCTATGGGTAAGGATGGACTGTTGTCATACTAATTGACATGAAACAAACATTATAAAATAAAATAAAATAAAATAATTATTTTATTTTCTAAAATAAAACATATTATATAACCTTAGATATATAAGCTCCCTTAGTTCACATTAACCAAACATATCCAATATTTTACTATAATTAATATTTTAATAATACTCATGAATAATGTCAAATTATTAATAGCTTTCAGGTAAAATATTCAGAATTTTATTTGAGGAAAAGCCCTCGTATGTAAGAACTCATAAAAAAAACTACATAATACAAAATTCTCATGAATTATGACAAATTATGATAAATTATTACAAATTATTAATTATTTTCCAAAACACTTTAACATTTTATTTTTAATTTGCAAGACTCAATATTCAGAATTTTATTGGAGGAAAAGGTCTTGTGCACTGAGGAAAAGCTCAACAGTACAAAATAAAATAAAATAAAATAAAATAAAATTCCCACCCATATTTATAACATCTACATGTATTTCCTTAGGTTTTACTACCATTTTTGCAATTTGTTCTACAAACTATTCTTAAATACAATACCTGCTATTTTTCTTGGCACCCTTATTAACATAAAATTGGAGAGATTCATGAATATTTTAATATTATAATGAATATTTTAGTAATACTAATGAATAATGTCAAATCATTAGTAACTTTAACAATTTATTTGAAATTCAGTTGGCAAACTTCAATATTCAGAATATTATCTGAGGAAAATCTACTAGAAGTCATCCATACAGCAGTGCAAAAGTCTTTGATTATCTGTAGTCTCTTACACTGAGGAGTTCTGCAGCAGTGAACTGGCATTGAGGATAGACGGGTTGTTCTGGACCTGACCGAACCAGCCTGAGAGATCATAGCGGACTGGATCTGAACCCATCAGGTGAGCGATCTCACACTGCAGAGGCTGCTCACACTGGCGCACTGAGAAGCAAGCAAGCAGAAAGATGAATCCTGAGGAAACATCTCAAAAAACATCAAAGCAGCAGGTCAGAATCAGGCTGGAGTACCTGTGCCGCTGAAGTACTGACACACTCTTTCCAGAACTGTGCTCTCGGTGGAGCTGGGAGTGACCATCTCTTCATCCAGAACCCACAGGAGACCTCGAGAGTCGCCTTCTGGTCCTCGAACCTGAGAACGCACACAGACACACGCTGTGAAACCACATGCGTGACTGACGTGTGGAAGAAGTGTGCTGAGGATCATACCTGCAGTCCAGGCTGGTCAACAGCACACACCACCTCTGACGGACTCGTCTCAGGGGTTGTGAAATCTACAGGTACTCCCTCCTGTGAAAATCACTCAGAAAATTAATAATAATCTGAAAATTATTTATCAAAATGCAATTTCTTGTCACCTCTCCATTATTATATCAAATAAAGAGGTAAAAAAAATACACTAAAATGTTGCATCAAAAAAAGAAAATGAAAAGTTTTTAGATATAGTTTATTGACCAAACAACAAAATGGCAGTAAAACATGCAGAAATTAAAATATAAATATGCATAGGAATTTTATATTAATTATTATTTTATTACTTTGTATATTAATTTATTTATGATATTATTATTTTATATATTATATACATTTTAAAATAAATATTAAATCAAAGTAATTTAAAATCAAATTAAATTATATTAATCACATTGTAATTTTTAAAATTAATGCTCAATATTTGTTTGAGGTTATGAATAAAATTGCCAAAAATGGCCACAAAAAACTTTTAATTAATATGTGGTGCCATGAAAAATAACAGGTATGGCATTTTTAGATATAATTTATTGACTAAAAAGAAAAACTGCAGTAAAACTAAAAAAAGAATTGCAGTAAACTAAAAAAAGAAATAAAAGTTATAGAGTAAGTTTGGACAGGAATACCATTTTATATATTATTTTGTATATTAATTATTTAATTAATTTTATTGATTTAATTAAATTAAATCAAATCAGCAAGGTTCATACTCAATATTTCTTAGCGGTTGTCAATAAATATTCTATTTTTTTTTTTTAAGTTGGTGATAAAAATGCCAAAAAAAGGGGTTAAAAATTAGTATGTGGTGCCATAAAAAATGACAGATATCTAGTTTGTTGAACAAATAGCAAAATGGCAGTATAAAACACAGAAATAGAAGTTATAAATATACATATGAATGATATTTTACTTTGTATTATTATTATTTTTTTTAATTAAATTAAATTTTAAATTAAAATTAAATTAAATCAAATATTTTTTTTTAAATTAAATTAAATTAAATTAAATTAAATTAAATTAAATTAAATTAAATTAAATTAAATTAAATTAAATTAAATTTTAATCAGCAAGGTTCATATTCAGATTAAATAATTGTTTGAAGTTGTCAACAACAAATATCCAATATTTGCTTGTGATTGTCATATGCCAGTTTTAGATTTAGTTTATTGGCCAAAGAACAAAATGGCAGTAAAACATATAGAAATGATGAATATTCATAGAAAGGTTGCTTTATTTCATACATTATTTTAATATTTGTTTGAGACATAACACTAGAGCAGCTGTATTAACGACTGTTTCTCTGTAGTGGTTGGAGGCGATGTGGTACCTGTGTGTATCTCTCCAGCGTGTGTGTGAATGTGTGGTTGAAGTAATGCTCCAGCAGCCTCTCCTGTAAGTAGTTGTGACAGAGCTCAGAGAACCCGGCGGCCCGGTCGTCACTGCTGTGCCTGGGGTTCCTCAGGCCCGGTGTGTCCACCACGATCACAGAGGCCAGCGTCAGCTGCTGAGAGTGCAGCGCTCTGGAGAGAGAACAAGAGAAAGGCTGGGAAACACTGCTATATCACTTTAGAGAGATATAACTGTCACTGAACAGTGTGTGTTTACCTGTTGATGAGAGACACAATAGTGGTGAAGAGCTCCTCATAGAGACCAACTGCCATCCCTTCCACACACTGAGCGGCACTCAGTCTTGGACCTGAAACACACAAATAGTTTTTTCACAAATAGACATTTTTTTTAGGACATTCTTAAATAGAGCTTGTGTATGATTTTGCTAAATTATGCTTTTGAAACATTAAGATTATTAAAGTTTTTAAAAGAAGTCTTTTCTGCTCACCAAGGCTGTATTTATTTGATCAAATATACAATAAAAACAGTAACACTGTGAAATATTATTACAATTTAGAAAGATTAAGAAAAATTAAAAAAAGGAAAAGGAAAAAGAAAGAGAAAAAATAAAAACTTTTATTCAGCAGTGATGCATTAATTTGATCAAAAGTGACAGCAAAGACATTTATAATTTTACTAAAGATTTCTTTTGAACTTCCTACTCATCTAGGAATGCTGAAAATGTATCACATTTTCACAAAAATGTTAAGCAGCAAAAAAAAACAAAAAAAAAAAACAAACAAATAGTAGTGCATGCCAGAATTAGAAAGAACAATATAATGATTACATATTAAATAATAAATAAATATAAATAAATATGCATTTATATAATTAGTTTTTTATATTATAAAACAGAAGCAACATGTTTGGTTCTGACAAGGTTATAAAGTTTTAATATGTGGCTTTCAGAAATATTTGTTTCTAACTTATCACATAGATGGTGATTCTGTGGTCAAATATATTTTTATAATCATGCTAAACTGCTTAATAGCCCCCCAAAAACTAAATTTAATTTATTTGGTAAGTATCCATATAATAGGTGTCGAGTACATTATCTCTAGTTCCTTTCTACACATTTTAGCTCAGATCTTCTCAGATTCTGGTGGGTTTAACAGAGTACAGTGTGTATTTCTGACCGTCCTCTGGTTCCTCTGCGGCGCGGCGCTCTCTGACGCCTCCGGTCGCTCTCTGCAGTAGCTGTCTCAGGTGGTGTTTGAAGACAGCAGTGTGGAGCTCCTCTCCCTCACAGCCCAGGATGGCGCTGGCCGTCTGCGCGCTGTCAAAACTCATAAACTGCTTACGGCCCACTGAAGCCGTGCAAGGACAGAAAAACAGAGAGTAAAGACTCAGCTAATACTTTTCGCTCGACAAAATACAGCTGTAAGTCTAGTCCTGATTTACCCTTGCATGTTCCTGCCACGCCGAGATGGTAGATTCCTGCCAAAACATGCCAAATGGCTTTTTGCTCATCTGCTAAGAATCCTAAAGTGTTCATGGCGGCCAGTAGCTTCCCGAAACCCACTGAAGCTCTCTGCTTTTCATCCACCTGAAGTGAAGTATGAAAAACCAACTTTATTAAAACATATTACTTGAAAACCTATTACACAGGTTTAAGTCCAGTCTGTCTCATTTTTGTCCTATTATATCAATAACAGTGCCAAAAAGGAAAAACTATTTATTTTTAATTTGTATTTAAATTTGTATTTATTTAATTAGTTTATTTAATCATTAAATATTAAAGTCAAGTTTATTTGTATAGCGCTTTTCACAATACAAATTGTTTCAAAGCAGCTTTACAGAAAACCATGATGCCTCAAAGTCGCACTTAGCAGATTAAAGCTGGCCGATAATATAGTTTACATTTTGAGATATAAACAATCAAGAAGTTGAGATTGCTATATTGTATATATTGCTTTCTGTGAGTATGTATGCAAATAATTTTGGATATACTATACTATATAACTTAATATATAGAACTGTGTGATATTATAGTTTACATTTTATGACAATATAAACAATCAGGACACTGAGATTTGCCATATTGTATATATCTCTTTACATTAAAGTAAAATATAATTAGTATACTGTATGTATAGATAATGTTAGATATACTTAGATACACAACTTTACATATAAAGCTGTGTGATACTGTAGTTTACATTTTGTAACAACAAACAATCAGTAAGTTGAGATTTGGTATATTGTATATTTCGCTTTATGTTAGTATGCTGTCTGTACGTAGATAAAATTGAATGTACTAGCTATATATCCAACTTTTAATATATTGTTGGGTGATAATGTATACAATTATAATTTTTAATTGAATTAAAAACATTAATTTAATAATACTAATAAAAATAACTTTATGTATAGTACCTTTAAAAGTAACTATCAATTTAATTTAATTTACATTTCATTTAAATTGAATCTAAACTGAGTTACTTACTGTAATTTAATTTAAAACTGAATTGATTTGTTTTTTCCTCTTTATTGAATGAAATTGTGGGTAGATGTGGGGAGAACAGGATCAGGAAATGTTGCAAGCCAGACTAAAACGTGTTTTTCCCAAATGAGCACCAAAGCTCAACGTGTCAGAGCAGATGCACTAATCATGTTAGTTTAACATTTATGACTTTTTTTTCTCACTCTTTTTTTTTTGTTTTTGCTTTTTTAAAGAGTTCATACCTTGGTTGGGCATGAAATTCCAAACGAGTTGTGTTCCTTTAACTGGTGCAGCTGCAGTTCAGTCCTGTGATTAGAGAACAAGACAGTTACACTCAAATTTAAACAGGAAATTACATCAGACAAGATCCTGCCCCCTAAGCTCTCTGGAGCTTTTGTTTTAAGGCAAAGCTATGAAAAAAAGAGTAGGCGTTCTGCCAAAGCGGCGTTCGCTGAAGAGCTTGTGCATGCCTCTGAGGGGAAACCGAATCCAAAAACAAACCCCTAACAATAGGGTGAACGATCTGGGGTTTAATGACGGCTAACTTTGTCTTTGCCATCTAATAACGCTGCACTCAGGCTTGTGAGGACAGAAGCCAGGAAGCCAGAAAGAGGCTTCACAATACAAGAAGCAAAAGCTACTGAGTGTGACCGCAGAGAGCTCCAGGGACCCAGCTGACCTCATGTCTGTGTTGAGACCTGCGAGCATCTGGGAGAAAACCAGGAAGTTACTCTCTCCCTCCGGCCTCTGACACACCCTCCATTTCTCCAGCAACATGGTCTGAAACAGAGAGAGAAAACATTAGATAGATGGACTGGATAGACAAATGCATAGATGGATGGACAGACAGACGGATAAATAAAGACAGACAGACGTAAGCGCAGATGAATAAAAGGATAAACAGACAGACAGAGAAATGACACATGTATAGACAGGCAGATGGATAGACAGACAGACAGACAGACAGACAGACAGACAGACAGATAGACAGATAGATAGACAGATAGATAGACAGATAGATAGATAGATAGATAGATAGATAGATAGATAGATAGATAGATAGATAGACAGAAAGAAAGAAAGATGGACAGACAGACAGACAGATAGATAGATAGATAGACAGATGGACAGACAGACAGACAGACAGATAGAGCACCTGCAGATGTGCGGCAGCAGCGAGTCCAGCGTGGTTGAAGTCCAGTGAGAGCACCATAGCGAATCGAGTCGAGGCCTCGCTATGAGACGAGCTCACACATCCAAACGAGCGCAGCACTGTAAACACTGCCTGCAGCCGCTCTACTGCAGTTACACACACAAATCATGTCTCACAACCCGTGACAATGGACAAACACCACTAAACAGCCTCTAAACTGTTGCTATAGCGTTTCACCTATCACTTAATCTCAGCAGAAGCAGATTCACACAGACTCAGTGGAGCGAAACATGTCACACTGTGAGAGAAAGACGCTGTTGTAATTACAGGATAGGAGCCTGTAACCACCAGAGGCTCTTTGAGAAACAAAATCCAACGAGTCAATTCAACCAGTGTGCAAATTATTCAAGCACTTGTTCGACTCATTTCTGCAGGTAATTTTTGAGATGCACTCTATTCATGTTCAAGAGCTTTTGTTTTCTTTTGTTTTATATCTTTGGATTACAAACACAGATATGGATGCACTCACAGGTAAGGCTTCCTCCTGCTGTTCCCGCTTGTTTCAGCAGCTCCTGGGAAAAGGATTGACAGGAAGTGGTCTTCCCTGTGCCACTGCGGCCCAAAGCCACCAGCGTCTGGTCCCTCCGCTGACCCACCATGGACACATACACCCTCCTCACCAGAGCCTGCAGTGGTCCAGGAGCTTCCCAGGACTCCCAGCGTCTGCTCCGAAGCCCCTATTTTTTTCCATGTTGGACAAAATGAAACTTAATAAAATAAATAAATAAATGGAAATGTAAAGAAAATAAATCTATATATAACAATAACCTACCATTGATATTAATAAATATATAATATAACTTATATATTTTATTTAAAAATGCACAATATATTATGTAAATATTATAATATTTCATAATTGATGTACAATGCTACCTCAATAGAAATTCAGCAACAGAACCGAATTAAAGGCATTTTATTATTTTTTTTCCATGTTGGACTAAATGAATGTTAATAAAATAAAAAAAACAAAAAATAATATAAATAAATAAATGTAAATAAAATAAATGTATATATAAGAATAGCCTACCACTGATATTAATAAATATATATTATAATTTAACCTATATATTTTATTTAAAAATGCACAATATATTATATAAATATTATAATATTTCATAATTGATGTACAATGACTGGTACAAATACCTTGATATACAAATTCCTTGATAGAAATTCAGCAACTGAGCTGAATTTAAAAGGCATTTTCAATTCAATTCTAAATGGTACTGTGAACGTAAAAAAAAACAAAAAAAAAACAGCAATACCATGGTACTTTTTCTTAAATAAGCAAACTAATTCAGTCTATAAATTTATAACTAATGTGCTGTGTATAGCGACTCTAACTAATGTCAAACTAAATGTATCATCATACATATCTCATTGATGCCATTTGTAAATACGCTGGTCTTACCTTGCCTGGTGAGGACAGAGGAGGCCACAGAGCCAGTAGATTGGGCCCTGCGTGAGTCAAGGGTAGATGTCCTTTCGCTCGACTGGTCAGAGTGTGAAGGATGCTCGACTCGTTTACACTCACGAGGTCGCTCAAGTCCTCACACAGGTCCAGCTCAGGTGGGTTCAGCTGAACACAGCCACCAACAGATGTCAGAAATGATCACGCACATCAAGATGACTTAAAAGTAAAGGTCATTGCACACAGAGTACAAAATTTATCAAAAATTTTTGCACGATAAAAAAATAAATACGACCTCACGTTGTGTCAATCACGTTTACACACTGCCTCCGAAACTTTCGTCCGTCATAAAAAATTTCGGATCAAGTTTGATTTTCTGCGTTTTCGCATCTGTAACAAGCATTTTGATAGGAAAGGATGACGAATACAAAAAAAAAAAACCACGAAAAAACGCATATGAAAATTTTGGACTCAGTGTGCAAGGACCTTAACACGTATTCGCACCGAAGATTTTCACATGTGTATAGAACAAATACAGCATTTTGTCAAGCACTGCACACGTTGAACTTAATTCGAAATTCCCATTTTTATATATTGTTACTTTCGATAAGAAACAAAGTATCATCTTTCAGATTCTGTCCATTTTATCATGAAATTCAAACAATTTATGCTGTTTTGACACTCTCAGATGTGGCGCGACAGATCGCTGTATAAACGCCTCAGTTCAAACGGCAGCACAGGTGAACACGATTATCCCTTCTGCTTTACTTTACTTTCAAGTTATAAAAGAAAATAAACATGAATGAACATAAGAAAGTATGCTGAAAGAAACGGTACAACTAACTAAAATGTATAATGTAATCAAGTAATCACTCATTCAGTGGTTTCAGCCGCAGAAAAATGTCAATAAAACAGCTTGTAAACAATGTGTCAGCTAGCATAACATTTACCTCTGGAAAGTCATTCAGTGTTGACAACTCCTTAGTTGTCTAGTCTAGACTCTACAGAAAAGCATTTTGCTAAATATATGCATTATATTAGCCTATATATTCATTATATTTCACTTAACATGTTAGTGATGCTTAAAAATAATAATAAATAAATAAATAGGAACTGAATTTAATAGTTTGGGCTCTGATGTTAATTGTAATTGTATTATAGTAATCTGCAAGTTATATGGCTTCTTATATATTTTGCAGCATTAGCTGAAGTAGATTTTTATCCTTAAGAAAATTTTAGCTATAATTGAATTTAAAGAGATAATTTGTTCAACAATTTGTTCAGTAAACCACTGTTTAATTAAACCCCCCCCCAACCCACAGAAAATCTGTTGAACCATTATGTCAAATCTGAGGTACGTACCGAACCATCATGTTTGTGTACCATTACACCCCTAGTTAATAACATTGAATAATTCACCTTTTCAATCTCATACTGGGAAACATCATGGATGGATCCATCAGACTCCAGTCGAACCCTCACCCTGCCGTCAGGGAGCTCCGGTGTGCCTTCGTCTGGCTTTAGCTGAGTGGCTGAGATAAATCAGAGTCCAGGCAGGTCAAAGATCACTGTAAAACTCAACATAAATCCAATATTTTGTCTACAAGGTTGTGAGATCTGAAAACCAGTGGCTTTTTCTCCACGTCAAACTTGGTGCAACAACTTGTATGGACTATTTTAATGGTGCTTTTGTTCTTTTTAGAGCCTGACAGATTTTGGTTCATGAAGATACCGCAGTGGTGTGTGTTTTATGCAGTAATTTTTGTCTCTTATAACATGGCAGCCTCTGCGTGTAGATTTAGCGAGGCTATGAGCCTGATAAGATAAGAACACTAAACCCATTCATCACTAAACTGAAGCAACGCTAAAGCTAACGGCACCACCGAACCGATCAGCAAGAAGATTAGCCTCTGAACCCTTTACGATCTTTTCATGCAAAGAGGAGAATCTTGCACCAGAAGAGATGTATTTTAAACAATATTAAGTTAAAATATACAGTGATAGGAATGGGGCTGCTTTTACATAGTATGAAAACAGTGACCTCTGGGAGAGTCCCAAAAATAATAATAAGGCCATATGTAAATATATCATCCTCTAAAACAACATGCTAATAATAACCTGTAACTCAACACCACAGGAGAGCTGGTCTAGTGTTCAGATATGATTTAGTACAATTCAGGAATGATTAACCAAAACAACTACTAAAAAATACCAAAAGATGTGTCATTAACAACAGATTTTGTTCTCTTAAATGTCAGGTGGATACTCAAGTACAGGAATAAGAGGTGACTAACCGAGTGTATAACCGTCTTTGTAAGCGTACCACACTTTGCCAGCTTCATACCACACATCCTTCTGCAGAGAGAAAGAGAAAAAGGTAAAGCAGCTTTCTACAATCCAGTGTTGTTGTTGTTAACTAAAACTAGAAAAATTGTTTTCGCTAATTGAAATAAAGGGGACATAAAATAAAATCTGAAATAAGTTACTAAGATTAGTAAAACTAAAATTGAAATAAATGAAAGCTATACTGTAAATAAAAATTTAAAAACAAATGACAAAAGCACATACTAGTAAAACTTAAACTTGCATTAAAATGAAAAATGACAACTAAAATATTTATAATAACTTACAAAAAATGACAAATAAATACTAGAAACGTAAATAAATAATACCAAAATAACACTGATACAATCTTGCCAATAGTTAATCCAGTAACTTAATGTAAATGTTAAAAAAAAAAACAGTTACAGCAATAATACAAAATATTGTTAAATTGAGTACCAGCAATCTCATAGTATAATCCATTCCTTTTTTGGAAAAAAAAAAAAAAAAAATCAAATTTAAAAAATTAAAAATAAAATATGACCTAAATAAACTACCTGGTCTCATGACGAAAACGTACCTCTGGGAATGTTTTCGCAAGACGCGAAATACATACCAGTAAGTACTTATCACTGCAGTTTCCAACAGAAATGAACACTAGAGGCGGTAAAACAGCGAGCACTTGTAATTGTTTTTGTACACAGTTATGATTACAGCTCCATGTGTTTCGCTTTCCAGTCATAACAAGCTTGCTCAGTAGCTCAGCCGGCACGGAACTGGACTTAGAATGCGGAATCCTTGAGTATGAATCCCGTGAAAAACATGACTCACGATAAAAGACCTGATAGATCAAAAAACAAGCTAAAACGGCATTCTTGCGATTGCGTTTTTACGTCACATTCGCTTTTGTTCATACTATCGTGTAGGTTAAGGTGCAGTGCAGATGTTATTTTAAAACGTCATGGAGCATTAGTTATAGCGCCACTCAACAGACATTTCAAGTCAGAACTGCAGTAACACGTACAAAACCAACGTCACATAAAACGTACCACAGGTACATTCATCTGTTCCGGGGGAAAAATACGAACACACTTTTAGTGCCACTCAGTGGGCATTTCACATCAAATGTGTCATGAAACGTACATGGCGGTACATATTTTGCATCTTGCGAAAAATTTCTCAGAGGTACGTTTTCGTCATGAGACCAGGTTGTAAATAAAATCTAGTTTTTGTCTTGATGAATATTAAGATGACTTGCATCTCAGATTAATAAATAAAACAGGTGAGAAAGTATGAAAAAAATCACAATTTTGTGAGAATTATGATAAAGTCACTGTGAAATATTAAGTCACGTAAGTCACAATTACGTGAAAGTCTCAGTTGTGAGAAATGGTGTCAGTTATAAGAAAGTCAATTATAGTAATTAAAGTTATTTGTTCAGTAATTTTTACATTTTTAGATCCTTAGATCCTGGAAAGCAACATTAAGAACACCAAGAAATGTTTTTAGCTTTACAAAAACTTGAAAGACTATGGTCAGAATTCATTCAAAATTTGACAAAAACAATCACTTTTGGTTATGGTGAAGGTACTAGAGACACATGTAAACTATCACGCTAATAGCAGTGATGTGTTTGCTGTATTTGTGATGTTCAACCTACCACTGGCACCTTGGGTTGCTCTCTTATTGGGGTTACAGTGATCTGACCCTCAGGCTCTTGCCTCAGCTCTTTCACTTCCTGTTTCAGGGGTTTAACTTCCTGTTGCACCTTAACTTCTTCCCTCTTCACTTCTTTTTCCATTGGTGGTGCTGGAGATTTCGCTGTATCTGTCCTGGGGCTGGGCGTCTGCTCCTGCCGGCTGACCTCTGGAGTGGTGGACTTTGAGCTGTTTTTTTGATTTTTTGGGTCGGGTGACATTATCCTCCTGGGAGAGGACGTTTTCTTCTCTGTCAGTGCAGTGTGGCGGCCGCGTTCCCCATTCACCAGCTGCTCCGCTCGAAGCGCCATCTCCGCTTCCAGTATCGGTGGAGTTTGGTCGGGAAGTAAGAAGTTCTGGACCAGGTTGTCACTGAGTTTCCTGGGCTGTGAGGGGCATTAAAAACACAAGGAGTCTGGTGTAAGTCATCTTCACATCAAAACAAGACCCTCACCTGCTGGTAAAGACAACTAAAACCAGCTCATAATGGTGAGTTCATAAACCATAACAGACAATGGCATCAAATATTTGAAAGAAACTTCTTAAGAAAGAAGTTGAGACATTTCTTAAGATTCTAAGAGGTTTGTAAAAATGTTCCCAACTGCATTTATTGAAAAATTTATAAGAAGTTTGCAAATATTTTCTTAAAAAACGTTTGTTTTCTCAAGAAAGAAGCCAAGGCATTTCATAAGATAAATTCTAAGTTTGTAAGAATGTTCCTCATGGCAATTATTAAAAAATTTGCTAATATTTTAAAAACAAGAAGTTTTTTTCTTAAGATAAAATATGTTTGTAACAATGTTCTTGAAATTCTTGAGAGTTCTTGAAAGAAAGTTCTTAAATAGTTTTAGAACATCTTGCTTTTTCTTAAGAAAAAAAAAGACATTTCTTAAGATGAATCCTAACAATTCAAATTCTTATGTTCTTAAATATATTCTTAAAATCCTCTTAAAATTAAGACATTACTTAAGTCTACACTAAAAATTCCTAAGTGTAATTCTTGAAAACTTTGCAAATATTCCAAGTTTAATTCTTGAAAACTTTGCAAATATTCCAAGTGTAATTCTTGAAAAATTTGCAAATATTCAAAGTTTTTTTTTTAATGTTTACATTTTTAATGTAATTCTTGAAAAATTAGCAAATATTCTAAGTTTGTTAGAACGTTCCTACATGTAATTCTTGAGAAATCTGCAAATATGTTAAGAACATTTTTTTTTCTTAAGAAGAGATTTTTTAAGATAAAGTTTGTATAGCAATTTTTTTTAACAGCATCTTTATAGTTTTTCTTACAAAAGATAAGACGATTCTTAAGATAAATTCTAAGTTTTTAAGAATGCTCCCAAGTGCAATTCTCCAAAAACAAAAAAAAAAACTTAAGTTTGGAAATATGTTCTTTGAACATCTTAATGTTTTTAAGTTAATAGATAAGAGATAAATAAGTAGTCTGTAAGAATGTTCGTAAGTGCAACTCTTAAAAAATTCTTAGGTTTGCAAATATTGTCTTAAGAACATCTTATTTTTTTCATATAATCACATATTTCCTTGTTTGTATTGGTTTAAGTTTTATTGCTTAATAATTTAAACCAATAAATTCATTAAAGGTTATCTAAACTTAGAGGTTTATGAGAACTCAGCTTTTCAGCAATTCACACATTCTAAGAACATTCTTCTCAGGAATTCAAATTATTCTTAAGTTATTCTTCTTTAGAAAATGCTTAAGAAATATTTTGGGGAATACAAAATATTCTTGCATTTATTCTTAAGTGAGATAGTTGTTATGAAGAATGTTATTGTGAAGAATATTTCGTCTGGCCCCTGGTAAATCATCTTTGTCAAGTTGGTTGGAAGTGATGGACCACCTTGGAACCACCCACTATAGTGTTAAATAACCCACTTGACCAGGTTTTTCCCACCCAGGGAAGTGAGATCTCACCATCTTCTCCTCTTTGAGCTCTGGCTCTTTGTGGCGCGTCTCTTTCTCGGTCTCTCTCACCAGCTGTTTGAGGAATCCTCCCGGGACGGCAGAGAGAGGAGGAGGAGGCTGTGCAGCGGCGACGGCTGGAGGCTTCTTCTCCTCCTCGATCTGTTCACAGATGAGGAATACAGGAGCTCCAGTCATGAACTCCATACAAACAAACAAACTCTGTCTAACTGACACAATTACATGGAAAATGCTTAGAAGGCAACAACATTCCCACTGCAGACATGCATTTTATTATTAATATTTTGTCATAACATTTTACCTAAATATTGTTTTAAGAATATTTTATTTTATCTGAAAAAAAAGATAAAAATAAAACGATTTTTCCTTACATGTACATAAAAGCACATTTTTCATATATTCGTTTAAGAAAATGTTCAAAAAATAAAGCTAAAGTAAACGTGAAAATATACTTATATAGATTTATTTTTGATAAGTCTACTTATATTTCCTATTTTTTTATTTTATTTTATTTTATATATACAACAACAACAGTTTGCGTAAGTAAATGCATAATGTTTTAAGGATGTTTCATATTTTTGATCTGGAAAACATTTATCTGTTTTTATTTATATTATAGTATATATTATATACATAAATAATTTAAATACTATGATAAAGATAATTAACATATTAGCTTATGTATATGCTAACAAGCTGTTTTTTATACTATAGTATATACATGAATAATAATTTAAACACTATGGTAAAGATAATTGACATTAGCTTACGTATGCTAACAAGCTGCATACATCACTCATTTCCAATTTACCATAGTTCATGCACAGTAAACATAAAAAGGCTATTTGTAGTATGACCATAGATAAACAATATAACATAAAAAAAAAAAACAGTACCAGGCATAAAAAATAGCTTAAACACTGAGCAGCTGCAGGCTACTACAAATTATTGTGAAATGATCTTCCTTTCCCAATATTAGCATGACTATTTATCACAAATCTTCTACCAAAACACTGTAGGTTACTACAGGTAGTTGTACCATAGTAAAACCATGGTAAATGTTTATAAGGGTGAACTCTAAGGACAATATTTTTAGAACGCGTCCCATATACGCGCTGAAAGTTTCCACTGATGCCCTTGCCACTCTATTAGCAGCACATGCAGTGATACTAAACGCATGTGAGCTGAGGGCAGAAGACGTCCTTCAGGAGGCCAGCAGAGCTGAAACTCTAGATACAGTCTACAATAACTGAACTTCATGACTGCTAGCCAGTGGAGAGCATTCAGTCTGCAATACCAGCGAGCTTAAACTGCCTATGAAGCTTGTATGCTATTGTATAGATAAGTGTGCATGGCAGCTGGAAACAACTGAAAAGTAGCAATTTATTTGGCTTAGTTTAGGATAATAAAGACCTAATGACAGATTCAAGTCGAGTTAAAACCCTTGATTTACAGAATAACGGCACCCATGCTAAGACTCCTGTAATGCTAATGTGCAAAAAGCAGTGGAGCACCATAGAGAGCCACTGAGCAGAAACAAGGGTCACACTGTGAGAATTAAAGCCTGCTTAAAATTGTGATATGAAATATTAATGAAATATTTGGTGTTGGCCACATTTGGTGAGAGGTACACATATTGTAAACAATACTACATATTAATAAACAAGTAAATTAGCAATACATATTCATTTTAATGAATAATATTTAATATTAATATTTTTTAATAACTAATTAACATTGTTTAATATACTATACACATATCCACGTTACAAACAAATGCTAAGATATATTGCTATTCTTTAACAAAATTTAACATTTTTTTTAATATATTTACACAACTTTACTAAGTAATATATTAATTTTAATATATAATATTTTAATATTAATATAATTAATAACAAATAGTTATATATGCATATATAAAGTAAAATGTTAATCTTAATGAATAATATTTAATATATTTAATATTAAAATATTTAATAACTAATTAATATTGTTTAATAAAGTATACAAAGTATAAAGTATGCTAAAATATATTGCTAATTTTAAACAAAGTTTACATATATATTTATTCTATATTCACACACACAGATATCTATCTATCTATCTATCTATCTATCTATCTATCTATCTATCTATCCGTCTGTTTATATATCAAATGTTACTAAGTAATATATATGAAATTTAATATTTCAATATTAACACTATATTATATATATATATATATATATATATATATATATATATATATATATATATATATATTGTTAAGTAATATATTAATTTTAATGAATAATATTTAATATTTTACACATTTAATATTAAAATATTTATTAACTAATTAATGTTTAATATACACACATATCCACGTTGCAAACAGATGATAAAATATAGTTATTTTTTTAACAAAATGTTTACATATTATTATTATATATTTACACACACACAGGACATTCTTTACATATATTTCCAGTGTAAATATATTTATATGTTTTTGTTCTTGACACTAAGGACTTTTTCTAATTTATTTAGCCATTTTAAAGGTTTAAAACGAAACAATATTTTAAATTTGAAAAATGCATTTTTAAATATATATTTTTACAATGTATCTACCATATATTTTACATATATTTTGCCCAAAGTAAACTACCAGCTACCAAATGAAAATGAAGATAATGTTAGCAAACAAGCATGATGGCCTAATTTGAGTATTAGGAAATTAGTTAATAAATTGCTAATTGATTGTTTTCAGGGCCACTATCTTTGCAGGTAATCTCAGGAACTTCATCTGTTTTATTTACTCTAGGACATAGTTTTGTAATATGTCATACACCGTGCGCCGAATTATTAGGAGGAAGGACCAGCACCACATCTTCTTGTACCTCTGTTTGAAGAATTGATCTTCCAGAATCTGACAGTACGTTTTAGGACCTCATTTTTAGTCCATCTCCTATCCTGAAAAGTCTGTCTTGCAGAGATTGACTAATATGAGCTCCCAAAATTTACCGCCAGATTCTAGAAGATCAATTCTTCAAACAGTGGTACAAGAGGATGTGGTGCTGGTCCTTCAAGAGTCACTCAAACTTATCTGTCTATAAAGCCTATGAAAAATAAGTCTTAATGGATTTCACAACACTTCAGCATGTTATTCTTATTAAGTGAGGGTCATTTTTTAGGATTTTTTACCCAAGCAAAGTCCCTGAGAACCTGACACATTGCACTTGTGGAGACTCCAGGAAGGTTGCAGTTCTGGAGAATGATGGTGCTGTAGACTAAATGGTACCTGATGGTTTCTCACCTAATTCTTCACCTTAAATCTTCATTCTTTTGCAGTTAACAAGTGTCTTTTCTTCTCCACCTGTTTTTTTCTGACTCTGCTGACCCAATGAGCATTTCACTGCCCAATGGTCATGCCTGAACTTTGCTAATTCTATTATTGCATCCTTCTCATGGGCATTTAATAATTTTTGACTTTTAGTCTGAGTTAAATCTTTTTTTTTGCTCATTTTATCTGTAAAAGAAAACCTGCCTAATAATTCGGCACACCTGAATACGAGGAGTTTTTGACTTTCAGCCTTGATGGACAATTATATATCACTTATAAATGATTAAATACAAAGTCAATAGTAGTTATTAAGATTGATGTAGTTTGGAATTGGTAAAATGTTGGTAAAAAAATATGACCAGAATATCAACTTGCCTAATAATTCGGCACACAGTGTAATGTAGTTAAAATGTAATATTGACAAGCACAGATTTCAGTCTTTCCTCTTCCACTGAAGCTGTACTTGTATGTCTAATACCTGCACTGAAAATAGCTGCCAGACTGCACTGCCAATGTCAACTGCATTACTTTACAGAGACTTAGGCTCTTTTGACTTTGATATTAAAGTTAATGTCAGTGTGTGGTCTGTGAGAGACTGAGGCCAGACTACAAGCATCTCTAAAAGGACAGTGATTAATCAGTGAACTGGTGCTGGTTAATAAACTGTGAGTCAAGCAGGTTAGTTGAGTTGAGCTCCAAGCCTGCAGCCGTTCTGCACCTCCCTTCTGTTCCCAGAGTTTTAATCGTGAGGAGAGCGCCATGGCGGGACGAGGGGTGAAAGGTCAGCCGGGTGTGATGTGAGGGAGGACACAATGTGGAGAAAAAAATGGAAACAGTGACACTGTGGACCTGCAGATGGAGAAAGAGACACACAACATGAGATTATCATAATATACTGAGGTGAATCTGGGTTATATTTAATATAAATATTAAAAAAATTGAAAATCTATCTATCTATCTATCATTTTTTAAAATAATTTAATACAATATTTATAATAATAAAATAATTTATAATAATAACATAATATATAATATTTATCAAAATTAATTAGTTAATTAGTATTATGAATATTTTAAATAAATAATGGTAATATTGTAATATTATAACATTGTATAAGTATATTAATAATAATAATAATAATAATAATAATATTACATTCCCTCATCCAGCATGCTAACTTACTACTACTACTACTACTACTAATAAAACTATTTGGTATGAAAAAATGTATAGCTTAAACATTTTGTATATTTTACAATTAAAAAAAAAATTAACACTGTATAAATATATAGTTAAATAGTTAATAAATTTATATATGATTTATAAAAATCTATCTACCTATCATCTATCTATCTATGAGAACCCATCTAAATGTGGTCTTAAATATGCATTATATAAATATATAGTTATATACAATCAATAACTACCTTACTAATAAATATCTTGTGACGTTTTCATGAAATTCTCTCTAAATAAGCATGGTTTTTAACATGTAATATTGTAATATATAATTATAATTATTAAAAAACTAAATTAATTCTTAAATATAATATATTAGATATTTTTTCATTGTGAAATTACTGTCACGAGATTCACTCTACATAAATGCGGTTTCTTAAAATCCAAAATTTGTGTGAGAAATCTGAGCAAATCTGAGCAGACATTAGCAGATAAAAGATGCGTTATGCAAATTATTTCACACATAAAAACATCTGTGTGTCTTCATCTGCTGCTGTGAGATGTTTACGCATTACAACATTTAAAAAGGAACAAAACTTCTCACTTTTTGCTCTTCCTTTACCAGCAATTTAACCCAGAACGATATAAAGCAGGAGAGAATGAAAGGGTGCGGGTAACAGAGGTCATCGCTCAGCAAACGTACTGTAATGCAGGAGACCTGGCCGTAATTAATAATGGCAGTTGCTAAGGAGCCGAGGATCACTAGTACTGTTGCTGATAAATAAATATTAAACCTCGACACATAACTCCATGCATTTAGAGGAAAGGAAGGACCTGAGTCACAATTACAGTAAAAAACTGAATATCTTATGGATTTGAGAAGGGGTAATGCCTCAGAAACCACCCAAAACCTGCTTAAAAAAAAAAAAAAAACCCAGAACAGTCTGGCATCGTGACAGTGAGTTCCTCAGGCACAGACACAGAAAGCATACAAATCCAGAATTAGGCTGATGATGATGAATCCAACGGAGTTTCTTCAGGCAATAAGGCACTAAATGAAAGAGATTATGTTCTTCCAGTCTTCAGCATGATAAACACAGACCACCCGCTCCAGCAACACAAACACATGATGAAAACAAACCCAGAAGCCCAGTCTAATGAAGGCCAAATGGCAGGAATTGACTGGAAACAGCACAGATCTGTGCTTCATTACCATGTCAGCGTTCAGCCAGCAGTTTTTCATTTTAGAAATCGGTTTCATTTTGTTGACACTTTGTTCACTTAAGGTGCTATAAGAATTTACATTTCTGACAACTCAGTATTACCAAATTTGGAAAACTACAAGGAATCTACCAATACAGATATCTGATAATTAAATGAAATTATTTCTAAATTATTATGTTTCTAAATTATTTCAAAGCTGAATTTTCAGCATCATTACTCCAGTCTTCAGTGTCACATGATCCTTCAGAAATCATTCTAATAAGCTGATTTGCTGTTCAAGAAACATTTTTTATAATTATTATTATCAATATTTAATAACAGTTGAGTACTTTTTGGGGGGGGGGAGATTACAGAAATGAACACTTATTTAGCAAGGATGCTTTAAATTGATCAAAAGTGATGATAAAGACATTTATAATGTTACA
Organism: Spinibarbus caldwelli; assembly: GCA_039654775.1. Lineage (NCBI taxonomy): Eukaryota > Metazoa > Chordata > Actinopteri > Cypriniformes > Cyprinidae > Spinibarbus > Spinibarbus caldwelli. Next base: position 4,856,286 of record CM077267.1, read on the forward strand.
AAAGATTTCTATTTCAGATAAATGCTGTTCTTCTGAACTTTCTATTCATCAAAGAAACCAAAAAATTCTACTCTGCTGTTTTCAACATCATAAATGTTTTTGACTAGCAAAACAGAATATTAGAATGATTTCTGAAGGATCGTGTGACTGGAGCAATGACGCTAAACATTAAAAATCTCACTGTTCAAAAACTTTTGACTGGTATATGTAATGTACCATAGTGTCTGAAATTATATTTTACTGGGGTGAAATATTTGTCCCTTTGAAATCTGGTTTTCAAAGATATTTGAAATTCTTATGGTTAGAAAATTATTTCTAACCATATAAAATACGCTGCCAAAAAATAAAAATAAAATAAAATTAAAATAGAAGTTTACAGCTTGCAATATACATATTATATATTGTAAAAGGTGCCATGGTATTACCTTGTTTCTTTTTAATTTATATATGTACCATAGTGTCAAAAACAATCTTTTATTATGGTAAAATTTTTGTCCCCATGAAATCTGATTTTATATATATTTTTTTCTAACACTACAAAACACTGTCATCATTTCATGTCAGATATGTCATCCATTCATTGACAAATTCTCAATCTAAAAGATTGAATCTCATGTTTTTTATGAAATAAATAAAATAAAATAAAATATTTAAAATATAAAATAAAATTTATATGATAAAATACACCAGCTATTACAAGTATTTTGAATTCCTGGTCTTTTTTTTTTTTCTTACGCAATTTAATTTCTGACCTTGGTAGCATGGAAATATCATGATTTTGGACCGGTAACATGGTAAAAACCTACTTTGTACTTTGTAGATTTACTATATAAATATGGTAATCATCATATATCATGGTATATATCAATCTTCCATGTATATTCTTGCAAATGACTGCTTCCTTTGTAAGATAAACAGCCACTCACTTGTTTCCTGCAAATCACTTCATCTTAATGCAAATGCACACAAACTCTGACTCATGTGAAGTTTAGGTCGCAGGATCATGACATTGCATTCACATTTCAAATCCTGCCAAACCTCGACGTCTTGTCATCCGCTTCGACATTACACAGCAAACAACAGAACAAATTAGTCAGAGACTGAAAATGATCCTGGGAGACAGAGCTCAGATTTCAGCAGGAGTCAGCACCGTGTTTAGTCGCGGAATATCCCAACGATCCAAACACAAGGCCTTTAATTTCCCAACCAGAACAAACCACTCAAATTCTGGGCCTAGACGAACAGCCCAACATTTCATTAGGAGAACACTAGATGACTAGACCGGCTGTATGGGACGTTGGGTGTCTGTGAGGGTCTGGGATCTATAAATAAATCACAGTATCTACAAAAGAATAGATTTGGGTGTCAATATAAAAAACCAACAGGCATACCTTGTGATGGTTCCTCGATGGAGTGGAAGAATATATCCAATGAGAGAAATGTATGCATGAAACTGGGGAAAAACTAAGAGGCCAAAAGCAAGGTACACAGTCTCACTGTCACCGAGAGGGTGAAGCTACAATCTGAAATAGAGTGACACACACACACAGATAAGCGTGGCAGCTGAGTTAACACAAGCCTCGGCTATAAATATCCCGCGACTAGAAGAGGTGGGCCATACTACCCTGTTTGGGAAACACTTTAGTGCTGTAAACGGGGGGGAAACTGGGCGTTATTTCGACTTTAACATGTTGGGGATCCGACTGGATGAGTCGCCCAATGTGGATGATTTCAAAACATGGTTGATTACTTTGGCAGCAGTATTTCTGAACACTTTAGAAGGGACTTTGTCAAGGCTGGACGTCCAGAATGACCCCATTTGGATGTTGGAAATCCAATTTTGAAAAAAACAAAAAAAACAATCTTGATGTAAAGCTGGGAAAACAGTGCTGGAAACAAACAAAAAGCACACAAGTCAACAGTCCACAGGCTTGCTAATGACTGGCGGTGCGGTTTGATGGACAGACTCAGCTGTGAGACGCAGGGGTGGGAGGAGGTGTCAGAGAGAATTAGAGAGAGGACACAAGCGTATCATCACAGTCATGATCGCTGGGAAGAACCGCCGGAGGCCAATGGATATTGCGGTTATAAAAAGGGTCGAATGGAGATCAAGATGATCTACAGATTACAAATTTAATCTTTAGCGGACTTGGTTATCTTCTGTTAAATCAATTTCACACTAAAGATCTTGCTTTGTCTGAAGGCCCATTCATTAAATCAGCTGAAACCGTTTAGGTGGCGTCAACTGAAATGGATCCAATTTGATTTTAGATTCTGAAATGAATACAGTACGATTCACATATTCTTTTACATGTGCATTACATGCACTACAAACACTTCAGCGAATGCTTGTTCCTCGTTGCTGCGGATGTCGTCACCAGAGCTACAACGTATAATTACCGTTGATTACAAACATCAAGAGAGTGTTTTTTAGCAAACATTTAGTAAATATTCAGTCTCATCCACTGACAGTTCATTCATAAACACACTGATATAAGTTGTATGAGGCATCTACAATAATAAAACCCAAGGAAACTGTAACTGACACATTTTACATGAGAATCTTGTTACTTTCAAGGAAATTATTTAGTAAATCAAATCATACAAAAACTCTTTTGTGCCAAAGTCAGTAGAATTATTAAACAGAATTTCAAAATTTGGGATTTTTAAGACTTGGTATGTAGTAGGTTGTAATATATTTGGATTGTATAGTTTTTTATTATTGTCTTGTTGAACTATGTGATTTGTGTTATGGGTGTTTAATGTTGATTGCTGGCTATGTCATTTAAAGTCCATGACAAATTTCTCAAAACTGGGACAATAAAAGTGGGACAGTACTGGGACAGTAAAATTCTATTCTATTCTATTCTATGTATCATGGCACTGAACATGTGTGCAAGTTATTTTTGAATCCGATTGAGAAAATAGTCGGATTCAAACATTTACGTGATTCATTTTTTCCTATTGATTGCACTATTTTAGGTCTACATTTTAATCTGATGTGTTTATATGTGATTTTTCAGTCCATCAATCTGATCATAAACCAATTATTTTGATGCATGTAAACATAGCTATTGTGTTAAGGTACCAGTTATCATTTTTTTGAATTAACAATCCATGTATTGCAAAAAAAAGAGAAAATTTTACATGCAGTAGCCCCAAAAACTTATCACATTTAAAGTCTACATAAAAACACAAAAAAACAAACCTGCAGTCAAAAACAATTAAGTGAAAAAAAAAGTGTGAGACTTGATTTAATCTGTTGCCGTGGTTCTCAATATTTTTCTCCAAGGCCCCCAATTATTCATAATAATATTTGAAGGGCTCATCATTTTTCATGGTTGTTTGTTATTTAGTGTATTATTAGATTATTAAATTTTTTTTAATCACCTAATAAAGTAGTTTGGAGCTTGACAAAGAGAAGAATGTATTTTCTTCATAAAATGGCCAGAGAGTTATACACTCTTATTTACATGACTTCTTCAGGTCATTTAATTAGGCAACATCATATATCCAGGTTTTTCAAAGTACTTCATAAAAAAACCAAAAAAAAAAACAACAAAAAAAAAAAAAAAAAAAAAAAAAAAAACAACAACATTGTTGAGAGGTTTAGTTGTTTTGTCTTACTTTAATGCTTGTTTTATTTTGTTTTGTTTTAAATCATTGGGTCCCGGACCATTGGTTGAGAACTGCTGATGTATTGGGAATCATGAAGAGTAGGAAACCAGATAAAATAGGTGACCAGATCAAGCTGCTTTCATTTTGATGAAATATTATGAAGACATTTTCATTTGAATCACTGACAAAAGATTAAAATTGCATGAAAAAAAGGGTCAGTTTTGAATGAATGTAATTGCATAAGAGCATTTACTTTAAAGAAACTCAAACTGTTTTCGAAAAACTGAATCAACAGGCCTAGCAGCATTTGGGCACAGATGCCACGCAGTTAAAAACACCATTTAGAATTTTCCCATTCAGAGAGGTAAATGAGGACAGATATTACAATACGGCGAGGATAATAAACCTCAAGAACCCTTCGAATCATTTGAGCTGTGATTATTATAGCTGCAGGATAGAGAAGGATGTCCAAGAGAGGAGTGTTTACTCCAGAACACTAATGCACTGCTCAATCACACTGAGCTCCAGTTAGGAGACTTGGCCGCAGTCCCTCCAAATGGCTTTAACATGCCCTGAAAGTTGGCTAGTGGAGGTTTAAGTTTATAAATCTCACACTAAAGAGTTAGTTTAAATCGAACAAGTGTCCTCGTTCCGATACAAACAGGATGAATCCCGAAACGAAGCATGGAGACAACAGACATGGCAACACGAAAAAGGGGCTTTTATTTCTGAACTGTTTTTATAAGCAGTCCAACACACGTTCCTAGCTGTTCTGAAAAACAAAAACAAAAGAAAATAATTTTAACAATTATCATTCATTGAATAATATTATCAATAATTATTATAATCATCATCATCATCATCATCATCATCATAACCGTAACGGTAATAACCCCAGACAGTAGTATTTGCGTTTGCGTTCATTTGTGGCACATGAAAAAGAGAGTTTCGGTTGACTGTAAACCCGGATACTCGACAGCTCCGTGCCCTAGGTAAACCAACGCACAGAGGGACTAGCTCCCCGACCAGACAATAAATATGAAAGAGAGCAAGAGAGTACTGTATTAAACGAACAAAAATAATAATCTGTAACTCGTAGGTACAATATCTAAACTTTTATGTGCAAGATCTGAGCTGATTCTTCACCACAAATAGTTGAAATCACATCGAACCCGATCCCTTCCCGAGTCAATTTTTTTGTGTCTACATCGTAAAGTCTTTTAAATAAACCTAAGCTCATTTGTTTTCATTTCATATACACATATATACTTAGATTTTTGTTAGTTTGTTTTTCTTTTTTTTCCCTTCCTATTGATCGCCCTCTTGCGTTTCGAAACCTGCGTTCGCCCACACACAAAATTCACCGCTACAGAACAGACACACAAGCAACTGAATGAAGCAAACACTGACAAAGTGACTGAAAAGCTACCGTTAAAATAAAATATAAAACCCCTGAATAAAACATGGATATTTAGGACTGGCGGAGGTGCCACCCTTTTTCTGAGAAACAGGCTAGCAGTTTCAAAACACGGTACCGGTCGTCACCGGTCAGTAGCTTTGAGGTGTATCATCAATGACGTAGGATCGTTTGCACCGCGGCCCACTTGTTCCACGTCACCTGAATTTGGTCACATTTTTGTACCCTTTCTCAAACTCGCCGCTGCCGCTCGCCCATTAAAACGTACCAATTTTAGTCTCTGAAACAGCCGGCGAGCATCGAGCAAGGTTTTCATTGGTTCAAGGACACTCTCCTACAGTCGTTTGGCACATTTTTTTTTTCGTCAGCTCGTGAAGCGTGGTGGAAAAAGTGCAGTGATATATATATTTCAAAACAAGCCATTTTGGTTTCAAAATAAAACCCTTGAAGGGCACTAAAACATCCTCAGGATGGCACCTCCCCGACACTTAAAGGCTACAAAAACTGACCGACTACCAAAGCCCTGCGATTTCTCCAGAGCGCCGCATGCAAATCACTCGAAATGCACTGAAAGGAGTCGTAGAAAAAGAAAATTACTGCATGGGAAAAAACCAACCTGAATATACATGAAGAAAACACTTCTTTAAAATTACCTCATGCCTGTTAAGCTGTGCTTGTTTTTCCATTCCAAAACAAAGACCAAAATAAATGCACATAACATACTCCAAAAAATATGTCATCTATAGAAATCTGCATTTGCGTCACATTCAAAACAATATAAAAATTTAAACTATATTTAAATCAAGCCTTACAACAAACGGTTTTAAGCGATCCAAGCAGAATACCTTTCTGAAAACACCTGTGAGTGCGAGCGTTCTACCTTCGTACTGAATAACGGTCTGCTTGCCCGTGAATGGATAATGGCGAAACACACAAAAGAGACAGACAGAAGACCTCCTCGCACCTCATTATGAGATAAGCCATCCGACTCTCCGCTCTCACACCGACGGTCCTAAAAGAGGCGCATATGCACAGTTCTCAGCCTGAGGTTTGCACACGCCCGCCGATTGATTGACAGATGTGAACCCCGCCCACCCCGCCCGCCCCCAAGCTGAGACATAGGGATAAACACAGACAGGCAGAGACAGAGATTCGCCATATATGCAAACATTGTCAAGAAGATTATACTGTAGATGCACAGAGAAAGGATTCATATATACAGTCGGATAAAAGACTCCAGGGATGCTGCTGCTGCTTTTTTTTTTCCAAGTGGTCCCTCTAACCGAGACATCATGCATCATCAACTGTCCATTGGCATCCTTGTACGCGACTGGAGGTCAGCAGTTCAGTTTTTATTCTGTGCGTTCAGTTTGCAACACTGTTCTCGGGGTCCGTTCACAGGGAGAAGGTGGTGACGTAGAGGAACGAGGAATTCTCAGGTGTCTTTTAAGTTGAACGTTTATTTCATTGGCACTTTTTTGCACTTCTGTGGGTTCAGGGGGAGGGGTTGAGTTCGTGTCTTAATAGACATCCCGCCATGTTCCTACCCATTGTGTCAAGCAGCGTAAATCACTCCACCCGCAAACAAACAAAAAAAAGAGGAACAAAGTACATTCAAGGTGAAAGAAATTCTTCCTGGTGACAATATCGGGGCATTTCCTTTAAAGCGACAACACCAACTTTTTGCACCGTGTACACGCACAAGTACACGAACTTAATGCATGTGAGCAACCCAACCGAGTTTGGTGTTTACAAGGGTTGAGCACCAAAAAAAAAAAAAAAAAACTAATAAAAAAATAAACAAAGAGTCCCTAATTTTTACACTGTACGTAGTCTTCTGAAAGCTCGACTTGGATGCGTGCAACACTCGCCGTTGCAATCCGTCGGTGAGTATTAAGGAAGTGTCGAAGACTTTTGTACTTTACAAGTACGGGACGAGGGTCAGGTGCCACAACAGTCCACAAATCTGAGTCCATTTAGCATAAAACGGCATGTGTGCCATGCGCCCACGATGTTGACAGAAAGTGGTGTAAAGCATATGCTTCAAGAATGGCACAGTCATTGAGATGGTCTTGGCGTTCCCACAAAATGACATGAAAAGACAACGGGAGTGATATCGTTTAAGCCATCGTCTTTTGAGATCTGATTAGATCTCTCAGGCAGCATGACTCTAGTTTCCCTCTAGCAGAGGTACTGATACTGTCCGGCTCTAGCGCACTGCCACTTGAAAAAGAAGCTCCAAGTGGACATTGTTACAGCAGAGAGCTCTTTCTTTGCGTATATACGAGCATGCCGGCATGTGCAAGGAGAACGTGGGGATCACAGAAGGAACGACATGCTCACAAATGGGGCGCAGTATCCCAGCCTGCACCACTGGTCAAAACGAGGTCCCAGATTCAGCACTGACATCACCGATTGTTCTTTAACATTATCCTGGAGCGACGCCCACCCCAGCGTGTCAAGTTGCGAGGAACTGTGTATCTGTGTGTGTGCATTTGATTGACAAACAGTTGAGGAACAGCAGGGCACAGTCCAGCAGAACCTTCTGAGACGGACCATATGGCGGCTCGCTGTGCCGGTTGGGAAGCCTAATGGTGCTGGACAAGCGTTGTGCTGGGAGAGAGAGAGAGTGTGAGAGCATGTGCAGGTGTGTATCGATGAAGAGGATGGAGAGGAGTGGTGGACAAGGGCGGCGGGAGGTGGGCGGCTCACAGGCCGTTGCTGTTGCGGTGCATGAGCGGAGGTTTGGACAGTTCCACCACATTGGTTCGCCCCTTGCCGATGACTTTGGGGGCGCGACGCAGCAGCTTTTGGGCCTCGGTGAATGCTTCGGTGAGCTCCTTCTTCCACTGTACAAACTCTGGGTCGCTCTGTGAGAAGAAAAATAACATTAGCAATTCATTCTCAGCTGCATTATGATTTTTTAATATAATCAAGAAATTTTTAATAGATAGATAAAAATAGATAATAGATAAAATGCCTTTCTTTTGTGGATAAGGCAATACCAGACTGCATTCTGAAAGTCTCTTAACCAAGATACTAATGTTAAATGAAACTATATTTTATTCAATGTATTTTGCACCAATATTTTGGTATGTTTTTGTGCCTAGAGTATCATTAGCAATTTAATGTGAGAGATATTTGTAAGGCATGAGCTGCCCGTAAAAAGCATTTCAAATCAGCCCCTTATGAGGTTTAATTTCAGATCAATGTTCGCTAAGGTCTGAAAATACATGGACATGCACTTCTGATGCTGCTCCTGTGCAGATGGGGAAAAAATATTTCCCACAGAACAGACTCAAAAAGATAAAGGAAGTTTCCTAGAACAGGAGTTCATAGCAGCACATACAGAAGCCCAAAGAGGCCCTGCTTTACTTTTTCTGCGCAATCCATTTTTTTTTTAGATTATCTAACCAATTAAATATTTTTAATTAATATTATCATAAGAAACCCATGGAGGATGTACTTTACTTTTTCTGAAAAAGTAAGAATTTACACAAGAGCAAACATAAAAGAACACATAGGAAGTTTGAGCAATATGACTGAACATTGTGGTAATTATGGTTATTTAAAAAAAAAAATAAATAAATAACCAAGTTGTCATATCTTGCTTTTGCATAATCCAGTCAATTAAATATTTTAATTTAATATTATCATGTATAAAATACACCATAAAGGCAAGGCTTTAGCTCTTCTGCCTTATTTTTGTGATTGAAGCCAAAGTTCTCTTATCTTTTTAGACAAAAACAAGGCCATAAAATAACAGTAACATACACTAGGTAGCATTTATTATTAATTGTCTATTATTATTATTATTATTAACTTAATATTATCACATATAAGCAGCACACAGAGAAAGTGCTTTACTTTGCCTGCCTTATTTTTGTGACTGAAACCAAAGTTTTCTTTTCTAAAAAAAAAAAAAAAAAAAAAAAAAAAGCAAGGCCATAAAATAACAGCAACTTACACTCTTAAAAATAAAGGTTCCAAAAGGGGGTTTTCACAGCAATGCCATAGAAGAACCAATTTTGGTTCTCCAAAGAACCTTTCAGTGAACAGTTTTTAAAAGAACCATTTTTTCTTAGTGTGAAGAACATTTTAATAATCTGAAGAACCTTTTCCACTGTAAAGAACCTTTTGTGGAATGACAAGATTCCATGGATGGTAAGGGTTCTTTGTGGAACCATTGATGCCAATAAAGAACCTTTATTTTTAAGAGTGTACACTATGTAATATTTATTATTAATAGTGTATTATTACTAAATATAATATTTAATCTCATATATTGCATTATATAAAAACTAAATGTGACTTATTTTGTTAAACTAGACTTTTTGATTTATTTAGTCATGTACTTATAATAAGACACTCACTAGAGTTTGAAGAGGAGGCATAAGGAACAATAAAAGTGAAGCAAGATAATACAAGAGCAAAAGAGGAAGAGAGAAACCCTCGACGAGACTGTGAGAACAACATGAAGGTGCCCAACCTCGCACTGCAGGACAAACTGTTTCCCTCCTTTGATCCTCAGCAGGATGCACTTTTTGTCCTTGATCTGCGTCTCCTCCACAGTCACGATCTGCTCCATGGTCAGCAGGTTTTGCTGGGGGGAGGAAAGACTAATTAGTGCGTCCCTGTAAGAATCTTCTCACAGACAATCCAACTGTGTTCGAGAGGAACACACCATGCTACCTGCTAGCTCTGTATGGGTGGGATTTTACCCTATGCTTGAGGTATACGTATCTATCAGCGTCACTTATACTGAGGCAGAAACTCTAGAAGTTGTCTGGGGCTATGAGGGAGCAAAGACACGGATGACAAGCTGTTCTTGTACTCAGTGAGTCAGTGGTGCTACAGCAGGCTGCAGACACAGCATCTCATGTAACGGCTGATCGTGGATACCTGATTCCCATCAGACTGGAGGATAATGGAAGTCATTTCACTTCTGTACAAACATTTTATTCTAAATGACACGTACCACATTCAGTCTGGTTTCTAAAGACCTTGATTTAAAGTGTGCTTCTGTGTGAAGACTTACGATATCCAGCCTTTTGTTCACTGTTCGGCTGGCAGAACAGAAAACGATTTTCAAATAACACTGTATAACAATATAAAGCGAGGGATACACAGATCATTATGTAATGACAAACAAACAAATAAATTTGGGCAGTATTGACCAAAGTTTTATATTACAGTATTAATTTAAAGTAATTTAAAGCTGCTTTTCCTGGAAAATTCATGTGGGGAAAATTTTTTATATATGGGATTGATAATAGTCAATTAAATTTCATTTTAATTTAAAATGATCATAAGTTAAAAACACAATAAAACAAAATTAAAATTAAAAAAATAAAATAAACATTTGTTCATTTTTTCCAGCTGCTAGAATATAAAATTACTTTAAACACACTGTATTAGAACATAAAACTAGGGATGTACTGATTATTACAGTGTTATATTATTACATATACACATATCATATTAAGGTTGGGCTGTATGACCAAAATTTTATATTACTGTAATTATATACAACAATATTTATTTTAAATATTAAATCACCATGTTACAATGGCTACTTCTGTATAATCCAGTGAATTTAATATTAAATGAAAAATAATAATAATATTAACAAGTTTTATTCGAAACAGACAGGATGGGTGCAAACTGAGAACTGACCATACATAAAATTAATTAAAAATGAATGAAGTCTGACATTAGTACAAAAACATATACACACACATATACGTATATATACACACATATACATACATACATATACATATATACTTATAACATCAAATAAATAAATAATGAATGGATGAAAATTAAAGCCAGACTGGCTCTCTAAAATTGAGAAAACAACAACTGCAATGTAGTCAAGTATAAGCATCACTACTTGCAAGTCTGACTATCCGTTTCCATGCATCTCCTCTCCAACATGTTCCACAGGAAGTGCATTTATTATCAGATCGAAGACTCAGGAACTCTGGGAATTAAAAATGCAGGAAACTGGCAAAATCTGCACTTCTTTATCTTAGTTACAGATCAGGGCAGAAACTGTCTGGCCCCAGGGAACCTGCAGTGACCTACTTCTGCATTACACAGATCTGAGCGCAAACGCTTCCTCCGGATGGGAAAAGACTGAGGTTTGGTTTAGCGGTGGAAAGAAGCAGAGGATATTAAAAGGAGAGGTGGGCGTCTCAGTGGTTTAGGCTGCAGGTGAACCTGCGTCACTATGGGAATTTCGAAGCAGGGTGGAGCACAATGTAGGGTTTACAGTGTAAAGTGATGTGATTCCTCCTCGCCTTCTCCTTCTTAGTATTTTAATCAAAATCTCTGCAATGGACAATTAAACCTAAAGGAGAGGGGGAATCAGCTAAAATGTACCAGACTCACCTTGAATTTATTTTTTTTTAATGTTTTAGTCCAATGTTCCTACAACGTAGGGACACACAGGCATGTTCATTCTCAAAAAATGGTCTTTTAACCCTTTATACAGATGCTAACAGCAAACAAAACACAAAAACACTCACCCGAGACTCTCCTTCACCTCTCCACTCGACACGGTTGGGGAATAGGTAGAAATACCGCCGCTGCCACTGCGTCAGGAAGGGGTTTCCTAGCTTTAGCATGTAACCGTGCATGATACAGTCCTTCCCCAGCGCATAGTCTGCACAAACACCACAGACAAACGCAGTTACATAATGCTCAATTGCTGGACATTCTCATTGATATTTATTACAGAAAGTTACATTTGGAAAGACATGAGTGCGAATAAATGACATTTTTTTGGGTCACCAATTCCTTTTAACTCTTACTCCGATTTAACCCACTCAAATTCCTGTTCACGACTCTCGTGCTAGTATCCTGGGGTCGTGACGTACACGATTAACTCAGTGTTTGCTAAATTACGCAGGCTCTTTCAGATCTATTTCTGACCATCGCACAGCCGGTCATGTGATGGGTTCTGTGTCTTTCCCTTGAGGGAAGCATGTGGCACCAGCACTGCATGACAAGTACGTAGGGTTCAGGCCTCTCCTCGAGGTTGCTGAGGGAACTGACGCTGGACCCGTGAAAGTCGATTAGCTGACATCAGGCTGGGCCTTTAATTCATGCTGGAGAATGTAGCACTACCGTAGCAGAGGCCATTTTCTTCTCTTGGCACCACTGTGTGAAATTACTGCTTGTCAATTCTGTAGACGGCATATGATTTAACGCAAACTGAAAACATTATCTTTTGGACCGGCTTAAAACCTGGGTAAATGACCGAGTGGCGCAGACAACAAGACGCCTGGAGCTGCCGTTCATTAGGTTTCGTGACCTTCTGGAAGTCCAAAATACTGGACACTCCCAAGCAAACCGCTACAGTTCTCAGAAGTCAGAAAAGGAGAGTCTGCTGAATAAGAGCAAACAGGATGTTTACAACCAGCATTTTGCAACCATCTGTTCTGTGTACATTGCCATGACACCTCTCACTTGTCACAAATGTTGTGTATATGAAAAGATTTCTCCAGGAAATATAATTTACTAAATGCACTGCACAGGAAGCTCTGACATATGTTCTGATTTAAGCTCTTATATATGCTCTGATATATGTTAGCTTATTTGTGGACGAATTTCACAAAGCAATATCAGGACTATATTTCAAGATTCAAAACCAAATAGTTGGCTACAGATTAAAAAAAAATTAAATATACAAAATAACTAATTACAAAAAATATTATAGTTATACTTCCACTCAAAGTTTAGGGTAAGGGTAAGTTTTTTTTTCTTGTTTTTTTTTTTAAATGAATAAATACATCCTTTTAGCTCTAAATTTATCAAAAGTGACAGTAAAGACATTTAAATGTTACAAAATTTTATTTCAAATAAATGCTGTTCTTGTGAACTTTCTTTTCAAAGAATCCTAAAAAAAATCAGCATACTAAAATGATTTCTGAAGGATCATGTGACACTGAATACTGGTGTAATGGCTGCTGAAAATTCAGCTTGCGATAAGAGGAATAAATTTTATTTTTAAAATATATTGAAATAGAAAACATTTTAAAACAAGTTATTTTAAATTATAATAATATTCACAATATTACTGTTTTACTATGTTTGAGCCAATAAATGCAGCCTTTATGAACATAGGAGACTTTTTTTAAAAACATTAAAAATCGTACTACCCTAAACTTTTGAATGACAGTGTATATTAATTTTAAAAACATATAAATATAACAAATACATAAAATCTAAAATAATTTTTGAATAATAAGACATCATATATTAATGACAATTTAGGGGGCAATGTACAGAAAATAAATAAGAACAATAAAACTTATGTGCCGTGTCTCACCCTCTTCATGGCCCTGCTGCTTGTTTTTTGCCCGCTTACGCGCCTCGTTCTTATCCGTGTCGCTATTAACGGCGTCATACACCGTCTCGGCCACCTCCTGCTGCCAGCGCTCGGAGATCACCAGTGGAAAGTTCTTATAGAGCTCCTGATCACTGTCAAGCAGCTGAAAGAAAGAGACACAAAGGTGACAATTACTTTCAATTCAGACTTGTCTAAGTGGGCAGAGATAAAGTTGCAACGTAGACCAGACTTTACACTGGAAGTCAAATTCTGGCTACAAGGGAGTAATTTAACATGCTCACAGCATAGTGGAAAATTCCTCCAGATTTCAAAGCATGAAACACAAGCTCAAGTGCTCTTAGATTTTATACGGTTCTCGATTGCTGGACGCAATCTTGGCTCTACTTGAAAACCTACTAAGTAGTCCACTTTGATGGTCACTGAGCTGAAGCAAAGACATCAGCCTTGAGCATCAAGTGGAATAAGTGAAAATTTGGTCCCACGGTTACTGCTTTTTACCTTAATTCCTTTGGTGTCCTCCTCGTCGAAGGAGCCGATGTCAAAGGCGTCTGCAGCGTTGACTTCTCCTCTGGGGGGAATGAGGGGTGGGGGGTACTGCAACCAAACAGAAGATGCAGAGAATATCACACAAACACTTTGAAAAATTACTATGGGAGGGATGTGCAAAACAACATTTTCAAAATCAACTAGTTTGTCCTGCAAAATGGAGGATTATAAAACCATTCATTTAAAGTTGTTGATTATATAGATTACATAACAGTATAACGAGTCTGACTTGATTACGATTACATGGGTGTTCCCAGCAAGCTCTTTTGCCGCGATTTGTTACTCTCTGATTGGTGAAATTTTCCGTACAGCAACATGGGTAATGCAGTTTTTCACCACAAACTCAATATACATATTAAAATAATGTGAATGGATGGATTCAACACAAGCATATACCATTGAATAACAAGCTCTGAACTCACAGTAGGTTTGTCTTCAAAGGTCAATTCCCCTATGGATAAATGAATGGCACTTTTACTTGCAGAACCTGACTGTTGCACTCCATAGGCTCAATGACTATGACCTTTCATTTCAGAAAACTATGATAGCCCTCATAACACAGAGATCTACAGATTATGCACACTAATGGGAACACTGCTCACAGGAAGTGATTTGAGGTCTGACAGTAATTGTCTTATGAAAATGTATCGTTGAAGGCTTGGCTTTGTGCTTTGATGCCTGTTCCGATGGTGCTGTAAAGGGGTTGAAATTAGAGTCACAACTTCCTAGAGAGGATTTTAGTATGCTAACAGCCACAGGCAGCACTCTAAAACACTCTCCGCAATGATGTTCATCTAAATTCTTTCCTATAAAAGCAGTACCACTAAAAAGAAAAAGAATAAATCTGAGGCTTGCTAATCGATTGCTGGATGACTAGTCCATCATCTGGACTCTAAATCAGATCAGTTATAAAGTGCAATTACACAAAACCTCTTATTCTATTAGACTGTATGATATGAGGACTTCAACAGGGCTGAAACCGAAAACAAGGTCAAAGGTCTCACCTTCTGAAGATAGACCTGCTGCCAATCGATTCCCTTGAAGAACACATGCTCCTTTACCTCTGATGCCCTACAGAGTTGCATTTAGAAGATTAGAGCTGGACAATAATGTTGTTTGCATGGTGCAACGATATAAACAATCACACTGTTGAAATTTGCTAGACAGTACATATCGCTTTATATGAGTATATTGTATGTAAGCAGATAAAGTTGGACATACATATCAAGCTTTATTTAAAGAGCTGGGTGATAATATAGTTATATTTTGCAAAAAAAAAAAAAAAAAAATCAGTTGAGATCTGCTATACAGATATAGCTATATATTGATCTGCACAAGTATACCATGCATATGCAGGAAAAATAGGATGTATATCAACCATCACCACTTTTGACCAGCAGGTGTCAGCAAATCAGAACGAGCTGCAAATAATTCCCAGCATGCCCTTCTGTCTTTTATAAGTCTCAATGCTTTCAGTCGTTTCATTTGGAGAAGTGGCAACTTTTTTTTTTTCATTTATATAGTCCACTACAAACCAAATACACATCTGATAAAATGTCTAAGCATTACAGATGTCTAATCTCGAAGATAGAGGGTGTTCAGCTTACCCCCGTCCTAGACATCCCAATCTTTTGGCGACGTCTCGCTGTAAGAGTCCTTCCAAGAGGGACTTGAGCTCAGGTGAGAAGGAGTCAGGCAACTCCACATTCTGATGAGAGAGAAGGAACAGGAAGCAGCTCATGAGCTTGACTGATATCTTGTTAAACATGACTTCATGCCGTGTCGGCTGGTGTTTGACTTTCACGAGATGTTTGCTTTTGTTTCATTAGTTTTCTTCATCAGTTACACTGAACATTCATTAGTAAAATGCAAATATGCAGGAACAGCAAACGTTCCAGTAGCCGTCTAGATCAACAGAGCATTAACAGTACCGAGTGCTTAGCGGTATTTAAATATCCTCACAATCATACAAATGAATGCGAGGACAACCAAAACAATTCTCTTACATAACATAACTGCACATTCAAATCAAGGTCAATGTTCACCAAAGTCACAGTAAATGTAGACGAACAAACTTCACATAGTTCAGGCTGTCAGGTACAGTCACCGTAACACTGAACTAAATAACAGGACATTGCATTATAGATGCTGAGGTTTTCTGAGTGGTAGCTTGTTGCTATGTACTTGCGATTGTGTTAATGAGTTAAAAGAGCCCAGCTTCAAGTCTCAATATTCTGGTCTTTAGTTCCTCATTCAATGCAAAGTCTATGAAAAAAGTGCCACTATATACAGTACTGTTCAAAAGTTTGGGGTCAGTAATTTTTTTTTTTTAAGAAGTTTATACTTACATACAGGAAGGACACCTGATCAAAAGTGTCAGTAAAGACATGTAAAATGTTACAAAGGATTTAAATTTCAAATAAATGCTGCCATTTTGAACTTTCTATTCATCAGAAAACCCTGAAAAAATGGTTTCCAAATATTAAAATATTAAGCAGTACGACTGTTTTCAACATTGATAATAATAAGAAAGTACATTGAGCACCAAATCAGCATATCAGAATGATTTCTGAAGGATCATGTGACAGCAGTAATGATGCTGAAAATTCAGCTTTGCATCACAGGAATAAATTACATTTTCAAATACTTTCAAACAGACAACAGATATTTTAAATTGTAATAATATTTCACAATATTACAATTTTTACTGTATTTCTGATTAAATAAATGCAGGCTTGGTGAGCATTAGAGACTTCTTTTCAAAAAATCTTACAACTCTAAACCAATGAACCTCTGTGGAATCATGATTGAGTTTTACAGTCAAATCTTAATTAAATCTGATCAGACTATAAAACAGCTTATTTTACAAGATACCTTCTAAATCCTTGACTAATGAAATCTGGAGATAATTTTCCCTGTGAGGACGGCATCCAAAAACAAACCTTAATAGCTAAATTATTGTGTCAGAATTGCTCTGCATCCATTTCACCAGTATATATATATATATATATATATATATATATATATATATATATATATATATATATATATATATATATATATATAAAAAGATTTACTTCTGGACATTATGAAAAAAGACCAGTCTTGGCCCAAATGTTTGTGCTCCAGTTTACAAACAAAACACGATCAACTTGCCTGTCAGAGGAAGACTGTTTAATGTCTCTGTTGGGTGAACACCTGCTTGGACACCGAAGAGCTTTTTCTGCTGATTTCTGACTAGATTTTTCCAAGTCCTAATGACTGATTTGAATGGTCCTTCATGGGCAGCAAAATAAAGTCTGACATGTTTCTGAACAAGCTATTTGATACTCTATCGAGAATAAAAAATACATTCATAATTGACATTTGCATTGACTTCATCCGCTAAGTTGCACAATGTATTTTGGGACTGGGATTGCTTTTGATTTTAATGTCTCAGAAAGTAGTATAATTTTTCCTCGGGATCATTGAAGCCTAAGTAGGCAGCTTACTTGTGTCTTCATTTTGAAGGGAAACCACAAAATCAGCATTAAAAACAAGTGACTTCCTTTCTAGTGACTGTACAACAGTCAAGAGCGTGGCAGCTCGATGAGAACTTAATTACTGTGATGGTGAGAGGAGGACAGTAAATGCAAAGCGTGGATGCAAATTCCTCTCCATTAGCATTCCCTTGTTAAACATAGTGGGTGTAAAGGCACAGGTGCTGCTGTGATGAAATATTCCCTCCTCACTTCCATGGAAAGCTGTGGCTCGTTTATCCATCTCCTGTTTCACAACACTATCATTCAATCAGCGTAAGGGAGCTCTTTCCAGTTTTTAAACTGATCGACTCGAACTGTTACAGCATTTTTAGATAAGATTCAATTGAAGTCTTTAAAGCTATAACTAAGAACTGGGTGGTTGCTAAGATCTTCTAGGTAGTTGCTGTCCTATTTTGTATTTTTTTTTTTTTCAATGGAATTTTTCATCATACACCAAGAAACCTAAATCAGAGCACTCTCACATATACATTATTATGTGTGGAGGTACATAAAGACAAACAACAGAGAAAGATGCCGCTTTGGTTTCTCACCATGGTAAGGGTCATGCGGTCGATCTCATGTTTGTCTTTGGTCTTGTGCTGCCTGAAAGGACTGTGCCTGCATGAAGAGAGGAAACAAGAGTTCACGTATCTTAACACACAATGCTTAACCTCGCAATGTCATACAGAGGACAAACGTAGTGATTTAGCAGTGACATATAGGTGGGAGGGGGGTTTCCATGAGAGTTCGAAAAAGTTTCAATCTCAGTCGTTTATCGTGAGACAAAAGCATCTTACGGTCTTATTTGTGTAAAGCAACAATTGAAAGACTAATTGCCAGTTTTTTTGTTTACTAAACTAAAAAAAAGTTGTTAATTTAAATAAATTAAAATATGTTAATATGAAATAAAATAGAAATATTAAAAAATTTAAAATGTTAAATGAAATGTTGCTTTGGCAACTAACTGGAAAAAAACACGTTTAAATACTAAAATAGAATAATAAAATAAAATAGAAGTATCTAAAAAAATACAAAAGTACATAAAAAGACCTAAAACAACTGAAAATAAAAAGCTAATTCAAAATATTAATAAATACTTTAATATTATAGAAATAAAACTAAAATAACACTGCTTACTACACAGTATATACTGTATCTGTACACTACCTAATATTATGTATAACAACAGCATGTATTATTACATGATTATATGATTAGTTTGGCAAATTAACATTGAAAATGTAAAAATTAAAA